>JAKELP010000056.1:938985-1586202 GCA_029929735.1 Mimosa pudica | reverse complement strand
CAGGAGAGAGACGTGTTATTTATTGTACAAATGTAAATATGGTTGTTTACCTTTATTATTACCTGGTGTAATAATAGGTGAATCTAGTATGGAAGAGTAAGGAAGAGCAACAGAGTTCTAAGGGCGACAGGTAATCACTCTTACCTTGCTATCACATTGAGGGTGACGTTAGTTAGGATTTTAAAAATCCTTTCTAGCCCTCAAAATATTTTAAAGTTACTTTTATACAAAATAGGCTATCGGGTGCCTTTCAAACACGATTACTTTCATATAAAGAATTTGATTTACTATATGTAGTATCCTGACTGGTGATATTGCTGGAATATGTATGTGTGAGTGTATATACATTGAGAGTTGGTACCTTGACAGGGATATTGAGAGATGTGTCATAGATTATAAGAATAGGAATGAGATGTTGAGTTGGAGATTGAGGAAAGAATTATTAGGGAAAGGAATTGAATGATTGTGAATGGGATGGTGATATTGAAAGGAAATGGTGATTGAGATGTTGAATACAGTGAGATATTGAAAAGGATATTGTGGAAGGTTGTTGCATGACACTGCTTGTACCATCGGCCGATGTAACCGTTCGATAGCGCAATCAACGGTTAGTTGTACTGGTCCTAATGAATAGAGACAGGGACTTACGGTTTCCGAGTAGAGACGGGCTCCGTTTATTATTTCCTTTTGATTATAGACAGGGGAAATATGCCTTTCAGAGTAGAGACTGGGGCACAGTGTCAATCATATTTACTTTGGATATTTGGAGATGTTTGGCTTATTGAGGTTATATATATTCGGAGATGTGTGAGTATATACAGATATATGTTATGTGTGTGCATGTATACTGTATACAGGTGAATTATTTTAAAACTGTGGTACCCTTTAGACGCCTTATTACCGCACATCTCACTGTTATAGTGAGTTAAGCGGTGATTACTGGGACAAACTGTCTCATTCCACGATTACTGACATTTTTGCAGGTATTCATGCACAGGCGCAAGCATCAGGAAAGGGAATTAGGTTTTAAAGGTTATTTAGATTAGTTAGTTGTGTATATTGCCAATTTGTATAGGTCTGCATCTGCTTCCGCATGTTTTCTGATGGGAATGAAAAATAGATTCAGTGATGTTTATTATGAAATGTAATATAAGCATAGTGCTTTTTCTAACTATGATAGGTTTGTAATAATATGGAAAGTCTTTTCTATCATAGTTAGATAATTAATAATGATTGACATTAGTTTCTTCTTTTCTAACCATGTTAGGTGGACCTTTTCTAACATGGTTAGCTATTAATTATCCATGATAGTGTTCAGGTGGTATTAGGAAATTCTTTTCTATCATGGATAGTATTTAACCATTAGTAAATTCTTTTTCTAACTATGATAGACATTGTTATTATGGAAATCCTTTTTCTATCATAGTTAGTAAGAGATGATTGAATTAAAAAGGGATAACTTAGGTTAATTAGGAAATTAGTAACATATTGTTACAACTCTCATAGACCAACAAAGAAAGTTACAGAATGTCACAGAGCCTAGGCTAAAAGTTGTGGCCTGGGCGAAATTTCATCAGATTTGCAAAACATACAGTTTTGTTAAAATGAAAGGTTGGAGGTATTTAAGGTGGAAAAATGCAACCTTGGGGCTCTTCGATCTGGGACAGAACTTGGGCAATCCTTAGGGCACAAAATACTCTTCTCTTGGATCTCTTGGCATTGGGTGAGCTAGGGCTTGAGATTGGAGTGTGAGAGGTTGTTGGAAGCATTAAAGACATTTAAAGCTTCCTCTTCTTGCTTCCTTCTTCATCTCTCCTTGTTTGTAAGCATTTATAACTATGTATTCCTTTTGGGGTTGTAGTTTATATTTGATTATGAGTAGAACCTATTTATCTAGGATTATTTTGAACCCTTGTATGGAGTAACTCTTTAAAACTCTTATCCTTTTGTGAATGAATATATATGTGTTTATTTTACTCTAGCTCTAATGCTTCTAAATGCTTGATCACCATTTAGTTGGTTTGTTCATTTGACTTATGACTTGAGAAAGCTTGGTCGAGTGTAGAACTTGAGTAAAATAGTGGGAGAACTTGAAGTTTGCATGGCAAATGAATGGTTTTATTATAAGATAGACATATACTTATTAGCCTCACATAGCCACATTAGGGTTGAAACTTAGAAATTGAGTTTTATTAATTGTGACAAGAGATTGCATGATTAATGGAATTAAACACTTGTTCTTGACTCGACGGAGCGTTTACAAGTATTCTAGAACCCTAGGTTAACACATATATAAACATTAAAGCAATTAGGAAAGGAGTTGATTAAAGGTTACAAGATATAAGGGGATAAATAATCCTAGGTGCCAACTAATCCTTGAAAAAGAGCAATTTGTCATCATTGTCCAATTTCAATTTTAGAAAATAGTTTTTACTCAATCAATCATCAAATCACTTTTATTGTTAGCTCAACTTAATTTAATCATTCAATTTCTTGCTTGACTAGATTTGTATCCCAATCCTCGTGGGAACAATCTTTACTTTCACTTTATTACTTGGCGCGACCCGTGCACTTGCGATGCGAACAACAGTGATGACAACCCAACCTCTGTGATTGGCGATCCCATGAAGGAGGTTCAATGGGTAAGAACAAGTCGTGCGTCAGTTCTGCTAGCACTAAATAAATTTGTTAGTCTATTCCTATGGTACTAGGAAAGTGCTAGATTGCATTTTTTGGTGAGGCTGAGTATAAACGCTTAATGATTTCATAATCCTACGGGATGATGTGCTCTTTGCAGGTGCACTTCATGAAATCACCTCTATGAATGTAGCTTGACAAAGTTTCTAGAACATTCGTTATGCACCAGACACACTTATGGCCGGTCTTAACGGGCACAACAGACTTTAATAGCAGGAATATCAGGATATAATCTGACTATTTATACCTCTAGTATACATTAAGAGTTGTCAGTTCAAATCCATAGAAACACTGGCTTCTCTGTGTAACAAGTATTATTGGTCTAGATCTAATTCATAGTCCAAAAGTAGGGCTGTACATCGGACAGACCAGACCGGGCTTCCACCTAGCCCGAGGTCTGGTCTGGTGTGGCCTTCGGGCTAGATATGGCAGTCCGAAGCCCGGTCTTGCCCGGAGGAAAACCCGGCGACAATCGGGCTGGACAGACCAGACCAGGCTGGACCGGGTTTGTGGTCCAAATTAAGCCACAAACAAGAAGACACGCACAAAAAATATCTACACAGATCTGAACAAAGCACTCACAAAAAAATTAAAAGGAAGAAGAGGGAAGATGGGAAAGACAAATCTGATTTCAAACGGCGGCTACAAGATGAACGGTGACGACGGTAGGATGGATGGTGACTATGACGAGATGAACGGTGACGGCGGCGAAATGAGCGGTGACGGCGGCCAAAGTTTACTAAGTGCAAGAGAAACAGAGTTATGCCTAGTGGCCTCCTATATTTGTAAATTAAGAACCAAAGCATAGAGAAAACTTGAAGAGAAGATGAAGTAAAGGATTATAGAAAGAAGAAAAGAAGATGAAGTAAAGAAGATGAAGTACTAAGGGTTCTTTTGGTCAGATAAGAGAAAGGGAAATGAGTAGAGGTGACGTAAAGGGAAATGAAGTAGTAAAGGATGATAGAGGTCACGTGGTGATGTGATGTGAAGTAAGAAATTTTTTTTGAATGCATGGCCCTCATTGTGCCACGTTATACATTGATTTTTTATAAAAATTATATAAATATATATATGCTACATCCGGGTTGGACTGGACTAATTGGTCTGAGTGGCTAGTCCGAAGCCCGGTCTTACCCGAGGTTCAGGTCAAAACCCGGTCCAGTCCAAAAGATAGACGGGCTCAGATTGTTTTCTTCGGACAGGACCAGACTGGACCGGGCCGGGTCGGGTTGACCGGGTTCCCGGGTTAACTGAACAGCCCTATCCAAAAGGATTGCTAGATACAATCATTGTATCATAGTGTGTAACACAGCTAAGAGACTCTTATTTGACACATGTGGGGGATTGTTGGAGTTATCAACATTAACATGTGGGTGTGTCAAAAAGAGAAGTCTCACATTGCTTGGGAGTGAGAACTTACAAGGGTATATAATACACTTGTGTTCTAGCTCAAGTTAAAGGGCCAAAGGAGAAGTGGGCCTCGCGCGCACAAATTGGGCTACTGTGAGGCAAACGTAGTGGAAATCCGTGGTAAATACATAGTCGGCACATTTTCACTTATCTGGGTACCTTGTATTTTGGGGCTTCAGTTTTTATTGCCTTTGTATTTTGAAATTGTGGTTGTTATCCGGATAATTATTTTTTCCTTTTAATTTCACAACGTAGGGTTAACTGTGCTAACGTTCAGAGACCGTCGTACTTAATCACAATTATTTTTTTAACCACGGATTAATACAGCTTAATGTGCCATGGTTGCCGTGCAACATTCACATGTGTTCACCGCCTATAAAAGGTAGAGTCTGAAGATAGTCCAGGTGCACCAGCTCACATATTCGAGTTTACTCTTTCCTCCTCCTCTGATATATTCTCTGCCGGTTACTATTTTTCTTCTGATGTTCTGTTGCCTTGCTTTTCGTTGAAAGGGTCTATTTAATTCTAGGGAGAGCCGCGTCCTAACATTGTCGGTGGTCGAAGAATACCTCTAAAGGATAGAGTCCCACAATGGAAGCGACTCAGATCATTATAATATTTGTGTTTTTGTTTGTGCAGCGCCAACAATATATTCCTTGTCATTATCTAACAACCCCATAGCATAGCTAACTTCGCGAAAAGTGTTGTGCACAATGCTATCAATTGTTCGAATGTCTTCAAATGATTTAGGTCCCCAAATTGATATTAGTAATAGACGCAAGTAAAAGCTCTTCCCACTTCCAGGTGGAACATAATATGATGTGCCAATTGATCTTCGTGATTTTCTTGAAACTCACTCTTGAGTATCTTCCTTGAATACAAAATTTTTGGGGAATTCTACAGAAGTTAAATTTTTTTGCCTCTTCATATTATATGTTCACCTCCATCCATGCTTGAAACTTGGTTCTTTTAAATGAAGTTCTTATGACCAAAGATTCTAAGTTATCGTTATCTGCAAAAACCATTGTTTGATGGTCTGGTAAATGGAATGGAAACCTTTCAACAGAAGGTGTTCCTATTTAGAGGGTATCACAAAATTCAATACTCTTGGTAAACATTTTAATTTTTGTTGTAAATTAAATATTAGTAAAAACATGATATTTTAAAATTTTTACAGGTTAATTCCTATTTTTGAGGGTATCACAAAATAAATGAGCAATAAAGGGAAATCTCGTGTAGTGGAATTGATGTAATTAGTTTGATTGAGGATAAATGTATGTTTAAATTTTAATATATAAATTCTAAAAATATTTTTTTTGGTTCCTAGTTCTATTTTTTGGTTGAGATAAAATCAATGAGCGATAATATCAAAATATCGTTAAAAGTGTTAAAAACGTTTTTGGGAATATAATAAGTGAATAAGTTTTTGGGGAAAAAGTTACACGGAAAAAGTTGAGGCTGGAAAAAGAAGATTTTAAATTTAGTTAATATAAATAAAACATATAATTTTGAACTAATATTTAAAATGTTAGAGGAATTGAAAAAAACAGAGAGAAAATAGGAGAAATACTAGTTTATCAAAATAGTTTTTAAATCAAAAGGGAAAAAAGATTGAGTAACCGATTGTGGCGGTGGTGGTAGTGGGTAGTTGCAGGGCAGAAATTGTTAATTTAATTTCATTGGTTGTTGGTGTGAAGAAATTGTAAATTTATTTTGGATAATCCACGTTTTGAGACTGTATCTGAAAGAATTTTAAATTTTTTGTATGCATTAAAGAATTTTAATTCTATCTTTACTAAAATAAAAAAAACAAAATATTTTTAAAATATAAGTTAAATTAAAATGGCAAAATATAGGGAAAATTAATTTGAGGTCCCCCACAAGGGACTTAATACTAGAAAAGTCCCAAAAGTTGAGAAAATTAATGTAGGGTCCCAAGGGACCTCACTTTAATATATTTGAAAAGTGAAAAGACAGTTTTGCCCCTAGCTTATTAACACTACTTGTCACATGTGCCCAGTAACTTGTCAAAGTTTCCCAAAGAGTTGTCAAGCGTGCCCAGTAACTTGTCATTTTGCGCTGCCCATTAACTCAAAGAGTATTGAACATTAACTTGTTACACATGTCCAACTAGTTGTCACATGTGCCCAGTAACTTATCAACGTTTGCCCAAAGAGTTGTCACGTGTGCCCAGTAACTTGTCATTTTGCCCTGCCCATTAACTTAAAGAGTATTGGTCATTAAGTTGTTACACATGCCCAACTAGTTGTCACATGTGCCCAGTAACTTGTCACGGTTTGCCCAAAGAGTTGTTAAGCGTGCCCACTGCCCAGTAAATTATTACACCTTGACAAGTTACTGGGCACATGTGACAAGTGTTAATAGGCTAGGGGCAAAAATGTATTTTCACTTTTCAAATATATTAAAGTGAGGTCCCTTGGGACCCTACATTAATTTTCTCAACTTTTGGGACTTTTCTAGTATTAAATCCCTTGTGGGGGACCTCAAATTAATTTTCCCAAATATAGTCTGTGATTAAGTTTTAAAAAAATCGACTCTAAAAAATGAATAAAATTTATAATTATGAAATAATCTTGAATAAATTTGAGGAATTAGAATAAAATATTGAAGGCTAATGGAGTATATTACTAAATGAATAAAGAAGGCTCTAACTGTAAGACCACTTTCACTTTTTTATAGAAATTCAAGAAATTAGTTTAATTAGTTAGTATTATGTCATGATCCATAGATACCCTTACATTTAAATGAAAAAGCACACAACAACCTCTCAACCTCTCTATACAGAAGGGTATTTTGGGAAAGTAGGAAAAATATAACAGTCAAAGTGGATTAGAGTCTTATAGTTAGGACCAAATTGAATGTCAAAAGTAGTCTTATATTTAGGACATGAGGGAGTATTTGAGAGTTTTTTTTTCAGTCCATTTTCTCTAAGATGTGTATAACATGAAATAGTTTGATTTGCTCCTAAAGACATTACAAAACCAATATCTTTATATCCCTAAAAGTTCTTCCACCAAAAAAGAGAATATTCCATTTATGTGAGAGGAGCCATATTCCTTTCTCCCCCAAATTTTAGTGGCTCAAGCTGAAATTTCGGTGGCTCCAATTGAATTAGCCAAATAAAGCACTGTTCATAAGCCAATGAGTGAGCCAAACAAGAGATTCCTTTCACACTGCTTTTTCTCCCTCTTTCTGTTTCTTTATTCTTTATTCTACTTTCTCTCTCTTTTTCCCGCCCACCCTCCCCTCCATCTTTCTCGACAGTCTTCCCTTTTTCTCTCAGCTTTCATTTTCTCAGCTTTCATAGATCGCCTTAACCTTCTTATTCGTATCTGAAGGGAGAAGGTGTCCCAGCAGTTTTTTGAGGCTGAAGCTGTGTAATTTCTTATGCTTATTTTCACTCTTCACTCTTCAGTTTCTAAAATTGTTTAGGGCTTGGCGTGATTTTGGGATTTCTGAGTCGGCCCCCATTTTTAGATCTTTCATTTGACTCTTTTTCATCTAATAAGAATTTCTGACGATGTGATTGCTTCTAGGGTTTTAGTGTGTATTGATCGATTGATCCTTGCAAGGCTTTTGGGAAGGCTCTAGGGTTTATAGGTTGGGAAGTTCTCTACTATCAGCTTCAAGTGCTTTTCCATGGTATTTTCCTTCCTATTTTTGTTTTCTTTCGATTGATCGATTGATCCTTGCAAGTGCTTTTGTGATTGCTTTGAACTCAATTTGTAGTATCAGGCCTGAGGTTCTTCCCCTCTTTCTATGCAGGTCTTTTCCCAAGACTCTCTCCTTTTTTATTTTTTCTTTCTTTCTATGCGTGTTTTCTTTTATTTTCCGTTTGAAGTATGGATTATGTTGATGCAGTCTTCTTGGAGGATGTGGCTCTTAGCTGGACCAATTTCACTATCACTCAAGTGTTGTCTTCTATGTTGTTAGTGAATGAAACTTGCTGCAAGTCAACGATTCTTTGGTTATGTAATATAATTTTTGTTCCGGTCTCCTTTTTCCTTCTTGGGCCTGAGGTTTTGTTATAAGCATTTGAACTATATAGATTGTGCTCACGCAGTCATGGCGGATGCCAATACGGATGCTCAAGAAACCGAATCGAAAGATGGTGTGTCCATAGAGTGCGAGTGGGAGATGTTGGAATATTTAATTGGATAAGCCCTCAACAGAGTAGTGGATCGTCCGATTGCTAAACTTGATGGACTTCAAGAAAGCAGAGTGATTCCATTTAATAATTGGTCAATTAATTTGGAAAATAAATATGGAGTTTTATTTATTAAATCAAATACTCTATTTATTAAATCAAATAAATGATTTGATTGGCTGGTTCCATATTACATGAATTAAGGAATCCTTTAACAATCGGATCTGAATGAAATTCATAAATTTGATTTCGACGGTGAGATGGTGGTCACTGTAAAATTTAGAATCCCTGTTCATTTTGAAATACAGTTAAGAGATACACACACTAGTGGTAGCATTCCCTGACTTTCCTTCTCACGGGTTTCCTGACAAAGGTGATTCACTGTGCGAATCAAATCCGGGTTCTAATAATCCAAATCTATGTGAGCTAAATCCTTTCTTGGCTCCAAGTTTAAGGTTGTTATCATGATTATATTTGTTCTTGTTTTGTTACAGGAACTCAGTTTGAGTTTGCATTCGGGTTCCGTAAAATTTCGTAAACTGGGTAATAATTTCATTCATAACTTCTCTATGTAAACAAGATTTGTGATAACATTTGAATATTTCTTGTTAGAATCAAGGATAATAAGCTTCAAATCATCTACAGACTTAACTCTAGATAGATCAACATATAATTATCCACGTGAAAAACTGGATTTGGTAAATATAATCCAACGTCTGTCATTGATTGTGTCTGACTCTCATTTGTCATTTGGCAAAGGAAATGATAACCGCACGATGCACATGTTTAAACGGTAAGTCCTTATCAAACCACACTGACACGGTTAAAGTGTGAAATTGGTATAACATTATTAATAGTCAAAAGATAACCACCATTCGAGATGAAAATAGTCAAAATGTGACTACCTATTTATTGGCAAAAATAATCACCAATTTACCTGGAACAAAATGAGAATAACTGACAAAAGTCAATCACGGTATAACCAGGCCCACCTTCAGTTATACCAACCATGACCAAATAATTTATTAACCATGATTTGGCCACCTTTCCACATGGTCAAGGACTAATTCATTTTACCAACTCTTTTTATTAATTCCTTCCACTCTAACATATTCTTCTTTTTCAATAAAAAACCACACAGGCACAATCATTCTTATAACTTACTTATTTTCTAAGCCTTATCAACCAAATCCCTTTAAATATTAATATTGTACAGGTCACGATATGATATAATTGTTAGTACAATATATATAATATTGGGATACATATAATTAAAAAAACACAAACGAGCTTCGTTGGTGACTATTTTAACTACAATGATATATTCTGGTGGGTATATATTTCAAATGAATTTATAATTTTTTCATGTTTTGAGAATTATATCATAAGCCTGTTTTATATAAGTTACTTAAATCACTTTTCCATTAGTTAATCCAAACCCATTATACAAGATTTGTGGTGAGATTTAATTGCACTCTGTCACTAATATCACTATATCTTTTAGTGAGAATTAAAACACAAGTTGATATTAATTTTGACCAATAAATAATTATGCAAGTATATATCTAACAAACAATAAATGGTATCAAATTGGTCAATAAACAATAAAGAAATTATCAAATTGACCAAGATAGTCAATTTCCCTCTAACACTGTTTGTGATAAATTGAAGTTCTTGGATAAGATATTATTTTTTAATTGTTTGTTGGCCAATTTGATACCATTTATTGTTTATTAGCGAAATCAATACTTATTGGACAAAAATGATTATTAACACTTAAAACACTGGCCCATATTTATCAGTTAAATCTAAATCCTATTTTTAAATAATTGGGCTAAAGTGCAAAAATGACCACTAATTGTCACGAAAGTGGAAAAATGATCATGTATAATTTTTTCAATCAAAACTGTCCATCGAATTTCAAAATTGAGGCAAAAATGCCCATCACATTTAATTTTTTGACCTTTTCACTTATCATCCTCTGCTGCATCATCATCGCACAAGGCAAATAAATACATAAGTCTGCCACATATTTTATTGAGAGATAATAAATTGGTAGACGATGATGCATAAAAAAGTTAAAAAATTAACTATGTTGGACATTTTTGCCCCAGTTTTGAAATTCGATAGGTGGTTTTGCTCCAAAAAATTTTACATGGTCATTTTTACACATTCGTGACAATTACATGGTCATTTTTGCACTTTTTCCTAAATAATTTATTAATATATTATGTTTTATGTAATGCAAAAAAAAAAAAAATACTCCCACTAGACCATAATATTAAAACCCAAATTTTGAATGATTTTGGTTCAAAGTATAATAGTTCACCCTTATATTCTCTCAGTATTTAACGTGTTATTCCTACTTTGTCCCTAACTCTCTCTCATATTAATCAATTTGTAAATATTTTTCCCTCTTAATAGTATGATAATAAATAAGAGAAAATTTGGAAAAAAGACATTCAACTAACTTTTATATGTATTCTTAAGAAGCTTGTTTTTTGTGGCTATGCTATTATATTACGGACAAGAAGGAGTATACAATTTTCTAGACATGACATTATGAAATTTATGGTGAATGATAATGATAATTCAATTTACCTTCACTTTTCTAAATAAAAAGCCAAACGAGTTTACCTAGTTGTGTTTGGTTGATGAGAAAACTTGGGGAGAAGAGGAGGAAGAGAAAAACGGAGATGAAATAATTCATTTTATCCTTATCTAACAAGAAAATGGACTCACATGATTGTTTATCCTTCCATTTTTCTCATTCTCTTATTTTTTCCAAATTCATAGAGATAAAAATTCATTTTCTCTCCCATTTCCCCCTTACTTTTCTCCTCCCTAAATGTTATTTCCAACCAAACAAACATCGCCTAAAGACTCGTGCATTATGTACATGGTCCACTTAATTAAATTAATAGATGATTCTACCAAATGATTCAAGGACGAAATGAGTAAAATGAGGAATAAATATAATTATCATTTTACTCAAAAAAAAGGACGAAATGAAGTATTTAAAATGATATAGGAGACTCATATGTGGGCTCCACTTCATAATTAATAATCTTCCTTAATCATAATATTCATTTTTTAATATCTAATAGGAGTTATGTTTACTAAAATCATTACTAACAACGAAAACTGTGACAACCATTTTCTTAATACTTGTACATTCTAATTTCAAAATTATAAATTTAAATTTTGTATCCACCAAATTTAATAAAATAAATGCCATATGCTATGGATGTGGAATTGTGGATTATATACCTTGACTTTCTTAAGATTATAAATAAATTTTTCTTATTTTAAATTCCAAACCTGCCACATATCTTGGCTTTACATGTACAGTCGTTAGTATTTCTTTCTCCCTTCTCCTTCACATGGCTTAACTTTGCTCTAAAGCAAATTCATAGTTCCAATGCTTTCTCTGTTTCTTCCCTTTTCTCCTTCAAATAACTCATCCCATCACTTCCTCCTATAATCAATTCACATCAACACGCACGCGCACACACTCTCCCTCTCTCTATACACTTTTAAAGAACAAAAATCATGATGAGGAACAAAACTACTCAATTCACAGGAAGCATCAAGGTTGGCTTTCTCTGCTTTTCATTTCTCCTCATCTTCATATTCATCCTCATATCAAGCTTCTTCTTCCCAAGTTCTCAACCAATAGTGACCCATTACACAAACACAACAAAAGCTAATGAAGAGCCATCAAAATCTGATCCACCTCCATGCATTACATCAACATGTACCAAAATCCCACCTTCACTAGCAAACGCAATAATCCATTACGCCACCACCAACATCACCCCCCAACAAACCATCCATGAAATCTCACTCTCAGCAAGAGTCCTTCAAAACAAATCCCCATGCAACTTCCTCGTATTCGGCCTAGGCCACGACAGCCTAATGTGGACATCATTAAACCATGGTGGCCGTACGGTGTTCCTAGAGGAGGACAAGTCTTGGATAGTAAAAATAATCGAGAAATTCCCCTCATTGGAGGCCTACCACGTCACATATGACACGAAAGTTCGCGAAGCGGACGAGTTGATGAGGATTGCTATGGACGGAGAGGATTGCAGGAGGGTGAGTGACCCAAGATTTTCTAAGTGTAACTTGTCATTGAAGGGGTTTCCTAGTGAGATATATGATATTGGTTGGGATGTTATTATGGTGGATGCACCAACTGGATATTTTGATGGTGCCCCGGGGAGGATGAGTGCAATTTACACGGCGGGGCTAATGGCGAGGAATAGAGAGGAAGGTGACACAGATGTGTTTGTTCATGATGTGGATAGGGTTGTGGAGGACAAGTTTTCAAGAGGGTTTTTATGTGAAGGGTATTTAAGGGAACAAGAAGGGAGAATTAGGCATTTCAATATTCCAAGTCATAGAGCTCGCTTGGGTAGACCATTTTGTCCCCAGAAAAATTGATAAATTCCAGTTGAGTCATGAGAGGGAGATGGAGTGGCTTATGATTCACTTATTAGGTGGGGTCAACTAATCTTTTATCTCTTCCTTCATAATTATTGCTGTTGAATTCAGAGAATTTGTGTCACATGTTTGGATCTTGTTGGAATAGAAATGGAAGCTTTCCTTGAGCTTATCGGAAAAAGCAGATTTCATTTTTATGGGATTCTTTTTTTTTTCTAAACATTTTCATGAGATTCACATCGTATATTTATATTTAAGTTGATTTATTTTTAAGTCAACTTAAAATAAGTCATATTATATAATGATATTTATGTTTGGATTAGCGGTGAAAAAGTGGTTTTAGGACTTCTTTTCAATAAGTCAAATTCTGTATGTTTGGATTAGTTGTGATTTTTTGTGATTGAATATGTAAAATAAGTAAAAATTTTGCGGGTCCACATAATAAACTACTTATAAGTTGAAAATAAATTATTTTTTTTATTTATGAAATAAACAATTTATTTCAAATAACTCTGTTAAAAAATAAATCCAACCAAACAAACCAAAAATAAAATAAGTAGCTTATTTGGACGAAATAAGTCCAATCAAACATATACATCATTTCCCCCTGTGTGTATAGTACTCCCTCCGGTCCTATTTATAAGTCGTCAACCGCCTAAATTGTACATACCAAGGAATGGAGGTTAATGGAAGTTGCATCATTAAATTGGTTTTATTTTTTTTGTCTTTTCCATTTTTGCCCCTTCCACCTTTATCACTATTGTTCACTACCTTTTCTCTCTCTTCATTAATCCTCTATCTATAAAAGTGTCTTTTTCATCTTCTCTCTCTTCTCACCTTCCAATGTTCATTTTCTAATGTAAGGGTATATTAGGAAAATTTTAATAAATGAGTTAGTTAGTGGTAGTTGGTGACTTATATATTAAGGACCAAAATTTAAAGGCGGTTGGCGACTTATAAATAGGACCGGAGGGAGTATTTGTCAATTGTCATGATATATAAATTGAGGGAAGTAAATTCATTGGTATTGTTAGTAGTTGTTATAATTATTTTGAGCTTTAATTTGTGACTCTGTCTCTTAAGTTTGTCCGTTGAATGATTAAATAAGTTAATAATGAGTAAGTCGAGTGGTCCAGGCTAATATGTTACAAGTTTTCTCAAATATTAATGCCTGAATGGCATCGGATTTGGCTTTCCTTCTCCAGTCTCACCATTCCATTCCCCTCTTCTAACTCATTTACATCATTTGATTTGGGTCTTAAACTGTTTATGTAAAATAGTAGTATTCTGTAAAATTATTTATAAACACTAAATTTTTCATTGAACAAATTAAAAGTTCAAACAAATGAATGTTTTACTTTTATCCAATGATTTAAAACGTTAAAAAAATATTGGAAATCTAACTTTTACAAAATTTTGAATCTCAACTGCTCAAATTTCGATCAAAAACGGGAAGAGGGCGAGTGGCATTAGTAGCAAAGCAGAGAAGCTAACCCGTGACATCCTTACTAACATACACCAATGTGATTGGAATGGACTGAAAACGCACAATGAGGGAAAAACGGACACAAAAGGAAGAGACCACAAGTTTTTACTTTCAAAACATTTTTCACCCATTATTTTACCCTGCAACTCTCTATGTATTACTGAGAAAATATATGATTATATAATTTAAAACAAAAATACGAGTATAATTATCATAACTAAACAAATGGTTCACACACTAATTGCATAAATCAAAAGCATAATTCACACACCTTAACAAAAGATACCAAAAACATAGTCAAATCTTTGGATGATAATGAAGTAACGAATTTTCAAGGGAAAATGACAAATAAATCCCTCCCAATACCCAAAAGGATAAGTGAGGAACCTAAACTTCCAAAAGGACCATGTAGGAGTTAGACACTTACTTAACATTTGTAAATGTTGTAAAAAGACTTAAATGCCCCCACCCAAAACACAAATTACAAACAAATCACAAACCCTCACACCCAGTCCTCGTCATATTCTCACTGACAACGCACACCCCTTGAACAAATAAAACTCTCGTCTTCCTCTTTTCACATTTCTCCTCTTCTCGCCTCTCTTCTCAAATTCACGCTGGAGATTTTGGTCAAACAATTCTTTTTTTAAGTGGAAGGTGAAAGAACTATTACACTTTTTCAGAGTTATAAACCGATATGCAATACACTACTTGAGCCACAATCATGTTTAAACAAACATACTTTACAATTACAGAGATTGACATGCAAGCATCAAACAAAAATGACCTTACTTAACATATCATAAATCAATTAGAATCAAAGAACCATCAAATAAACAAAGACCTTCTTCCTTGCCCAAAATTCATTCAGCAATTATGTAAAGAATGCATATACTTAACCCAATTCCAAACAATTTTAGTATTCTACTGAGCACTCATAACAATCAAAATCAGCAAGGAAAAAATTAAAAGAACCAATACGAACAACCACAAGAAGACCAGAAAACTCAGGCACGTACACATGCACAGCCAATAACATCCATAAAAAACCTATACTCTACATTCTCAAATTTGAAGATGAAATTCCTCAATCCAAAAAAATGCATCAATTTCAAGCTACCCATAATTGAGCTCACCCATTTGCCTCACATAGCAACGTAGAGAATCCTCACCTGAACTCAAACAGCCAGTTGCAACTGAATTTGAGTCATCATCTGATGAGTTCTTGGCTAGATAAATCGCTGAAGCAGATGAGTTCTTTAGGATTGAAGGGTTTGATAGGTGTGGACTTTGAGAGATTAGAGATGAGAAAAAGATGATATTCTCATTGATATGATAAACAATATACAAGTGTGTTTATATAGGCTAGGAGAGGAGACAAGCTACTAATGACTAATAAAACCTAATAATACAGAGAATAATATAATGATTACAAGAGAATAATCTATAATGATTACAAGATATTCCCACACTCCCCCTCAAGTTGGATCATATATGCTGATCATGTCCAACTTGCTTATACAACTCTCAAATGCAGGCTTGAGCAATGCCTTTGTCAACACATCTGCAGCTTGAAGATATGTTGGTAGAAAGGTCAAACATATGGTTCCTTCTTCCACCTTCTCTCTGATGAAATGTCTATCTATTTCAACATGCTTTGATCTTTCATGTTGAACAGGATTTAAGGCCATACTTATAGCTGCCTTATTGTTACAATAAAGTTTGAGTGGCAATTCCACCTTGACTTGTATCTCACAAAGGACACGTTTCAGCCACAGTTCCTCCATTATTCCTTGAGCCAATGCCCTTAATTCAGCTTCAGCAATGCTTTTAGACACAACCCTTTGTTTTTTACTCTTCCAAGTTACTTGATTACCCCATACAAAAGAGCAATAACCAGAGGTAGATCTTTGGTTCGGATGTATTCCTCCCCAACTTGCATCTGTGTAAATTTCAATCGTTCTTCGTTCCTGCTTCTGGAAGAACAACCTCCTCCCGGGAGTACCCTTTAGGTACCTCAAAATCCTGTAGGCAACATCCATATGCTTTTTCCTTGGATCACTAATGTATTGGCTAGCAACACTGACTGCAAATGCAATATCAGATCTTGTATGGGAAAGGTAGATTAACTTACCAACAAGTCTCTGATATCTTTCTTTATCTACTGATTCTTCTTGCTCTTTATCTTCTTTTTCCTCTTCAATATCATCATCAAGATCATTTTCTTCTGACTCCCTCTCTCCTCTAGGCTTCTTCTTCTTTTTCTTAGGAGGTATGATAGGAGTTGGTTCAGGACTACACCCCAACATGCTAGTCTCTTCAAGGAGATCCACTATGTACTTTCTTTGAGACACATAGATCCCTTTCTTTGACCTTGCAAATTCCATTCCAAGAAAGTATTTCAGATCCCCCAGATCCTTGACTTCAAATTCCTTGCCAAGTGCAAGCTTTATCCTTGACATTTCATCAACATGATCTCCTGTAAGGATAATATCATCAACATACACAATGAGGATGCATCTTCTCTTACCCTCTGTTTTGACAAACATTGTATGATCTGATAACGATTGTTTGTAGCCTTCAGCTTTCAGAACCTTCGAAAACTTGTCAAACCAAGCCCTAGGAGACTGTTTCAGGCCATAAAGAGATTTTTTCAACTTACATACCTTATCACTCCGTCCCTTCTCAAAACCAGGAGGAGAGTCATGTAAACTTCTCATTTAAGCTCTCCATTCAGAAAAGCATTCTTAATATCCAGCTGATGAAGTGACCACTCTAAATTAGCTGCCACAGACAGTAAAACTCGAATAGTGTTCAGCTTTGCCACTGGCGCAAACGTCTCTTGATAGTCTAAACCATAGGTCTGAGTAAAACCTCTTGCCACAAGGCGTGCTTTTAGTTTATCAAGAGTACCATCAGCCATGTACTTAGGAGTGAACACCCATTTGCAACTGACAAGTTTCTTACCCCTTGGCTTTTCAACAACATCCCACGTTTTATTCTTCTCTAGAGCCCTCATTTCCTCCATAACCGCAGCTCTCCAGTCAGGTATCTCAAGTGTTTCCTGAATATTCTGAGGAATATGCACCTTATCTAGACTGGTAACAAATGCTTGATAGCTGGAAGAAAGAGCATTATAGGACATATACTTTTGGATTGGATGAAGAGTACACGATCGAGGCTGTTTCTTGTGAGCAATAGGCAAATCAAGGTCATTATGTTCATCAACATTTACATGAATTTCCTGAGATACCTCTGGGTCAATGTTCTCAGAAATCACCACCGCTTCAACCTCTTTCAGTTCTTCAGAAGTTATCACTGGTTCAATGCAAGTTTCTTTCCTCCCTTAGACTTTCGCCTACGTGAGTACACCATCGTATCTTTGTTCCCTGCATTCACACTTTCATTTGTGATTGGCACAAGAGATGGTTGGGTTAAGGGAAGTTCTGTTTGTGATGGCTCTGTTTGTGTTGGAGGTAATGGCTCTGTTTGTGTTGGAGGTAATGGCTCTGTTTGTGGTAGAGGTGATGGCTCTGTTTGTGGTGGAGGTATCCATTGTTCAAGAATGATATATTCTTGTCTAGGTTCAAGTCTCAAAGTCTGAGATTCACTCTCTCTCTCCCCCTGAATTGAAGATTTGGGATAGAGAGGGGTATCTTCATGAAATGTGACATCAAAACTTACAAAAAGATGTTTAGAGACAGGATCAAAGCATTTGTACCCTTTTTGAGTTGGAGAATACCCAAGAAAAATACATTTCACTGCACGAGGATCAAGCTTGTTATTTGGATATGAATGAAGAAAGACAGTACAACCAAATACCCGAAATGGAAGTTTTGATTCTAGGTGAGTGGTAGGAAAGACACCTTGTAACATTTTAAGTGGAGTTTTAAAGGATATCACCTTATTGGGCATTCAGTTGATGAGGTGGGTTGCAGTGAAAATGGCATCTCCCCAATAGAACTTTGGTACATTGCTATTGATCATAAGAGCCCTAGTGACTTCCAGAATGTGTCTATTTTCCTTTCAACAATTCCATTTTGTTGAGGGGTATGGACACACGAACTTTTATGGATAATCCCATGTGTTTGAAGAAAATCACTCGGGTTGCGGTTAAAATACTCAGTACCATTGTCAGAGTGCAAGACTTTGATGGTTGTATTGAACTGGTTTTTAATCATGTTAAAGAATTGCATGAAAGCAGATGGTGCCTCAGACTTGTCTTTCAGGAGGTATAACCAACAAAGACGAGTGTGGTCATCTATGAATGTAATGAATCCTCTAATTTTGGTACGGTTTGGGTTACGAGAAGGTCCCCATAAATCACTATGGATGGTAGTGAAAGGCTTTGTTGGAACATATGGAGCTCTAGGATATGATGATCGGAGGTGTTTAGCTAGTTCACAAACTTCACATTTTATATCAAGGTTAGATGTTGGACAAAGGGTTGGAAACATACGTGATAAGTATTGAAAATTGGGATGACCCATTCTCTTGTGCCATAACATAGTATCATCTTTTTTTGAGATAGAATTACATACACTTGTGATTGATTGGTTACTCACTTCGGCATCATCAAGGAAGTAGAGTCCCTCACATTCTTTAGCATGTCCAATCACCATTCCCGATGATAGCTCCTGAAACACACAATGAGTGGGTAAAAAATTAGCAGAACAATCAGATTGCTTTGCAAATTGATTGGCAGATAACAGATTGCAAGCTAATTTAGGAACATGTAGAACAGATTCCAGAGTGATACGATCTGAAATTTTGATACTTCCTTTCCCAGCAATCGAAGCAAGAGATCCATCTGCAATTTTCACCTTCAAATTACCAGCACATGGAACATAGGTAGAGAACATTTTATGACAATAAGTCATATGATATGAAGCTCCAGAGTCAACTATCCATATTGCCTTTTCTCTTGAAGTTTTCAAAGCTGAAAGGAAGTTTCCTCTCTTGGCCAAAAATGCCAACGCTGGCTAACCTATAAAAACTGTAGATTGAGAGTTTGTTTCTCTGATAGATAGCCATTGACATAAAGTGAATACCCTATGACAAACCAGATTTAAAGAATCCCTTAATAGTGGAAGAGAATGCCTACACAATGCTTCTCCATGAACAACCCACATCAACAAAGGATTAATATTCAGGTATGAGTAAAAACCACATATGAGCAATACCCACAAACAGAAAACCTGAGAAATCTGGAAATATTGGCAACCACACATGCACAATGTAAAAAAGAAGATGAATACTGCATCTCGACTTTTGGAAGTGAGGAAAAACAAGGCTCCCAGACTGAACATCCACATTTCTGAGCTGGTCTGGGTTCGCGCTGCTCCTGCGGTCAAAACGGTGGGAAGAGTCGCCGGAAAAGCACCGTCACGCGCCGCCGGCGACTTTCTGCCGGAGAAGATTCCGGCTACGCCACCAAAATTTGGGGTTTGGCCGATCGGAACCTGCTCTTCCTCCTAGGGCCGGCGGTGAGATCCCATATGGTCTCCAACATCACGCACAGAAATGCCCTAGTGTACTGGATAATAGTTCTCTCCATTACTGACCACCCAACTTTATTTGACACTCAATTTTTGAACTTTTGAAAGTCCTGCTCTGATACCATGTGGACTTTGAGATCAAAGATGAGAAAGAACTGTGTAATTCTCATTGATAAAATATGTGTACAAGTAGAGGCTATATATAGCCAAGAGTAGGAGACAAAACAATAAATACTAATAACTCAAAATATTATACCTAGTAACAGAAAATATACACAATAAATACACAATATTCTCACAGATTTCAATGATAGTAATTCACCGAGAAAATTGATGATTCTGTTTTGAAGCAATATTGTTAGTTGAGTAAGGTGTGAAAGGACCAAATTGGTGTGTGTGTGTGTGTAATGCTGATACTGCTTCTTTGCTGTCAACATTCTGCTTTCCATATGCTGCTTTATTTAATAGTTATGTATGTAATTTGAATTATTGTTACATTATCAGATTATGTTAGAATTCATACGAGCACTCGTTTATTTAATATTAATTGTTTAACATCTAGGTGTGCTTTGCAGTGGACTGAATGTTGATTAATGAAGTAATGGTAGTGGTTTCAGGGACATATAATATTGGGACTATGAGAAGCTAGAAAGAAAGCTATAAGCAGTGATGTTGGAAACAATACAATTTTGTGGTCTTTTGTATAAGTAACAACAATGTATTTTTAGGGTCACTCATGACTAAACTTTATGGTTTTTGTAGTGTTTGGTAAATCATAAATGTTGGTCAAGTGAATGTATTTTTTTTGTGCACTTTTTGGTTTACCAGTGCAATTTTTGATTTACTAGTACTCTTTTTGGTGCCACTCATGACCAAACAATGTATTTTTTGTTGACAACTATGGTCAAAGTTTTCTATTGTATGTATATATGAGTTTTATGCTTGTTCAAGTCACACTTTGCTTATTAATGAAGAATTTTTAGCATTTCAATTAACTGTAGCAACATACCTATTAACAATTGGAACATAGCAAGTAACAACTGGAGTATAGTTATTAACAATTGGGTCATTTAAATTAATTTCCCGATTAACAAATGCACATTACCTATTAACAATTGCAATATACCTATTAACAACTAGAACATAACAATTAATAACAGGAGCATACCCATTAACAATTGGGTCATTTGAATTAACTTCTTGTTAAAAAATGTGTTCTTTATTAACAATTGTAACATAACTATTAACAATTGGAACATAACAATTAACAACTGGATCAAACCCAATAACAATTGGGCCATTTTAAGTAATTTCTCTATTAACAAATGTGTATTCCCTATTAACAATTGCAATGTACCTATTAACAACTGGAACATAACAAATAACAATTGGAGTATTGTCATTAACAATTGGGCCAATTGAACAATTGTGAACTTGTACGCTCTAGTTGTTAATAGGTATGTTTCAATTGTTAATAAATATGTTGCAGTAGTTAATTGGAATGAGTAGGTTAACCCTTGAGACCCCCATTGAACAATTGTGAATTTGTATGCTCCAATTGTTAATGTAAATGCTCTACATGTTAATAACTATGCTATAATTGTTAATAACTATGTTGCAGTGGTTAATCGGAATGAGAGTAGGTTAACCCCTAAAAGCCCCATTGAACAATTATTAACTTGTATACTCCACTTGTTAAATGGAAAAGTTGTATTTGTTAATATTTATGATCAAGTTGATAATATTGGGTAATATCTTAAGTCAGATAAAATCAACAACTAAAATTTTTCTTGTCTTTATATCAACCTTTATATCTACAAAATACATTAACCAAATACATATATCTATTTCAAGTACATATATCCATTACATCAATCATTTCATGTAGTACATTGATCACTACATTTACATTAACTGTCGGTCTCCACATTGAAGTTTACATTGAAGTGTATTGCACCTGAAGTTCCTAGTAAAGAGACCCTGCAATTGCCCACAAACAGAGTTCACATCCAATTTCATGGTTAGCTCTTCTCCTGCTGAGAAGGTTTGAGCTCAGAAGATTGAAGAAAATGAACACAGTAAGCAAAAGTAGAAATCCCTCAATCATAACAAGATAAATGGATTACATGAGGAACCACCCACTTAATAAGTAGAACATATATAGTTTACTATCCCAGGAGCATCACAAATTGGAATTTAAAAGGTCAGCAACCACAATATTACAAGCATTTGGAAGGTCAAGTCATCCAACATGATTATTATATATCATACCTCTAGCTTCTACCATAAAAATCAATCATGTATAACATAAAAATCAATAGTATTATACAAATTGATTTACAGGCATAGAACAATGTAATTAAAAATAAAAGTGGGAAATAATAATAGATCTCTCAACAGAAACAAAAAAAACTAAGTGTGGGGATGGGGTTTAAGGGCAAGGAGTGTTGGAACCTAGAAAAGCGAGAGAGGGGTTTGGCCTAAGGAGAAGCGGTGGCCTATGAACATGGAGTGGTGGGAGATGGCAGAGATGGAGGAGTGGGGGAGGTGAGGGTTTGTGTGAGAACGATGGAGAAATGAGAATGAAGGTGAAAGTGAGAGTGAATGTAGGAGAATGTATGTTTTGATGGAGAGGGGCAATTTAATATTTCTGCAACATTTAATAATCATTATAATTCAGTACTAGTTCCTTCATAGTTCTTTTGGAAGTTTAGGTTCCTCACTTGTCTTTTTGGGTATTGGGAGGGATTTGTCATTTTCCCAATTTTCAATAGTAAAATCTTTGTAATTGATGCGAAGTTTGTTTTCATGAAAATCCAAATGTAAACCATGTAGAATTAAATAATAACATTCTATTACAACAATGTATGGACTCGTTTTTTTATATAAGAAAAACACATTTCAATATAATTCTTCCAAAATTTCAATTTGTAAAACAGCTAAAGAGTTAAACAATGATGGAACACATTTTTTGAGCGATATGTCTTAGTATATCAAATGTCAATTACACTTTTCTCTTACCTAATTGAACCAAGAATTAAACTATAGCTAACAGAGAACATGAATGGAATGAAACTTTTATGAAAAATCATTTCTCCCTGTACATTTAAAATTAAATAAGAATGTCAGCGAAACTTAGCTAATTAGAGATAAATTTGATTTGCTATTAAGTCAAACTTTCTTTAGCTTGCTTTAAAGTGGATGACTCATACAAATTTATTAAACTAGAATTAAGTAAATACATAATTATGGGGCTAAAATTCTTTCATTAGAATTATTTACGTGATTAAGTAATAAAAAAGAAAAGCAAAATACTTTTTTGGCAGTTGATAAAAAATATATTGAATAGGAAGTAGAGATTTGTTGGTAAATAGGAAAAGAACCATAAATAATCATGTGGGATGACATTCTTTCATTAGAATTTCTTATGTTTCTGATAGGATTCAGAAAAGAGATAAAGAACAGAGAAGAAGAAAAGAGAAGTTTGGGAATAACTTGTAAATTTTCATTCATGAGAATAACGATAAGTTACATCCCCTTTTATAGAAGGAAACTGAAAACAAACATATGACCCCTAGCACTACTGCCATGCTCTCTAGCTAACCAATCCCACTAACTGGAAACTTGGTAACTGACTGAATAATTAAAACACGACTAATAATCAAATACTAAAAGGGAAATGCAATACTGAAAGGGAAATACAATAATTAAATAAAACATCTAAACTGATTTGTTCCTCCTAGAATGAACTAGGTTCGGTTTGAACCTATTAAACCTATCATTACTCGACCCCATAAAAACAGCCTTGTCCTCAAGGCTAAAATTAGGAAACTGAGCAGCAATCATGTCATAGGTTTCCCATGTAGTGTCTTCAAAACCTCTATCCTTCCATTTGATTAAGAGCTCCACATCTTTAGTGCCAACTTTATCAGTAACACGTTCATCAGCTACAGAATGAAGCTCCACTGTTAATTCCCAAGCATCTGTGATAGGAAGATGAGGTATAGATTTTGTTCTGCTATAGCCATGGGCAGCTTTAAGCAAAGATACATGGAAGACAAGATGTACTCTTGCTATTGGTGGTAATTTCAACTCATAAGCAACCTATCCAATTTTTTTGATGACTTCATACGGTCCAAAATAAGTTGGAGCCAACTTTTGGTACTTGTGTCTAGTCAAAGTCTTTTTTCTATATGGTTGAACTTTGAGGAAAACCATATCACCCTCTTTAAACTCAACATCCCTTCTATGTTGGTTAGCTTGCTCTTTCATTCGTTCTTGAGCCATAGTGAGGTTCTAGAATAATGTGTTCAGAATAGCCTCCCGTTCCAACATGTCATCCAACTCCATTACCTGAGAGTCACCCGACATATAATGGAAGAAATGATTAGGTTTTCTTCCATAAACATTATAAAAAGGGGTCATACCTGCTGAAGAATGAAAGCTGGTGTTGTATGAGTATTCAGCCCAGTGAAGAAAAGTACTCCATTGTTTCGGATGATCTTGAGTGAAATAGTGAAGGTAAGTTTCCAAGCAACAATTCATCACTTCAGTTTGGCCATCGATTTGAGGGTGATAAGCTAAGCTCATGTTCAACTGAGTGCCTCTGTGGGTGAATTATTGTTGCTAGAATGAACTCATGTATAATTGGTCACGGTCAGAAATGATGGAGGAAGGAAAACCATGCAAACGGACTACTTGTTTGCAAAACACAACCACAACATACTTAGCAGTAAGAGGTCTGGACAAACCCAGAAAGTGGGCATATTTAGTTAGCCTATCAACCACAACAAGGATCACATCCACACCATGTGATTTAGGTAGCCCAGTGATGAAGTCAATGGAGATGATATCCCATATTTTAGTTGGGACTGGAAGAGGCTGCAATAAACCGGTCGAAGATTGAGGAATATATTTGCTGGTTTGACTAGTGCTTCATGTATTGACATAGTTAATAGCATCTTCTTTCATCTTAGGCCAAAAGAATTGCTCTTGCAACCTTTTTAACGTTTTGATCACTCCACCATGTCCCCAGCAAGAGAAGAATGTGCCTCAATAATCAATATATATTGCAAGTTACTATCATTAGGAATGACTAATTGTTCTTGTAATAGAGCTTTCCATTTGAAACAACATAGTGTGGAGCAGAATTAGTATCTGAAATTCGTGGCTGTCACCCAAGAGGGGGGGGGGGTGAATTGGGTGAGGGAATAAAAACTTAAACTCTTTTCGAAAGACTGCTTGTGCTCGGTGATGATGATAATAAATAATGCTATGCACAAGTCAGTATGCTATGTGATGCAAAATAGAATGATCAAGTATAAGTATATGCACACATAAATTTATCCTGGTTCGGTCACTCAGACCTACATCCAGTCCCCAGGCTACACCTGAGATTTCCAATCCACTATTCTTGTTTAAACCGGGCACAAGAGAAGCCTTTACACTTTAGGTTTTACGAGCACGGGTTCACCTAACAACCCACAGGTTTTACACCGGGTTCACCTGCAAACCTTACAAATGCAAGTTTTACGGGCTAACTTGCAACCTATGGAGATTTAGACAACCTCTAAATGCTCCCCCTTACAAATTGTAAGTTTACACTATGTTCACTCTATGAACTGATTGTGCTAAACACTTAAGCTCAAAACTAACTCTCTCTAAGAGTGGATGATGTTACTCACTTAAGTACAATATGAATCACTCTCTAAGAATATTACATATCAAAGTCCGAGAGTAGAAGATGAGAGGAATGTAGAATAGTGTTTTCAGATAATAGCCCTGTTCTCTCTCACTTTTTCAAGCCCCTCCCTTCAGAAATGAAGAACATTCCTTTTATACCAGTCTCTGAATATCTAGCCGTTGGAGAGGCAATAAGATCGTTTGATTATAGACGTTGGGGCCTTGTTTACGTTGTCCTCATTAATGCACAGCAGGGTTGACTTTGCTTTATCTGAAAAGGTGCTCTGACCATGCTGTTCTGTCAACACTGTTCTGACAATACTATTCTGACAAAAGTCGTTCTGACATCTGAACACTTTGTACGGTCCGACTCTTGCTTGCTGTCAGAGAGGACTTCGTTCCTCAAGCATAAGTCCAGGATGTTAAGAGACTCACTATCGGAAGCTCTCTTGCTATCTGAAGCTCGTGGACTCTAACATTTTGCTTGCTATCACATAGAGGAACTTTGTCTTCCAAGCACTTGTCCATGAATGATAAGAGTGCTTTGCTATTGGATCCTCTCTTGCTATCAGAAGCTCTCTTATGGACTCTGACTCTTGTGGGCAGTATGAGCTTTGACACCTTGAGTGAATCTTCAGATTATGTTCTCATACTCCTCATGCTTGGTAGGTAACAATGTTGTTTGAATATGTCTGTTATCCTCTTGTTACCGTTGGAAGGAACATCTTCTTAAATGCTTCAGCAGGGTTGACTTGCTTTATCTCTGAAAAGTAGTCCTGACACCTCTGCTCTGTTAAAAGCATTCTGTCTTCTGAGTATGTGACGTTCACTCTTGTACTCTTGCTGACGGATGATCATCGTTCATCCGGAAGTGGCAATCTTGCTCTGCAAGGGTTAGTCTCTGAAATCCAATGCCAAGAGTCTTTCCATCCGGAAGCTCATTTGCATCCGCAAGTGTAACTAAGTTCTGCACATACTGGTTAGTCCAACATAGCAATATATATAATCAGATATAGTAAAACTACACATGTTGTGGGAAGTTTGCTATGGGAAGTAGTCTTACTTAGACTATGTTCTGACTTAGTGTAATGTCTACTGACTCTAAGGGATCTCTATTCCAATAGTCAGCTTAAGTCTCGTTAGTTTACTCTAAGTCTTCCTAAGTGACTCAGTGTGTCATTCATGCTATGTATATTAAGTCAACACACAATCACATGAAGTGGGAGTTTACTTAGTCTAGGATGTATCCGGAAGCACTTCTCCATCCGGAAGTGAATTCACTTGATGAGGGATTTAGTTCACCATGACTTGCTCTCGCTTAGTCTATTTCATTCCACCACTCAGCGCTAGTCACTGAGCTATCGGAAGCACTTTTACTTGACGTGGTGAATTCACTGACGCTTAGGGTGAAATCTATTCTATCAGTCTGCGCCAGTCAAGATCTAATAGGAAGCAACTTCACTTGATGTTGCATTTCTGCTGACGCTCGGGGTTATATCTAGTCTATCAACCTGCGCCAGTCTAAATCTAATAGGAAGTGCTTTCACTTGGCGAAGTAGACTTACTGACGCTTGGGGTAATAACTATTCTATTGCTCTGCGCCAGTCTAAGTCTAACAGGAAGCGCTTTCACTTGGGGAAGTAGACTCACTGACGCTTGGGGTAATATCTATTCTGTCGCTCTGCGCCAGTCTAATTCTAACAGGAAGCGCTTTCACTTGGGGAAGTAGACTCACTGTCGCTTGGAGTAATATCTATTCTATCGCTCTGCGCCAGTCTAAGTCTAACAGGAAGCAACTTCGCTCCCGATTGAACCATAGCTTAGTCTTAGGGTTTGTGCACCTAAAGTTCATGGACTAAGTTAAATCCCTAGTGATTTACTCGCTGCCGCTGGGGGATGACACATTTATCCGCGTGCGCGAGTCCTAGTCTATCCGGAAGTGATTCCGCATCCGTGAGCGCTAGTCTTGATTCATTCGGAAGTGAATCTGCATCCGGTTGTGACTCTAGTGCTAATACTTCTGGAAATGATCTTGCATTCACAAGTGATCTAACTCAGGGTTCTAACCATGTCATCTAATCCTTCCTAAGTGTTAATTATGTTCTTTTAAGTACTAGACCATATCATACCTAAGTCACCATCAAAACTTAAGATTCTAACATTCTCCCCCTTTTTGATGATGACAAACCCATAGATGACTAGAGAACATAATTAAACTTAGATCACTTCCAGAGCTATATTTCATTCCCAGTTCTCTCCCCAGATATCTTATCTTTCAGCTCTAGACTTCTCATGTCTCATCTCTAGACATCTCGTGTCTCATTTCTCTCCCCCTTTTGGCTTCATCAAAATTCAACAAGTGCAAGCTAGCCTTAGGGATGGGGATACTTTTATCGTTCTCCTAGGAATGGGCTTTCTACCTAATATTTCTCCCTATGTATCGCTAATAAAGATTTGTTCTAGACTATTCAATACAATGTACGAGAATTAACAAGGAACAGCAATAATGGCTCATGATCCTAAATGATTGTATTCTCCCTAAACACTATGTAGGATAGTTAAACATGTTTTTCAAAGGAGATATTGATACATCAAATCTAATCATAATTAAATTAAGATCAAAACATACAAAACAGTTTTCTTTTTGAAGGATCAATGAAATTTGTGTTTTTTAAAAGTGCCAAAAATAATTTCCAAACAAATTGCATCACAGCATCTTAAGAGTTTATTATCGATGACAGCATGTGACTCTCTATTTTCAAGGGATCATTAACAGGTAATGTCCACTTACTCCTCTTCTATATTAAGATTAATCATCATTAAATCAAGAAAGGAAGCATATAAGAGAGGTATGTTATCAATTACTTTCCAGCATGTCATTTAGAGGATACAGATGTGTGAGCTAGGATGATTTTCTAAGACAGTGAATGATTTTGAAGTCAATGCAGATTGAGAGAAACATCCTAAGTTGACACCCTTACCAATGCCATGTATGCATCATATGTAAGAGATGGTAAGGTGTAGATGTTACCACAGATGAGGGGTACTCATACTCTATTAGACTCAGGAATCTGAATCATACGCAGATAAGCATGCTTCCTGACATCTTCAAGAGGTGTGCTATCTCAAGTGGAAACCCCTAGCGCAAGTGCTTTGATGATTCGCTTCGGCAAGCTGAGCTACAACCACAAGCAGACATGACTGGGCAGTCACTCTACTCTTCCCATGGTTCAATAGTTGGCCTGCTATCGAAGGCGCTGATTGTTGTGAAAGCAACCTTGCTCAAACTTGATGATTGGTCCTGCATATGCTTGAGGAAACAAATGCTTTCTGATGGTCAGTGAAAGAACTTAAGATTTAACATTGAAGACCATCCTCAGGACATTCAAGTCAATCTGTGTTAATCAGCACAAGCTAATAATTTTAAGAAATCATGCTTGCTAATTGGTTTAAGAAAATATGAGCAATGATTATGTGAAAACTAATTTTGAAATTATCTATACATTCACATAGTTTCACTATCAAGACATGAACTCTATTTATACTCTCATGGATAAATATCAATGTGATAGTACAGAGAATATTAAACAGGTGGCATATTTTCAGAGTTTCATAAGCAAATATAGTTCAATACATATGCCTCAAGGATGTTCATGTTAGATCATGAAGACATGTGAATTAATAACATAATGAGATTTTGAAAAAGAGAATCTTCATCCTCACAAAATAATTTGATTAGGATTGAATTCGTTTTACAAAAACAACCAAATTTCAGCATATGATTACGAGAATAATTTCCAAATTTTAGCTCAAGTTCTTCTAGATATGCTCAGTGTGATCTCATTGTTCTTAGGACATCAACAAGCTTGAAATTAATACAGATTATAGCATGCTTGTGATACTATGCCATGTTTTACAGATCTAGCAGAGTTTAATTCAAGGCATTTCCTAAGATTTCTAATGCATGTCAGACAAGAGAGAGACTATCCATTTAATTTCACAACAGAATATGTAAGGGATAGAAATGCTCATGTGTATTGGCGAGAGTTTCTCAGGTTTGGTATAGCCATTCCACACATCTTGATAAGAGACATTTTCGTTGCCATTCTCTCTTGGTTATATTCATTGTTCAAGCTTCAATAATCTGTGTCAACATTCTTAAACCACAAACTTGAACTGAGATCATTAGTAGATTGAGAACTTAAAGATGTAATTAAGAGGGATGTATTGTTCTCGAAATCATAGCTGCTTATGCATTGAAAACGTTGATGCAAGAGATACCACATGAAATGGAAAATCAGAAATAACTTTTGAGTGCTATCATGAGGTATAGTTGTCATGCAAGTTTGAAGAGGATCAGAATCTATTTTTGAAAGTTTGCATTTCAGAAGGATCTTTCAAAACTCAGGGTGAATGCATAAACTATTTTCTTTCATGACTATATGCACAAGGATATACAAGGTTTTTGATCAAGATAGTCATGGACAGCATGTAGATTATGAACATTACTTATTTCTTCAGCCCTTTTTTTTTTATGATGAATATAATGTTCACATCTTAGGATGCTTAATGTAAAATCTCAATAAGTCCATCTAACATTAGCATAGGAGATTTTACTATCAAATGCTTCGTTCCTAAGTGATCCCTTGCTTACCCAAGGAGATCTTCTATACTTATCCTTGGTTCGAAGCACTTTCTTCTGAGAGGTAGGATTCAAGAGCCTTTTCAATGATGATCGAGGAATCCACTCTCTCTTGTTCTTCTCAGGATAATTGAATGGAACTTTGTGATAGCTCATCCTTGAGACAGAACCATTGTCCCTTGTGGTGGCCGACAGCTTCTTATGATTGTACCAGTGGGTTTCAGCAGTTGCATCACCACGAGTTCTCTTCTTTGGGATAAGAGGAACTCTTGATTTTTCCTGCACAAGTAAGGCACTAGGAGGATGTTTTGGTACCCATTTGTACTTGGGTCCTACATGGTTAGCACTGGACCTTACTTGTCCTTTAGGAATCCATACAAACTTATTTCTCACATTTGAATTTCTTCTAAGACTGCATGTGTGAGAAATATGTCCTAATCTACCACAATAATGACAGATAATGGAATGATAATCAAAATGAGGCTTCCTATCATTATCATGATTAGTTTTCTTTAGAAAAGCTTTTTGTTCCTTTGAAATTTCAGTTTCTTTTGAAAGCTTTTCTTTTTCCTTCAACACGTGTTTACAATCAAAACATTTTTCAAGACATGTTGAAGTTTTCCCTACCGATAGTGGGCTAGCTATCGGAACCACTAGTTCTTTAAAAGAACCCTCGGAAACTTTAGATGTAGAAGAAGAAATTAGTTTTTCAAGTTTCCTATCTTTTTCTTTTAAGCCTAGAAGTTCTTTTGCAAGTTTACAATATTCAGTATATAACTCATTGTATGCATCTTGCAAATCAGAGAGTTCAATTTCAGATCCAGATACCTCACTTTCTGAATCTTCTAGGCAGAGATGGATACTCTCTTCACTGAAGTCTGCTTCCTCAATATCAGCTTCCAGAAGCTCATCAGTAGATGATCCACACAGAGCACGAGTTGAGCTTTGGACAGCTGTGCTTTCAAGAGATGGGTTAGAAGCATATATCACATCAAGAGTATTCCAAATATCTCTAGCACTAGAGCAATGTTTGATTTTCTGGAAATCATTTTCAGTTAAGCCTTTGTATAAAATTTGCATTGCTCTAATGTTTAAGGAAAACAAATTTTTCTCCCTTTCAGTCCAGTTTCCTCTTGGTTTGAAATCAAAATCATTTTCAAAAATATCCCACATTTTCAAACTAGTGGATTTTATAAAACTTTTCATTCTTGCTTTCCACCAACAAAAATCAATATTTTCTAACACAGGTGGAATGGTATGATCAAAGCCTTTGGAAAACATTTTAACCCAAATCAGCCAAGGTCTTTGCACTTGAGATCGTTTGATCCTTTAAACAAGTGACCTGCTCTGATACCAAATGAAATTCGTGGCTGTCACCCAAGAGGGGGGGGGTGAATTGGGTGAGGGAATAAAAACTTAAACTCTTTTCGAAAGACTGCTTGTGCTCGGTGATGATGATAATAAATAATGCTATGCACAAGTCAGTATGCTATGTGATGCAAAATAGAATGATCAAGTATAAGTATATGCACACATAAATTTATCCTGGTTCGGTCACTCAGACCTACATCCAGTCCCCAGGCTACACCTGAGATTTCCAATCCACTATTCTTGTTTAAACCGGGCACAAGAGAAGCCTTTACACTTTAGGTTTTACGAGCACGGGTTCTCCTAACAACCCACAGGTTTTACACCGGGTTCACCTGCAAACCTTACAAATGCAAGTTTTACGGGCTAACTTGCAACCTATGGAGATTTAGACAACCTCTAAATGCCCCCCCTTACAAATTGTAAGTTTACACTATGTTCACTCTATGAACTGATTGTGCTAAACACTTAAGCTCAAAACTAACTCTCTCTAAGAGTGGATGATGTTACTCACTTAAGTACAATATGAATCACTCTCTAAGAATATTACATATCAAAGTCCGAGAGTAGAAGATGAGAGGAATGTAGAATAGTGTTTTCAGATAATAGCCCTGTTCTCTCTCACTTTTTCAAGCCCCTCCCTTCAGAAATGAAGAACATTCCTTTTATACCAGTCTCTGAATATCTAGCCGTTGGAGAGGCAATAAGATCGTTTGATTATAGACGTTGGGGCCTTGTTTACGTTGTCCTCATTAATGCACAGCAGGGTTGACTTTGCTTTATCTGAAAAGGTGCTCTGACCATGCTGTTCTGTCAACACTGTTCTGACAATACTATTCTGACAAAAGTCGTTCTGACATCTGAACACTTTGTACGGTCCGACTCTTGCTTGCTGTCAGAGAGGACTTCGTTCCTCAAGCATAAGTCCAGGATGTTAAGAGACTCACTATCGGAAGCTCTCTTGCTATCTGAAGCTCGTGGACTCTAACATTTTGCTTGCTATCACATAGAGGAACTTTGTCTTCCAAGCACTTGTCCATGAATGATAAGAGTGCTTTGCTATTGGATCCTCTCTTGCTATCAGAAGCTCTCTTATGGACTCTGACTCTTGTGGGCAGTATGAGCTTTGACACCTTGAGTGAATCTTCAGATTATGTTCTCATACTCCTCATGCTTGGTAGGTAACAATGTTGTTTGAATATGTCTGTTATCCTCTTGTTACCGTTGGAAGGAACATCTTCTTAAATGCTTCAGCAGGGTTGACTTGCTTTATCTCTGAAAAGTAGTCCTGACACCTCTGCTCTGTTAAAAGCATTCTGTCTTCTGAGTATGTGACGTTCACTCTTGTACTCTTGCTGACGGATGATCATCGTTCATCCGGAAGTGGCAATCTTGCTCTGCAAGGGTTAGTCTCTGAAATCCAATGCCAAGAGTCTTTCCATCCGGAAGCTCATTTGCATCCGCAAGTGTAACTAAGTTCTGCACATACTGGTTAGTCCAACATAGCAATATATATAATCAGATATAGTAAAACTACACATGTTGTGGGAAGTTTGCTATGGGAAGTAGTCTTACTTAGACTATGTTCTGACTTAGTGTAATGTCTACTGACTCTAAGGGATCTCTATTCCAATAGTCAGCTTAAGTCTCGTTAGTTTACTCTAAGTCTTCCTAAGTGACTCAGTGTGTCATTCATGCTATGTATATTAAGTCAACACACAATCACATGAAGTGGGAGTTTACTTAGTCTAGGATGTATCCGGAAGCACTTCTCCATCCGGAAGTGAATTCACTTGATGAGGGATTTAGTTCACCATGACTTGCTCTCGCTTAGTCTATTTCATTCCACCACTCAGCGCTAGTCACTGAGCTATCGGAAGCACTTTTACTTGACGTGGTGAATTCACTGACGCTTAGGGTGAAATCTATTCTATCAGTCTGCGCCAGTCAAGATCTAATAGGAAGCAACTTCACTTGATGTTGCATTTCTGCTGACGCTCGGGGTTATATCTAGTCTATCAACTTGCGCCAGTCTAAATCTAATAGGAAGTGCTTTCACTTGGCGAAGTAGACTTACTGACGCTTGGGGTAATAACTATTCTATTGCTCTGCGCCAGTCTAAGTCTAACAGGAAGCGCTTTCACTTGGGGAAGTAGACTCACTGACGCTTGGGGTAATATCTATTCTGTCGCTCTGCGCCAGTCTAATTCTAACAGGAAGCGCTTTCACTTGGGGAAGTAGACTCACTGTCGCTTGGAGTAATATCTATTCTATCGCTCTGCGCCAGTCTAAGTCTAACAGGAAGCAACTTCGCTCCCGATTGAACCATAGCTTAGTCTTAGGGTTTGTGCACCTAAAGTTCATGGACTAAGTTAAATCCCTAGTGATTTACTCGCTGCCGCTGGGGGATGACACATTTATCCGCGTGCGCGAGTCCTAGTCTATCCGGAAGTGATTCCGCATCCGTGAGCGCTAGTCTTGATTCATTCGGAAGTGAATCTGCATCCGGTTGTGACTCTAGTGCTAATACTTCTGGAAATGATCTTGCATTCACAAGTGATCTAACTCAGGGTTCTAACCATGTCATCTAATCCTTCCTAAGTGTTAATTATGTTCTTTTAAGTACTAGACCATATCATACCTAAGTCACCATCAAAACTTAAGATTCTAACAGTATCCCTCTGTAAATAAGTCATAATACCTGAAGTGTATTCATCTTGGAGCAATGAAGTGGGTAGATCATCAAAGAGATGAGCTGGAGGAATAGAAAGGCTAAACAAGTCAGCTGAGTGACTAATGCGCGAGAGAGCATCCACATGCAAAATTGTAGCTCCAAGTTTGTATTTAATCATAAAGTCAAATGGCAGCAACTTCATAAGTAACCTTTGTTGCTCAGGAGTAGTCACACATTGCTCCAAAAGGAATTTAAGGCTAGAGTGGTCAGTATGAACCACAAACATTCTCCCCAACAAGTAATGTTTCCACTTTTGGAGTGCCATCACTAAGGCTAACAATTCTCTGTTATAGACAGACTTGGAATGATTGCTAGGTGATAATCCTTTGCTGAAATAAGCAATCAGGTGGCCATTTTGTTGGAGAGCAGTCCCCACACTAGTATTGGAAGCATCACAATCAACTACAAATGTATTGTAAAAGTTGGGGAGTTGCTATACCGGGAGACTTGTCATTGCCTCTTTAAGCTGATTGAAGGCAGCCACTGATTCTTCAGTCCATACAAAAGAATCTTTCTTTGTCATTTCAATAAGGGGTTTGGCAATAATCCCATAATTCCTCACAAAGCGTCGATAATATCCGGTAAGACCTAAAAAGCCCCTTAATTTCTGAAAGGGTTTTAGGTTGAGGCCAATGGAGGACAACAATGATTTTTTTCATTATCTACAACTACTCTGGCATGTGAGATTACATGTCCCAAGAAAGAAACATTTGTTTCCATAAATAGACACTTCTTAGGATTGGCCAAAAATTGATTCTGATGTAATAGTTGGAGGACAATTTGGAGATGCTTCTTATGATCATGGATTGATTTGCTGTATATCAAAATGTCATAAAAAAGACTAATACAAACTTACGGAGATACGGCCTGAATAAGTCATTCATGGTTTCTTGGAAGGTTGAAGGTGCATTAATTAGGTTGAATGGCATCACAATGAATTCATAGTGCCCTGAATGAGTGCGGGCTGCTGTGTTGTGAATATCCTTCGGTAAAATTCTGATTGATGACACCCCGAACGTAAATCTATCTTTAAAAGGACTGGTGCTGGGGCGTATGAAACCTTTTTTAACAGGTCATCCACTTATTTTTCAATCTCATCTTTTTGAGAATGTGGGTAACAGTATAGGTGGATGTTTGGAGGTGCTGCAGTAGGAAGAAGAGGAATGGCATGATGATGATTGCGCATAGGTGGAAGGCATGCAATTAGGCTCTTCAAACACAACAGCAAATGAATGAATTATATCATGAAGTGTAGGTAAACTATCATTTTGATGAATTTCAAGCATATAAGTCTGGAAGGTAACTCCGACTGACTTTTGGGGTGTTCCTTGAAGCTTATACTGCTCCCCATTAACCCAGAAGATCATAAACATCTGCTGTCAGTTGGCTTACATGGTGTTTAAAGAGGCCAACCACTTTACTCCAATCACTAAATCCACTTTCTAGAGGGAGAAAGGGAAAAAATCTTCTGTGATTGTGAGGGATTGAACACTGATCTGTAACTTTTCACATATGGAGTTGCAAAAGATTAATCGGCCATCCCCAAGTTGCACTCCAAAGACTGGTAATTCCTTAGCTGGAAGTTGAAGCTCCTGAATCAACTTTTCAGAGATGAAGTTGTGACTTGTGGGTTGACCCATTATCTATTAGAATTAATATCTCATTTTTCCCAATAAATCTCTTGACTTTCATCGTAGAAGTAGAGGAAAAATTTCCCAGAATAGCATGGAGAGAAATTTCTGCATGTTCCTCCATGGGAATGTGATTTTCGGTTTCCTCAATGTTAGGGTTTTCTTCTACTTCCTCAGAAATATACATTATTTTTAATAAAGTTGAACACCTATGACCAGGCGAGAATTTTGCTCCACATCTAAAACAGAGCCCCCTTTCACGCCTATATTGTTTTTCTTGCTCAGAATTTTGCGTGAGGGAGAGAACACGAGAGGAAATTTCCGAAATTGTAAGCTATTTAGTTAATTGAGAGTGGTTAGGGGATGCATAAGCGTTCTGATTCCCTGGGATAGAATAAAACCCAGTCAAATTAGTTCCTGAATTCGCTCCCACTAATCCTCTCTTGGCGTACCCAGTCTTTGAAAAAGGGAAATCAAAATTTTTCCCGAATTTGTGCGTGACTGGGCTTTATGGGTCTGTTGGGATTGCAATTTTAATTCAATTTCTGTGGCCAAACTCACAGCTTTATACATCGTACATGGCTTGTGGATTTTAACATCAGCCTGGAGTTTTTCCTTCAAACCATTTAAAAACACCCCCAAAAGGCAATGTTCAGGTCACCCTGTTACCCTTGAAAACCGCCTAACAAACTCTTGCTTGTAGTCATTAATTGTACCCATTTGCTTGATTTTGCACACAAAAACATCTGGGTTTTGAAATTCAACAGGGCCAAATTGTTCTTTGAGGATTTGCACCAATTCATCCCAGTAATGAATTGTTTTCCCCGATGAAATCCAAGTGTATGTGTCCAATGCATCCCCCTCTAAATACATAGAGGCTACATCCACCTTGAGATTTCCAGGAGTTTGGTAATACCGAAAATATTTGTCTTGCCCATGGTTTCACAAGTCAAGAAGAAAGGTGGCTCTGATACCAAATGATAGGATTCAGAAAAGGGATAAAGAACAGAGAAGAAGAAAAGAGAGGTTTGGGAATAACTTATCAATTTTCATTCATGAGAATAACGATAAGTTACATCCCCTAACTGAAAACAAACACATGGCCCCTAGCACTACTGTCGTGCTCTCTAACTAACCAAGCCCACTAACTTGAAACTTGGTAACTGACTGAATAATTAAAATACAACTAGTAATCAAATATTAAAAGGGAAATACAATACTGAAAGGTAATTACAATAATTAAATAAAACATCTAAACTGATTTGTTCCTCCTATAATAAATTAGGTTCAGTTTGAACCTATTAAACCTATCAGTTTCTCTACTAATCAAAAATCAAAGGAAAACAATTCAAAATGAAATTTAAAATTTGTTGGCAAATCATAAAAACCTATACAAACAGGAAATAGAGCGTGGAATTTTACCCTTCAAGTAATGTTGACACGTGGACGACACGTGTCAACATTACATTCGATAGAGGGTAAAATTTTTACCACTTTGATTACTTTAAGAGTGAAGTTGTACCCGATGTTAGTTTAGGGTGCCTAGTGGTCTAGAGTGGTTGCTTGGAGGACAAAATAGGGTCATTGCTCAGAATTCAATTTCTTCCAAAAATCAATTTGGTTATATATTGGCAAGACCAAAACAATGTTAAAGCATATGTGTTTTAGACCCTTATAGCTATATTTTCATATTAATGACCCATACATTGCAATTCACCATCACTATGCATTGTTTAGTGTAACAATCATGCCAAACATAAGAAAATATTTTTTTAAACAGTTTAGTTATTGAAGAGAATAACCATGAGACATATGAAAGTTATTAGAAAATTAAAAAAATTCATTTAATTTATAAAGGTTCACTAGTCATCTGTGTTAGATAAAACAATATATTACGTATGAGATAGTTTTGAAATTTACACACCTCCGTACATCTCTGCACAAATCAGCTCACAACACTCTCTATGTACAAATTTGTATAGGCACCTAATGGTGATATAGCCACTCACATACATAGATGTTGCAATACCACAACTCTCAGCAAAAGCTTTGGTGAATCTAGCCATACACGTGTAATTCTTAAGTGAGCCCATTATACCACTAAGATAGTTTTATATATCAAATAATGAAAAGCATGCTACATGTTGCTCCGCAAATCAAATCATTTGTCTATTTCTTTTTCTTGGTACCAGAGCCAAGTCTCTTCTTTACTCTTCTCTAGTGATTCATTATGTCGACTTCTGTTTGCTTAAAACATAGTCATTCCCATGTTCTTCAATCGGTGTCAAACCAGAGGCCAAAATGCGTGGTTTCTTCAGCTCTTATGTCCAAACCACCTCCATCAAGCTGGATCGAAATAACTTTCTCGTTTGGGAGTTAGTATTACTTCCTCTGATTGATGAAATTGGCTAGATTATCATATTGATGGCTCATTTATTCCACCACCGAAGCATATTCCATTCCATCAATTCTTGCGGCCATGATAACTAATTTTTACTATGTTGACTGGTATGATTTTGACCATATGCTTGTTGGATGGCTCCAGAACACCATGAGTCAAGATGTTAGCTCTCAACTTCTTTACTACAATACTGCTCGTGATTTATGGTTCGGAGCTCGAAATCTCCCTTCTACTTCCTCAAAGGCACAAGTGATGATATACAAGTCTGAACTCCATTGTACCCGCAAGGAAGGTATGAAGATGGAGGAATATATGGCCACATTGAAGACTATTTCAGATCAGTTGGCTCTTGCAGGCTCTCCTATTTCAACTGAAGAATTAGTAATGCACAGTCTTAATGGTCTTGATCATGTCTACAATGCTATTGTGGTTAATCTGAGTCAACCTAATCTATCTTGAGTTAATGTTTAATCATCTCTTCTTTCATTTGAAAGTCATATTGAGCAGCTAAATCAATTCAGTTCTCTATCAATCCAACCTTCTATTAATTTTGCCTCATGGGAATCGGTTGTCAATGAACGTGACCTTTTTATTCGTAGTTCAAATGACAATGATTATCACTTCAAATGGCGTGGCTCATCTGGTGGTTCTTCTCTGGTGGCGAGGTCACAGGGGGCATGATAATGGTCACCGTAACAATGGAGGTGGTGGTTGTCCATTTTGTACTTGGTGTGAACATTCGAGTCATGTTTATGCTACATGCTATCAGTGTCTTGGTTAGACTTTGCTAATTCATCTAGCCGTTCATTCTCTCCTCAAGCTCATTATGCTAGTTCTGAAGAAACACCTGACTCTACCAAGTATATGGATAATGGATCAAATTATCATGTCACACCAAACTCAGAAAACCTTGATCAAGTAAACTATGTTTGTAAGTCTTATCTTTATACTTGTACTGTTGAAAAGGCCACTATTGCTGGTATTGGTTCTCGCTTTCTTCCTTCATCTAAGCTTCATCTTAATGATATACTTATTGTACCTTCTACTACTAAAAATTTGCTGAGTGTGCCAAAATTAGTTGAAGATATCCAAGTTCAAATCCTTTTCACTAATAATTGTGTGTTGTGAAAGATCGATCTGGTGATAGGAAAAACTCTGATGGTGGGCAGAAGCAGTCAAGGAATGTATCCAGTGAGTGAAAATGGTGGTGCTATGACTCCATATCTTGCTCTTCAGCTATTTATTCTCAAGTTATTTCTGATGTTGAATTTAATATGTGGCATTATAAGTTAGGACATCCTAGTTTTAATGTTCTGAAACAAATTTTGAATCAATGTAACCTCTATTATGAGACTAGTGATCAACTTGTTTGTGAAGCTTGTCAAAAATGAAAATCAAAATGGTTACCAGTTATGGAATTTTGTTCTTATGCCTCAAAATCTTTTGATTTGGTACATTCTAATCTATGGAAACCTTCCCCAGTTCAATCCATTGGAGGTCATCGATATTATATATTATTTATTGATGATTTTAGCAAATTATCTTGGATTTATCCTTTGAAACACAAGGGGAAGTTGTTCATGCTTTCAAACATTTCCTTCAATATGTTAAGACTCATTTCAATACTGTAACTAAATCTTTTTAGTGTGACAATGGATCTGAGTACCGTCTGTTTGTAAATATTGCTCACAATTAGGGACTTGTTATGTGATTCATGTTTCCCTACACATCTGAACAAAATGATCGGGCTGAACGGAAGCATAGGCACAAAAATGGGCCTTACACTTTTGGCTCAAGCTGGCTTGTCTTATACTTATTGTGTTAAAGCTTTTTAGATTGCTACTTATCTTATTAATCGTCTTCCACACTAGTCTTAAAAGACCAAACACCATTGTTAAAGTTGAATAAGATAAAGTCATATTATAAGGAATTACAACCTTTTGGATGTGCTTTCTACCCTCATTTAAGGCCCTACAACATCCACAAATTTCACTTTCACAACCTGAAATATGTGTATCTTGGGTCAGCTCCAAATCTCAAAGGTTCGAAATGTCTTGAGTATTACAGGCCGTATCTATATTTCAAGGCATGTGGTGTTTGATTGATCAGTTTTTCCATTTGAAAATGGGTTCCTATCTAGACGAGACCCATCATCAAGTGAGCCTAGTAACAATTCGTTCCCTTTGATTGTTTCACAAGTTGCGAAGCCCATTATCAAGCCCAATACTTTTGGGTAGTCATTTCCTTTTTCGGACGTGTTGCCCTCATCACCATCCAAAGCCATTTCTAAAATTTCACTCTCTCACCTTCGAAACGACAAGCCTCCTCCCCACATCTCCAGAAATTCAACGAAGAGCTTCACCTTCTTTAGAGATGTCTTCGTTGGCTTCCTCATCTTCTTTATCATTGGAGACTTTGAACTAACCTCGAAATTTGAATTATAAAAATACAGTGAGCCAATGGAGAGGAATTGTTTTTATGACCTGGTCATATTTTTGAAATTTGTATTATAGTGTGTTGACAACTGGCAAACTAAAAATGATAATAAGTATAAATAATTATTTGATAAAAAATTGCAACTGTATTATGATTAAATAGATTGTTAGATGGGTATTTCCAAATTCAATGAGAAATTAGTGTCTTACGTGCAATATCAATTTCACATCGCTTGATATCCTAAAAAATATAATGAACACATTAAAAAACAATTCCTCTCCATTGGCCCATAATCTAGAGGGTTTGGTTAAAATTAGTGCCTCACATAAATTAAGTTCCTTGCAATTGCAAGTCATTTAGCAAGTGTGATTGTTGCATTGAGAAAAATTTTGAGGTACCTACTTATTATCTCACCATACTTGCCAAACTTAAATTGGACAATTCTGTTCTTCATGTAGTGTGTCAATATGTGCAGGAACATTGCAACTTGTACATATATTAACATGTGTAACACCCCAACAAAATCATATACAATTTATAATTAAAATTATATTTACACTCCAAAAAGTCCAAATCGTAGTAACAAATTTAAAACTTGATGATAGATATTTTTGAAATAAAAACAAAGTAAAACATTAAAGGTTGAGGTCAATGACAAAATAAATATAACTTAAAAATGCTTACTTCTCAAGTGTCTTCCCTTGCTTATTATTAGACCTTTCACCTAAAAAATGTTAATAATGGGGTGAGATCAACATCTCAGTAACTACCGAAATCTCCTAACATACACAAGCAAATTATATATAATTACAATACAAAAGTCATTCTCATATTCGTCCGTACAAATCAACTATTTATCCATCTCAATTGACCTCTTAATTCAAAAACGATTCTTCACATTAAGATTTTTTAATCATGCATAAATGCAGTATGCCTCCCTTATATCACCTACACCCTTATACCGCTGACAGGAGCCATAGACTAACATATAGTCCAAACATAAATAAATCCAATTAACTAGATTATTCCAAGCTCACCAGTACATGAGATATACCCTGCCAAAGGTATAGAGTGGATTATGGCTCCCCTCCTGAAGGAACAAATATAAGGAGGTGTCACATGTCCCATAACTTCCATGCAATCCTTGGCAAATGAATGCATAGAAGAAATGGCCTGTAAAGTACCACTACCACTGTGCACCGAGTGGTGGTATAAAAATTCATCATCACATAATCCTCCTCTAATCCCTATCCCATCACAGATGCTTGTGCAATGACTGATATATACATTCACCAACAATTAAAATATACTTGAATTAAATTACCATAATACATTCTCTAACACAATATAATATCAACATATAAGCAAGCATGCTTGAAAAGAATCAAAGTACTTATCATTCACATATTACATATCAAACAATGACAACAACCATGCTTGAAAATGGACAAACTAATCAATAGTGCACATTTTTAAATTAAGAGGTAATCAATAATCAGTCAGATTATAATTATACATAACTTATAAGCATACGAAAGAATCATTCAAGTTACCTGTTGCTCCTTAATCACAGGTAATCACACAATTAAGACAACTCCAAAGCTCCTAATTAAAGTCTACAACATCACCAATATGAACATCTATTAATATATGACTCAATACCTAAAAGGTATATTCTAATATAACATGCACCTTAAACTACCCCTACACACACAATTACTTTTCTTCTTGGATAAAATATTATTAATAATAGGGAAAAAAATAACAATAACAATGATAATAATATAATATTTGATAATTAACCGCACATTTTCTTAAAAGAAACTGCACACATATACATTTTTTCGGTAATGTATACATTTATTTAATAATACTTATCATAGGAGTAAGTAGAAAACTATCAAGTGTTTAACCCATGTGAAAATGAAAAGTGAGGGTGAGGTTTGGATGTCAGAGAACCAAGTAGTATAATAACAATCAATATATATACATATATGTCTTACTAAAAATATGTATGCATCAATTGAATAATATATACGTATGTATACATATACATTTTAGTCTACTTTGGCAACTGAAGGGAAACGAGTTTTGTGCGTGTGTATTGAATTGAAGTAATAATAATAACAATATATATAAAAATCATTATCCCACAGCCACAACAATAGTGCTTTTGTGTAAGAGTATACACACACTCACGCAAACATAGAGGATAGAAAGAAAGTGGGGTCCAATGAATTATAATATTACACAAACATAAAATAAATAAAAAAACTGTGGGATAGTTGTGAGAATTTAATTATGTAAAATAGAGTAAGCACAATGGTAGAAAAAGTAGGAAGAGAATATAGTACGGCTGAGAAGGGTGAGAGACAAAGATATGGAGGAATTATACGTAGAAATAGGTTTTAGGGGTTTTGAATTGGGCTGGGTATATTTGAGCCTCATTTCAACATCTTTTTAAGGTCTAGACATCTTAGTTACATATCTTTTAATTTCACTAAATTCTTTTCTTCTCCTAAAATAAGTAATCACATATTTTCTTTTTATGTTTTAAAATAAGTTTATTATTTCTTTAGTACCCTATTCATAAATAAAAACTATAAATAACACAAAGACAATTCATTTTTTTTAAGTGCTAAAAATATAGGATGTTACAATGAGTGCACTTGGTTTCAAATCCTTTATTGTATCTAACAAGTGATACAAGTTATCAAACATCGTTGAATCGACCATCATTATAATGTCCTTCGGTGAGTTGCAAAACAAATTTATAAAATCGAATGCAAGGGTATAACAATAGAGTTCAATCTAAGTCGTTCGCAAAGAGTCTTATTTAATCTAACTACCTAATAAACTAAGTGCAATGCAAGATAGATTTGAGTAAAAGGGATGGAGTGAAAGTGAAATGCTCTTAGAAATGACTATTAAATGATTATCATAGCTTTCTAAAGATTTTGTTAAGTGCACTAATTTTATAATTTATCAAAGAAATCATGAGTCCAAAACAATTGTTGGAACTCATCCAATTAGGCATTGTTAAACTCTTTAGTGTTAATAGACCAATTGCTTGTAAGGAACTTTTAATTCTACTACCGGAACCCTAATTGCAACTTAATTAATCCTATGATTTTAAGTCGGGCAAATGTGCAAAAATAGCCACTGTAAATTTAAAAATGCACACTTATAACTCTGGTAAATTTAAGGGGGCAAAACCGTACACTATAAACCAAAATGGGGCAAAAGTAACCTCTCTGTTAGGCAGAGTTAAACAGACATTTTTCAGACGTGGCCCCACCATTAGTAAATGACGTGTCATACATTTAAGGGTGCAATATGTTGATGTGACTTTATTTTTCAGGTGGGACTTTTTTTTTTAGATGATTTGAGGTTCTATTTGGTTTCTTATCGAAATGATTTGGGGGTTTAGGATTCGTTTCAAATGATTTAGGGTTCAACTGGATGCATTTCAGCTTCCACAGTGGATTTTAGAATTGACATGTCTTTTATTGATGGTGGAATACACGTCTAAAAAACGTCTGTTTAACTCAGCCAAACATAGAGGTTATTTTTTCCCCATTTTGGTTTACAATATATGGTTTTGCTCCACTTTGGGGTCTGGGTTACTTTGTGGTTGCTGGTTTGGGGTCTGGGATTCAAGGACGCACGCAAATGTGGATGGGGATGCCGATTTGAGCAAGAATTTCGAACATGGGTGTGGGGATGGAGAATGCGATTTGGGATTAGGGTTTTTGTGCTTCAAATTGAGGATTTTGGTGATTTGGCAGGTCTTGCCAATATGGATTCATATTCACTTGCAATTTTGTCATGCCACGTAGGTTAATGAAGGTGGACCCCCACGCCAACACACACTTCTATAAGCTTCAACTTAACGGCGTGACTAAATTTGTCCCATTTTACTTTATAATGTCCGATTTCGCACCATCCAATTTAACATGTCAAAGTTGTCGATTTGAAAAATTAAGCCTTAAAAATATAAAGCCACAATTCCATGTTCTCCCATATGCTATCCGTGGTCGACTCGTCCTGACTTCTCCTCAGTGACGAACCTTATCTCTCACAATCTCAAAGCCTTATTGCTTTGCTTCTGCCAACAATGGCGAAGACGAAGAAGCAATTACTGCCTTCCGCTCCATGGAGGGGCGAAGAAGACAAGGAAACAGAATTCGCAGACGCCAAACTCAAAGTGGTCAATCAACCTGGACAAACTCCCACCATGCACGTCCCTCGCAACAAGTCTAAACATGATCACCACTTGGATGATGACGATGAATCCCTCGAGCTTGATCCTGAGCTTCGCTATAGCTTCCAGCGCAACTTCAAGGTTCTCCTTCGCCTAATTTCCTTTTATTATTGTTCTTTTTTGTTTTGTTGTTTCAAATTATCATGTGACCATTACTCGCGTGCTTATTGTTCTATTTGTTTTACCGTTGCTTCATTGCTTCTATTATTCTTTGCTTAAGTTTATGATTCTTTTCTTTGCTACTTCCTCTGGTCATGAATTTAAGTGTATAGGAAGCTAAATGAGCTGCTAAATCACATCGTGTTTTATTTATTTTGAAATACTCCCTTTGTTCCTAAATATAAGAGCAAGTTGACTTTTTTAGAGAATACTAAAAAAGCAAAATGAACTTTTTTAATCATAACATATTATGTATATTATTAGATGATATGTTAGTTTATAAGTCAAATAAATTAGTTTAGAGAAAAAAATTGGGAAAGTTAATTTTCAATTACCTTATTTAGTTTTCTTAGGATTCTCCAAAAAAGTTAACTTGCTCTTATATTTAAGAACGGAGGGAGTATTAGATTGTATATGGTAGCTTCTAATTTTAAAGAAAAATTCACGGGAATTGATTTAAAGGTAGCATTTATTGTTTTTCTCAGGAGGTGTCTTGTATTTAGAATCAGAGGTTGTAGGGAGTAACTTATATGTTGTGAATGCTTGCCGGTTTAGTGTTACATCCTGGTCCCAAATATAAGATCCCTTTGACTTTTTTTAGAAGTTAGGGAAACAAATTAGATTGTTAAATTATAACATTTTGGAACCATTTTACTGGCTGCATCTTAGTAAGGCTGCTGAATTTTTTTTTTCTTATGTAGACACCTCATGGTTAATCTAGGTTAATGCAACTTCCTTGATTTATATTACTAGAAAAACCTAAGTGGATACAAGTAATTTGTTTTCCAAAGTAACTCTGTATTTTCTTTTATCTTTGCTGCCTTTTATTTAGCCTATAATATAATCATAGACTTTACAGTGAACAATTAGTTTTGAAGGGGTGACAGCTCAATTTTCTCACAGCTTGGCATCACGCTTTTGTTATTTGGCCTATATATTCAGTTTCATTTGTTACCAATTTATATTTGATATTTTTTCCTCTGAGAAGTGTAGAGGCTTGCTTGAGTTGTGCAAATACAATTTCATTTCAGCTATATATTAGTAACCAATTTTTGGATACATGTGTCCAGTTATAGAATGCTTGAAGTTTTAAATATTTGACATCTTATTATTGATGTGCCTTCCTAGTTCTGAATTTGGGATCATCTACCAAAGTCATGCTATACTTATGTTTGCTCATTTCCTAGGATTTGTCATCATGATTCATTAGTAATGTTTACCATATAGACCAACCCCATCTTATGCCAGCCCCAATAACAGAGCTTCTGCGCTGTCATATTGTTCACATGCTTAAGGCCATTAATAGGGAGTTAGTAATTTATATTTGATATTTTTTCCTCTGAGAAGTGTAGAGGCTTGCTTGAGTTGTGCAAATACAATTTCATTTCAGCTATATACTAGTAACCAATTTTTGGATACATGTGTCCAGTTATAGAATGCTTGAAGTTTTAAATATTTGACATCTTATTATTGATGTGCCTTCCTAGTTCTGAATTTGGGATCATCTACCAAAGTCATGCTATACTTATGTTTGCTCATTTCCTAGGATTTGTCATCATGATTCATTAGTAATGTTTACCATATAGACCAACCCCATCTTATGCCAGCCCCAATAACCGAGCTTCTGCGCTGTCATATTGTTCACATGCTTAAGGCCATTAATAGGGAGTTAGTTATATTTTCTCATTAATGAAGTAGTAATTTCACAGGAGAAGGTTTAGGGCTTTATTAGCTGAGGCTAAAATATTCTCGATGTATTTTAGGTAGAAAAATGTGAGATGACATCCTACTATTGGCAGATCCTTAAAGGAAGGTTGGCATATGAAATTTGATTATTGATTTAATGGGGATCATCCATTCAAATATGTTTATGTAGCATGGTTTCTTAGGGCATGCAATTATTTATCAGGAATTCAAGTTTCTTTCTATATAAGGAGTGCAATATATAGTTCTTATGGCTCAAAAACCACTAATAAGAGAACAAGCCTAGAAAGCAAAGCTCTAAATGAAGCTTTATGATATACAGTGGGCATTGAAACACTATCACCCTAGACCTGGCCCTAAAGCCCTGGATGAAGCTTTATGTGCTTTTTCAACATGACTAGAAACTAATTCTCTGAAAATTTACAAGAAGGTAGCAGAATGCTGCAGTAAAAAGACAAGAGCTTATAAATCCTACTGATCTAACTTCTCAGAAACTTGAGACAGAAATTCAAATTCTTAGATCTGGATTTTCTTGATGTGATATATTGGGAAAAGAAAATCCCAACTCTGAACTTAGATTTGATATTTTGAGTGATGCATGATTTAATTAGGAGAGAAATTGCAAATCACTTTAAAGTGTGTGAAGATTTTGAGAGATTATTCTTGATCAAGATATTGCTGATGGTGGTGAACTGGAAATTTACATGCCTCTCTGCATAAAAGAAGAGGTAAAACTGCCTAGTATATTCCCTTCCCCAGCACCCTCACCAAGTGGGGATCGAACTGGGTTGGCCCTTTCTTTGACTTGTTAGGTGATTGAATATTCTGAGAGCTTCTCTTTGAACTCTTATTTTTGTCAACTTTAAAGTTTACGTTTCTTGGTATGAAAGCAGATAAGTTTCTATAAATGCAACCATATTTTTTGTACCTTTGATTGGTCTAGATGACTAGAGAACTTTTTTATTCATTATTATTTTTTTATCTGTGTTTCAATTAACCAGAATATTTTGTATTCGTTATGATTGGAACATGAAAAGTTTGATTTCCGTTGTCCACTCTGTGTCATGTGATGCTCGATATAGTTTTTATCATAATGCATCTATGACTTGGAAAGCTTGTTTGTATACTGTATCTGAAAGGCTTAGAAAATAGCAGAATGTGATTTCCAGTTCTCTTGAAAACTTTTGTAGTACCTTACCTTTTTCTCAGGATTCTCCATTGAGCATGGACCAAGAATGCTGTAGGATTATGTTAAAGCTTTAACTGGTCATTTTTGGGCCCTGAACTTTATAATCATTGATTTTGATTCTATAGATTCATAAAAAGCTGGTTTGAGTTTAATTATGAAGCCCAAAACCAAAACTAATAAAAAGTATAAGATTTTTTGTTAAAGTAAAACCAATATCTTACAAAACTATAGAGACTGAAACCAAAGATTTGATATAGAATTGAAACCTAAATTTGATCAAATTATATGACTAATGATGATGTTTGTCCTATATTTAGTTATCTAACGTTCTTGTGAGAAAGTATTGTAAATGTCATGTGTTCGACCTTGATTTTGCAATTTTATTCTTTTCTAACTGCATCATTTATGGCTGCTTTACTTGGTTAACTCTAAATGATTGCATACCTTTTTAACTTTTTATGGGCAGTTAATTGGGGTATCTTCCTGCTTCTCTTTCCCAAGTTTTAAATGATTATATGAAATTTGACTTGCAGTTTGTTCAGCGAGTTTTTAGCATTGACACACTGGTGAAGCCTCTACCACCTGCCATGGCATACAATGCTTCTCGCAACTTGAACTTCTTCACACGCATTTTCACTCAATTTTTCGGTAAGTTGGATCTCTTTCATCCTGTGTCTGAGAAGATTAGTGAATGGAATGTGCAGCTGAGTAATTCATTTTGGAATTGTTTGAGGCTGGGATTCTCATGTAAATTCTATAACTGACTGGGAATTCTCCTTGTATGTGATCCACTTAGTTAACTTGATAGCGTCAGCATTCTTGTTTTCTGAGTTCATCTGGCTTCTGTTTATAGCTAAGATGAACGTATTCCTATTGTTAACATAGATATAGGAAGAAGATCTTTTTCCCACACTCACTAGTCTTTACAAATAGTTGCAGATATTAAGAAAATTAGTTTATGCTAATTATTTCTAATAAATTTGTGTCTAGTTCCCTTAAATATCCTTAAAAATCATTTGCATTAGGAAGTAACTTTATTGGTGAAACTGAAAACCCGTTTCAGCGTTTGCAATCAATATGATTGTTTGAGGAAAATAACTGCTAATTTGTGAGATAATATGAACTGCTCAACTCCCTCTGTCCCTCGTACATTTGAAGCCGAAGATGTATTTGCTTATACAAATTTTGTTGTGTGTATTATAAACTTACAGTTTTGATATATTCTCTTTAATTCTAAGTATAAGCTCAATTTGACTTTTCTTGTGGAGATTACAGAAGTAAAATAGACCACTAAATTGTCAAATGTGCTACATGTAATCAGATTATATTTATTTTGAGGCAAAATAGTTAATTATAAATAATTTAATATAATTTATCTTGCATCCTTGATTTCTTAAAAAAAATCAAGTTGATCTTATAATTAGGATATGAGGGAGTATCATGATGTTTGAAAACGTGTTAGCTAATCAATCAGATTCAAGGCCAAAAAGTTTGCCCTTATACTGAATATGGTTTGTGGGGTTTTCTGTTCTGCAGATCCTGAAGGCATTGCAAATGCCCAGAAATCTCTTGGCATTGGGCAGGAAGAGAGAGCCCGCCGTGTTCGTTGAAATGACCAGTTGGAGGAAGATGTTGAAAACAATAGATAACGATAAAAGGAACCCAGTATTGGCAATGGTAACCCAGCATTATGTGACCAGTTTTCACCTATTTTGACTTTGTGAACAATCAAATTGGTTTGTTTTTGTGAATGTAAAATTTATGTAAGATAACAAGATCAGACTCACAGTTCGGTTAATTCATTTTGCCTTAAAATGACCGCAGTCAGGACAATTATTGCTAGCTCAATGTTCTCTCAAAGCATTAAAACGATAATAAGCATTGTTGGGTTAAGAGTAAAAAAATATACATGTGTTCTACCCTATATATAACCTAGCACCAAAGATTTTTGGGACAAAAAGTATACATAAAAAATACATATAAATTTTCATATCAGATTTAATAGTTTAGATTGTGACTTTTGAACCCAATATGAAAATTTATGTGTATTTTTGTCCAAAAAATATTTGATTCATGGTAATTTTTTTTTTTTTTGTGAAAACTTTTGCACTTTTGACCCTTAACCCTTGTCTATAAGATAGAAATTTTCATAACACATTTACTATCCAATTGGAGGAAACCTTGTTTGAGACACAGTTTGGGTTGTCTCTCCGAGCACGGTTTTGAACATTGATTTGCCATGTCGGTAGCAACTGCCCATTTCCTTTTATTATCAGAAACAATTAACCATTTCTATTAGAACTAACTCTTGATATTCTTATATGTGAAATTGAAAACATATAGTGTATGACGTTATTACACTCTTTTAACAATTAGTTGATTGCATCATACTTTTGCATATCATTTCATGGCTAAATTCATTGAATTAAAGGATATTTGATGATAATTGCACCTAATTAGCATAGATTCTTATTGCACAAGCATGTTGGAATTTGATTTAATTTGTTCTAGCAACCACACATCCCATATAATGAAAGAGCATGGAAAAAGAGAAACTCCACTATGAAGCCCTTGAAACTTTGCACCATTTTGTCATCACCAAATATTCAAGAATGTTAAGCTACTCATATAGATGAATTCCCAAACTCTCCCAAGAGTGCTTCCATGGAAGAAGATGAAGGTTGGAGAAGGTGGGTGAAAATGGGGTGGAAATGGTAGTAGAAGAGAGAAATGATGAGAAAATTGGAGAGAAATGGGGTGGATTTGAGTAGGGATTGAGAGAAATGATCAAAAGCCTATGAGAGTTTGGTATTTTTGACCTAGGAGAACTCAGAATCTCTCCAACCCAGTCATTCCCCTTCCATTTCCATGACATTTCACCTCAAGTCTTTCATATTTTCCTCTTCATATCCATTTCCTCCTCCATTTTCACCAACCTTCTTCTCCATTTCTTTCCTCCTCATGACAGCCACTTCTTGGGTAGATTTTGGGCGATATTCCTCTTCTCCTTCCATGAGTGGCTAAGTTCTTGATGCTTGGGTGGTGTAAAGATGGTCAATTATTTCATTGGGCTACATAGGGGAGTTTACTAGTTCTTATGCTCTTTTCTTGTTTATTTGGATTTGTGGTTGCATTTCCCTTGTATTTGTGTTCTTTATCTTTTGGAACATTTGTATTGGATATTGAGTTTGATTATCTAATGATATGCATGTTTTACTTCCTATGGTTGACTCATGACACTATGCATGCTTTTAGTGGTTGCTTGATTTGTGTAGTTAATGTTTTAATTTGATTATTATGGTTGGAAATTTTCAAGAGGATTAGGATATACAAACTCATGTTTGATATACATCAAGTGGAACCTAACTCTAACCCTAAGTAATGATTAGTTTTAATTGGTTTCTTGATTTTTTGAACTGAAAAAAAAATCAAGAAACCAATTAAAACTAGTCATTACTTAGGGTTAGAGTTAGGTTCCACTTGATGTATATCAAACATGAGTTTGTATTGAAGGACCCTTAGTGGTTGCTTTGAGATTTTTTTAGTAGACTTGATGAATGATATAACTCCCATGATCAATTTAAAAGAAGCAAATGAACCATTAAATCACTACCAAAGTTGCTTTCCATTGTATTGATTTAAACACTTTTTAAAACTTTATTTGAAAATACCAAAAAGGATTCTTACATTTTCTTAATAGTTTAATTAGTTAATTTCATAAAACCAAACAAACCCTTTCCCTTTAATTTGTCACTTTTAATTTGCATTTAGTTCATGTCAAGGTAATTAGAAGATTCCTTAAGAGAGACGACCCGAGGTTGTACCATTGTGTTAATTTGCATTTAATCTTGGACTAGAAATTGGTTAAATTACCTCCTGAAAAAAAAAACACTCTTATACGAGAAACATGAAAAGACGGTTGAATGCACAAGAGGGACACTGAATTATACTAAACAAATTTTGCATCTAAACTAATTGCACAAAAAGTTTTATACTAGTTCGACCAATTTCTTACCCATGTCCAGTTCGCAACACCTCGTTGGTTCCACTATAATATCAGGTTTTAACGGGTTCGCCTAAAACCTTTACAACCACAAATTTTCACAGCTCACTTGCAACCTGTACGATTTGCTGGTTCTCCTACAACCACTGGTTTTACACGGGCTCACCAGAAACCTTTACAATGTTACACTCGGATCGCTCCCCCTTCAACTTGTAAGAAAAGCAATCACAGTTCCTAAGTCTCACGACTTAAGAACTACCTTTAACAATAGTTAAATAAAGGATTTTAATATGAGTTCATTCAATGAACAGATCCTAACATACAATAGCTATTGTTCATCAAAATTTTATGCATTTAGATTAAGTTGCCATAGAAACATGAGGGTATTGTGGAAAGAAAAAAAACAAAAAAAAACCGTTAATTGTCCATCTATTTATACTTAAATACTGAACATCGATATCATCTATTTCTTAATTGAAAAGTGAAATACCTATTCTTTCTCAAATAGTAGTGCGCTGAAACCATAACAAACCTCGACTTCAAATTACACATGACCATATATAATGAAATAATAATAATAATGTCATATCAATTAAATCAGTTAAGTTTTCGCTAATTTAATGTTCTTAAAGGTATTTTTGCAAATAATGTTCAAAAATACACACTCATTTTCAAAATTTGTTGCTAGCACTATAATTGAACTTTGGGTCAAAAGTGCATATATCATATTAGCAATCATGCTTGTCACATGCTCTCCCTTTACTGTCATTATACTAATTCTAATTATTGTCAATAATTTTTAGGAAAAAACCTGTGCACATTTGCTTCATTTTAAAAAGTTAATGTGTATTTTTTTTAACTGAAGTTGATAACATTATCAGCAGCATTTTTTGGAGATATTTTTTTTTTGGCACAAGCATTTTTTTCTTTATTTTAAAAATTCTATGTGAATTTTTGCACTCGTGATTTTACTACAGTGGCTTAAAACTCATAAGCTTGAATGTGTATGTATTGTTCAACCGAACTAGTTGATGGTATTGGAGCAAAGAAATATAAATTAAGATAATATGTGTGCGCGCGCGCATGTGTTATTGTTGAGTCATGAAAATGACGCATGTGTTATTGTTGAGTCATGAAAATGAAAAAGTAATGAGATTTTCCAAATGTCCCTAAGCAAATATAAATAAAAAAGACAAATGATTACTTTGTTTAAGATAATCAATCACCTCTATAAGGCTGGGATTTATGAGGGCAAGATTTAATAAAGTTGATGAAGTTGGAGAGGATCAATTGAAATAATAGTGGGACTAGCATGGATTAACCTTACATATGGATATTAATAACATTCTATCGTTTTCCTAACATACAAAGGAAGATAAAGAAAAAGGTAATTTACAAGAAGTAAGTTGACAAACACCACAAGTACTAGCTCTCTTCCCTATCTTTTATTTACGTAATGATTTATGATTGATTGCACCATTATGTTACAATTCTTGAATTAATTTTATGAAATAGTGGTGACTTAGAGTTTATTAGCTTAAATGTGTGTGCATTGTTCAACCAAGCTAGTAGAGGTTATCGAAGCTCAAGTAAATAATAATTAGGATGATAACACGTATATGTGTGTCAGTGTGTGTATTTGTTACTAATTATATGTGAAAATGAAGTAATGTGATATTCCAAATGTCTGAGAACAATACAAAGGACAAATGGTTAAGACAACTACAGTAAGGGTAGGATCGAATAAAGTTTGGATTGGAGAGGCGTTATTGAAATTAAAATAGGACAAGCATTGACCTGCTCTTACATACATATGAAATTAGTGTAGAATTTGGATTAATTGCCCTCATTTATAAATTGATTTATGCTGAGTAATTTTGGGGTTATTTGGTCATTGTTCTTTCCTCCTTTCAGTTGTAGAGTCGGAAGGATTGATTCGATGGAGCTCGGGGTCTGTGAAAAGAGCAAGAACAATGAAGTAGAACATAAGAATGCTCACTGAACTGACAAGATTACATAAGAGGGGGAAGATTTGTGCCTAATTAAAATTTAAAGCAGAAGTACACAAGGCTTATACTGGTTAGTCTTACTCTTGGCCTAAACTTAATTCTCAAACCTTCAATTGGGTTCCACTAAAATCATTTGAATATATAAAGTACCCTACTCAACATCATTTGAATGCATGTTTACTTTTCTAACACTAAATTAAGTCATCCTTTATTTCTTTTCTCTCTTTATGGTTCATCAATACATTCTTATTTCCACCCATGTGTAATATTTAATATTAGTCCTTATGTGTGTGTGCAACTGCAAATATTGGTTTTTCCGAGGAAGCTTGGGTGTGTTGTCTAACATAATTAAGTGAAATTTACTACTCCCTCCGTTCCTAAATATAGGACCTAGATGACTTTTTTGAAAAATCCTAAAAAAACAAAAAATAAGTTAATTATAAATTGATTTACCTAATTTTTTCTCTTAAACTAGTTTATTTTACCTATAAGCTAATGGATAATCTAAACAGATATCAAATATGTCATCATTTAATAACCTATTTCGCAACCTTAATCTTTCCAAAAAAAAGTTATCTAGGTCTTATATTTAAGAACGGAGGGAGTAATTAATTGTATCTTCACCGATGAAATAAAAATTTATGTGTATATTTAGGGGTAGTTTAAGTTAGAGTTGTGTTAGGATATATTTAGGTAGTATTGAGCATTTATTAATACTACATATCAATGTTGGTGTGATATTGTAGGCTCTCATTTGGAGCTTTGGAATGACTTAGTGTGATTACCTATGAGCTAAGGAGTAACAAGTAACTCTAAAAAATTCTTTCATATGCTTGTAAATTATGTATGATTATAGCATGATTGATTACCTCTTGATTTAAAAATGTGAATTATTGATTACCCCTTTTCAAACTTGTTTGTTCTTAATATTTTGACGTATAATATATGGATGAGAAGTGGTTTAACTCTTTCGAAACATGATTCCTTATATAACGAAAATATACTGTGTTAGAGAGTGTATTGAGATATTTTAAATTCCAAGTATATTTTAATTGTTAGTGAATGCATATATCTGCCTGATTAAACCTATGTCGCCTAGGCTAACCAAATACAATAAAATACTCAAGCTCACTAGGTAGCTAGTGATGAGTAAGGGCCTTTTTCACAATTTGGCTTCAATTCTTACTTATCTTCAAGTTTAATGTCACGCAAATGAACTAAAGAGATAGAAGTGTTGAGTGTCAATCACAAACTACAATTATAAACCTAACAAAAACAAGAGGCCGAATGAAAGTGAGTGTGGAATTTAAGATTTAAGGTCTCCTCGTTAAGATTTCACTTTGCATATTATTGTTAAATCAAGCAAGGGATGCATGATATTGGCAAAGGCAGCAAGCAATGAATGGCATGACGACAAATTATCCACAATATCCAGCCAAGACATGCTTATTCACAACTAAACACCACTAAACACCTAAATCTAACACATTTTGCAATTTTTTTCTTCTTTGTTTTTGACAACAAATAACAATATTCTAAACCCAAGATCAACTAAACACAATCCTATTTTTTATCAATATTCATCTTCCCCCACAATTAAGCTAAATTAAAATTATTTAATTAAGATTTTAATATGATATCAAGTTGGTGCATTATTTAGGGGAATCTCATGAATAATTTTCAATAAAAAATTAATGATTATGTACTAGGTGAAGGAAGTATAATTGCCACAAGAACACATATTGCCAATCTCAATCCATACCCATAACACAATCATAATTGCCACAGGTACACATATTGCCACCGTAGCCTTTGATGCTTCTTCCATTGGTTACAATGAAGAGGTAGAGGGAAGGATCTGAAGGGGGAACAGAGAATAGGGATAGGGAAACAATGGTAGAATTGTTTTTTGATGTCAACAAAACGAAGTTTACCTATTTGCAGAGGTGCTTGGCAATTTTAGAGGCTCGGTGTTGGGAACTGGATAGTGAGCGTATATCGGGACAGAGACAGACTGTATGGTAAGGGTCCGTTTGGTTGCAAGTAGGAAAGTGGACAAATGGAAAGTGAAAGGGATTAAGATGAAAAGTAGAGGTAAATTAAGTAATGATAAAAAATAAAGTGTGTGGGGCCCAAAAAAAGTGGGAGATAGAGAGAGAAAACTTTTGGAACCGAGATATATGTATATTACAAAAATACCCTCAACTTTTTCCACTTTCCAATTCTTTGTTACTTTTTCATGCAATCAAACAAGCTCTTAGTGGGCCCTATTTCCTTTTTATTTTTTATGGCCATGAATACAGTGAAAAAGACAAAGAGATTGTTGGGGTAATTAAATACATGTCCCTTGCAAAAGAAACATAATATGAGAAAAGTCTCAATAATTGAAAAAACTGAAGTAGAGTTTCTTGATATCTCACTAATATAATTTTTGAAGACGCACAATTAATAAAAAAAATCTCCACCCACCCCTCTCTCTTCTCTTCATTGTTTTCATGAGACACCCAAAAGGCCAAAATCACAAACCTTTTTTAGTTAAAAAAACACGAGTTTTTTAAAATGGTGCAAAACTACTCATTCCTTTAATATCATGGCCTTAAAACTCGGATCGGACTGCCCGATGCAACCGGAAAGCCGCCCAACCACTCGCTAGAGCGGTTCAAGGCTTACCTAGGGTTTATGAAACATAGAACGGGCTTGGGCCTCTAGTTTAGATGTTTGTTTGATAAATATGTCAGAAATTGTTTTTAAATAATAAAAAGTCGGTGAAAATTGAATATATAATTTTAAAAGTAAATATTATATGTAAATATAATATCATTGTTTGACCAATTAATTAGATATGATCTTAATCAACTTTAAATTTATCAAAATTATTTATAGTCAAGTATAAATACTTGGGAAAATTAATTTGAGGTCCCCCACAAGGGACTTAATACTAGAAAAGTCCCAAAAGTTGAAATAATTAATGTAGGGTCCCAAGGGACCTCACTTTAATATACTTGAAAATTGAAAAGACACTTTTGCCCAACAAGTTGTCACATTTGCCCATTCAGTTGTCAATTTATGCCCTTCGTGTTGTCACGGATGCCCATTAAGTTGTCAGATTTTTCCCATTAACAACAGTTTGGACAATTAACTTAAAGCACATGCCCAACAAGTTGTCACATTTGCCCATTCAGTTGTCAAGTTATGTCCATCGAGTTGTCATGGCTGCCCATTAAGTTGTCAGGGGCAAAAGTGTCTTTTCAATTTTCAAATATATTAAAGTGAGGTCCCTTGAGACCCTACATTAATTATTTCAACTTTTGGGACTTTTCTAGTATTAAGTCCCTTGTGGGGGGACCTCAAATTAATTTTCCCTAAATACTTTCACTTTGAATTAAAATATATTATTATCATTAAGACCGGTTTGACCCGAGATGACCAACCATTAACCCTTGATCAGTTTAGTGGGTCTCATGTTATATTTTTATACGATTAGTTTAATAAAAACAGTTCACTCATTTTGAACGGTCAACCCTCTCTCAAACTCTCTCTGCTGTATTTCTCGACAATAGTCAGCGGCCATAACAACTCTAGTGGCAGCAAAGGTCTGCGGCCATATATTTGAAATAGAAGTTGTACAAATCAGAGATTGATCATGCAGGTCAATCATTCAATAGTGAAAAAGTACCGTAGCAGAAAGCAAAGAAGGTCTTGACCAAGAAAAGATACCAAAGTTTATGCCTGTCTGCCTATACAATTATTCATACTTTTTCCCACCAATTGAACACTTACAGCTTATGTAAAACAATTTGAGCACCATACTGAGGCTTAAGAGTAATCTCATCCGTTGGAGCATGTGCATATGTAGGAGAAAGCTCAAACCAGAAACGTTGTAAAATGAGAGACAAAGCCAGTTTTGCTTCCAGCATGGCAAAGTTTTGCCCAATGCATACTCTTGGACACCATCCAAATGGAAAGAATGAAACTTGCCCTTTTGTTGCCTTTACAATTCCTTCTGAAAATCTCTCTGGATTGAATACATTTGCATCATCACCCCACAGTGCACGGTCACGATGAATCAAACCTATCGGTAAAGAAATCTCCGCTCCTTTCGGAATTGTCAAGTGTCCAAGTTTCATATCTCTGTGAGCAGCTCTAGTAAGCATAACTACTGGTGGGTATAGCCTCAGAACTTCATGCAAAACCATAGGCACCTGTAGCAAAATTTAAAGTATTACCATTAAGGCGAGACTTGAAGATTTGTTTACAATTTCACATCATGATATTCAGAAGTTTTATTATAATTTCACATCATGATGTTCATTCTGACACACAATCTTTTATGTCATAATTTTACTAGAAAATCTCCCAAGTGTTTGTTTTTTTCACTGTTTATTACTCCCTCCGTTCCTATATATACGATCAGTTTAGTAAATTTGGAGAGATTAAGGAAGACATTTCAATGAGTTAGGATTACATGAAATTTTCAAAATACCCCTTACCTCTCACCTTCAAACCACTATTTTTTGGGTGAAGGGAGTATAGGGGTAATTTGGGGAATACTTGAGTCAAATTAGAAAGTGATCATATATTTAGGAACAAGCTCTCCTCCCTAAAGTAATCTTATATTTTGGAACAGAGGTTGTACAATGAGAGACCACATAGGTATACTTACAATCTTAAAGCCATTTAAGCCATCAAAGTCTGGACTTTTATCACCAAATATTTGGAAGACTTCCTCCCTTGCTCTTTTTTGCCAATCAGGGTATCTACTGAGCAATACCATAGTCCAAACGAGAAGAACAGATGTAGTCTCTTGCCCTGCAAAATAGAAAAGCTTGCATTCCTCGATTACCTCTTGAATGGTCATTCCACTATCTTTGTTTCCATGTTCTTGAATTTCCATTTGATTTGACTCCAAAAGAATGCCTAATAAATCATCTTTTGGGGCTTCACCTTCCTGCATTGTTTTCACTCTCTTGTTGATTATATTCTCAATAGAAGCTCTAATATCTCTGTGATTTTTGTTCATCCTCCTATTTTAACTAGTTGGTAGAAACCTGCAGATCAAAAACCATCTCTGATAATTATGCTTACATGGAGCAACGATTAGTAAGAGTGATTGTTTTGTCAAGCATATCATTGGTGGGCTAAAGCTAAAATTTCATAAGTTTGATGCACAAGTGAAATACTACCTCCGATTCTAAATATAAGACCTAGTTGACTTTTTTTGGAGAGGTTAAAGTTGCGAAATAGGTTATTAACTCATGACACATTTGATATATTTTTAGATTATCCATTAGTTTATAGGTAAAATAAACTAGTCTAAGGAAAACAATTAGGTAAATCAATTTATAATTAACTTATTTTGCTGTTTTAGGATTTTCCAAAAAAAAAAATCAACTAGATCTTATATTTAGGACCGGAGGGAGTAATAAACATTTCAATCAAATTATTTGATAAAATGGGAATATGTCAAAGATTGCCACGCAAACACCCAGAATAAGAGCATGATACATAGTTGCTTATACAGCAACGAAATTGTGCAGATAAAGTATATAACTATATATGGTTAAGAGCTTATAAAGAGAGTAAAAAGGAAAAAATCCTTAGAAAGGGAAGTCAAATTAACCTTCAATTTTTCTACATGGAATGCAGGGTTGATAATCCTTCTGTGCTTAGACCACTTATTGCCCTCATACATTACAAGACCGGTAACAAGTAATCTGAACAGTGGATTTGAATGGGGTTTGGGGTAGTCATATATCTTGTTCATTATTTCTTTGACTTGAAGTGGATCTGTAATGATTATCCTTGGTACTGATCCAATCCAAAAGAAAGTGTTCTTTCCTGCATATCATGCATGTCATCACTAATAAGGGACTTTTAAAGACAAATTGAACTAGTAAAGTAATGACACAAGAATTGAAGCGAAAATGTTTCATATGTGCTTATGGACCAATTCTTGTCACGAGTTATACAATTTGACTCCTTGTAACGTTATCATCACCCAAACTCAATTAAACTATACTTACTCTAAAGAAATAAAAAACTTAAACTCCACAGAACACCCCAAAATGAAGCGATGGCAAAATAGATTCAGAACACCTCTCCTGAAGTATACTTAAAAGGGTGAAGGTGCAAAAATGATACTAAACTTTACCCAAAATTGCATTTCTAATACTAAAATTTCGCTATGAGCAAAAATAGGACCCAACTTGGGGTCCGGGTGCAAATATAGTATTTTCACTTTAGGGAAATAAAATTTAGATATGAAAAGACTATTATGCCATAAAAGTCTTTTCATATCTAAATTTTATTTCCCTCGAGTGAAAATATTATATTTGCACCTGAACATCAAGTTGGTACTCTTTTTGCACCTCGCGAAACTTAAGTATTAGAAACGCAATTTTAGGTAAAATTTAGTACTACCTCCGGTCCTAAATATAAGACCTAATTGACTTTTTTTTGGAGAGGTTAAGGTTGCGAAATAGACTATTATTAGGTAAATCAATTTATAATTAACTTATTTTGCTTTTTTATAGGATTTCATACCTTAGTTTATAGGCAAAATAAACTAGTTTACGGGAAAATAAATATTAGATTATACCTCGCGAATCATGACATATTTGATATATTTTTAGATTATACCTTAGTTTATAGGCAAAATAAACTAGTCTACGGGAAAATATTAGGTAAATCAATTTATAAGTAACTTATTTTGTTTTTTATAGGATTTTATAAAAAAGTCAACTAGGTCTTATATTTAAGACCGGAGGGAGTATCATTTTTTCACCTTCGCCCTACTTAAAAAGACTTAAAGGGGATGTGCAAAAATATGATTTTTAGAAGCATACCGTATTTGTTGACAATATGATTGAGAAAGGAAGAAACACGAGGGATGATATCATCGGAAAGAGGCATGGGCTTGGATTTGGCTTGATGGTTCATGTTAGACATTTGAGTTGAATCCCCATTAGGAAGGCTATATGGATTTCCTTGAAGGCCTTGTTCTCTGAGAAGCATCTCCAGCTTCTTGGGCCTCAGCCACAGCCCATTCACAACCTTCCATACCCATAACACAACCATAATTGCCACAGGAACACATATTGCCACCGTGGCTTTTGATGCTTCCATTGGTTACGATGAAGAGGGAGAGGGAAGGAATTGAAGAAGGAACAGAGTATAGGGATCAGAAAACAATGGTTGAATTGTTTTTGATGTCAACAAAACAAAGTTTACCTATTTAGGCAGAGGTGCTTAGTAATGGTAGAGATTCGATGTTGGGAACTGGACAGTGAGTGTATATTAGGACAGACACAGAATGTTTGCACTTGGTGGGCCCCATTTTCTTTTTACTCCTATGTTCCTAAATATAAGATCACTTTGGTTAATTTGGGGAGATTAAGGAAGACAATAAAATTACATAATCTTCCTAAAAACCCCTCAATTACTTAACTTTAAAAGGAATATGTGTGTTCAATGAAAAGAGGGAGTATAAGGGTAGTTTAGGTAAAACTCGAGATAAAATAGGAAGTAATCTTATATTTAGGAACTTATCAACTTCTTCGAAGTGATCTTATATTTAAGTACGGAGAGAATATTTTTTTGCGACAACTAATACCATAAAAAGAGAAACATTTGATTTTACGTACAGTTACAATTGGATAGTGACCAGTCAGTGTATACTAGAACAGACTATGGATACAATTACAATCGTGTCCTTCTTCTACCTCTTTATCTTACTTACTTTCACATCCCCTTTTGTTTTCCGGTAAAATTATTCTATGGGATGTTTGGTACGAGCGGAGGGGACGGGAGGGAAAATTGGTGGAGGGAAAATTTTTGTGACATGAATTTATAAAGTTTGAGAAGTGAGGTTGGAAATTCTAAATCAATATATGTAACTCTTATATTTAACATCTTATCTTTATTAGAATATCACAATCTCACTTCTTCAATATTTAAAAATTCATCTTAAAAAAATTTTTCTTCCCCTCCCCTCCCCCTCCAAATCCCTCGTACCAAACAGACCCTTAATGTTAGAGAGCTCCACAACTTCTTTTTCTCGGTAGTTGGGGAATTACTCTGAAAGTACAATGTCCTTATGTTGACCCGATTCGAACTATACATTACTCCTTTTATTTTTAAATATTAGAGTTAATTGACTTTTTGTAGAATTCTAAAAAAAATGAAACAAATCGCTTAATCATGACAATTTGTATATTATTAGATCATATACTAACTTATAAGTCAAACAAGGTAGTTTAGAGAAAAATTTAGGAAAATCAATTTTTAATCACCTAATTTAGTTTTTTAAACATTAATAGTTTTAGTCCCTAAACTTTTGGTCAATTTTAGTTTTGATTCCTAAATATTTAGTTAAATTTGATTTTGATCTTTGAGTTTTAAACTTTTTTTTCTTAAAGCTCAAAGACCCAAATCATAATTATCAAAAAGTTAAGGAACAACAATTATCAATTTTCAAGTTTAAGGACCTAAACCAAAATTAGTTGAAAATTAGAGGTGAAAAGTTGTCTTGATCCTAAAATAAATACAAAACTGACTATAATTCACTACGATAATAATATGATCTATCTACTATTGAAGTACGTTGAAAAGAGTTGTGTACTGTCACACACTCAGGTTGGATTGAAGTGATGGAATACCTAATCTTCCACAAAATATTATTAATAAGGGTAATGACCCTAATTTGCCCTTCAAGTAACCATCGTGGAGTACTGGGCACCCTAAATTAACAACATACTCTAATTTGCCCTTCAAGTAACCAAAATGGTCAAATTTTACCCTCACCTGACAATCAATGGCGTTTGAGAGTTAAAAAACTTCGCAAAATTGCATATTGACCCCATATTTTTTTCTTATTTATATTTTTGTCCCTATAGTTTTTTTTCAATTTTTGTTTTAGTCCTTGTAGTCTAAAAAAAGATGTTTTGGTCCCTCAAGTTTGATTCCATTAGCACATTTAGTCCCTATAGTTTAATAAGAACTTGAATATGGGTTAACATTGTTAAATATGATGTCATGTCACTAACGTTGTTAATTATGATGACATGACTAGATAACTAGGACATTGATGTGGTCAAATGAAAAATTAAAGAAACTTTCACCGCCTCCCCACATCAATATTTTAAAATATTTTAACTTTTACTAATTCAAAATTTATATTTTATTTGCTCATACCATGTCATCTTAATTAACACCGTTGACGACAAGTCAACATATTTAACATTGTTAACCCATATTCAAGTCCTTATAAAACTATAGGGACTAACTGTGCTAACAGAATCAAACTTGAGGACCAAAACATCTTTTTTTAGACTACAGGGACTAACTATGCAAACGGAATAAAAATTGTGGGACTAAAACTATAATAATTTAAATTAATAACAGCAACACATGTATATTATTAAGGGCAAAGGTGCAAAAATAGTCATCGTAAATTTAAAAATGTGCAACTATAACTCTGTTAAATTGAAGGGGGCAAAACTGTACATTGTAAATCAAAATGGGGCAAAATTGGGCAAATGTGCAAAAATAGCCATCGTAAATTTAAACGTACGTTTTCCAGATGTGTCCCACCATCAGTAAATGATATGCATACATTTAAGGGTGCAATATGTTGATGAGACTTTAATTTTTTGATGAGACTTTATTTTCAAATGATTACGTAGAAGTAAGGTGAATTTCACATGATTTGGGGTTCTATTCGGTTTCATATCGAAATGATTTGGGGGTTTAGAGTTCGTTTTTAGTGATTTAGGGTTCAACTGGATGCATTTTAGCTTTCACGTTAGATTTTGGAATTGACATGTCATTTACTGATGGTGGAGCCCACGTATGGAAAATGCCTGTTTAACTCGGCCTAACAGAGAGGTTACTTTTGCCTCATTTTGGTTTACAATGTATGGTTTTGCCCCATTTTTGTTTACAGTGTACAGTTTTGCCCCCTTCAATTTACCAGAGTTATAGTTGCCCATTTTTAAATTTACGGTGGCTATTTTTGCACCTTTACCCTAATATTAATAAACTCTCACTCAATTGAATCTTATTAAATTTTATGAGCATGTGCATGTAATTTAATAAGTTACTTGTTATTATTATTATTAAATTGGAAGACATTAAGAGAATAACAACACATGTAATTCCGTCAATGTAATCAACTCACTTAATTGGAGTGTTAAATTTAAGAATAATAACACAAGAAATTCATTAAATTAAATTTAACTCCCACTGAATTTGAGTATTAAATTATTAAACAGAAAAACAACACATGTAATTCAATAAATAAATTTAACTCTAACTCAATTTGAGTATTAAATTTGTTAGATAGAAAAACAACACATATAATTCAATAAATAAATTTAACTCATATCCTGTAGTCGAAAGCGTCTTCCCAAGACTTTTGATGAAGAAGGGTTTGTTCATTTTATTGGACTAGATCATGATAATGAAATAGATACACACAGTATTCTATATTATTTGCATTAATGATCTTGTCCTCATAGGTGCGTATAATAATGTCTACTTTGTCAGGTCCTTTCACTTCATCTTTAGAATCCACAGTCACATGGACTTGTTCTCTTATGGAACGTTTGATTCATCATGTGTTCCCTTATGGAACTCTTCCCATAAACGTTTGATTCACGTTTGATTCCCTTATGGAACGTTTGATTCATCTTTAGACTTCAAACACTGATGCAGAGGTACTTTCTGGTTTATTATCACCAACAGAGTTATAAATCAACACATGATTGGTTTACAAAAAAAATTGATCCCAAAATTTTTTTTAAATTAAACACATTATTTATATATATATTAAACATGAATAAAAAAATTTAAAGCTAAGGATTCACAAAGAATCTTAATGAATTTTAAAGGCAACTTACATTACTTATGTAAGTTTTATTCATGGGGTAAAGGTGCAAAAATGGGTCCAAACTATTACGCCAGGAGCACATAGGGGTAACAAGTATTTCCGGGCTCAATTTTGGGTCTGAAGAATAAATATTGGTGCAATATAGGGAACGCCGTTTATTTTGACCAACGTTGACCGTTAAACGCTGACGTGGCACGGGAAATGAATTTTTAGCTGACGTGGCACGCTTATGTGACATTTTTGCTGACGTGGCGTTCATATGTGGCAAATTTTTGCTGACTTGTCACCCTTGTGTGGCACTTTTTGCTGACGTGGCACGCTTATGTGGTGTGCCACGTCAGCAAAAAAATGCTTCCCCCAGCCACGTCAGCTTTTAACGGTCAACGTCGGTCAACATAAACGGTGTTCCCTATATTGCACCAGAATTTAATCTTCAGACCCAGAATTGAACCCAGAAATACTTGTTACCCCTATGTGCTCCTGGCGTAATAGTTTGGACCCATTTTTGCACCTTTACCCTTTATTCATGAGTATTCACATATATATGTAAAATAGAAATAGAAATTACTTAATTCCTATTTAATTGATACAAAATTAATTAATTTGAAATAAAAATCACTTATTTTTATTTGGATTGATACATTAGTACCCCATACCTGGATAGGAAATCTGCAAAACAATTTTAATTGATGTATAATTAGTTTAATATATGTAAAATATAAATTACTTAATTTCTATTTTACATATATGAGGTTGCTTTATTCAATCATGGTTACTTTACAAAAGTAACTTTTTACAAAAGTTTTCTTTATCTTCTGGCTTCTTCTTTCTCTGGTCGGCTATTCTCTTCAGTATTGACCGACAATGTGGACAACTGTGATGGATAGCCTTTATCTTTTTCAGTTGTCTGCATAATTCTTCAGGCATTTTCTTGAGCCGGACACCTGTAAAGTATTCACCTCGTGACAGAATGCATTCAAACTTTTAATTATTGGTTCTGTCATCCTCTTCTTTCTTCTGTTCAGAATGATCATATGTTTACTATAATGATAAACATAAGCTTCATTCTTATTTATTTCTTCTTTTACAGCATTGAAATATAAGTTGTATGTTTGAGCCCTTCTTATGGCTATAGCTTTTGTGTTGAACACCTTTTTCTTCTCTTCTGAACATGTTGACTGTTGAATCCTAACAACAATTTCTTCACTTGTGGTTCCAATGTTAATCAAATTTGGCCCTTTTTCTAAATTTGCAGGACTAACTTTAAAAAATTTTATAACTGTAATCTGCCTTTCTTTCTTTGGCAATTCATTAAAAGCCTTAATTATTTCTTCTGGTAATTCATTCAGGATTTTACTATCATCGACATATATCAAGTCCAAATATGCATAGTCGTAAAGGACTTTCACCGTCAAAGGGTATATTTCTCCAAAAACAATAGTCCTTGGATATTCACTGGCATATACAATAGGCATCCACATTTGTTCAAGTTCTGGAGAATTCTCTGAGTACATATCATTCCAACAGTATTGATAATCATCAATCCATTTTTGTTTTCTTTCATTCTGTAATTAAAGGAAACTGTTTAATCTTGGCGGGTGCAATACTGCATCTGCATAAGAAATTCTGATTAATGTTTTCTTGAAATCATTAGGAGTTATTAATTTTTTGTTTTGTCCTAAAACTTCGTTGTTTTTCGGGACTTCAGGAACAACTAGTTTCCTCCTCCTTCTTCATTGAAGGGGTATTTGTCCTTTAGGACTTTGATCTTCTATATTCAATTCTACCTCCAGTAAAGAAGGCAATGAAGACGTAGAACTATGGTCATCTTCTTGTGTAAACTTTTTGTAAAATTCTTGGAGGGATTCATTGAATCTTCTCCTTCTCTCATTCAATAGATTCTCTTGTTCATCAATAGCTCTCTTTTCCAAATTTAGGACTTTTATAAATTCAAGGATTTCTTCCTTGAAATTCGGATTCATACCTGGACAGAAAATTTGCAAAACAATTTTGGTGAGATTTGATCTTTCTTATTTCAAAATCATAAGCAGAAAAAAATGCTGACCATCTAGCCCTTCTTCTATTGGCTAGGGTATCTGGTATTTTATTCTTAATAAATACAATTACCTGGGAATTATCTGTTTCAACATAAAATTTTTTACTAACAATCCAATACTCAAATTTTTCTGTAGCCTTTTTTACGCTAAAGTCTCTTTTTCATTAATATCATAGTTAACTTCAGACCCCTTAAATGTTCCAGAGGCATAAAGAACTATAATATTATCTCGCTGTCGTCTTAATACAGCTCACAATGGAGATCACTTGCATCTGTTTGATTATACATCATCTTCATCCTTTGGTAATTCAAGAGGCTTTACATTTTCTTTAATAAATTTTTTAATTGATCTTAAAGATTGAGTATCTTCTTCAGACCAATCAAAAACTTTGTTTCCTCTTAATTTATTCTGCATTTTTTCCCTTATTAAAGAACACCAAGGAATAAAATTTATTGCATAATTCAAATATTTAAAATTATTTGTAAATGCTTTTTATCTTTTAATTTATCAAGAAAACTAAGGATAGTCTTGATGATATTTTCTTGTAACTGTACTTGTCCATTTTCAATAATAAGACCAAGATATTCAATCATACTTTTCCCAATTTCTGCTTTCTTTTTAGAAATTACTAATCCATTTTCATAAGCTAAGGATGTGAAAATGAATAAGTGTTTCCTATGATCCTATGCTGTTTCAGAAAACACAAGAATATCATCAATATATACCAAGATAAAATCTCTAAAATCATTAATAATTTTATCCATTCTTTCTTGAAATAAGGTTGGGCTGGTTTTGAGCCCATGGGTAGTACATTCCATTCATAGTGATCATTTGGTACACTAAAGGCAGTATATTCTTGCAAAATTCTTCCAATTCAATTTGGAAAAATCCACTTTTACAATCAAATTTTGAGAAAATCTTTTTGTCTTTTATTTTATCAAAAAGGACTTCTTTTATTGGAAGTGGATAAGTATTACTCTTAACCACTTGATGCAAAGGTTTGTAATCAATTACTAACCTGGGTTCTCTTCTTTTTATTTCAGAGTATTTTCTTACTAAAAATCCAGGACAATTCCATGGACTTTTACTTTCTCTAATTAATTGATTTTTAAGAAGATTTTCCATAATGGAAGGAAAATCTTCTAAATCATATTTTGAATATCTTCTTGGTTTTTTATAGACGGGCAGAAAATTTCTTTTTTCCATTTTCTTTTTATCTAATTCTATTTTCACTGTATAATTGTATCTTTGAGAAAAAGCTCTTGGATTTTCTTCATAAAAGCTTTCAAGCAATAATTCTAAATTCTTTGATGTTTCAAATTCATTTTTATCTTCATTTTCATTTTTATCAATTCCACCACGTTGTGCTTGCGCTGAACGATGTTGGAGTAATTTAACATTTGTTTGCACTTTTCTTTGTGTAAAAGGTATCATAGAATACACTTTTACGCTTTGTCTCAAAGAAAAAACCTTTTTGACTGAAACCAAATGATTCAAAGGCTTGGAACAACAATTGTTGTCCAAGTATGAAATCACACCTTAGCTTAGGATTCAGATAAAAGTTATTTGCTTTGAATTCATATGGTCCTATTTGGATCCAAAATTGAGAAAATCCTTTAATATAAGTAGTTTCTTGTTCATGAATATCTAATCCAGTGTTAGCTATGAGATTCGATATTCTATATATAGGATGTGTTATAAAATTTATATAACATCCTGTATCAATTAAAGCACAATATTCAATTCTTTGTACTTTAACATTTATATACATTTCATGTATTATCTCTAATTAATAGTTGGGATTTTATCTCCATCTATAATTAGAAATTGTGAGGAAAGACTATAATTTATCTTAGATAAAAATCCTTTTCCTAACAAAATATTTTGTTTTGAAGTATTCACTAATTCAAATGTATGAATTTTCATTAATTCTTTCTTTGTCTCATCTATGAAGGACAAAGCAAATTCTACTCCTTGGGTAATTACATCTTCTATATCACCATTTCTATATGTCATAGGAGGATCTATATTGAAAGGTTGATTATGTTGGACAAATTCATTTTTCACATATGATCTTTCGATGCAAGTAGAAATCACACATGGTAAAAAATTTATTCTTGGTTCATTTACTAGTGAGATGAGAATCTTAGTAGGGCTATAATATTCTCTGATTTTACTACAACTTTCATTCCTACTCAGATATTCACTCACTTTTAATTCATTTCTTTTCGAAGTTTTTGGATTTCCTAATATAAGTTTATCTTTTGTAAAAGATAACCTATTAGGTTCTATTTTCCTATTCTGTCTATTCATGCCAAATTCTATAACCACTTGTTGCGGTATATAAACTTCAACAACGAGAATATTCTTTATTGATACACATGATTGGAAATTCCTTGGAATTTTCAATCTATCTGTATTTCTTCTTTTAATTTCATGACTTGTGGTGCATTCTATAGACATTACATCACATCCTGGAATCATGTCAATTCCATTCAATTTATAACAGAGTTTTAAGGCGGCTGCCTTATTTAACTCTCTTCTTGTTATACAAAAATTGGGTTGCATAACAAATTATACCTGTTGATAAATTAAATATGCTAAGATCAAACCTATCAGACTCGATTTTAAGTTAGAGGTAATTCTATCATCCATGACCCATATTTGTAAGGGTGTACTAATTCCTTCTCTGAAACATTCTTTTATCATTATCTCTAATCCTGCTAAGTAAATATACTCTATTTTAGGATTATTTATTTTTTCTAATTCATTTTTTAAGGTTTGTTCCTCAAAAAATTTAATCTCACTTGTTCCACATAAGGCATTGTCTATCTTTATGGGAAAGTTGAAATTCTTAATGACATAATTGTGATTTTTTTTTCTTCAATTTTCCTACAGCTTTCTTTATGATACTTGTTTGGAAAATATCTTTAGGTTCTAATTCTAATCTTTCTTTTTCTATACATTTTGCTATTTTCGGATCATATATTACCTTATTTTCTTCCATATTAATCAGATTCTTCGATCTCTGATTCAGTGACTATTTCAAATAGCTCTCCTTCAGAGGAGTTACTATATTCATATGATTCAAAACCTTTAGAATCCATTTCTAAAAATTTTTTATTTTCTTTTTTATTTTCATCTTTTCCTTTTTATGGACATTCTGGTGCTATATTTATAGGTTTCTGAAAAATATAACAAGTACATTCCTTCCTAAATTCTTCAAAATTTTTCTTTCTATAAGGATTCTTTTTTCTCCAATTTTTTTTTGTTTCCTTTTCCACCATGGTCTACTTTTATAAGGTTTATATTTTTTAAATTTCTTTTTTTTTCTTATAAGGCTTATCACATCCCCATGTCGATTCATTTTGTCCGGTTTTACAATAGCCAGATTTTTTCATTATTTTATTTATTTTCTTATTTATTTTTATCTCTTCACACTTCTTACAATACCATTCTCTGATAAACTTAATTCTTAATCCTAATGTATTATTTACTATACCTATTTGTTCATTATTAATATATTTCATATATTCTTCATAAATCACATGTCCCCATGGATTTATTTTCCCAAAAATCATGTTTGCATAAACTTGGTATTCTTCATTTATGTTGTCACCAAATAATCCTTGGTAAAAGATTATCATAAATTGATAGAGATATTTTTCTAAATAATAGGGATTGCACATCTCTAACATTCTTATTTTCTTTTTTGCTTCATCTCTTTGTTGAGTTTGAAACTGTTCTTCCGTCTCAGTCAACGGAGTTCCTAAAAATTTTGTATATATTATATGTTCTAAATTAACAAGAGCACTTTTCACATCTGATGCTCCAGTTATTCTTTCTTTTAATTCTGGATCTAAGTATGACAAATACCATCCTACAGACCCTTTTGCCGTTTGTTGCATGAATGTAAAGCTACTATCTTGTCTGTGACTACAATACAATATTTTCATTTAGCTTAAGGGGAAAAAGAACTAAAAAATGCCCCCCGGAAAAAGAAAGCAAGAGATGAGAGGAGCGAAGCAAATAGACACCTTATTCACGGCAAAAGCTTGTACATTCATGTTTTCTTTAATTGTTACTGCTAGATTTTCTTTTATTCATTGAGAAATCTTTTCTTTCATTTTTACATCACAATCTATATCTAAATGTATTCCTGCCGGACTAATCCCTTCTGCTGGATTATCTCTTGGATCATATTTTTGGGTACCAAAATATTTTGGTTCTTTTAAGATATATTTTTCTTTAAATCTATTTTTTATCCTAATTTTTTCTCTTTACCAAGAAGAATCTTCTTCTGGTTCATATTGTTGTTCATAAGGCGGTGCATTTGTTCCTTGAGGTTCATCTCCTTCCGATTCAGATTCTATAAAAGTTCCTTCAGAAGGAAGTTCTTGTTTTACAGGTTTTGTTTCTGATGTTGAAGCATTCATTTTTAAATCTTGTAAATTCTTTATTATTTCTTCTTCTTTATCAGATTCAGAGGTTGTTTCTAAATATTCCTGGTATTTTTCAAAGAAAGGTTTTAATTCAATTTTTTCATTAGAATTTTCTTGTGATTTATAAATATTCTCCTCTGGTTTCCTATAATAAATTTTAAGAGGTTTCTATATTGGAATTTCTGGTCCTTCCATAGGTCTTTTCTCTTCTTGTCTTTGTTTGAATTTTTTAAATTCTTCAAATTCTTGCATATATCTTTCTTTCTCTCTAATCTTTTTCCGTTCTTCGAACTCTTGTAGTTCTTGCTTCTTTTTTCTTTCTTCTAAAATTCTGGTTGTCCCACTAATATCCATATCTAATCTTTTTCCAAACTTTTTATCATATTCTTCTTTTCTTAGTTGTCCTAATAGAATTTCATTTTCTATTTTTACTTGTTTGGATAATTCTCCTATTTTCCTTTTGAACTCATTCATTCTCATTTTTATATATGCAGATTGTTCAAACGTTATGTTTTTTATTTCTTTTATTATTATATCTCTTTCTGATCTAAGTTCATCTATCTTATTTATGATATATTAGACGATATTTCTCCAATTCCTAAACAAATCTGGATTCTCTCCAAAGATTTGCTTAAATCTTGGATAGATTTTTCCAATTCTCTTATATGTCTAATTATTTTATTTTGATTTTTTATTAAATCTGGAAAATTCATTTGGTATTTTCTTATTTGTTGCTTAACCTTTTCTAAATCTTGGGTATTTTCAATTTTAGAAATTTCTTCCTTTAATTTCTGATATTCTTCAGAACACTTTTCAGCTAATTCTTTTAGCTGACTTTTATTTTTATTAGTAATTGCAGGAATTTCTAGTATCTGATTTAAAATAGGATTTATAGACCCTAATTTTTTCCATAGAAAAATATTAGTCCAATTTAATTGTCTTGAAGATTCAAAATTTATATTTTTTATATCTCCTCATACTGCTATAGGTTGAAGTTGAGCAAACTGCCTATTCCATTCTTTATAAGAATTAATAGGTAATTTGTCTTTTTCTATAGATATTCTTTTGAATTCTATGTTTAAAGAATCAAATCTAGGCTTTTCATGGAGATCTAGGTGAGTAGCATTCATAATCTGGTACAAAGTCACTATCAAATTACTTATTTTCATCAAACTCCATGTTAAAAATTCATTTTTCTTCGTTTTTAATACTTTTATACTCTTTAGACCATTCTTATTGACTTTTTAAGTTTCTCATATTCTTCAGCGTCCAATACCTCTTGGATACTAATATTCTCCCCCATTGCTCTGATACCATCAGCGGGGGTTAATTTGGAAAATAGAAATCACTTATTTCTATTTTAATTGATGCATAATTAGTTTAATTGATACACAATCAATTTTGATCGAATAAGGATTGCTTATCCTTATTTAATTGATACATAATCAATTTAATGTGTTTAAAAAAAGGCTTAAGTATGTTTTTGGTCCCTTAGGAGAAAGTCATGTTTTGGTCCTTAAACTTTAAAAAGTGTGTTTTTAGTCGCTTAATTTTGGAGAAAGTAATTTTTTAGTCCTTTAACTTTGAAAAGTGTGTTTTTAGTCCTTTCAAATTTGGGTCGAAGTATGTTTTTTGTCCCTTAAATTTGGAGAAAGTCATATTTTAGTTCCTTAACTTTTAAAAGTGAAGGGACCAAAAACATACTTTAAACTTTTTTAAAAGTACTAAAAACATTCTTTTGTTCAAAGTTAAGGGACTAAAAGCACACTTTTCAAAGTTAAGGGACTAAAATATGACTTTGTCCAAATTTAAGGGACAAGAAACACACTTTTCAAAGTTAAGGTACTAAAACATGACTTTCTCCAAAGTTAAGGGACCAAAAACATACTTAAGTCAAAAAAATTGGATCTACATACCTTAAAAAATAAATGAAGGGATAAAAAATAAGGATTTTTTTTGAAAAATAATTAATTAAATAATTAAATCAATATTAATTAATTCAATAATTAATTATTAATCTGTAAAAAAATGAGCCTAGAAAAAAATTAACTAGGTTAAAAAAAAAATCCAAAACTTTTAATAAATGGGCCTGAAAAGTCGGCATAGAACCTTTAAAATAAATTAAATAAAAATTACAATGGGTCATGGCCCACTTCGATAATTATTAAATAAATTTTTGACTGCGCTCGAACACATTGGCCAGCTCAAGAAAAATAAACGGCTGGGCCAATCACAACGGCCCAGTCCGTTTCATTCCACCCTTTTTTTATTCGTTTGGGACACAACCCAAAAAGCTTATTTGTTCTTTTTTAAAAAAATTTGGCCGGACTGGTTTGAGTCGACCAGTCCGGTCCGTCCATAGAGAACCTCCTCCGCTGAACCACAAACTGCATCGTTTCACTAAATGATGCGAAATTATGATTTTACCCCTCCCCTTTTCTTCTTCCTCAGCTCGCCAGTGGCGGAGCTCCAGTGAGCTCACCGCAGCCACCGGCGACACCCGAAACTTCCGGGAGCCGTATTTCCCTCATCCGATCTCCGTTTGTCGTGAGTTTTGCGCCTTCGTATTCGTCTTGACGAGACCTACAAGCCTAGGCTTATGGGTATTTGAGAAAACTCGAAAATCACAAATCCCATGTTCGCCCAAAAAGCGTTCGGCCGAGAGAGAAAAACGGGCTTACAACCTTCGATTTCGTGTTTAAATCTTATGAAAAATTCCAGATTCATTATACTTTGATGTTTCATTGACCACACAGGTTCCTAAACTCAGAGAATAAACTAATATGAAAATTATGGGATATTATACTGTTATGCCCATTATTTCACTGGATTTGCAGGCCCAATAAGCCCACAAGGAGGCCAGCTCAGTCAAATCAATCCATTAAAGACAGAATCAAGAGCAATAAATCCTTTGACTAGTAACGTCCAATAAATGACTAGTAACTACCACATTAATGAGAATCAATAGCTGTAAATGTGGAGATTAACTGCACCAACGGAAATGGAAGCCTGAAGACTATATATAGAACCTTATACCATGTAGAAAGGGCATCCAATATCTTCTGAATCTTGTACTTTCTATTTCTCTCTTTCGCTAGTCGACCACAGTCTAGGCGACTAATCCCTTGTATTATCATTGTGGTTTGTCCACTCATTTATTCTGAATAAATATACTATTCTTTTCTTTGATATCATATAATTTGTGTATCAACATTTGGCGCCGACCGTGGGGATTCCGACAACTTTCTTAGAAAAGCCACTTGGAATCTCACTTGAAATACAACCATGTCTTCTTCTGCTGAGCTATCTCTGCAACAATTGGAGCAAGAAATCTGAGGACTTCAATTGCAGATCACTGAGCTTGATGCTGGACATCCAGATCATCTTAGAACGATTGAAAATAGCTATCTTCTTACATTTTTCCATGCTATTGATGTCTCTAATCTTATAGGTAACACAGGTAAGCGCGTAATGGAAAATAAAATTAACAATTATGTTGATAATGCAGGGTATAATTCTGAATTTGATGATGAAGAATCAATTAAAACTCCGCAAAAATCAGTCAAGATGTCTATGGATCAAATGGAAGGACCCAAGAATCAAAGATGGATAAATAGCGGAGTGAATTGAAAAAATTGCAGAAAACAATATTACAGATTCTGGGAATTGCATAATCATTTGAATCTTCTCGTTTAAGGAATCATTCTGATAATCCGCTGAAATTATTCTGATAGTCCGTTTGTCGCCCATCTTTTGCTATGGTCGATATACCAGAATGTTTTGTTCAACATGATCAAATTTTTTTTGACCATCTTTTTTATGTTTTTGCACAGTTTAACTAACATGTTTATCTTGATGGTCAGTGAATTAAAATGTTTGTTCAACAATTTGCTAGTAGTGAGAGTTTGGTCAAGACGTCCGACGACTAACACTTGATCTTTCAATGCCTTGATGAAGCTACTAGGCAATTTCTTACAAATTCATTCAGAAAACGGTAAGTATCCCAAATTGCGAATAATATATTGCTATGCAGACTTTTAGAAGATATCTTCTGCATGGATCTTAAGTTGTATAAGAAGTGAACTATAAGCCAAGTGCAAACTTGGGTTGAAGTTCAAATGTTCGCTTGGACCACGATCAAGGGGGAAGAAGACGATGCAAGATTCAGAATTGAATTTATTAAGCGTCAACAGAAAAATCAACAAAATAGCACGTCGACAACTAGACATGAAAATAACACGTCGACAACCAGACAAGAAAATAGCACGTCGACAAACAGACGTTCTAAAAAACTCAAAGGTAAAAATTGGAGATTTGAACCTTATTTTGCAGGTGGACGAAGAAAGTCAAATGGGCAGAATCCAAAAAAGACAAGTCCAACAAGCTTGATGAGAAATGCAGTGTGATATCCTTGACGACCATACCCCAGGTTATTACCTAAAGATGAGTTAAGGACGTCAAATAATCAAAATGACGCTCAATCATCTAAGGGATTAATTTCATTTAATGATTTTGTTATTCAAGAGTTTCTTTTAATGTTGCAAGTTCAATATTATTTATTTGCAAATAGTCCCAAATCTAAGAGAATTTTATTAGGTGAAAACAAAAGGTGTTAAAAAAATCACAACTATTGCATAGCAATTACAAAATCTGCCTCCTATGGACAAGGGGAACTGTGATGATATTATAAGAAAAATTCCTTTCTTTGATTCTAGAAATGTTGTTGTCCATAGAAGCAGATCTTGATAGAGAGGTAAGAAAAGATTTAATTTCTTTCTTGTCTACTAATTAATTTGGATTGTTTTGCTTGGTCCCACAGAGACATGACAAAGGTTAGTCCAGACGCTATAGTTCGTTAGCTTAATGTGGACATATATTTCAATGATTGGTCGGCTAACGCAATCGTCATTGGTCGACTAACGTAGTCGTCATCCCCAAGAAAAATGGAAAACACAGAGTTTGTATAGACTTTACTTATTTAAATAAAGTTCATCCTAAAGATAGTTTTCCTCTTCAATATATTTTGACAGCTTAGTAGATGCTACATCTGGTCACGAGCAGTTAAGCATGTTGGACGTATTCTCTGGTTACAATCAAATTCTAATGCATTCTGCCGACCAAGAGAAAAAGTCGTTCATTCCAAAAACAGGCTTACTCCTATAAGGTAATGTCATTTGGTTTAAAAATATTGAAGTCACATACCAAAGGTTGGTAAATAGAATGTTTTGTCAACATCTTATAAAAACAATGGAGATATATATAGATGACATATTAGTTGAAATCTCTAAAAGCAAAAGATCTTATATGCCATTTACAACATGCATTTGATTTATTGCAAAATATAGTATGAAATTTAATATTTCCTAATAAATGTTCCTTTGGAATTCAATTTGGAAAGCTTGTAGTTTATTTGGTTTTTAAGTGAGGTATTGAGGTAAATCCAGCTCAGACCAAGACGATCATGGAGATTCAATTCCTCGCAATATAAAAGTTGTTAAAAAAACGTACAGGCATAGTAGTAGCAGCATTGACTCATTTTATTTAAGGTCGTCAAGAAAATGCCAATCATTTGTTGACGTCCTATGAAAGAACAAGGAATTCCAATGGATGAAAAGGCTAAACAAGCTCTTTAAGAGTCTCTTGTTTTATCTAAGCCAAAATCAGGTGAGACATTTTACATTTGTTTATTTGTTGCTACTAAAGTTGTAAGTGCAGTGCTTATTCAAGAAAAAATGGGCGTCAAAGTCTAGTCTATTACGTAAGCAAAACATTGCTAAATGCGGAAACCAGGTATTCTACTATGGAACAATTAGCATTGACACTAGTATCGGATTCATAAAGTTGAGATCATACTTCCAATGTTCTATAGTAGTTTATAATTATTTCTCACTTAGAAATATATTGCATAAATTTGATTTATTTGGACGACTAGTGAAATAAGCAGTAGAACTTAGCAAATTTGATATTTCATATTTATCAAGAACTGATATAAAATCTCAGGCCCTCACATATCTAATGGCTGACTTCAGTCCAAATTTGCAAGGGGCTGCTAATAAAGATTTTTGTGTGTTAGTCGACAGATACTTTCATCACCCTAGTTTTGTATGTCGACAGCTCCACTTGTTCTAAATGAACAGGGGTTGGAGTAACATTATAAATCTCATATGATGATGATGATGGTCAACTACCCAATGATAAAAATGAAGATTATAGGATAATCATTAGAACAACCAAATTTATAATGATAGACGACGATTTGTATAAATGATCATATACTAGGGGGTCTTTGTTAAAATGTATTTCTCTAGCTAAATCAAATTGTGCACTTAGAGAAGTATATGAAGTCTTATAAGAAAGTCAGTGGAGCTAGATATTTTTGGCTAACTTCTCAAAATGATGTAGCTGCTTTTGTAACAACATATGATCATTGCTAAAGATTCTCTAATGTTGCACGACAACCACCTGAGAAATGAAATACTATTGCACCAGCAAGGCCATTCATGAGATGTAAAATGGACACATTTGGAAAACTTCCTTATGCACCAGGGCATCTTATCTTCTTATTGGTAGTAACAAATTACTTTACCAAGTGAATTGAAGCTGCAGCATTTGCTCAAGTTCAAGAAACTGAGGTAATTATTTTTGTTTGGAATAATATAATTTGTAGATTTAATCTTCCACGCGAAATAGTGTGTGATAGTAGTTCACAATTTATTGGAAGAAATTCAGGCGATTAATGACATATGAATTTAAAGTTCTCAATGCCTAGAAATCCCCAGTTAAATGGACAAGTACAGTCTAGTGATAAAAACCAATAGATAAAGTTAAAAGAAAACAGGTTGATAGAATGACATCTAGAAAGTTAATGGGAGAAACTTTTTTATTGTTAGTTCATGGTTATGAAGCTATGTTATCTATAGAAATAGGAGTACCTTCTCTAAGATATCAATAAACTAGAAAAATAATAATAAGAATGAATTATTAGCACAAAATTAGGGATCTCCTTGAAGAACGTCAAGAACAACCTTTAGTCAGAATAACAGTCTACCAAAATAGGGCGACTAAATTCTGAAATAAAAGTGTTAAAGAATGGTAATTTCAAGTGGGGGACTGAGTGTTTAGGATAGTATTTCCGAATACTCTAGAGAGTAGAAATGGAAAATTAGATCCAACTTATGAAGAACGTAAGTCAATGAATATGAAAACCAGTTTCAATAAGGTGAAATGCAATTCATTTAAAGAAGTACTACTTTTAATTCATTTTCGATATTTCTTTTATTTGAATTGAATTGTGCTAATAAATTGGCAAGGAAAATGAAATATGATGAAAAAGAGTGCTAGCTGGATCATGGTTTCATGGCGTTAATTGACAGTACTCAAAATTCTGATCCATAGTCAAAACGAGAATAGTTTGCTTATACTTGTTGCAGGTCGCAAGGAGATTATTCCAGATGACAAATGTCTAAAAGATCAAGCTAAATGACTAATTGTCAGAAATAGCTTAAGTCGACACAATTCAAGAAATATAGTCGACCATGCTTACTCAAAAAAGGATAGTCGACCAAGCATCTGAACTAGTCGATTAATTCAAAAGAGAGTAATGTTTTTCTCCCAAAAGAGAGTTGGCAACCAAGCGTCTAAGCATGCTAGTCGTCTAACTCAAAAGCGGGTAAAATAACTTGTTATGCTAAGATTCATGACAGTTAAAGACCATGCTTACTCAAAAAAGGATAGTCGACCAAGCATCTGAACTAGTCGATTAATTCAAGAGTAATGCTTTTCTCCCAAAAGAGAGTTGGCAACCAAGCGTCTAAGCATGCTAGTCGTCTAACTCAAAAGCGGGTAAAGTAACTTGTTATGCTAAGATTCATGACAGTTAAAACATAAATTTGCAAAGCAAAATAAAATTAACGCAACCAGGTTTGTTTATGGAAACATCCAAGTAGGTGAAACAAAAGCAACAAAGTTTGAGAGCAAGAGTACAAAGCCCAATCAAACAAAAAAGCAGATCAGATCAAGCAGATGGTGGAACATCAACATTGTTTTCGTTCTCCTGGACTGGAAGACTGGAAGGATCATCCTCAGGGCCTGGAGCCGGATTATCTGGGAAAGTGGCATGACACTCCTCAATGATAGCATCAGGGTTCCAATCCACATGATTCCCAGCTTTGAATTCAACCATGAGTTCCATTTGAGCTCTCATTTCAACTTCATCAACGAAATACTCTAGATAATCTACATGCAAAGGAGCATACCTGCAAGGCAACTTGAAAATGACCAGAGAATTGATGACCTAAGACGAAGAAAGATGAAACGCTCAACTTCATAATACACAAATTGAAGGAGGAAAAGAACGCCAATTTCGAGAAAAATGCATCATAGCCGTGACACATGGGCAAATGAAGCAGCATGAACGATCACTACCGTTAATTTAAGAAACCGCTACTTCCCAATGACACTTGGCATCGTCATCGTGAAGTGGGGGACTTAGTGTTATGCCCATTATTTCACTGGATTTGCAGGCCCAATAAGCCCACAAGGAGGCCAGCTCAGTCAAATCAATCCATTAAAGACAGAATCAAGAGCAATAAATCCTTTGACTAGTAACGTCCAATAAATGACTAGTAACTACCACATTAATGAGAATCAATAGCTGTAAATGTGGAGATTAACTGCACCAACGGAAATGGAAGCCTGAAGACTATATATAGAACCTTATACCATGTAGAAAGGGCATCCAATATCTTCTGAATCTTGTACTTTCTATTTCTCTCTTTCGCTAGTCGACCACAGTCTAGGCGACTAATCCCTTGTATTATCATTGTGGTTTGTCCACTCATTTATTCTGAATAAATATACTATTCTTTTCTTTGATATCATATAATTTGTGTATCAACATATACTAAGAACAATCTATGAGATAACAATCTAATAATATACACAATATAAAATGTTTGTTCATTCTCGTAACAGAATGTAGATTGCAGATTCATACATGCCTTCAAATAAAAATGTATACACACGCATATACACATGTAAAGAGACAGAAGCATGTTCTTATGAATAAAGCATAGACTACGCATTCAAAACAAACATTCATTCCCATGGTCAGATAGATAATTTCACAATAAGTATGGCAAGTTCATTTTTCTTTTTAAATTTGTGATTTCAAAAATATTCCCTAATTTACAAGATTTGGAGATATTATTATATGCATATAAATATGAAACTCAAATATTCATCATATGCGTTCAATAATTTCCAGAAAAATCATCATGAAGTGCAATCATAAAATAATAAACACATTATTAAAAAATGTTTATTCATGATAAAAGCAGCGGAAAAATTAATTTGAGGCCCTACCTCAACTCCAGCCTCAGAATCATTTTAGCTCTGATGCCAATGAAGGAATTACCCGGCCCACGAGCGTTCCCGGAGCTTCGAACCCGAACTCAGACAGAGTACCTGTAAGAACAAGAACAAACAATGCCGTGATAAAATCTTAAACTTGGAGTCAAGAATCCCGAAAGAATCAGCTCACGCAGAACTGTGTTACTAGAACCCCGATTCGATTCGCGAATCACCCTCTTAAGAAAATTGTGAGAAGGAAAACCAGAATACAGTGGCTGAGGTGTCTGACAAATGAACGGGACACCTTATTTATAGTGACACGAGTGCCACTAAAAAAGGTAGAAATATCACCGTCATAATTGAAGTCATTATGACACCAATCAACAATAATAACTAATTTGATTCTCTAATCAAATCAATCACATATTAATGCTGATTTGTTAACTTTCTGCTTTCCTAAAGGCCGTCAGATTCAGCAATCGAACGATCCGGTCCATCGAGGGCGGATCCGATCAAATATTTCCAATAGATTTAAAATTAAATTTCGTTTTGCAAAATGAATCTTAAAAATTAATTATATGCCTTTTTCATCAAAAAAATTGTTATCACTAGTTGGTTACAGTATCACAACGTAGTTTTTTTTCTGGTATTTATATTTTAATGAATTATAAGATAGCTATTCGAAATTGAAGTGAAATAATGTACCTAATAAATAATTTTGCCTATATAAGTTATATCAAGTCCTTTTTTATCAAAAAAACGTCCTACCTTTTTAGGCATTCTCTATCCTATTCAAGATTTTCAAAATTAGTAATTCTTAAAAAATTGATTCAATCCATATTAGAGTTACACAGAGTATGAACTTAACAATCACTTGACATATGAACATGTTTTTCCAATCATCATCCAAACAAGTTTGTTTTGTCAATGTAGGGAAATACTGGGTTTACACTTGCTGGATTAGAGCCAAAATCCAAGTCCAATGAAAATTGGGGTCATTATGTAAATATGGAGAAAAAATGAGTTGGAAGGAGTTATTTTCTCCATAAATTTAATACTACCTCCGGTGGAGAGGTTAAGGTTGCGAAATATGCTATTAAATCATGACATATTTGATATATTTTTAGATTATATATTAGTTTATAGGTAAAATAAACTAATCTAAGGGAAAAATTAGTTAAATCAATTTATAATTAACTTATTTTGCTTTTTTAAAGGATTTTCTAAAAAAGTCAATTAGGTCTTATATTTAGGACCGGAGGGAGTATTCAAAACAATATGTCTTTTCACAAAGAATACAACTTTTCTGTATGTAAGTTTGACTAATGAAAAAAGAGATATAATGAAAATCACGGAAAAATTACTCACTTCCTCTCTTCTCTCATCATTGTCCATATGTTGTATACTACAGGGTCTTATGATACCCTAGCGTTTTTGCCATGATTGCAATTCTCATCATCACGTGACTTCCAGCTAATAACAATCAGTTCTTTTACAGAAATGATATAAATCTTTTTGGTGTTTTTAGTATGAAAAAAGTTTATGTGCTTAATGTCTGTTAGGAAAAATTATATGATACTGTCTATCATTAATTTTACCTCTTGCTGCCACCAAGGCGTTACCAGCCATAGAAAAAGGTCAAGAACTTTGTCCAAACACATCCAAGGCGTTACCAGCCATAGAAAAAACTTGTGTGCTTCAGCGATATATGTTCCAGTGAACAATTTAATTTCCAGGCTATGAAATCATGTGATACTGTTCATATACAATCTAATCACCGATTCAAAACGTGAATCCCAACTGAAAAAGCTTCTCATTTCTTCTCTTTTTATTCCCAAACCAATCGACATCACATGAACTCCATTATTATCATTATCATGTCCTCAAGCCGGAACGTTATATATAAGAAGTGTGACATGTACATTTAGCAGGATGTATATTGAACCATAATTAGTGTAATCATAAGTATATATTCGGAGATGAGAAAGATGGTTGCGGTTTTGGGTTTGGTTTTGAGTACGTGGGTTTGGCTAAGTGAGAGAGGGTTCTCACAAATCAGTCCACCACAGCAACAAGTGCCATGTTTCTTCATATTTGGAGATTCTCTGGTTGACAATGGCAATAACAATGGCATTCTTACACTTGCTAGGGCTAATTATCGTCCTTATGGTATTGACTTCCCTCTTGGTTCCACTGGCCGATTCACTAATGGTCGAACTTATGTTGATGCCTTAGGTATGTAGCTTATAGTTTTTGCGCTTCATTATTCTATATCTCTTTTATCGTTATAAAGTAACAATAATCTACCACCAAATGATTGGATATACTGATAAAACTAATAAAGGTGTTGATCTAGCTTAACCAAGGCATTGAATCCCAGAATTATGAGCATGCATCAATATAGAAAGATTTGTGCTAGGTCTCACCATAGATCCCAATTCCATGTTCATTATTTGAATGAGAAAAGTGTTCTCAACATGATATGCACCGTTGCATCAAATTTGTACAGCTAGATTTGCTTTAACTTAGTTTTAATATTTTGAATAACTTTTTTATTTTAATCTATGTAAAATGTGAAAAAAAATAACCTCATAACTGTTATTTGTCATAAAAATGGGTTAATCACATTAAAATCAACAAATTACAAATTTTAAATTTGAGTCGTTGAGATCAAAATTTGAAAGTTTTAGGCCTCACTATAGTGACGAGAAAGTGTTTTCTCATCACAGTGATGAGCTGGACCCGCCTCACCACTCCAAATGGTCCCATCTGCCATGATGAATCTAGATTAATTAGGCCTCTTAGATATCACGTACATACAAAAAAACTAACCTTTAATTTTTTTGGTCAAAGTATAATTTTTGTCTTTAAATAATTTATATTATTCCTTAATAGGGCTAATTAGCAATTTTGCCAATAGACTACTGTCTAGGTTTTTAATAAAAAAATTAGCACTAAAAATGGTCACTATCACTAATAAACCTTTATTTTAACCTTGGGTGGATTGGTTTATTTGATTAAAAATCACCAAAAATCGTCACAACTTAATTAGGGCTCCCAATTTATTGTATCACAGAAGTAATAACCGTTTGTTTAAATTAAACTGCCCGGATCAATCTACCCATAGATAAAAAGTCTAGGGGTGATACTGACCCTTTTTATTGTCAAACAATAGTTTATTTGCAATATTTATCTTTATCCCGATGTAATACATTATAAGACAATTTATAAAATAATATAAAAATTGGTTGATAATGCAGGCGCAAAGAATTAAGAATATGTTATAAATTTTTTTAAGTTATTATTTATTTATTCTTTATAAATATTATACTAATATTTTATAATATGAGATATTTGCAAATAAATACTTTTATCTAAGATGACTAGAGTAAGAAAAATAAATTAAACCATTTGTGATGATGTGATATAATTATAATTAATTTTATAATGTATGTATTCGGTTTTCAAATCCTAACAGGATTTCTCGAATGGCGTTTTATTCTTTAAACCCTTTTTTTTTATCAAAGTCCCTATGAATTTTAAATATCCAGAGCTATATTTTTAATTTTATCTTTGAATAACAATTTTTCTTAATAGATACTTTCCTCTCATGAGTATTTTTTCATTTTTTTTCTACTACTACTACTATTATATTTTTACTTAAAAATAAATGATTTCAACATCTTAAATTTTGTTCCCGTTGTGTACACTTATATTACAAAAAAATTGTTTATTATCAATAGTCTAATAAAGTGTTACGTATCAATCTGTCGTATTTTTATGCTATTGCGAATATAAGATTTTGAGATGCTAATAATAAAAAGGATATTTGAATAAAAACTTTATATTCCCCAAATATTTATTATTTTATGTCACACAATATGTTATGCAATTTCTTTAATAAGATACATAGGGAGTAATAGTTATTATTTTAAAAATTAAATTTAATATGTTTGTATTTGAAAATGTATGTTGTAATTATTTAAAACTTTTACATTATACTCCCTTCGGTCCTAAACATAAGAGCTAATTGACTTTTTTGGAAAATCCTAAAAAAGCGCAAAATAACTCAATTATAAATTGATTTTCCTAATTTTTTCCCTTAAACTAGTTTATTTAACCTCTAAACTAATGACTAATTTAAAAATATATATAATATGTTATAATTTAATAACATATTCTGTAACATTAACTTCTCCAAAAAAAAGTCAACTAGGTCTTATATTTTGGAACGGAGGGAGTAACTTTTTTGTTTGTCAAGATAGGTTACGTTAAAGGAGTAGATGTACATTTTATAAATTTTATTGACCAAAATCGAACCTCATTTAAGGAGTTATTACAAATTAAATAAATAATTTTTTGGAATCCATGAGTATTTCGTAAAAAAAATCCGTATCAGTAAATTTCTTGGAACAACAATCCACTCTTTCAAGAAAAATCTCTTTCATAATGTATTTGAATGATACAGCTCAACTCATGGGATTTCCAAATTACATTCCACCTTACTCAAGAACAAGGGGACCTCAACTATTAAGAGGGGCTAACTATGCTTCTGGAGCATCTGGTATTAGAGATGAAACTGGATCCAATCTGGTACGTAATTGCATATGTTGTCATTTGTACTCGTGTCTTATATTTAACCTATAATTTAATTTTAATTTCATATTCCCCTGATGCTAAATCGTTGATGTAAAAATTCGGCGATGGTCTTTTTAAGAGTATAGTTAACCAGTAGGAAATTGTTGGCAAAAAGATCAGATTAAAAAATTTAATAACTTAAATTTCAACTAAATGATTAAGTTAAATTTACTTTTAATTAAAAATGTAAGATAAGATGGTGAAAAAAAGTCAATATAATTCTTTTGACTTGCAAAAGTGCAAGTCTGACACTAAACTTTAATTACCCCTAGAAGCCTTTCTAATACTCTAGTTTCACGAGGCACGCCAATGATACTCATCTATTGAACTTGGATCGGAGAAAATGTATTACTGCTGTTAAATTTGGATGATTTCTATTACACTTTTATTACTATGAAGTCTCAAAAAATCATCTAACTAGTACCATATCCTTAGATACTTGAGGGCAATGAAATTTAATCGATAAAAGATTGCAACACCGTTGATTTCTAATTTGGTGTAGGAATTACTTTGTTTAATCAAGGGCCTATTCTTTTCTCAATTATATTTAATTGCTCTTAAGTTTTGGGACATAGTAATAATCAGATGATTTCTAGAGACCTCATGGCAATAAAATTTTAACGGAAATTATCCAAATTTAACGGTAGTCTGTATTATTACATTTGCTCTATGTCTAATAGATGAGTATTATTAGTGCACTTTACGAAACTTGGGTATTGTAACGCTCCTATGGACAAAATTTAATATAAGATTTGCACTTTTGCCCTAATTTAACCTAATTTATTCAAGTTCCTTTCTTCAAAAAAAATTGAAATTAATAAAATTGTCCCTCATTCACTTCCTACTATTTATATATATCCTAACGTATTAAAACTTCAATTCTCTTTGAGTCATTCAAATGATTAAATTAAAGAGTTGTTTTAAACAAAACATTATTCCCAACACACATTTATTACAAAATAGGTAAGATAAAGAAATGTTCGTTAATTTTTTGAAAAATTATTTATCTGTCGTATACATTTAGGACCTGAGCTATTACAATTGATAAACATGGTGAAATTTGCATATCTAATAGTAATCACACAGAAAATATAAATATTTGCAGGGTGCTCACACTTCAATGAATGAGCAAGTGGCAAATTTCGCAAACACAGTGGGAGAGTTTAGTAGGCTTTTCAGAGGAGACAATGCATCAATGAATAGCTATCTAAGCAAATGCATATTCTTTTCTGGGATGGGAAGCAATGATTATCTTAACAACTATTTCATGCCTGAGTTTTATACAACCAGCTCTGATTATACTGCAAGAGCTTTTGCTAACATTCTCCTTCAAGATTACTCTCGCCAGTTAACTGTAAGTTATCATTTTTAATTACTCATTTTTAGCTAGCTAGTATAATTATAAATAAATCCCTAAATTAATTTCAGCCATGCATGAACAGATTATACATTTTACTTTTGAAAATTTGCAATGAACCCTAAACTTTTATATTTATGAAAAAATACTCCCATGTAGGGTTAATTGTCTACATCACTACTGATTGATAGGTTTGAGTTATATATATCTACACGGCGGGTTTGAAAGCTCATAAAAGATTATTTTTGAATTATAAAGGCTAATGGAATTATTTGGAAATGATTCAAGGATAACAGAAGATCTAGAATTTAACCTTTTCAACCTAACTATTTATTTATGCTGGCTTTTTATTTTCCCAAATCATCTACTGAATTAAGTAAAATATGTCATTTTGAAGACGATTTAGATAATGTTACATGATCATGTTGAGTCCCATATATATGTGAGTTAATACAAGTAATGTGCCATTTTTAATAGAAAAACAAATACAACCTCACTTTAGTCTAATTGTTTTCGAATAGTATTTACTTTCTCACCGCATCATATATTTAATGAGCTTAAACTATATCTTAGCCCGAAGCTTTTAAAAACATTAATACTATCCAACTTTGTCATTTATATTCCGCCTTTTCCTTACAATGCCTATTTGGTGTGATGAGGAAATTGGAGGGGAGGGGTTATAAATAAAATTTTAACAAAACATGAACTATAACAGATTAAGAAAAATATTAATGTAAAAGTTCACTTACAAATCTCTATTCATTTTAAATCCCATTAAAAAAATATCCCTCACTTTTCCTCGTACCAAACAACCTCTTCTACACATTTAAATGGAAGCCCAGAATGATGGTAAATTTGTAATTTCCAAATATCAGAAATGAATTGAAACATAAAAACAGCATTATTACACTGGATCCAACCATTTAGATTACAAGGCGATTAGTGATAGATTTATGGTGTTGATTTGAATTTGAAATCAGCAACTGCATTCACTGGGAGCTCGCAAGGTGATAGTAACAGCAGTAGGGCAGATAGGATGCATTCCATATCAGCTTGCTCGTTTCCATAGCAACAACAACAAAACCAGATGCAACGACAAGATCAACAATGCCATTTCCATCTTCAATTCTGGCCTTCGCAGATTGGTTCAAACTTTCAATAACGGCCAACTTCCTGGTTCCAAGTTTGTATACTTGGATTTCTATCAAACCACTCAACATTTGTATCTCAATGGTTCATCATATGGTAATTCTCTCTTAATCTCATTGTCCTAACATATTATATTGTTTACATTTGCGTATTCGTAATTGATTAATATGTATGAAAAAGGAATTACACATGTGAAAATTAGTACACTCTTTATTACGTACTTTAATTGACTATTTGCTCATATATTGCATATTTGTGAATCTCAAAAGATAATTGCAAATTTCACCAAAAAAAAAAAGATAATTGCAAATGAATAAATATGGAAACTAAATAATGCATTTATAACTTTCTAATTATTATATGAATTTACCCTTGTGAAAATAGAAAATTTGAATTGCATTCAATCAATTATCAAACGAAGTGAATTTGGTGTACATTTTATTTAAACGACCTAGTTAAACTTATGTTTGCTATTCCAAAAGTTCATTTTTCTAATTATATTAATTTTTAACGTTCTTTTTAGCTTAATGGATTCAGAAGGAAATTAAATTTTAAAACAAAATCATAAAATTAAATATGCTCAGGTAAAAGTGTTACAAAATTGTGAAAATATTGAATTTTTAGAGTTTTTAATGTATTCCCCCAAAAAAATTTTAAAAAATTGGCCTATTTCTACTAATATGAAAGTGACAATGAAACTTTATCATAATATTTTAGCATTATTTATATTTTTGTCACAGTAACTTATTATTTGGGTAAAGGAGCAATATTACCCCTAAATGTTTCTCAAAAGAATCTCGAAACCTTCAACTTTTTATGGTGTAAAACCACGCATGAACTTCTTTAAAAGGGGGAAAAAATTCCCATATCATTAATGTAAGTTAAAAGGTAGGGTCAACATCACAATTTAAAAATGATTATTTTTAGTAGCGATGGAGTGAAATTATCCCTAAACTTTTTTTTAAAAGAGCGTCAACCACAATAAAATTTTCCTAGGTGCAAAAAACACATGACTTCTTTAAATAAGCTACACTATATTTTTTATTTAAAGTACCAATCTTTGAAAAATCATACAACATCTGCACATAACTAGTCTACGCGCTTGGTATATTATATATCAAAATGTATAATGTCATAAATAAAAAAAATATAAAAAAATATTTATTAAGTGTCTCGAATTGATGATGCTCCAACTTTGGTGCACAAAGGTTTTTGATAACATGTTACGTTTTGCGTACATATTAATATTCCTTGACAATTTTTAATTAATTTTTAAGGGCAAAAAGCAAATTTACAATGGGCAATCACCATAGGAGCATCTCGCACAACAAAGCATTTCTTAGTAATTAATTACACTTGAACAGTCAATGCCATCAACTTTCAAATGCCCTTACCCATTTCAATTGCTCATGTGTATTAAAGCACCAAAAAACAGTTTTATTCTGCCAGAAATTCCTATAGTAATTGTTCACTATTAAATTTGCGCACAAACCTTTATATAAAATTATTTTATATCTTCAACTTTAAAAAGAAGACTTGGAGAGAGTATAATTGGTTAATGAAAAATCTGCAGGATTTGAAGTGATGGATAAAGGATGCTGTGGAGTTGGGAGAAACAATGGACAAATAACATGCCTTCCTCTGCAACAACCTTGTCAAGATAGAGCCAAGTACTTATTTTGGGATGCTTTTCATCCTACCGAGGTCGCCAACATTTTACTTGCTAAGATTTCATACACTTCTCAATCTTACACTTATCCCATTAACATTCAACAATTGGCCATGTTGTAATTGATTATTAGTTTAAATGCTGTGCGCCGTTTATGTAGTTGCAGTTATGTTCTCTTGCTAATTCCAAACATTTCGATTTGTATGCTTCAATCTTGTATGCTTCAATCGTTGATGAATAATAATGATGTATCTGTTGGAGATTGTTGGAGTTTCCAATGAATAACATGTGGGTGTGTCAAAAAGAGACATCTCACATTACTTGGGAATGAGAACATACAAGTGTATATAAGACACTTGTGTTCTAGCTCAAGTTAAAGGGCCAAAGGAGGAATGGGTCTCGCGCTCACAAGTTCGGCCACCGTTGAGGCAAACGTAGTGGAAATCCGGCTATTTCCCCCTTTCCCCAGCACGCATATCAGGGTTTTGCAAAAATTACAAATAAATAAATATTAAAATAGCTTACCAGAATATCTCGTATTTATCCAGGTGATTACTAATGGCTGTTTAATCCTAGGGAGAGCTGCTTCCTAAGCTTGCAGGTAGTTGCGGAATACCTCTAAAGAACAGAACTCAGATCATTATATTATTTATCGTTTTTACTGTGCAGCTCCAACAGTATCTATTTGCTTTTTTATCTTCTGCAAATCCTGAGTCAACTATTGACGGTTCCTTCTTTTAACTTTTAATCATTTTGAGTCATACATCTGTCCAAAGTGACCAATATGAACGATGGGGTTAACTGAACTAGTCTGCGCTACGTATATATGTTGCATTCCATTGAAACAGATGATCACAAATACTAGTACTTTTCCTTATAATGACACCATAGAGAGGTTTTCATTAAAATAAAATGTGTGATGGAAATTATTCTCAAAACTTAATCAAGTAATCTTCGGTTGTGAACAATATTATATATATACATTTGGTCTTCAAAAATTGTATCATTCCTCATTGTTTATTTGATAACATGTATGTTACTCATGTATTTACATTTTGATTGGGTAAACTCGAAACTTGAAAATTCAGTTACTATGCCACTTCGGTTGAGACCCTAACTTTGGGTGTGGCTGCAACTTGGGCTAACTCAGACACTGACTCGGTTCTCTTGAGATGAAGAGTATTTTCTGTTGATAAATAAAAAAACAAAAGACACCAATGGGTAGTATGGTTGAGCTGGTATCTAAGTTACAACCTCAGATGAAAATGCGTGTTCGATTCTCAAGAAGCCCTCATTGGGAGAGAATAACCTTGATTATGTGGGCAATACTTCTACCTCTCGAGTTGAGATTAAACCAGACGGTGATTAATAAAAAACAAAAAACAAAAGGCGAAGAGTATTTGTCCAAGTTTAGTGGCTTCAAGGACGTGTATAACATAACATGTTATTATGTCTTAGGCTTTTATATTTTCTTACTGTCTACAATAGTTCAAAATTCAAATATTGTAACATACCATAAATTTGGAATAGAGATAATGAAAAAGTAGTTAAGGTCATGAGATGTTAAAGAAAAATTTAAAAAGTATTATAAATGAATTTATATATTTAGGGGTATTTTAGGAATTTAAGTTTATTTTCTTTAGAAATTTAAAAGAAAATTAGTTTGAAAATGAATGTCAAATTTAGGAACTATATAGAAATGAATTTAAGGTTCAAAGGAATTTATAATTTAAAAAGATCTCTAATTTGGAAGGAGAATTAAATTCTGGAATTTTGTTTTCATAAAAAAAAGGGATCAAAATGAAAACATAGGAAACATGTGAATAGGGACAAAAATTGAAAAAACCAAAAGTTTATGTTATTAGAAGGGTAAAACAGAAATTTCATTCTCTCTTGCTTTCTCCAACTTTAAGGCATTGTATGGTTGGAGGTTTTATAGGGGAGGTCATCATCCATATTGAAAGTGAGGATGCACAAGAGGGGGGGGTGAATTGTTCTACTAAATAAAACTTAGAAAATTAAAATGCACAACACTTTTATACTGGTTCGGTCCAAACTCTTGACCTACGTCCAGTTCTCAATCCCCCAGATTGAGTTCCACTAATCCACAGGTTTTACAACGGGTTCACCTGCAACCTTTACAACCGCAAGTTTTACGGGCTCACTTGCAACCTTACAACCTAACTTGCTCCCCCTTACTACTTGTAAGGGTTCAACCTTTAGACAAAGGATTTTCTAACTTAGTTCACTCAATGAACAGATAATGTTACTCACTTAAGTACAATAAATGCTCTCAATAAATGAAGACACTTAAATACAAGAGGTACAAGAAGACTAGAGAATAATTTTCGAATACAATAAGTGCTCTCTTGCTTTCTGGGTAGTATGAGCTTTGAATGCTTGAATGATTTTGCAGATTATGTTCGGTGCAATTCTTCGGTAAAACTTCATAAATGTTGAAGTAACTCCTTATATAGCATCTTCTCATACTCCTCACGCTTGGTAGGTAACAAATCCGTTTGAATATTACCGTTAAACCCTTGTTACTGTTGGCTCCATAAATGCTCAGCAGGGTTGACTTGCTTTATCTCTGAAAAGCAACTCTGACAACTCTGCTCTGACAAAATCATTCTGACTTCTGAGCATATGTATGTTCTGTCTCTTGTACTCTTGCTGACGGATGATCATCGTTCATCCGGAAGCGGCAATCTTGCTCTGCAAGTGTTAGTCTCAGAATCCCAGTGCCAAGAGTATTTGCATCCGGAAGCTCATTTGCATCCGGAAGTAAAACTAAGTTCTGCACATAATTGTTAGTCCAACAGAGTAGTATATATAATCAAGTGCAGTAAGAACCATACATGCTATCGGAAACGTTTTTGCTATGGGAAGCAATCTTACTTAGACTAGGTTCTGACTTAGCATGTTGTTGACTTCCGCTGTGGGATGTATTCATCATCCGTGAGAGTTAGTCACGTTATTTTACTCTAAGTCTTCCGGAAGCGATTTTGCATCTGGTTGTATTCTAACTTAGGATTTGATTTTAATCTAATTCTTCCTAAGTGACTTAGTGTCTCACTTGCTTCCGCTATGGGATGTGCATTCCATCCGCAAGCGCTAGTTCTAATCCATCCGGAAGTAATTCTTCATCCGGTTGTGACTTAACTTAGGATTCACTTTTAACCCAATTCTTCCTATGTGATCAACTAGTTCTTTCATATTTTAGTCTTCATCAAAACTTAAGATTCTAACACGTATTACCCATCACCTTCTTCTCATCACAAATACACACAGAAATATAAGCACATGACGGATCACATTACCTCTCTACTCACCATGTGCTTATTTATTTGAGTGTATTTGTGGTGATGAAAAGATGATGAGATGAATGAAATTAAAATCTTTTTTTGGTAGAAAGAATTAAAATCTCAAAACACCTTGTTTGGTTGGAAAAAATGAAAGGGAGAAAAGAGAAAAAATTTGTCTACCATTGGCTCTTGCTCTCTCTTCTCTCCTCCAAAAATTGGTTTTTTTTAGGGAGAGAAAGTGAGTGTCTCCTTTCTCCAATTTTCCCATATCAGATTTCTTATATCCCAAAGCTACCCTCACCAACTAAATCCCTACTCACTTCTCACTTGCTCCTACTTCACCATTTCTCTACTTCACTCAAGGTTCAGGTAAGATTGCCCTACCCAAGCCTTGCCTTTTCTTCTTCTTTTTCGTTGCCCTAGTCGTCCTTTGTAACTTTTCAATTCAAATTCATCTTCCTCTTCCTCCTCTCCGTAGCTTTTTCCGTCCGCCCGTTCAGGTTGGGGAGAGCATGAGTGAATTTATTTTATTTATGATTATGATTCTTTTGTTTACATCCTTATTGTAACTTACACAACTAAATGTATAGTTTTGACAGCCATTCGTATGCTATTATTTTAAACCCACTTACTAAGCCCTCTTCTACTCATGATATATTGGTTAAGCATCACTTGCAGGTACATTCTCTATGTTCTTTCGGATGTGAGATAGAAGAATCCATTGAACACATTTTTTTCTTATGCCCACTTGCTCGGGCAGTTTGGTGGGGATCCCTCTCCATCAGGCCAGAATGGAGTAGCTTTAACTCCTTCAAATAATGGTTCATTTCTTCTATCCTCTCTCTTTGGAAGGATCAACATCTAGATGTTATTATGAAGATGATTACTCTCTTGAATCAACTCTGGATGTTGAGAAACAACACAGTCCACAATGGGTCTCCTGCCTCTCCTTTGAAGCTCATAAATAAGATTAATCAAGCAATCTCCCTCAACTTGGTTGCTTTCTCACAATCTTTTGAACCTTTGCAATTGAATCTGTCTCCTAAACAGATAGATCGACTTGCTGTCCTTAATCATTCTGTCTTTCACCAGGATTGGAACATTTTGCTGCATTGTTCCCATTCCAGTGCTGGTACTTTCTGTAAATTGCAGATCTTCTTGCAATCATCCTTTGTCCATTGCTTCATTTGGCACAAAAATTAAGCATCAATCCTCTAATTTCCTCCTTAGATGCATCAGGGCTGCCATTCATTGGATACAAGACTCTGACTTATTCTGTCATGGTCATTCTCTTGCTGTTTATTCAAATTTCTCTAGTCAACTCATGTTGTCTCAATTCAGTCAGCAATCTGATTCTGTGGGGAAGGACATCTACTGCATGCTCAAATCTTTTACCAACTTCTCTTACTTTCAAGTAGATGTTGAACTTCTTTGTGATTTTATGAGGAAGCACCTTGTTTTTCATGCTCCCTCTTCTTTTTACATTTAAGTTTGTAATATTGTAAGATACTTTTTATTATCTCGTTTTTAATGAATTGTCATTTATACAAAAAAAAAGCCCTTTTCTACTCTCAAGACATGATGATAACATTGATTCTCCCACTTTGTATGCTTTGGATTATGTTGATTTTTTTTTTGGCCAATTGGATTATGTTGATTTGCAATCCTGAATTTGTCATGTATGTATTGCCCTTCTTTATACTAATCTTTGTATATTATCATCATCAATTACAATATTCTAGGCTATTTGTGATGCATGATGTAACACCCCAAATTTTCAAAATACAATAAAGAAGACATTATTTAGAATGTTGTGATATTATTTAATATGAACAAATTTATAGATTAAGATCAAATAGGAGAAGATTAGATAAGAATTTATAAGAAGGTCAAGGTTGTCATTTTGCTTCAAAATATATTCAACTTCGCCTTTCCATCCTTATCTCTTTTCAATTTTATCCCTTATATTTTTTATTTAAATACAACTAGGGTTAAACCCCGCGCGTTGCGCGAGATACTCGGTTACGTATTGTTTGATTTCAATTATAATACAGTGTCATGTATTTGTTGTATGTTTTTAAATAGTATTTATAAGAACTACTCTTTCAACATTTGACACGTGAATTATACCATTCAATTTTCATTACATTCACTTTATGCTTAAGGTTGGCCCCGCGCGTTGCGCGGGATGCTCGGCTATAAAGCAATTTGTCAGTTAAATGTTGAAAGAGTAGTATAGATAAATGTTATCTTGTTTTGTTTTTGCTGTGAGTAATTCATTTCATACTAAGCATAAAATGTTTTTGTCTTTTATTATTACAATCTATATATAAGAGTTAGCCGCAAAAAAAATGCTTCTTAAGAAAACATGTGAATGTTAGTTGGGTTTTTGGAGTTAATGCTTCTATTCCAATATTGCCTATATTTATTACTACCTCCGGTCCTAAATATAAGACCTAATTGACTTTTTTTAGAGGTTAAAGTTACAAAATGGGCTATTAAATCATGACATATTTGATATATTTTTAGATTATACATTAGTTTAAAGGTATAATAAATTAGTTTAAGGGAAAAAATTAGGTAAATGAATTTATAATTAACTTATTTTGCCTTTTTATGGGATTTTCTAAAAAAGTCAATTAGGTCTTTTTTATGACCGGAGGGAGTATGATACTTTTAAGAGAGAGAAATACATAAGAATCATTAAATATGAAAGAGAGTTAGGGGCAAAGTAGGAAAAAACACACTAAATGATGACAGAATATGATATGAGCTCTTATATTAGGGACCAAAACCTTTCAAATTTTGGGCTCTTATATTAGGGACTGGAGGGAGTACATGTTTAGTGATTTAGTTCATCTACCCAGCCTGACATTTTGAAAAGCTTCTATATTACAATATTTGTTGTAGTGTTTTTTGTTTCAGTGTCACTATCAAGAATAAGGACCTTCAATCCGGTAATTGATTTGGCTTTTGACAGAGTGATATATAGCTGTCCACGAGAAAACAATGGAGTTGGCAAATATATCCCAACGTTTTTCAGTGACTCCTCTTGGCTTAATTAATTGACATAGCAAATCGTTCATCCAATTATAAAGGAGATTCTTTGTATTAGTTGAGCTAGGGTATGGACCTGTGCCATGCAGGGGTTACCTGGTTTAAAAAGAATTACAAAGATTGATTTCAAAAATGAACCTTATATTGTTGTTCTTTAGTTGCATTTTGACTTTGACACGAACATTACCTGTAAAGTAGAAATTGACATTGAGAATTAATTTTCAGAATTTATATTTTACAAAGTTTAATAAGTATTACAAAGTTTGCATTTTGAGATGAACAATGCTAACCTCGTGCGATGAACAGGGATATCCTCATTTTGATGAAATATCACACATTGTTCTAAATATGAAAGTATTTAAATGCTCCAAGTTGTAACATCCCAAATTTTTATTAAGGATAATTTGAAATTATTGAGGTGTTATTTAGGAAATTTGAGTTTCATGGAGGAATTTATAGAGATGATTTATGGTTATTAAATCTTAATTTTCGGAAATTGATGAAATATAGTTAAAAAATTATTTGGAGTTAGAGACCTTCATGAACAAATAATTTGGAAACCTAAATAATATTGTGATGGAAAGAAAAAGGTTAAGTAATATATACAAGCTCCTAGGTTAGAAATATAATTAAGAATGAACATTAGGGTAGTTAATGAGAATTTTCTCTAAATATATATGTATATATACTTAAACAAACCCACCCCTCCATTTTTGAAGAAAACCCTCGCCTCCTTTACCCAAAATTGTCGGCCACCCTCTTCCAAACTCTAACTCCTTTCTTCTTCATCCTTCTTCACGGCGGCGGCGGCCTAAGGCGCGGCGGCGCCAGCCCCTCACCATCAGCATCATCATCCTATTCTACCTTCCTCCCTTTCAGACCTCGCGTTCTTCATCTTCGTTCAGCTCCTTCGTCCCTTTCATTTTCCGGCGAGCTCGACGGTGGACGGTGGCGGGTGAGAGGTGAGCTTAGTTATTTTTCTTGGTTCTTCGACTTACTTCTCCTTCCACCTTCGTTTTTCTCACTGTTTCCTCTGTTCTCGTCATTCTTCACTTCTCTTTGTTGTTCTCCGGCGATTTCCGGCGACGACGAGCTTGGGAAAGACTTGGAACACCGGATTCCAACTCCGGTGAGTCTCTTGGAACTATTCTCACTCTTTTCCTTTAATTTTGCGTGAGTTTCGTGAGAGGCCACAAGTGGGTTTGTGTTTTTGGCTTAAGATAACACATCAAAATTGAAGTTAAGCTTTGATTTGTAGTATTTGAGAAGTGATTTAATGATTAATTTGAAGTTTTATTGAGTTTTGATCAAAACCTTAAATTTGGGTGCTTAAATGTCAATTGCTCTTTGGAGGAATCTGTTTCATGTTCTTATATGCCCTTTTAATCCAGTCTGGCCGATTTCCTTTGATGTGGGTGCTCTTTTCAGTCTACTTCAAGATGAAATATATATTTATTAACATGTTTAGTTTATGTTTGGAGTCTGAAATTTTGCTGCTAAATTGTTGGGTTGAAATTATGAAAGTAGTATTCTGTTTTAATGTAAGTTTCTGCTGTGTTGTATGTGTATGTGAGTGTTGAATGTTTAGATCTAGCTAAAATGGTGTATAGCATGTATGTTTGCAAAATTCTGTTATTGCTACTGTTATAACTTAATTGATTTTCGAAAGAATGAAGGGATTCTTGGTTGCTTTGAGTGCCAATTTAATGCTTATAAAGATTTCACAAAATCCTAAAAATTGGGAGCTTCCACGGCTGATGGGTTTTAAGTTGATTTTGGATTCAAAAATCATTAACTTATTTGGGAGAAGGGTAATGGAGTGTAAAGATTTTGTGTGCTGCATGATTGATTGGTGAAGTTTTGTTATTTACTAAATTTCAATCATCCTTTCCTTTCTCTCATCAAATTGGTATTTATATGGGGGAATGTTTCCACCATAAGCAAAGCTTTACAAAAGTAGGATAGTAATTACTGTCACTATTACATATCAGATTTTGGAAGTTGCATGTTTTGGAGGTGTAAGTTTTGATGTTCTTGTCTCTTCCTTTGTCCGAATGGATTTTTTGCATGTGTGTATTAACCATGGTATAGCTGAACGGTGTTGTGCACTTTTCAATTGGATTATGCTCTGTTGTTACAGTATTTTCTTAACTTGAACCTTGTTTAGTCCCTAGATTTAAATCTGATTTGAGGGGACTTAATCTAGGAATTTAATTAGTTGTGGAGAGTGTTTTGCAGGCTTTGAGAGAGTTAATCTAAAGCTAATATATGGCGAATGAAATACTAAATTTTTTAATGAAGTTGGGTGAATTGGTTTGGTTCAAATGTGATGCATCATGTCAAATTCTGTCCCCTTTATTTTTCTCTTTAATAGTTGACTATGAATATTGCAATGAAGTGAAGTTTAAAGCTGAAATTAGTTTATTCTATGTACTTCCAATTGACAAGATAGTCATTGATAAATGGAAGTGTTGATAAGTTAGGTTTGTTTTACGGATTTCAAATGTTCCCTTGATTCCTTGAGCTTTGGTACTCCTATATGGTTTCTAAGTGTTAATGGATCATTCTATATGGATTAGTTGAGAGGAATCATGAACCAAATTGTTGACTTGTGTGTGTATGTACTGAGGAATCCACATAACTTTCTAAAATAATATAACTAAGAAGAAGGGGGAAATGGGTAGCAATATGAGATACGAGAGAGACGTTATTTAATCTATATTAAATGGTTATTAACTACTATTATTACATGATGTAATAATAGGAAAGGATGTGAATTACATATATTTCTCGAGGCATGGTAAAGTGAAGGGAAAAGGCAACAGAGTGCTAAAAAGGGCAACAGGTAATCACTCTTAAACTTGCTATAACATTGAGGGTGACGTTAGTTGGGATTTTCTTAAAATCCTTTCTCACCCTCTATATATATATATTATCTTTGAAAAGTTATTTTCATATAAAATAGGCTATTGGGTGCCTTTCAAACTGGATTATTTTCGTATAAAGGACTGTGGCACATTTGGTATACATATACATATATTATATTATCCTGGTTGGTTGTGGTGGTAGTTCTTGGATAGTGTGATAGATATATAAGTACTGAATTATGATTGTGATATTAAAGGGAATTGTGATGGAGATGTTGAGATTGTGGATGAGATGTTGATATGGAAGAGAATTGTGATGGAGATGTTGAGATTGTGGATGAGATATTGATAGGGATATTGTGAGGATTGCATGACACTGATATATTCTTGTACCATCGCGCGATGATAACTGTCGATAGGCCAATCGACAGTTATTTGTACTGATCCTTTTCAGATTGATTAGACCGGGGATCATAAGTCGACTTATTGAGAGAAAGTGACCTACGGTTGTTTGGCATTGGAGAGCTCAACCGTTCCGTTCTGCAATGGAAATAGAATTGGGGTTCCCTCTCTGGGGATTGCCAGAGAGGGAAATTGCCCCCTCCTTATAGAGAGGGGCACAGTGTCAAATCATATAGTGAAGATTGGATGCTGGAGATAAATGCCCCTTGATGGCACAATGCATCTATAGGTGAGTGTGAGAGTTGGCGTAGTAGTACTGATGGATTGGAGATAGAGATGTTGACGTTATTGTTTGGAAAGTGATAGAGAAAATCTGGAATATATGTATTATTGATTTTTAAACTGTGGTACCCTTTAGACGCCCTTACTACCGCACATCTCACTGTTATAGTGAGTTAAGCGGTGATTACTGGGACAAATTGTCTCATCCCACGATTACTGACATTTTTGCAGGTATCCATGCACAGGCGCAAGCATCAGAAAAGGGAATTAGGTAGTAGAAGTTATATAGACTATTTTGAATTGTATATTGCCAATTTGTATAGACCTGCATCTGCTTTCGCATATTTTATTTTGAAACGGAATATTAGAATCAGAGATGTTGATTTTGGATTGTAATATAAGGAAAGTACTTTTCTAACTATGATAGGTTTCTATTAATAATGAAAGTCTTTTCTATCATAGTTAGGTGGTAATAATGATTATATTTTATAATATTGGTTAATCGGTGAGGTTGGCAGGTTATTACAATTTAACATTAGGTGGCTTCTTTTTCTAACCATGTTAGGTGAATCTTTTCTAACATGGTTAGCTGTTAATTATCCATGATAGTATTGTATTGTATTAGGAAATTCTTTTCTATCATGGATAATACATAAACTATTAGAAAGTCCATTTTCTAACTATGATAGATTTATTTTTCTATCATAGTTAGCAAGCAATTGTTTAACTAAAACTTATAATGATGGAAATTAGGGAATTAGTAACAGTATGTAACACAAGTAGACATGAATCTTATATGTGATGCAGGAATAATTTACTTAGCAAACTAAATTATAAAAAAAACATGAAATTATATTGTGCATGTTATTTAAACTACCATAAAAGTAAAATAAGAGTTAAACTTCACTCCAACCTCTGCCCCCCCCCCCAAAAAAATTAAAATCAAATTTCCTTGGGTATCTCTCCGACTCGAAAGTTCACTTGAACTAAATAAATGTGAGATATAAAATGTTCCCCATGTATCGCATGGTTACACACAAAATAAACTTGTACATTGCAAGATTCATTTTGTCATCTTGCAAATATGATGTTGTCTCAAAAGAAGTTAGTTTTATCAAAAATCATATTTTCATCAAAAATAATTTCCGATTATCTCAGGTTATCGTATCAATTATTTCCAAATAATTTCAATTTAGATTACATATAATATTTTTAACTTGGTCAATAATCAAAATGGAACTTGTATTGAAACAAAAGAGAGTAAACCCCATAAAAAAAAGAATCAAACTCTTTTCTCAACCCCTATCCAAACCTCCTACCCTACGCCAAAAAAATCTAAATTCTCAACTCACTTACCCATTCGAAAGGTCACTTCGGACTAAATTTTGTAGTAATGCTACTAACTCCAAATTTTAAACTACAATTTCAATTTATTAGAAACTATCATATCAAAAATCCAAGGTTTTAAAGTGTTAAAAATAAGAGTCAAACTTCAAACCCTACCTCCCAAATCCAAGTGTTCAAAAGTAAATTTCCCTAAGGGAGGTACATCCCCATCCTAAAATTATTTAGAACTAAATTTTTTAGTAATTGATCATTCCAATCACTAAAAAATATCTCATATCTATATTTTTTACTTAAGAAATACTAACTAATCAAATTGCCCTTGAATAACTCCTCTACGTCATAAATAAGAAAAAACATAAATTAGTCAGGATTGATTTGTTGTAATCAATTTATTTTGTAAAATTTTAATTGAAAACTTTAATTTCTGCCTCCTGGCTTCGATGGAAAGAACTACACATTCTGGAAGTTCAATCTAAGGTCTTTATCAAGGCTCATGGTTACAGGCTGTGGAACATTATTGAAAAAGGAAACCTTTTGCCTAAAGATGAACTAGGATTTCCAAAGACTGAAGACGAATATAAAGATGAGGATTATGCCATGCTAGAGCTGAATTACAAGGCTGTTCTCATGATTCAAAGTGCTCTAAGTCAAACAGAGTTCTTCAGAGTCAGTCGTCTTAAGTCAGCTAAGGAAATGTGGGATGCCTTACAAATTGCTCATGAAGTAACAACTGGTGTGAAAGATAGAAGAGTTGAGATACTGGTTGAAGAGTTCCACAAGTTCGAAATGTTAAAGGATGAAAGAGTCAGAGATCTGGAAATCAGATTCACACATCTCATAAATAATCTTGCTGCCCTAGGAAGAACCTTCACTGAGAAGGAACATGTAAATAAAATTCTGAAAGTCCTAAAAGGTGACTGGCTCACTAAGGTTGCTATTTTGCAGGAAGTTCAGGGTGAATCAATAAGATCAGTCAATGCTCTGTTTGGCTGTCTAGCTGAGTATGAGCCTACCCTGCCGGCTCAAAGAGAATCTCAAAGAACTAGCAAAGCAAAGAATCTTGCTCTAATTGCCCCTGATAGAGAAAGATTGGAAGATGTTGATGAAGAAGATGATGATATAGATGATGAGGACATGACATTGATGGTAAGAAGATTCAAGAAATTCTTCAGAAAGAAAGGAAGATTTCAAAAGGGAGGTTCCAGTTTCAGGAAAGACTCCCATAAGGAGAAGGCCCCTGTCTGTTTTGAATGTAAGAAACCAGGAAACTTCAAAGCTGAATGTCCTAGTCTCCAAAGATTCAAAGAGAAAGAAAAGAAGAAAGAAAAGTATGGTGACAAGAAGAAAGCTTTCGTGGGATCTATCTGGGGAGATAGCTCAGAGGAAGAAGAGGATGAAATAGAAGAAACTGCCAACTTGTGTCTGGTAGCTCAGGAAAAACCAGATGACACTGAAGATTGTGAGGTATGTCTTAGAGCATTGAACAAAGGAAAATGGTACATTGACAGTGGATGCTCTAGACACATGACAGGAGATAAAGATAAATTTAATTCCATTGAAATGAAAGAAGGTGCAAGAGTCAGTTTTGGAGGAAATCAAATTGGAAAGATCACTAGAGTTGGACAAGTTGGACCTGTCAAAGATGTATATCTAGTAGATGGGCTATGTCACAACTTATTAAGTGTCAGTCAATGTACTGACAGAGGTAACTGGGTTATTTTTTATTTAAATGAGTGTCTAATAATAGACAAAAAATTAAACAAAGATAAAGATAAATTAATTTGCAAATTAAAAACAAGTAGAAGTGGAAATCTGTATTCTTTAGATCTGAGTCAAGGTTTCAAAGAAAAATGTTTTGTTTCAAATGATGAAAACTGTTGGCTTTGGCATAAAAGGCTAGCTCATGTAAATTTCACCCAATTAGAAAAACTAGTTAAAAGAGATCTAGTAATTGGTATTCCAACCATTAAATTCAAGCATGACACCATTTGTGAGTCTTGCCAGATAGGGAAGCAAACTAAGACCTCATTTAAGGCAAGAAGTCAGTCTCTACATCAAGGCCCCTAGAATTAGTCCATATGGACTTAGTAAGGCCTACTAGAGTTAAAAGTCTGGGAGGTAGCCTGTACAGTCTAATGGTTGTGGATGACTATTCAAGGTTCACTTAGGTTGTGTTTCTCTCCTCAAAGCATGAAGCTTTTGATGCCTTCTATGTGCTTGCTAAGAAATTGCACAATGAAAGAAGCCAGAACATCATTGTAATCAGAACTGATCATGGTGGTGAATTTGAGAACAGAGAATTCAAGGAGCTTTGTGAAGAAAGAGGGATCGATCACAACTTCTCTGCTCCTAGAACTCCTCAGCAAAATGGTGTTGTGGAAAGAAAGAATAGAGTATTGACAGAAATGGCCCGTAGTATGCTGAATGAGAAGAATGTACAACATTTTCTGGGCAGATGTCATGAGTACAACCTGCTACAAATCAAACCGGGCTTACATCAGAAAAGGGATGGAGAAGACTCCATATAACCTCTACAAGGGAAGAAAACCTAATCTCAGTCATCTTAGAATTTTTGGCTCAAAATGCTTTATTCACAATAATGATAAAGTAAATTTAGGAAAATTTGATGCTAAATCTGATATTGGTATTTTTATTAGTTATTCTAATCGAAGTAAAGCCTATAGGGTTTACAATTAAAGAAATCAAACTGTTGAAGAATCTGTGCATGTTGTTTTTGAAGAGATAACACCAGAAAAACAACCAGAGGAGGATGAAGAAGAAATTCCCAAAATAATTAAAAAAGATTCAAATTCTAAATCAGAGGAAGAAGTTAAAGAAGATCCATAGGATGATCGAAGGGAAGAAGAAGAGCTACCACCTTCCATAAGACATCTTAAGGATCATCCACCTGAACAAATAATTTGTAACTTACAATATGGAGTCAAAACTAGACGGCAACTACAAAATGAGGTTGAGTTTTCTGCCTTTATTTCTGAAATTGAACCTACTTGTCTTGAGGAAGCTCTTAGTGATTGTGATTGGATAATCGCTATGCAATAAGAGCTTAATCAATTCAAAAGGAATCAAGTTTGGGACTTAGTACCAAGACCTAAGAATCAATCAATTATTGGCACTACATGGGTTTTCAAAAAAAAACTTGATGAGATAGGTCAAATAGTCAGAAATAAAACAAGATTAGTTGTCAAGGGATACAATCAAGAAGAAGGGATAAACTATGAAGAAACTTAAGCTCCAGTTGCAAGACTTGAAGCAATAAGAATTCTTCTAGCATTTGCATTCATTAAAAACTTTAAGTTATACCAAATGAATGTAAAAAGTGTCTTTCTTAATGGTTATATCAAAGAAGTCTATGTTGATCAACTACCCGGATTTCAAGAAATCAACAAACCTGATCATGTGTATAAATTAAATAAAGCCTTATATGGTCTCAAGCAAGCACCAAGAGCTTGGTATGAGAGACATAACAATTTTCTACTTGAAAAGGGGTTCACTAGAGGAAAATTAGATACATTTTTATTTATTCTGCACAAAAACAACCATATGCTTATAGTACAAATTTATGTAGATAATATTGTTTTTGGTGCTATTAATGAACAACTCTGTCAAGATTTTTCTAAGTTAATGCAGGGAGAATTTGAAATGTCTATGATGGGAGAATTGAATTTCTTCTTGGGACTTCAGATCAAATAGAAAGAAAAAGAAATATTTATTTCTCAAACTAAATATTGCAAGGAATTACTGAAAAAGTTTGCAACTGATATGTCTAAATCATATGATACTCCAATGAACTCCTCTGCTAGTCTAGATGTTAATGGGACTGGTAAACCTGTCAATCAGACCTTATATAGAGGAATTATTGGTTCATTACTTAACTGCTAGCAGACCTGACATTCAATTTAGTGTTGGTATGTGTGCTAGATATCAAGCTAACCCTAAGGAATCTCACATGACTAATGTCAAGCGAATTCTGAGATATCTGATTGGCACACAAGAACTTGGCATTTGGTATCCTAAGGGTACCGAGGCATATTTAATTGCATACGCTGACTCTGATCATGCAGGATATAAAACTGATAGAAAAAGTACTAGTTGTCAATGTCAGTTTCTTGGAGGATGCCTAGTCTCTTGGGCTAGTAAGAAACAAAACTGTGTATCCTGGTCCTCAACAGAAGCTGAGTATATTGCTGCTGCAAGCTGCTTGCTCAGGTTCTTTGGCTCAAGCAACAGCTGAGAGACTTGGGTTTGGAATTCTCTGAAATTCCCATCCTATGTGATAACAATATAGCTAGCACTAGAAGCTTAGCCAAAAATCATGTTCATCATCAGAGGACCAAACACATTGATGTCAGGCATCACTTTATTAGAGATCATGTTCAAAAGAAAGACATAAAGGTTGACTCTGTCCCAACTTATCTTCAACTTGCTGATATATTCACTAAACCAATTGGAATAAACCAATTTGGTTTCATAAGAAGAGAATTAGGGATGGTAAATCCTGATGAGTTATAGAACTAATTCTTTTATACAAAAATGTCAATTTATTCAAGGGTAATGGACCTAATCTGGCCCCCAAGTAACCACCAAGGAGCGCTGAACACCCTGAACTAACAACAGGCCCGTATCTGTACTCCATGTAACCAAGGTGTTTAAAAACTACCCCGGTTGGACGGTTAACAACGTTTGACCGTTACTATGCCTATGTGGCTGCCACGCGAGCACCTACTTTGCCACCTCTACTTGCCACGTGTGTATTTTAAATGGACCTAATATGCCTTCCAAGTAACCACCCAGGAGCACTGAGCACCCTGAACTAACAACAGGCCCATATCTGCACTCAAAGTAACCAATGTATTTAAAAACTACCCCGGGCGGACGGTCAATGACGTTTGACCGTTACTATGCCTATGTGGCTGCCACGTGAAGGCCTGTTTTGCCACCTGGGGCCTTGTCATCGCCACGTAAGATATGTTCATGTAGGTCCCACCCATAATAATAAACAATTTCTCTCTCCCACTTCATCACCATCACCACAGCCCCCACAAAACCCACCACCCCCACCCACGCCACCCTTAAACGTGGCAAGTAGAGGTGGCATGGGTGGGGGGGCTGTGGAGGTGAGGCAGCGGGGGCTGGGGAGGTGAGGGGGTGGCTTGGGTGGGGGTGGTGGGTTTTGGGTGGCTGTGTTGTTGGTGATGAAGAGGGAAAGAAAAATTGTTTATTATTATGGGTGGGACCCACATGAACATATCTTACGTGGCAATGACAAGGCGCCGGGTGGTAAAACAGGCCTTCACGTGGCAGCCACATAGGCATAGTAACGGTCAAACGTCATTGACCGTCCGCCCGGGGTAGTTTTTAAACACATTGGTTACTTTGAGTGCAGATATGGGCCTGTTGTTAGTTCAGGGTGCTCAGTGCACCTGAGTGGTTACTTGGAGGGCAGATTAGGTCCATTTTAAATACACACGTGGCAAGCAGAGGTGGCAAAGCAGGTGCTCATGTGGCAGCCACATAGGCATAGTAACGGTCAAACGTTGTTGACCGTCCAACCGGGGTAGTTTTTAAACACCTTGGTTACTTGGAGTACAAATACGGGCCTGTTGTTAGTTCAGGGTGCTCAGCGCTCCTTGGTGGTTACTTGGGGGCCAGATTAGGTCCATTACCCTTTATTCAAATTACCATCTTACTAACTTAGGCATCGGAGTATGAATCTTAAGTTTTGCAGGTCACTCAAAGTTACAGAAACTTCGACCACTTGACTTCGAGTGCTGATACTTCGATCAATGATCGCTTTCAATGCTTGGCAAATGAGTCAACACAAATGCTTGTAAAACGAGTAGTCGAAGTCAGATTCTAATCGAAGTTATGATCGAAACAACGATATAATACGCCACTTCAACTATTCAGTTTGTCGCTTCAATCACGGTTTGAAATTTGAATTTGTTACCGTTACTTATACACTCCGATTATACTGTCAGTAGTCGGAGTATCGAGGTACGAATTCTGACACACCCTCTCTGCAAACGTTACGTCTTCCCACTTTTCATTGATATCTGTGCATGCATTCATCATCATTCATAAATGCATATAACGTCTACTTAATCTCTCTTCTACTCCACACTCTACATTTGCATAAACTTTAAAACATCTTCTGCTTACCACTATCTTTCTCTCTAAAACCCTAATTTCTCAAATGGCGAAATATGAGAAATCAAAGAAATCTTCGAAAATCTCAGAAACACAGAGAGAGGTTATTCCTTTATCTCTTAAAGAAGGGTTTAATACTGGTCCTCTAGAGACTCCCTTGGAGAATATGGCCGAAAGAAAGGAGAATCATCGCACAACAATGTTTATAGATCTTAAATATCTGAGGGAATGGGAATTAAATCTAGACAAATGGCTAAAGCCTTATGCCCCATGGCTGGCCATCAAGGATGATTATGATGTGGAAGTCATCCGAGTTTCCTTCTCAAATCTCACTGTTAAAGCACTCGAAGACGACATTGGGAAGGAAATAGGAATATCCTTTGAAAGCGCAGTAAGGGGTCAAAGAGTCTCCTATGACGATGTAACTCTTAATAGGGCTTTGGGTCTCACAGATTTAAGTACACAACGTTGGAAGTATATGAGAAGATGCCTGAAGATAAATACTACAAAATTCTGGGTTTGGAAGGAGATGATAAGAAGAGTCCTGCCGGTATGTGTGATGAACACATGATTCTTCATCATGTGTATAGCAGGCTGCTAGTGAACAAGTCTGGAACTTTCTCTACTCTCACTGATCAGGACAACCCTATTTTGGGGAGGTTAATTGGGAAACTCGCTCTAAATCCAGGGATGATCATCATCGAAGAATTTCAGAGATTTCTGACAAAAGGGCAGAATCTTAAGTTCTAGAAACCATAAACCCTAAACCCTAAACCCTAAACCATAAACCCTAAAACCCTAAACCCAAAAGCGCCAGTCTGTCGGGCACGTGCCTACCAAATTTCGCGCAAATGCAGTCACGATTAGACCACCAAAAAATAGTTTACTGGAGGTGCGCGCAACAAGGAAAATGTGGCGGTCAGGGATCAGAGGCGTGTATCTCCCTTCTAGGCAGTCCAAAAAATGCGAAACGAACTTCCTGTATGGCCAACATGGTGTACCAACGTCCCACTAAATTTCGCGCGAATCCGGACCCGTCTCGAATGCCAAATCAATTTTTCTCCAGAGAGTTCCCAGAATCAGGTCTAATTCAGCGAGTACCCAAATCTGGACCCTACCGGTACAGTGCGCGTATCTTGCTCCCTGTAAGCTTAAAAACCACCAAACAAATTTTCACTCATGGACCAGTCTGTCGGGCACGTGCCTACCAAATTTCGCGCAAATACAGTCACGATTAGACCTCAAAAAAAATAGTTTAATGAAGGTGCCCGCAAGAAGGAAAATCTGGCGGTCAGGGATCAGAGGCTAGTGTCTCCCTCTTGGGCAGTCCAAAAAATACGAAACGAAATTCTCTGTATGGCCAACAGGGTGTACCAACGTACCACCAAATTTCGCGCGAATCCGGAGCTGTCTCGATTGGAAAATGAATTTTTCTCCGGAGAGTTGCCAGAATTGGTTCTAATTCAGCGAGTACCCAAATCTGGACCCTGCCGGTACAGTACGCATATCTTGCTCCCTGTAAGCTTAAAAAACACCAAACAAATTTTCACTCATGTGCCAGTCTGTCGGGCATGTGCCTACCAAATTTCGCGCAAATGCAGTCACGATTACACCTCCAAAAAAATAGTTTAATGGTGGTGCGCGCAAGAAGGAAAATGTGGCGATCAGGGATCAGAGGCGCATATCTCCCTCCTGGGGATTCCAAAAAATACGAAACGAACTTCGCTGTATGGTCAACAGGGTGTACCAACATCCCACCTAATTTCGCGCATATCCGGAGCCGTCTCGATTGCCAAATGAATTTTTCTCCGGTGAGTTTCCAGAATCGGGTCTAATTTAGCGAGTACCCAAATCTGGACCCTGCCGTTACAGTGTGCGTATCTTGCTCCCTATAAGCTTAAAAACCACCGAACAATTATCTCAAAATAAAATTACCTTATCAGCAGTTGGTTTGTTTGGTCTTGATATGAACCCCATCGAGTAGTGTCTTTCACATATAATCTGTTTCACTGTTCCTGCTTAAAAATTCAGCACCGTTCATTGTTTATTTGCATCCACATAAACATGTGGAAGATTTCTGTTAAACTCCATAATTTCACATATTCCATCTCAATTTCCCTTGAATGTACATGATTTTTGGTGACAGATGATTGAGAATGATACAAATACATATAGGAAAAAGTACAAATTGAAAAATATGCATTTGTGTGAAATTTGGAGTAATATGTGTTTGTAAGTTATTTTTGAAGTTCATCAACCCTCTTTCTCTTTTACAGGAAGAGGTGGACAAGTGCAAAAGCCTAATGAAAACATGGAGTTTCCAAGAAAAACATAGGACAAGCTAAAGAGTGAAGCAAGGGACAAAAGAGGAAAAAGAAAAATTCTTCCTGATATTCGTTGAGCTTTCGTTGCACAACCAATACACGACGAATGATGCTTCCTCCCTGCCTCCGATCTGTTTGTGGCGTGTTCGTCGCGCAACGAACGCACAATGAATGGAAAGTAAAACTCTGCGTTTTAGACTCGAAAAACAGGGAAACTCTGAGTTATAAAAGGGAGAGCTCGACAGAAAAACCTCATTCTTCACTTCTTGGGCATATGGGGAGCTAGGGTTTGGCTTTTGGAGGAGTGGGTGTCATTGGATTGAAGTCTAGAAGAGATTTTGACTTCAAATTTTGGTTTTTCTTCTCCATTCTCCTTTCCCTCTCTCTTGTACTATGATTGTGCTATCATATGTATATATTCTTTTGGATTTCATGAACATGTGGAGCTAAAGCTTTGATTCTAGGATTATTTGGAACCCTTGTATGGATTAAATCTTAATTCCTCCTCTTATTTTGTGATTAATGTTATATATGTGTTTATTTTACTCTTCTCTTAATGCTTCTAAGTGCTTGATCACCATTTAGATGTTGTGTTCACTTGATTAATGCTTGAGAGGGCTAGGTTGAGTGTAAAACTTGGGTAAAATAGTGTGAGAACTTGAAGTTTGCATGCCAAATGGATGATTTTGTTGATAAGATAGACATATACTTATTGACCTCACATAGCCACATTAGGGTTGAAACTTAGAAGTTGGGTTTTATTAATTGTGACAAGAGATTGCATGATTAATGGAATTAAACACTTGTTCTTGACTCGACGAAGCATTTACAAGTATTCTAGAACCCTAGGTTAGCAAATATATAGTCATTGAAAGCAATATTGAGAGGAGGCTCTTTAAGTTTAGGAAATACAAAGGGGGAAAAAATCTTAGGACCCATTTTATCCTTGAAGTTAAGAATCACTTGTTTATAGTTTTGTTTCTTATTTGTTTAAATTAGTTACCCTTCACTCATGATATTTGTATCACTCAAATTAAGCGAGAGTGCGATAATCTCTACTTGACCGGGTTTTGGAACCAAATCCTCATGGGAACGATACTTTTCTTCTCACTCTATTACTTGGCGCGACCCGTACACTTGTGGTGCGAACAATTTCATATGGAGACAAGGGTGGTACAATTGCACGCATAATCACCTGGACTTTTCCGCCTTACTGGCAATCAACCACCTTATCTTGCAACCTTTATCTAACCTCTTGAATGCTAGAGACTCCATTTAGAGTGCTATGTTAGAGAATTAAATTAGTGTGAAAAGTGACGTGCAGCATAAAATATATCTTTCATGAGATAATATTTAGGTTTCATGCATGACTTCTGGGATATTGAGATTAGAATATCTCATTTGAGATGAAGCCATATTTAGCAAAATTTTTAACTGTATTTGAGTACAGGTGCTCCTATGTCTATGTGGCGCTGACACCATGCAGTTGGTGTTGGATTTCTAGACCTTAATCTTCCTTACTTTAAATTTGTTCTTTCCTCTATTTGATCTCTTAGATTTTTTATCTAGCTAGTTCTCTTTGAAATTTTTAGTTGGATTGCTGGGAAAGGGGAGGAAATAGAGAAAAAATTATGAAAAAAATGGATAGAAGGGAGAGGGAGAAATAAGGCAATAAGAAGGGGAATGAATAGGAGGAAGGGGAATGTTATGATGGGGACAGAGTATATCATTTATATTTATAATATATTATATAGCAACCTCATGCAACTCGGGCAAGCAGTCATGAATAGTGGCTGACAAGCTTTGGTGGCAAATAAGTCATATTCTGTTCCCACATCACGATATAATCAATTAGCAAACTTTTGGCTGATCTATCATTTCATCACTGAACTTAGGACAAGATTTCAGATGGCCCTAACTAGATTTTTTTCCTTATCTTGTCCTATGTTGGTAAAGAATCAAATACCAGAAACACAATTTTCCTAGTTTTGCATCTTCAACCCTTTTGAATAAATCATACTGTAGATGCTATTCTCTAGTATACATGAATTTGTAAAGTATTTCTACAGCTGAAAGAAATCTATAAAGTACAAAAACATACGGTAAAGAAAGGGTCTTCAAGGCCAAATCAAGTGCTTCTTTCCGTCCTCACTCAAGTTCCACACCCCTTGGGCAATCTCATTGAACAACTGATTCCAATCCCAACTTGAATATCCCAAGAAAAACCAGTGCTCCATAACTGATTGATTGGCCTCTGATTTCATCTCTTCTACTTTACTTTTTGTGGCAAGGTGGTCAAGGAAGTAAACTCCTGGGAGGATTTCTGGTAAGGAACTTGGGGAAGCTTTTTGGGTCAAAGATAAAAATGGCATTTCCCTTTTCACAACAGGACCCCCATAAGACAGTGGGGCTTCCTTCAATATTTCAATGTCTCCTCCCAGCTCAAGTATTGAATTCCATTCTATATGCTTGTTTATGATAACACCCTGAAACCCACTTATTTGATCAGCTGCCACAATGAGAATCTTAGATCCATCAAATGGCTGGATCCCCAAAATCTTCTCCGTAGCAACAAGCACTGAACCAATCGTTATTTGAGGCAATGATTCACTCAGTCCAATTGACACGGTTGGTTTCATCAGGTTGAGTTTGACAACATTGTCCAAGTTCCTGTCCAAACCATGGGCTCCATAATATTTGACGTTTGCATATAGTGATTCCCTATGAACATCCTCTGTGCTATACAGATTCTGATTCCTGTCTCCCTTTGAAGAAAGCCGCAAAACTGCTACCAAAACCAGGGAAGATATAGAGAAGTTAGAATATTTCAATCCCTTTTGGATTTCCTTTTGTGAAGGTCCAAAGAGAGGGCCAGGGAGCACAAAGTTAACCTCAAATATAGACATTCATGTACAGTGGATATATCAAGCTAGTGAGAGCAATGACTTCTGGTGAGGGATGAGAAGAGTTATTAGTTAGAAACATTATTTGATGTGTTCAGATCATTTATGGTAAACAACACACAACAATAGTGTGTGCTGCGCCAAATTACCTTTATCACTGATAACACGATTAAAGTAACTTGCATGCTCAGCCAAAAACTTGATGACATCAACTACCGCAATATCTCCTTCATAAAGAAGAGGTTTCTTCTTTTCGGCTGGAAATAAAACCAGAGTGGGATAAACTTCCCTCTGCATATTTGAAACAAACCAATTCAGATTGGCTAGAGAAAAAAAGGTGAAGGCCTCTTGTCGAAATTTCAAAATACAAATTAGTAACCAATATACTCCATTTGCCAGATAAATCAAAGACAAGATTAACAGTTTTTCATGCTACTCTAATGAGAACACTAGAGCTTAAAATTTTAACAATATCAATGCCATCAATGTTTCTGCAAATGCAACTTAAGTGATCCCGAGTCATACTCTAAATGATAACTAGATTTCTCCTAATATTGAAAGTAAACTGCAGTAAAATAAGCATAGTTAAATTTGTTGGTGAGCACATGATTTCTTGAAGCAACATGTGTTGAGCAATCAACTGACAGGCCTCCATCGGCAAATGCATAGGTTTATCCTTAAGATTGATTAAATACATCACTAGTTTTTTTATAAGTAGTGAGTCCATATCAAGTATTTGATAAATTTGATTACCATAACCAATTATATATAATATATTATCTTAATGTTCAGTATGAATTATGAATCAGAGTAAAAATATGAAATAAATTTAACTAAAAAATATGGCAAAACGTTAACTAAAATATGATATAGACTAAATCAAAATTAATTTAAACCATAAAAACCAATTGCATATATTTAAACTACAAGAATTCGTTTTCTTGTTGCCTGAATTGAAAATTGAGTAGAACTACAAGGACTAAGTATAGTTTTCCCTCTTTTAACTAGATAAAAATACCCACACAAGGTTCATCACCTTGAACTCGCCAATACATAAAATTATTAGGAAAGCTGGAAGAGTGGGATAATAATAGCATGATTAGGAAAACAAAAAACATCGTAAAGAAGGCATCCCACAGGTACCTGATTTACAGACTTTAATATCAAACCACAGTCATTCAATGTGCAATCCAACAAGTATATCACTGGAAGCTTTGTTGCATCATGCTCCAAGTTTTCTGCAACACAATGATCTATCGTCAACTTTTATAGAATGCATCAACCATTTGATCAAGAACTTTATGCCAGAAGTGAACTCAAAGAACATACACATCAATTGAATCCTTCAAATAGGATCAGAACCGTCCAAATATTATTGAAGTCAAAATTGTTTTCATCTATCAAAAGAGATAAATCAAATTGCAACTGAATAAGAATGAATACATTGATTTTAAGCGTAAGAATAAGTGATTAATGTAAAAACAACTGTGAAAAAAGTAGATTATATAAAGAGAAGTGATTGATTTACGTAGGATAAACTAGCATCAGCTTTTATTCCATTCAAACTAGGGGTAGAGCATAGTTCTATTTATGATTATAACAGCATGTAAATCCCTGACAACAATCATTTTAAAAGAGAAACAATAATAAGCCAAGCTTAAACTAGTAAATAGAGCAAGTCTACCCAATCCCTCCCAATCTGAGTGTACAAAAGAAATCCCCAAAATGAAAAGGTTCAAAATTAAAGTCAAATCAGCTGTACAATTCTGTTTCATTGTAAATTTTATCCAACCTCTGCTTCTTAAACTTCTCAAAATTCACTTACAAGAACACTTTAAGGGATTAAAAAGGTATATCTTTGTCATCAGAATTAGGAAAATCAAAGAGAAGTACTAAAAGGGGAACCCAATTCTAAACCTCACTTAGTGAGGGTGCTGGGGAAGGGAATATACTAGGCAGTCTAACCCTTGCATTTGGAAGAGTGGCTGATCCGAACTCACGGCAAGCGAGCTTACCGTTGAGCCAAGCTAGCCCTTCAAAATCAAAGAGAAGTACTAAATCCTCAAAATCCTATATCATTGAGATTCTTGAAAATGAAAATCTTTCATTTAAAAGTCAAATTGTTATTCCATAAAATCCAACGGTGAATTAAAACATTCCGAAAGAAACCGAACATCCTAACCCTTTGGTAATATAAATTGCTAATCCAGAAGCTGAGGACAAGTTTATACAACCAAAAGTTTCCTTTATTTTAGTTTAAAAAAAGTTACAAAAAATAAAAGCCCAAAAGGCAATTTAGGAACAAATTAATTTGGGAACAAATTAAGTCATACATACACATACCGACAACTTTACCGTGATCAGAAATATCGATCATATTCCTAGATCCACTTTTCAATATATCCATACTGCCCTTAAAGGCTCGATGCACTTCGCGGACAACCATTTCCATTCTCTGGCAATGTCCACACCAACTATGGCTAAACAAGACTGCAACATCCTTATTCCAAGCACTATCTTTATCAGAGTGGTTGGAACCAATGGCAAGCTTGGAAAAGGTATAAGCTGTAATCCTAGGTATAGATTCCACTTCATGAAAATCCAAATTAACAAATGGTGGACGGGTGGCTTCCCTTGGGCTTTGAAGAACATGCTCAGAATGCTGATAAGGAAGTAGTGTATCATTAACAAACCCAGAAAGAAATCCATTTAGTGAAGAAAAGTTGAAATTTTGATCTTCAGGGTAAACATAATGTTGCTGCCGAACAGGATCAACTATAACCAAAGATGGAATTCTATAGTTACCAGTTAAAGATTTAAGCAACCGGTAATTACCTTCAGAGTAGAAAAAAGAACCATTAAAACCAAGAAATTGATCTATTTCTTCCCCAAATTGGTCCCCATCTGAATAAGAGTCGTTTTCTGCTTCCACATTTTTAGCACAAGAAAGTTCATGAGCTACATTGGATTCCTTCCCAGGCTGGTTGCCGTCTGAAAAATTTTCTATTTCCATTTTCATATTTATCGCAGCAGATAATTCATGATCTGCAAAGGATTCTTTCCCAGACTCATCTCTATCTAGTGAACTCTCTTTTTCTGCTTTCACATTTTTGGTGACCAGAAGCTCATGTTCCACAGAGGATTCTTCAAGCTCGGCAGATTTCGTCTCTTTATGTGAATCAACTTGACAAGTCATCACTTCATCATTTTGGAAAGAAAGATCTACCAATTTAGAATTTTCTATAGGCCCTCCAGCAGATACACTCGGCAAATTCAGGTCACTATCCAGGTTTGAACTATCTGTATGGCCAACAATAGAGTATTCTGCTGACATTGAATTAGACAGAACTTCTGAATGGGATTGTTGTGCATGAACTGGTTTGATGTAAATATCATCAGATAGAAGTTGGAAACCTAAATCCTTCGCTAAGGAGCTTAATCTTCGATCCTTGTTTTTCTGCAAGTAGCCAAGGATCTCATTCAAAGAAGTCACTTGAAGATCAGAAGTTACTTTGTCCAAACTAACATGCTCGCCTTCATTTAAAACCATGATTGTAGACATCTTCTCCTTTAGTTTCATCTTCTGAGCTGTCTTAGGCAGCTTCAATCTAGGATGTTCAGATGTACTTTTCAATCTTTGATAATCTTGAATGGAAAGCTTTTCAGGACTTTCATCATCCTTCTTGCCAAATTGGTTCAAATCATGATAATGTTGTGCCAATTCTCTGAAAGCATTGAGAGCTTCTTTACTTTTTCCTCTTGTTTCAGTGGTATCAGATGATCTATCAACAAACAGAAGTACTGATGGCTTATCTGCAGGCAAAATAATCTCTTGATCTTGTCCTTTACCTTCCAGCTACATGATCACAAACAATATATTGTAAACAATTTTTTTAACTGAAAAGATATTGTAAACAATGGAATAATTAATTGTAAGAGGCATGCGAGTTTGATTCATGGTGGCATACCGAGGGCTATGCTTCCAATGCTAATATTTTTAAGACACTAACATATATTGAAAAGGCTTCGAGAATAAAGGATTTAAAAAGGGATTGGAAAGTTGTTCTAAGCTATTGAGTTCGAAAGGTTTTTTTTTTTTTGTTTAGTGAGGACTTGTCCTCGTTTTGGGATTGCTCTCACTTCTCTTCCATAAAATAACAAACACAGATTATCCTACTAGTTAAATCTATCCATACAAACAATTCTTTATTTCAGTTTTTAAGAACAAGCAAACTGGATAGGGCAAAACATCATATGCAACAGAGCCACCCTTGACATGAAAAAATTAAAACTAGAGTTAAAAGATATTAGGTGCAAATTATATCTTGAAATAGGTTTTGACTCTTGGCTAGAGAGACATCAACTCTAAAATAATTTTGATCAGGGACTCAGTCCATAATGCATATATTGAATATTTAGATATAAAAAACAAAAAGCAAAACACACAAAAAGTGTAACGAATATTTTTTTGAAAAAAATGCTCATTAAAAAGAGCCCCCATCACTTGGCATATTTATTTACTAGAGTCTTAAAAGTCCAATGCAAGAAACCAATGATTTCCATTAAGACAGTCCTATCCCTCAATAAATCAAAGAAAAGCCAACCACATAAGACTTACTGATTTGGATGAGCAAACTAACAATTCAGCATTAATAGTTTCAAGCAGTGTGTATAAAAAGGTTTGATGATAGTATGAAAGCTATGACATAGTTGATAATTACTACTTAGGTGTTAGAGAATGGTTTGATCAAGGCAGTAATGTATTTCCTTATATCACTTCAAATGCAGAAGTGAAAGACAGTTTTGATCAAGGTTGTATACCAATGAAACATTTTCTTTCACTTTTGAAACTTCAAATCAGTTCCATCTTAATTTGAACTCAGTGACAATGTAATTTCAAATTTATGTATTTTTTGTAGAAGAGGAAAAAAGAATTCATGTCCATACTCTAATATAAATTATATAAATTTTCTATGAAGCTGCACTATTCATAAGACATAATTTATGTAATTCGCACCAAACTCCGTGTAAAACATGAGTACACAATCTAGTTCCAAAGTCAGTTGTAGTTTAATTATCACATAAGCATCAAAAGAACACTCAGTAACAAAACTCTCATTGAGTTAAGAATTTTTATTTATTTCCCATCTTAATTTTTTTAGCTTATCAGTAACCATAACCGTAGGGAGTTATCTAATTTTAATAGTTTCATAGTATCATGGAAATTTTACATTAAGTAACCAAAATAACCTGATATAGAATTACATCCAATCTACCTGAGATGTTGGAGATACAACGCACAAGGACATCTTCATAATGCCAATCTTTGAATTCATGTTCTGAGCTTACTATTGCAGTGCAATTATAAAAAGTGAAACAGACTGTAAATACATTCATAGAAATGACTGAAACCATATGTCTTACAAACTACTTTAAAACAAAATGACAAACACAAGAACTGGAAATAGAAGAAATACATAAATAAATAAAAGTTAGCAATGTCATATTCACCTCTTTGACAAAATAATGATCCGCGCGTAAGGCATGCTTCAAGTCATCCTCGTCTTTAAGAACTTTCAAACAGCTTGGACATCCATCGATGTAGTGAATTACAAACCATGCATCAGAATCTCTAACACCTAAGGATGAAAGTATTGATCTCTCTGAGACCAGGCCAAACCTATGTCGTTCTGGAGGCAGAAGGAATTCTCTCACATGGGTCATGAACTTTGAGTAGAAAGAGTGAAAATGTTCAAATTCTTGTAGGGTGCATGAAGGTAGAACATGAGAAAAACCACCCTTGGCCTCGTCGAGCATACTATCATTCATCAAGGTGAATGTCCCAAGCCAAGGAACTTCACTAAACTCATTACTGATGCTGTGTTCAGCTTTGCACATATTTTCTCCTAGTATATTGGCAGAATAAACAAAAACAGGATTAATTGATAAATTTATCATGGTGGATAAATACTTTTAGCTAAGTTTCATATTGTCATGCATTCAGGTAATACCAGCCACCTTCAGGTTATTCTTCTCCTTGAATGCTAGTGTAATATCATTCTTTCCCATAAAGCCCCCTCCAAATTTATCTCCTGCAAGAAAATTTTTCTGATTGTCAATAATATAATGGAGACTCGATATAGAACAATCAGAAGATTTTTTTTCTCAAATAGATTTTATCAACAGGTAAAAACAAAGTAAAAGAAACAAGAGTTACAGAGAATAGGTAATCCCCATTTAATAAGTGTGTGTAATGGAAAAAAGAAACCAGAGTAAAACCACAAAAACATAAGAGTATTCGAAGCAATAGATTGAAGACCAGTATTCATAAAGAGACTCAAACAAACATTATGTCACAGATCATGTGTTCTCATTTTGAAGTCATACATTTTGGGCTCTTTGTCTGAATCACCCTGGATTTATGCCTTTGGGGCCTTTTCTTTTTTCGTAATTTTGTTTCTAGTCCTGTACCTCTTGTTTCATCCCATCTAATCAGATTGTATTTACTATTGACTTGTTTTAGTTTGATAGCCTAAAATTGTGGGCGGATTGGCGTGAGTGGTAAGTACTCTCTTCAAGTGGATGGGGTTCGATCTCTAGCTCTTGTGAATGGAGCAAACTCTTAGGCCAGTTGTCTACCCCCTATATTTGCTTCAGAACAACAAAGAATTAGTCCTACTTGACACATGGATGGGGATAACCTAGGAAACAAAAGAATTATAAAATTGTGGAATTTCAGGCCAATCAGATTAGGTTATATGCCTCTCTTTTTTATGTGAATAAAAAAAGTGTAGAGAATAGAAATTTCATGACTCTAACCCTTGTTTCAACAACTGAGGATACATGTAAAATAATTTACAAAAAGATAAACCAAAATGAAAAATGAAGATCATAAAAATGAGCACATCCAAACTTAAATAAAATGAGAATTGCAATAATGAAAAGATGAAATGATGTTTATGAAAGTGAATTGTAGTGAAGTGATGCATGGTAACATGATTAAGGCTTACCATGCATGGTATAAGTAATGTGCGTGCCATTGAGTTTTGGAAGCAACTTTGAAGTCCATCCACAAAAATCAACGAGAAGTAGAGCGTTGTGAGTTGAATGAAGGAAGTGCGTTAATTGTTTGGGAGTGTTGAGAGGCTGAAGGGGGAGGTTGTGAGGTGGAGTGATGATATAGGGACGCAAGGAAGACAATATATTTTGGGGTCGAAGCCTTCCTCGATAGTGGTAGGATATAGAATGATGGTAGTAAATGAGTTTGATTTGGTCGGAAGGGGGAGCTATAGAATGGGCCAGCATCTTGTCTGAATTTGTATAGAGATACCTGAGTTTGAGAGGGCCAAAATCTTGTCTTCTGCCACCAACTAAAAGCGAGATATGTTTCATGAGGGAACGAGACTCACCAGACCCTGCAATTGAAAAGGAAAGAAAAGATGGATGAGATGAGAGTGTAGTTGAAGGATGAGATTAGGGAGCTGAGGAATGGAAAGGAAGGCATGCATACAGGGAAGAGTGAGGAGGAGGAGGATATGGGGATGAAGGCGGATCTGAGACGAGAAATTGTGTTTCGTCACAATCTGCCATTCCCATTCGGATTCGACGGATGATTGGGAGACGAATATGGAGGCGGCCAGGAGTAGGAGTAACAATACATGCTTCATCTTCATCTTCATCTTCATCTTCATGCCTTCTACCTCTCCCACTTCACCGCTCCCACTCGCACTTTCCCTCCTGCTCTCTCTGCACTCTGCACTACACCAGCAACATCACCTCCCGCATATTTGTAACATCCTAGCTTTTTCCTACAATATTTATAGCAATTTAATGAATTTATAATCACTACTATAATATTAAAAGTCCAAAAATGCAAATAAATTAAAACTTTTTATTTTTGAAAGATAACTGAAATGTTTTGTCTTTGAAAGTTATCATTGAAAATTCAAGTGGTTACATATCTATTAAATGGCTAAACTAATATCTAAGATTTTATCCTAATGAAGAGATGTTAAACATTTACTCTAAATCCAATCTCATTGTAATAAGAAAGATAAAACTAATACCGGAATAACTATCGCAAATGATAGCTTCCTATTATGTACTGTATTACACAAGTTATTAACTTGTTACATAATATTGTGACTAAGAACAAATTGCTACAAGGTTTTATAAACTTTGACCTATAGAGCACTACAGGCATTCCTATAATTATCCTTCTACCGTCCCTGTTCTCTCCATTTACCTGAAACCAAAATGTACCGCAGTTTATTTCATACACTCTAAATCATGCAATAGCCTATATCATTCTAATTCCATTTTTAACCTGTTCAGAGAATAATAGCATTTATCCTTATATTGCGTATATAACGCCTCCACTTCAGGCCAGTAATATATTCACCCCGCCATGAAGCTTCTTCTCTCAATCACTCATGGGTGCTATGTGCACCAACCAACTCTTTACATTATGAAATGTTTATCATAGTTAGCTGGTTTAGACCTGCAGGAAATTTCACCTCACCAAACAGAATGTTAAATTGACAAAGAGGGAGTGACCCTCTGGAGTACTCCATAAATCATAAATCATATATAAGTATATAAAGGTATATAAGGACAATATGCTATTGACTCACCTGCAACAGTTATATATTAGTGATGACAATAAATAAACAAACAACTCTATGTGTATGAAACAAACTGTCACCTGGACTCCAACCATTAGCAGTACATCAACACTTATTTCCTTAATGGTGCTTTGAAATTTCCACAGCCTTGTTATCTCCGATTTCACCTAAGGTAAAACAAGAGGTTTAATAACTATGTATAGATTTAATTTCGATCTCTCACGAATCCTGACAAGTTTAATACTACCCAGCCCTTATGTAATTATTATATTCTTTGAAGTCAGTATAACTCTTAAAGTTTATTCATTAAACATTCAAAGGTTTCTCGCAAGTTTCAAGAATCCTCAAATCATTCAACAAGTATGAATCAAGTAGCAACTCATGATATGATTTCCAAATAAAGTACTAAGAAACCATGACAATTACACCTTCACAATATCATTCACAAAAGTCACAGCAGCAACCCATCAAGCAATAAAGCAAGCATCAAACATTGAACAAGCATACACATGCATTGTTGCATTTACTAATTTTCATTTCAATTTACAACAACCAACATACACCACTTCTTTAACAATTAAAACAGTGCAGTACTAGGATGGGAGTTAAGTATTTATTCTCATTCAACTCAAATCCACAAAACAAAATCAAAATGGAGTCAATTTAATTTACTCATTCAAAGAGTCATATCAGTTCCAATCATTCATGCAGCATTTAATGTTTACAAATTGAGTTCCTCATGTTTCCAAGCAATCATTTTGATGTGTATTAGTACTTCTTTAGGCAAGAGTCCATTCAGCAAAATACATGACCAACAATGACAACAAAGCAGAGAATAAAGCCTTGCATTCCCTTCAGTTTCAAATCAGAATTTTGATCCCTTTATTTATAAGTATCAGTTCTACCTTCTCAACTAAGTATGAGGAGGACTATGCAAGCATATATCAAAACCCACAACAGAAAAATAAAGCTTTTAACCCATTCATTTTCTATGATATAGAACAGAATTTATTCTTGAATTAGTTCAAAAATTAGCATCGTTTCATCACACATTCATGAACAACTTTCAGTAATACAACTTATCTAACATACATGTATCAACAAAAAACACATCACACAAATTTTCACTGCCCAATACAACAGTATTCAGTCAAAGAAAGTACTTCCCTAACTACCTCAAAACCGATTTAATTATATAACAGTTTCAAATTAAGAAAATTAGAATCACACATGCAACAAATTTTATTCCAGCCACCACCTAATTCAAATATCCTTGCATCACATTGTTTTATAACAGATCTTCATACATAAATTATAGAGTACCTTTGCTTTAAAATTATTTTCAAGAAACATTACATTGAGTATTTCAAATAACAAACTTCAGATTTAGATTAGCCCTTTCAATTTTACAAAACAATCACCACAGCTTAGTAAAATTCTCAAATTAGGATCCCTCAATTCAGGTTTACAATTTTAAATGACCAAACAAGGTTCAAGGTGATATGAATACTATAAATTTCAGGGCAGAATCCAAACAGAAAATACTCAAGTCGCCCTTGGAATCACACAAGGAACATGTCTTTAAATGTAATGAAATTTTCCAGTTCATTAACACAATTCAACACTTTCATAAATCCAAGAAATGGAGAATACACACAACATATTCAGTTCGGCCAAAGCAGCAAAAACACAATTACATTTTCAAATTCATATACAAGCACCTCAAACCTATATTTGCACTTCACATGGCAACAAAACTCAAGCAATCACACCAGCACATACAAAACATCAATTTAGTTAAGTTCAGATTTTAACAATTTCCCTTCCTCAAATCAGTTTTCCCAAATCGAATCACCCATCAATCCTTCCCAAAACTTGTATGTAAAGATTGGGGATACGCACCTAAGTTAAAATCTCGAATTGTATGTGAGGAATCTGCCCATAGATGCTGAAAATCGAAGGATTTTTGAGCTGGAAGAGAAAAAAGTTTTTTTTTTGTGAATGTATGTGTTTGAGATGAGAGACACCGAGAGTTAGAGTTTAGGCCCATCACGAAAGTATAGTATTTTGATGAATTAGAAAGTGATGAAAGTGTTTCCAATTAACAAGAAAGAATTAAATTTTAGAAGAATACAAATAAAATATCCTTATTCTATATTAAATTATAGAACTTTTATAATTAAATTTTTTGGATGTTACAATATTCCTCTCTTGTTACTTTCTTTTTCATTTCTACTCTCATTACCAACACACTAATACTGTTACACCCGGAAAATCTCAAATAAATCCTAGGATGGGAAGTAATTTGTGTTTTTTTTATCAGAAGTAATTTGTGTTTTAGGATATGCGCAATTTTGTCTTTTCGCGAGATTTTAAAATGACAGTTAGCCTAAACTCTTTTGGAAGTTTAGACTCCTCACTTGTCCTTTTGGTATTGGGAGGAATTTATTTAGGACTTTCCCTGCATTTTTCCTCTCAACTAAATTACAACATATCATTTTCATTTTCATTTAAATTATAAACCTTTTTACCAAAAATAGTAACCTATTTATATCATCCCTCATTTTCACCTTCAATGTTCATAATATATTAATATCCCAAAATACCATAACTTATTTGGAAATTTTAAATTTACAACCATCTAAGTAATACTATTATTTAAGAAGTCATCAACTCTTTGGAAGTCCAAACTCTTATCTCAAACTTCTTCAAGACTTAAGTTGATCATGTTTGTTTTATTAGTGACTACTACAATGTAATATAGAACAAGAATATTTTATTGGTATTCTTGGAAAATATTGGCCTAAAGAAAAGGGAGGTATTGAAATTAGTGAATAAGTTTAGTAGTTTAGAACAAGAACATCACTTGGTATTCTTGAATATCATTTACCTAAATAGATAGAATGGAGAAAATAAAAATTAGTAAAGATGTTTGGTTAAAATATTAAAAGGGAAAAGAAAAGAAAAACATTTGGGAAAATTATGGACCACATATTTATATGTGGTGTAGATAAATTGTACTCCCTTCGTTCCTAAATAAAAGATCACTTTAGCAAATTTGGAGAGATTAAGGAAGGCATTCCAATGAGTTAGCCTTATATGAAATTTCTAAAATACCCTTCATCTAAGTTTTAAAAATATCAACTTCTTCAAACCACTATTTTTTGGGTGAAGAGAATATAAGGGTAATCTGGGGAAAACTTGAGTAAAAATTAGAAAGTGATGAATCTCTTTTCTCATTCTTCGCATATGCATCAAAACATTCTCCCTTCTCACCAATTTTCGTCCTTCTTTTCCTTCCTCACGTCCAGCTCAGCAATTTCTGGAGAGAATCTCACTTGCAAATCCAAATTCTAGCTTAGGTAAGTATCCCCAATCTTTACTTATAAGTTTTGAGAAGAGATTGGGGTTAATTTGAGTTGGGAATTTAACATATGAAGCTTTCTCTTGAACTAGGAATGAAACAAGTATTTCGCAACTATGGGGGGGCTCATTGCAGCTTTGAAAATCTGTAGCGAAACATGATAAGCTTGGTGAGGATTCTTTCTTCATTCCTATATTTCCTGCGAGTTAGGGTTTGTGTAAAATGGACTGAATTAAATATAAGAATTCTTGTTGATTTTGATTGAGCATTCTTCTTTTTGATTTCTGGCCGTATGGGGTCTGATTGGCAAATCTGATATAAAAAAATGCATAAATAGCCAAAACTATTATGTGTGAAATTGTGATTTTCTGAGCTCAAAACTATTATGGCCAAATCAGTTTTGAGCAGGTCGGAAAAGTGTTTGATTTAACTGAATGTTGTTTTATTGAACCTAAAATTCTGTGGTGTTATATATCTGATTCTAGTGAATGATTGTAAGAACAAATTCTGCTCATATTGTGTCAAGTAAATGGTAATGAGTAATGGAAATGCTTGTGTTTTAAAAGGATGATTGTTGCTGAAATGGATGCTGGTATATGAAGTTGAAAATTCTGACATGGCTGACTTGAGTGGTTTGCATATGCTCTTTTTCTAGAGTAAGGTAAAATGCATGTTAGTATAAATACTTTTTGTTTGTTATTTCTTAAGTTAGTATGCAATTGAGTGTCAATGTAACACTTTTTCTTGAACCCCTTATTTGTTGAGTTGATTCTTCTTGGGAATCAACAATTTCTCTGTTTTGGTTGAGATGTGTTATACAGTCATCCTTAAGTCTGATTTGAAATAAAATGCCGAGAAATGACAATTTTCTTCCTTGGCCGATGTGTTATGTATTTTTTGTTATGAAGGGCTGAATAAAATGGATTTGTATGTGTATGAAGAATTGTATAAAGGGAAGTGCTTACCTTGGTTGAAAGTTGTCTTATTGGACAGTGAATTTTGGATTTGCTGTAATACTGATGTTGTTGGAAAAAAAAATGCAAGAATGCATTCTGTTTTATGTCATCTAAAATGAACCGGTTAAATGCTTTAATTCTTTGTTTTGCTGCCATGGTTGGTCATGCATTTTGCTGAATCGAATCTAATCTAAAGAAGTGCTAATAAACATCAAAATGATTGCTTGGAAATATAAGAAACTCAACTTGTAAACATTAAATGTTGCATGAACGATTGGAACTGATATGGCTCTTTGAATGAGTAGATTAAATGGATTTCATTTTGATACTATTTTGTGGAATTGAGTTGGATGAGAATAAATTACTTAACTCCAATCCTAGTACTGCACTGTTTAATTGTCAAAGAAGTGGTGTATGTTGGTTTTTGTGAATTGAAATGAAAATTAGCAAATGTAACAATACATGTGTATGCTTGAACGATGTTTGATGCTTGCTTTATTGTTGATGGATTGATGTTGTGACTTTTGTGAATGATATTGTGAAGTTGTGGTATTGTTGATGAACTTTCCTGTTTTCTCTTCTTTTGTGGTTAAGGTTTGTTTTTTTGTGGTCAAGGCCAAGAGAAAAATGATCATTTGTTTTGCCTCTTCAGGGGATCGAGAAATTTGAGATGGCTGTTCGACATGTTCAGGGTGAAGAATTGAGTGGGCAGGCAAGTAGAAATTTCTCTCTTGGTGTGGCCATGCTTATAGTAATTTGCACCATTGTTTTTAATAAAGGCTTATATATTTTACATTGTATATTTAATGTGCTTGTTACCAACCTAATTATTACGTGAATTTTTAATATATTTTTTATCTACTAACAGATTTTTACGAATTATGTTATTGGCACTTTTGAATCCACTTGTTTTAATGTGATTTGACAATGGAATATAAAACATTCCAGATTACGTTGTTGGTGTGATTTGACAATGGCATATTACCACTTGTTTTAATGTGATTTGAGAATGGCATATCCATATTGCATATATATATCTGTCACTGATTTCTACTCAGTTAAATATGTAACAAATGTCTTTGTTCTGTTGTAAACACTTAAAGAGCAATGGAATTAACAACAAAGGTTGGTCCAGTTGGTAAGGTGACAAGCAATCCTGCCATTGGGATACAAATTCAAATGCTAAGAATTCACTTATTAGGAGAGATGTAACTTGTGTTAAATATCGTGTTAAAGACGGACTAGCATCAATTCTAGAGTGGTTTGGAGATACTTTTAATTTTACCAAAAAAGGATTTGATCGTGTTTGGGTGGAGATTTCTTGTTCTCCATTGGGGTATAACTTGAGCATGAATAAGAACCCAAATCTCGTCATTTTAACTGGCCGAGTTTAACCAGAATATTTCGGTTTGATTCCCTGGCCGGGTTGACACTTGACATCTTCTGACCCTTTCTTGTTGCCAATTCCCGGCTTTTCCAGTCCGGGCGACTGGGCCGGGCTTTAAAACCTTGGGCAAAACTGAAAAAGCATATAACTTCTCGTTGTCTTATATAAGCCCAACCGAGTGGGACCGTTTCTGGACCTGGATCCGCTTCTGGATTATTATTATTTATTCTTATTCCCATTCATAATCATAATCATTCGCGTCCATCTTCCATCGAAAGCAAGCCAAGCCAAGCCTTCCTTCCTTCCTTCATTCCACGCAACTCCGATTCCAATTGCAATTGCTATGGTTCTTTTCTCATCCTCCCTCCCTTCCCTCCTCTCCTCTATCTTTCATCCACCCACTCCCACGCATCATTCCCTCTTCTTCCCCTATTAGTTATTCACCTCACCTCCTAATAATAGTAATTCTAACTTCTTAAACCTAATACTAATATTATGCTCATCTTCTTCAATTTCATTTTGTAGGATGCTGCTGCCAGATGGAATGTGCTGGTATGCACCGATGATGCTGTCCTTCCTCTTAGTCTTGTGTTAGACTCCATTGCGCAGCTTCAGCACCAGCACTGCGATCCCCTCGCCCTCACGCGTGCTTCCTCTCTGTAATTTCCCAACTTCCTTCCTTACTTTCATTTACTTCCTCACGCCTACATAATCTAAACTAAACAAACCCTTTCATTCTCATTCTCTCTTGAAAACATCAGCCAAGTTGCCTGCCGAATCTTCCTCTATGGATATTGTCATTTTCATCTCCCAATCTCCGCACTCTCCTCCTCATCAATTGCTCCAAGAAATCCTCAGAATCTTAAAAGTAGGAGGCTCTGCCTTCTTTCGCAACCCTTCTCACTCTGCTTCCCATTCACTTCACAAGGTAATAATCACTATTTGTGGCTTCACCTTCGATGGTTCCATTCCACCATAAACTTCACATTCAAAATGTTATCTCATCTTGCAGATGGTGTCTGATCTTGAGCACAACTTACTGCTGGCAGGGTTTTCAGAAACACAAATTTTACAATTAAAACCATCTAGCTCATCCGAACTCGAGCCTTCCGCGGTTAGTTTATTTTCATTCCCTCCAATTTATTCATTGTTCCTTTTCCCTTTATGTGTTTCTAGCACAAGAATAGGACTGATTAAGAACTTATTGTGAATAAGTTGAATTATTAGTTGTAATGATACATAATGGCTTTAAAAAATCTAAATCACTCTGAGGCATGAACCATATAGCCCACCAGCCTTTTTTTCTTATCTATTGCTGTGTTAAACTTACTATTCTAATAGTAAATATATTTTTCTTTGCACTAGATTAAAGCAAAAAAGCCCTCATGGAAAGTTGGTTCATCTTTTGCCCTAAAGAAGACAGTGAAGACTCCACTTAAAGTGCAATTGGATGATGAGTCAGACCTTATAGATGAAGATAGCCTTTTGACTGAAGAAGATTTAAAGAAACCCCAACTGCCAGCTGGTAAATAGTACTCTAGTTTCAACTGCTGATTTGTCGGGTTTCTTCCCATGTATTCAGTAACATGTTCTTGCAATAGGTGATTGTGAAGTTGGAAGTACGAGGAAGGCATGCAAAAACTGCAATTGTGGAAGGGCTGAAGAAGAAGAGAAAGTGTTGAAATTAGGATTGACTGCGGAACAGATCAACAATCCTCAATCAGCCTGTGGCAATGTATGTCATAGTTCTTGAAAAGTATTATGTTTTGGTATATGTTACCTTCAATTTGAATTGGGGTGCCTTGTTTTCTGTGCTGTTCAAAATAGGCTAATTTTTATATCTCTGTTGTTAAGGAGTATGAGATGATTAAATTTAATTCTGAGTCTGACAATTCCTTGGTCACATAGCTTATTTAGTGCAGATGATTTGCAGAAGCTTAGGATGGTTCAAATGATGCATTTTTTGTTGTGTGTGTGTGCATTTAATGTTATGTAATAATAATACATTGGCTAATTTGTTGGTTGGTTTGTTTGTTGGTTAGTTAGTTAGTTACAAGGCATTAATAATTAATAAGTTGATTAGAGGTAGCACCTATAATTAATAAGTTGATTAGAGGTAGCACCTTGTTTAGTTGATGGAATCGTTTAGTTCAGTCTCTCTCTCTCTCTCTCTCTCTCTCTCTCTCTCTCTATTCTTCTCTAGGACCCTCTGTTTCTCTTCTTGTAACTATTTCTCTTTGATCTCCCCTCTATTTGCTCTCTCTTCATACAGGATTATGATTCTGTACCATATAATATGTATAATTCTGCAATATGGATTCAGAGATTAGAAGTCCCTCTTTTCTCTTCATACATATTATATGATGTATTGTTGTTGATCTTTCCCTGCCTTTTGTTACAAGCTGTTGTGCAGTTGCAAGTTTGGCGATTTTCTGGCCTGTTTAATTATGGGGGAATAAATAAGTTGGATTTGCAATCAATGGACAATTGAAATGATATGAATGCTGGGAATGGTTCATCCATCATGTGTCTTGCTCAAATGAATAATCTTCCTGTATTGCTTTTCATGGTCAGCCTCTCTCACACTTGTCTTTAACCTGCAGTGTGGCTTAGGGGATGCTTTTAGGTGTGGCACCTGCCCTTACAAGGGGCTTCCTCCTTTCAAATTGGGTGAAAAGGTATTCTCATGACCCTAACCCTCTACAACTTTCTTGTGTCAATTTCTGGGTTGTCAGCACAGATACTCTCCTGTGGAATGTGGTAACTTTGTCTCAATCAGGAATAGGGTTTTTAAGGATCTATTCTTATTTCAGAATTCACTTCATGAATTTATTTTATGCAGGTTGCACTATCTGGTAACTTCCTTGAAGCCGACATCTAATTGACACTCTTGTTTTTCATTACGGTGGGAATATATTATAATGACTGCCATTGGTGGGGGATGCTTAAGCATCTAGTTTAGGCATAACCAATTTACAGTTTGAACGTTGAGAGAGATGTTTAGTTGTTTCCTCGGCATTATAGAGCTGCAATGCCGTCCTGGTCGGTTTGTAACAATATATTTTCCAGGCCAATTTGCGTGGAACCTTTTTGTTTGGATTGTGGAGTTAAAATTTTATGAAATTTCAAGTATAAGTAGCTCCATTCATAGCTGTGTTATTCTTGTACGTATATTTTTCGTTGGACTGGCTCGGAATGGTTGATTGGACCAAATATCTCAAATATGTTAAAATTTACTAACCTATTTTGCAAGCTTAATATCTCTAAAAAAAGTCAATTAAGAGGGAGTACTATTTTTCTTCAAAAACTATATACTCCCTCCGGTCTTAAATATAGGACCTAGATGACTTTTTTGGAAAATCCTAAAAAAAACAAAAAATAAGTTAATTATAAATTGATTTACCTAATTTTTTCTCTTAGAATAGTTTATTTTACCTATAAGTTAATGGATAATCTAAAACGATATCAAATATGTCATGATTTGATAACTTATTTCGCAACCTTAATCTTTCCAAAAAAAAGTTATATAGGTCTTATATTTAGGACCGGAGGTAGTATATTCAACGAAGCTCTCCAATCGACATGTTATCTCCACTTTTTGTTTGTGAAAAGTATCTTCTTTTCATAACACTATTTCAGATAGCACATTCCCGCCTAACATGCTAGTTTTCTCGTGTAATAGAAAATGAGTAAACAGGGTTCATTTTGTTTGAACCGATCTTGGTTACTTCCCAAAAAAGGTTGGTTTAAATTAAATGTTGATGGGGCTGTGAGTCTTGTTTCTGGCCAGTCTGCTTGTGGTGGTGTTATTAGAGATCATGAAGGTAAATTTCTTAAGGGTTTCATGGCTCATCTTGAACCTATCTCTTCCGAAATGGCAGAGTTATGGGGTGTCATTTGGGGTCTCAAGATAACATGAAACATGAGTTTGCAACTTTTGGAGGTGGAAACGGATTGTACTCTAGTAGTGAATGTTATTGAAGGAGTATGCTGTGAGTGTACCCAGTTTATGACTTTAATAGATGAAGCTCGCTTATTAAAGATGGAAGGAATCTGGCCAACTCAGCACAATCCTACTAAGGTTGTTAAGTTCAATGTTTCCAATCTAAGAAAAATGCAACTGTCCATTGGCTCATTCTCAAGGCGTGCTCCTAAGCAGTCTGGAAAATCCAGAGACACGTCTGCTAAGACAGTTTCTGAGAAAGAGGGTAATCGAAGAAGAGCCAGAAGATTAAGCTGAGATGATTGAGGAACCGGTTCAATCACATGTCTCTCCTTCACCTCAGAGGGAACTTCGACCACTTGAGCCTGAGTCCTCTCCCAAGGAACTTCGATCACATCTTGAAGTTCAACCTCAATCTCCAGAATTTAGTCATCCTAAGGAGCTATGATTACAGGATGAGCATCAATCACAACCTACCTCCACAGTGACGTTTCATCCAAGGAGATGACGTTTCAAGAACTCCAATTACAACATCAAGTTCGCTCACAGCATCACTCCGATCACAGGAAGGCAATTCTTGAAAATCAAACTCTTGCAGAACCTTCATCTTCATTTCTCTTCCCTCAGCGTCTTTCAGATGAAGATATCAATAGAATTGTCAACAGGGTTGGTCATCGATTCACGAAAATGGCTAATTTACTAGTTTCTGATGTTATCAACAACATTTCTTGTGTCATTGATCTCACAGATATTGTTTTCTCCACCCATGATCGAATCTAAAATGAGCTCTCCAAAGTGCAGTCAGTTATGGGCGATTTGGTAGACCAAGCACAAGCGTTTTGGTAAAAAAGGTAAGTAGTTGTAACTAACTTTAGCTCACTTATTATATTATCTCATGCTATTGGCGCATCCTTATTACCTGAAGCATTCAACAGCCTCGCAAGTTGAAGGATTTTCCTATATCGTAAGTCAGTAATTATTGATATTTTTTTACACCATTGACATCAAAATTTTAGCAATCAAAATAGGAGATCCACATATATTTGAACACTGTGTTCTTCATCAATGATTATAAACAAAAAAATGAAATGAACAATGGAATAAGTTTCCATCTATTATTTTCGACGGAAATTTAGTCTAAATAAATGATTGAATTTACCCACGGAATTCTATTGGCAAATTACAATGGTACAAACTTCCATTGCTAAATTAATTAGTAATGGTGGAATTAGTGAAATTGAAAATTTTGTTGAAAAATTCGTTTCAATCGGTAATCAAATGGAATTCTGTTGGAAAAGTGAAATTACCAACGGGATTCCATTGGTAATTGGCAATTTATTAGTAGTGATATGATTTGATAATTAAGGCAAGTCAAAACAAAGTTGCTCAGATAAACCAAAACAATAAATCAACTCGTTTAGTTAACATCCACAAATTGAGATTATATTATGAATGTGATTTCCCGAATCAGAGGTAGTAATACTTAATTTTGCTTGCATAAAAAGTAATATTTAATCTTGCAACTTCTCATGGATCTTTCTTGCGAAGGGAGGCTATTTCCGGCAATAAAAAAAATGAAGGGAGGCTATATCCGGGAAAAACACATGAAGAGGGAGGCTATCAAAATAGTATTATGGACTTAACTATCTTGATGAGTTGTGGAGCAGGCAGGTTTCCTTGCTTTACAAATTTTATATTTCAAGAAATAATAATTTAAGATACGATAGATCATATTCTTTTTCCCTTTACATCAGCATATCTGCTATATTGCAATGCCTCGAATAGATGCAATATTTGACTTCACTTTCAAATGTTGAGAATCAAATTTTGTTACAAATTGTGTTCTACACTCAGCTAATTATGATACTCAAAGTTGATTTCTTAATCCTCAATCATGCATATTTAAATAGACTTCAGGGGTAACACCAAATTATGAATTTAATAATTTTAATTTACTAAGTTTTGGTTTTAATCCTCAGTTATATTGCATTAATTCTAAGCATTCCATGTTACTTTAATAACATATCAATGAAGTCAACACTGTTATGCTCAAGTCGAAATTCCTACTAAACTAAAGAAATCAACGGATTTGTAGTTGTTGCGACGTAATTCAACTCAATGTAGAAGGCCCACTAGGCCCAAGAAGGAAGTAAGTCTGAAGAAGCCCAACGTGCCAGAAGGCCGACTAAGATTTTATTGCTGGTCAAAGATATTTTGTAACTGCCAATTAATCCCTTGTAACCTCCATATTTATGAGAATCAAAACGGAAATACCCATAAGTATGGGAATTGATTGTTCCAACGGGAAGGAAATTTGTAGCCTATATATAGAAACTCAATCCATATAAAGAGGCATCCAAGATCTTCTGAGTCTTATACACTCTATTTTCTTTCTTTCGCTAGTCGACCGAAGTCTAGGCGACTAATCTCTTGTATGATCATTGTGGTTGATCCACACATTCTGAATAAAGTCATTATTCTTTGATTTGATATATTTGTGTATCAACATTTGGCGCCGACCGTGGGGACGATAGTCTTTTCATACAAGCTACCGTCCTTTTTGGCAATTCACTTACAATGGAGCAACCTAGTCATGGTGATCAGCTCTCACAAATTCTGGTAAAATTGACTGAACAATCTGAAAGGATGACTCGGCAGGAGCAGTTTGTCACACAGCAAAATGAAGCTATTGCCATTCAAACTGAAGCTCTGGAACGATTGCAAAAAGAAAATCAAGAATTGCACCAGAAAATAAATGTCATCGCTGATAAGCAACTTGAAAATGAAGATGAGCGTGAGGAGGATATTCCTCATGATTCTGGAAGTGGACGTAAGAAAAATGCTGAACATAATAATTCTGGTCATGATGCAGGTTCTGAAGAGGAAGAATCCACAAAAGCATCAACTTATACAGGAGACACACATGCCACTGAAACAGAGTTCTTAAAGAAGAAAGTGCAAACTTTAGAAAGAACGGTGTTGCAAATCCCAGGAATTAGGAAGCCATTTGAGTCTGCTAGACTGGGAAATTATTCAGATAGCCCATTTGTAGATCAAATTGCTTTAATTGATTTACCCGAACTTTTTGTGTTTCCTGTTTTACCAAAATATAGCGGGAAAACAGATCTAGATGAGCACATGGCCCAATATAGACAAATTATAATGGCTGCTGTCATCCCTGCCGAGAAGCGTCAAGCTGCGATGTGTCGTGGTTTCGGCATTAGTTTGATAGGTCCAGCATTATCTTGGTGGACAAACCTCATGCCAGGTAGTATTAATTCATTTAGCCAACTAACCGAAATGTTTGTGCAGCAATTCGCTAGTAGTCGTAATTTGGTCAAAACATCTGATGATTTATATAGAATTTTGCAAAGACCAAATGAGACTACTAGGGAAATATTAACCAGGTTTACTCAAGAAATGGTAAGTATTCCAAACTGTGATGAATTCATAGCTGTGCAAGCTTTTCGTAGATGTTTGCTTCCAGGTTCACAGCTTTATAAGGAGCTCACTATGCATCAAGTTAAGACTTGGGTAGAAGTGCAAGCTTATGCTTGGGCTCAGATAAGGTGGGAGGAAGATGATGCAAAGTTTAGATTTGAACTGGCTGAGCGCCAGAAAAATGCACAACAGGGTAGTTATGTCGACAGGCGATCTCAACAATCTCGAGGTAAGAATTGGAGATCTGAACCTTATTCTATAGGTAATCGAGGAGGATCACATGGAGACGACTCTAAGAAGCCACCCGTGCCCAAATTGAGTGAGCATAATTTTTCCGTAAGCCCGGCAGAACTAGTTAACACATTGCAGAAGCTAGGCGATTCTGTTAGGTGGCCCAATAAGCTTAAGCGAGAGCCAGAGAAGCGTAATCCGGATAAATGGTGCCATTTTCATGATGATCATGGACACAGGACGGAGGATTGCATTCAACTAAGAAAGGAAGTGGTGGAGTTGATGAAGAAATGTATGTTAAAAGATATTATTAAAAATAATAAAAATACATCTCTTGCAGGGAATGCACAGCAGAAGCCGCTCAATTCATCGACTACCCCACAAAATGCTCGTACCATTCATATGATAATAGGTGGGTTCGAGGTAAGTGGAAGTACATATTCTGCAGCAAAAAGGCATGCTAGATTTTTCTTTAATTATGATTCGTCGACTAAAGTTTTAGATGACGTTTTGTTGACTAATAATAGTATTAATGAACAAATAACTTTTAAGAGTAGTGAAATTCAGATGTTTTCTTATCATGACGATGCATTGGTAATAACTTTAATGATAGCTAATTGCAATGTTAAACGAGTTCTAATAGATGCAGGTAGTTCTGTTAATATAATTTATTACAAACGGTTAGAGAATTGAATTTAGAATATCAAATTGTACAAGCACCTACCATATTGGTATTCGGGAATGGCGCACAAGATAGAACGGTAGGAGAAATTTCTTTAGTCACCCAAGCTGTGGGTGTCAATCAATTAATCAAATTTCAGGTGATGGATTGCCCTTCAGCATATAATGTGTTATTAGGACGACCATAGATTCATCAAATGAGGTCTGTACCATCTACTTTGCATCAATCTATTAAATTTCATACTCCTTGGGGGGTAAGGGAAATTAAAGGAGAACAAAGAATTGCAAGAGAATGTTACCAAACTGCTTTAAAAGGGATTTCAAAAAGTCTTGAACCCGTATAGCAATTACAGAATCTGTCTCCAAAGGATAAGGGGGGCTTAGGTGATGAGTTAGAGAAAATTTCTTTAATTCCTGGAAAACCTGAGAAGACTTTATCCATTGGAGCAGATTCAAATAAAGAAATTAGGGAAGAATTAATTGCATTTTTATCTAACAACTTGGATTATTTTGCTTGGTCTCATGAGGATATGACAAGAATTAGCTCAGAGGTAATAGTTCATCAGTTGAATGTAGATCCATCGTTTAAACCAGTTAGGCAAAAAAGAAGAAAATTCGCACCTGAGAGAAATAAGATTATAAATGACGAAGTTAACAAGTTATTGAAAATTGGTTCAGTAAGGGAGGTACAGTACCCATATTGGTTAGCTAATGTGGTAGTAGTACCTAAGAAGAATGGTAAGCATAGAGTGTGTATTGATTTTACAGATTTAAACAAGGCATGTCCAAAAGATTCTTTTCCATTGCCTCATATAGATACATTGGTCGATGCTACTTCAGGTCATGAATTATTAAGTTTTATGGATGCTTTTTCTGGGTATAATCAGATTTTAATGCATAGTGACGATCAAGAAAAAACATCTTTCATAACAGAGAGAGGAACTTATTGTTATAAAGTCATGTCATTTGGTTTGAAAAATGCAGGAGCAACTTATCAACGTTTAGTGAATAAAATGTTTTACCAACATCTAGGAAAGACTATGGAAGTGTATATAGACGACATGTTAGTTAAGTCTTTGAAGGCAGTAGATCATGTTAGTCATTTGAAACAAGCTTTTGATTTATTAAGAGAGTATAATATGAAATTGAATCCTGAAAAATGTTCTTTTGGGGTAAAATCAGGAAAGTTTTTAGGATATCTTGTTTCAAAAAGAGGGATTGAAGCTAACCCAGCACAAATTAAAGCAATAATGGAAATTCCTTCTCCTCAAAGTGTTAAGGATGTTCAGAAACTAACAGGGCGTCTAGCTACTTTGACTCATTTTATTTCCAGGTCATTTGAGAAGTGTCAGCCGTTTTTTGAGGCTTTAAGAAAGTGCAAAGATTTTCAATGGAATGATAAGGCGGAAGGAGCTTTGCAGGATTTAAAAACTTACTTGAGTAGTCCACCTTTGTTGATGAAACCTGAAACAGGTGAAGTATTGTATTTATACTTAGCTGTAGCAGAAAGTGCAGTGAGTGCAGTGTTGATAAAGGAAATTGGAATGAAACAAAGTCCGGTTTACTACGTGAGTAAGGCGTTGCTTGACACGGAGACCAGGTATTTTTTAATGGAGAAATTAGCTCTAGCTTTGGTATCAGCTTCGAAGAAGTTAAGACCATATTTTCAATGTCATCCTATAGTAGTAGTAACTAATTACCCTTTAAGGAATGTTTTGCATAAACCTGATTTATCTGGTCGACTAGTAAAGTGGGCAATAGAGCTTAGTGAATTCGATATTTCTTATTTGCCTAGAACAGCAATTAAATCTCAAGCATTAGCTGATTTTGTAGCTGAGTTTAGCCCTAATTTGCAACAAGAAGTAAATAAGAGTATGATAGGTGACAGTCGACAAGGTACTAGACAAGCTCCGTGGGAGTTGCATGTCGATGGCTCCACCCATTCTAAAGGAACAGGGGTAGGAATCGTCTTGCAAGACGTACATGGAGGCAAAATAGAACAAGCTATAAAATGTGGATTTAAAGCAACTAATAATGAGGTAGAGTATGAGGCTCTAATTGCTGGTTTAAAATTAGCTCTAAGTTTAGGAATAGCATCCTTGATAGTTTGTAGTGATTCACAGTTGGTTTCAAAACAGGTAGGAAAAAGTTATCAAACAAAGGATGACAGGATGAAAAAATATTTGAATATTGTGGAAAGTCTAGTAGACAAATTCGAAAGTTTCGAAATAAAACAGATTAGTCGAGAAAATAATCAACAAGCTGATGCTTTAGCAAACTTAGGGTCAACTTTGGATGTCAATCAAGATAAATATATTCCCTTATATTTTTTGACAACTTCAGCATTAGAAAGTTCTGATAAATTAATAAATAGTAACAATTTGACTTGGGATTGGAGAACACCCTTAGTCTCCTACTTGAAACATGGACAGTTACCAAATGATAGGAATGAAGCACATAGGATAATTATCAGGGCAGCTAGATTTACCGTACTAGGGGACGAGTTATATAAAAGATCATATGCAGGAGGTCCTTTATTAAAATGTGTATCCCCCTCAGAGTCAAATTATGTACTAAGGGAAATCCATGAAGGAGATTGTGGGGATCATAGTGGTAGTAGAAGCCTTATAAGGAAAGTGCGTCTAGCTGGCTATTTTTGGCCCACATTGCAGAGTGACGCGATAGCATTGGTAAAGAAATGTGATAGTTGTCAGAAATATTCCAATATAGATAGGTTACCACCTGAAAAATTACATACCATTGCGCCAATATGGCCGTTCATGAGATGGGGATGGCTATAGTTGGTAAGCTACCAGCAGCTCCTGGGAATGTTGTGTTTTTGCTAGTAGTCATTGATTACTTCACTAAATGGATAGAAGCGGCTGCGTTTGCTCAAATTAGAGAAGTAGAGGTAATTAATTTTGTGTGGAAAAATATAATTTGTAGGTTTGGTTTACCAAAAGATATAATATGTGATAATGGGTCACAATTTATTGGGAAAAGTTTTAGAAAGTTTTGTCAAAAATGGCATATTCATTTGAAGTTTTCGACACCTAGAAATCCCCAGTCTAATGTACAAGCTGAGTCAAGTAATAAAACCATAGTTAATTCGTTAAAGAAAAGGTTAGATAAAGCTAAAGGCCGATGGGCCGAAGAATTGCCAGCCGTTTTATTGGCTTATAGAACGACGTCAAGGACGACGACTGGTGAAACACCATTTTCATTGGTGTATGGGACGGAGGCGATGATCCCTGTAGAGGCAGGGGTGCCTTCATTACGGTATAAGTGGTCACGAGAAGAAACTAATAATGAAGGATTACAATTAAATTTAGATTTATTAGAGGAAAGAAGAGAACAAGCATTGATTAGGATATCAGCTTATCAAAATAGAGCGACTAAGTTTTGGAATAAACATATTCGAGAAAGGCAGTTTAAGGTAGGTGACTGGGTTCTTAGGAAGATGTTTCAGAATACTGAAGAAAGTAGAGATGGTAAGTTAAGTCAAACATTTGAAGGTCCTTATAAGGTAGTTGAAGTTACAGGACCTGGAGCATACAGACTAGTCGATAAAAATGGTAAAGAACTTTTAAGAAGTTGGAATGCCATACATTTGAAAAAGGGTGAAGGTGTTAAATTTTCAAATGGATAACTTTAGCACCCCTAAATTGGAAGGGGCAAACTTGTACATTGTAAATAAAAATGGGACAAATTTAGCCTCGCCGTTAACTTGAGGCAAACAGACGTTTGTGTTTGAGTGGGGCTTCATTAATCTACATGGCAATACAATCAGCAATCCAGCATGACAAATTTTCTTGGGAAAATTAAATACTGGTCCCCTGTAAGAGACTTAATATTAGAAAAGTCCCACTAACTAGGGAAATTAAAGTAGAGTCCCTTGGAACTATACTTTAATTATTTCTGGGCACGTGGGCCCCACAAATAATATTAAAAATAATCTACCCTCCCCCACCCCCTTCTCTCTACTATCTCCTCCCACCTTCTTCGGCCCCCTCCCCCCCACCACCCAAAAAAACTCTCACCCTCCCCCACAGCCCCACCCTCCACCCCCACCAACTCCAAAGCCTTCCTCCTCCGCCCATCAGTTCCCCCAAGGTCCTCCATGAGTCTCCATTATTCCCTGCAAAGTAGCAGCAGCTGTGTTCGGAGATTACGATGTGAGGTGGTGGAGGTGTCAGTAGCGGAGGAGTCATCGGCGTCGGGCGGAGGGAAGTGGATTCCGGTGGTGCCGGTGGGGGCGCTGCCGAGGGGGGAGCGGCGAGTGATAATCCAGGACGGGGAGACCATTCTGCTGCTGTGGTATAAGAATGAGGTGTATACCATTGAGAATAGGTCCCCTGCTGAAGGTGCCTATAGTGAGGGCTTGCTCAATGCCAAGCTTACTCAGGTTTTCTTTTCCTTTCCATTGTTGTGCTCATATGGGTGGGGTGAGATTTTTTTTGGGTGGTGGGGGGAAGGGGGAGAGGGGGCCGAAGAAGAAGAAGGTGGGAAGAGATAGGACCGAGAAGGGGTGGGGGAGGAAAGATTATTTTTAATATTATCTGTGGGGCCCACGTGCCCAGAAATAATTAAAGTATAGTCCCAAGGGACTCTACTTTAATTTCCCTAGTTAGTGGGACTTTTCTAATATTAAGTCTCTTACAGGGGATCTGTATTTAATTTTCCCAAGAAAATTTGTCATGCTGGATTGCTGATTGTATTGCCATGTAGATTAATGAAGGTGGGCCCCACGCAAACACAAACGTCCGTTTGCCTCAAGTTAACGGCGAGGCTAAATTTGTCCCATTTTTATTTACAATGTACAGCTTTGCCCCTTCCAATTTAGGGGTGCCAAAGTTGTCCATTTGAAAATTTACGGTGGCTAGTTTTGCACCTTCGCCTTTGAAAAAATTATTTTTAACCATGAATTTGATGTTGATGTTGAATGCAGATTGTTTGATATTAACAAAGTCGTCAAGAACTTTGGAAAATGATGAATAATGTGCTAGCAGGATCATGGTATCATGGCGTTAATCTGCAGCACTCGAAATTCTGATCCATAGTCAAAACGAAAAAGTTTGCTTATGATTATTGCAGGTTACAAAGAGGCTACCTCAGATACCAGATGATAGAAATCCAAAAATCAAGCTAAATGACTAATTGTCAGAAATAGCTTAAGTCGACACAATTCAAGTAATATAGTCGACCATGCTTACTCAAAACAGGATAGTCGACCAAGCATTTGAACTAGTCGATTGATCCAAAAGAGGGTAATGCTTTTTCCCAAACGAGAGTTGGCAACCAAGCATCTAAGCATGCTAGTCGTTTAACTCAAAAGCGGGTGAGATAACTTGTTATGCTAAGATTCATGATAGTTATAAATTTGCAATGCAAATAAAAATTAACATACATAAACTTGTTTGTGACAATATCCAGGGAAAGAAGGCAAAAGTAACTGAAATTTAAGGCAAATTCTAGCTAAAGTACAAATTAAGCAGCTGGAGCATCAGTATTGTCTTCGCCATCTTGGGTTGGGGGACTGCGAGGTTCATTCTCTGGAGAGGAAAGAGGAGGATCTGGGAATGTGGCATAATATTCGTTAATCACGGCTTCAGGATCCCAATTAACATGCTTACCCTCCTTATACTCCAGCATTAATTCCATTTGAGTCCTCATTTCAACCTCAGCAATAGCTTCCTCCAGGTATTTCTTCCTGTCCTTGAGAGCTTTGTTCTCTACTAGCAGTTGCATGGTTTCTTGTGATTTACTGGAAATCTCCTTACCCAAGTTGGCGTTGACCTCCTTCAGCTCTGTCACCTTCTTCCTCCCCTCTTCAACGCCTCTGCGAAGGTTTTTAATTAATTCAGTTTTCTGGAGAGAGGCTGCTTTTTCTTTAGCTAATGATTGTTTTCCCTTTTCAATTTGAGCTTGAAGGGTTTCCAGTTCTTTCTCCATGATAGCAATTTTTTCCTCTTTTTCCGCTTTAAATCGGGCAAGATGATCCTGGGTGACCAAAGTTTTGACTTGCTCCCAATGCAAGGACATGAACTCTAGAGCCTAAACGGAAAAACAGAGTATATGAATAATAGTTTAATACTTGCAAAATGAAGTAATATGAGTTATAATGATTATCAGAAAGAGGTTTCTCATTGTGTTGTCAATGTTTTCTGTCACCTCTAAAGATTGAAATGTCGCTCTATCAGTAGGAGTTGGAAGCCTTTGCAGGATTTCCAGGGTGATCGCCCAAGGTTGTCTATGAAAAGCAGAAGCTTCCGCAGGGAGAGAAAGATCTATACCCTTCATCTTTTCAGGAGAAATCAAATCCTGAGAAGTGCTCTTCAAGCTCCAGTCGGAAGATGCTTTGAGTTTCTTAGGTGACGGAGGAGCTGAGTGAACTGATGGTTCTTGAATAATAATCCCAGGGAGGACAGTCCCCCTGGGCCTTTTACTTCTGGTGGCAGGGGGATCGGCTACAGCAATAGCTGTTTCTTTGCCCTTAACTTAAGCAGGACTAAGGTTTTCATTCTGAGGAAGAGGAGGAGGAACAATAACAGCAGGAGGAGTAACAATGGCGGCATTCACAGAGTGTCTTTTCTTGCTCCTGATTTCAGAAGCAGCAGCATTCTTTGCTTCAGCCCTAAACTGAGCTCGTTCAGCGGCAGTAGGCTTGGGAGGCATTTTTCCTACGAGGAGTATGGTAAAAATTGTCATTACTTTTGTACAAGGATTATTTTTAAGATTTTGAAAGAGGTTAAAATTTACCTGAGATAATGAATGAAAAACGCCTAGACTCCTTGGGAAGGGCGAGGATTTTCTTAATCTTGTCGGTAGAGGTCTTTTCAAGGGGATGAGAGTAATTCAGTTGCTTGTCACCTATAAATAAAAATGAAGTAAGAATGAGTATCAAAGGGTAGTTTACAATTAGGAAATAAGGTTAGTCGTCTTACTTAGACGACGCCACTCCTTTCTGAGTTTGACACCAGGAGGCTCTAAGCTAGCAATTGGAATAATTAAAAATCTCTCATCCCACTGCCGGTCGTTAGGGCCCTTGTCGGAGGTCCACGTTTCAAGCCCTTTGCGATTGCGGATTAAAGTATAAAAACCTACCCTAACTTCACCTGAAGAAGTCTTAACTTCGCTAATAGAATAAGAGGTCAAAACATCTAGGAGATCAAGGGGAAAACCTAAATGACGCCCTAGGATGTCGGCTACTAAGGCTACCCGCCAAACATGAGGCATAAGTTGGGAAGGGGATAGATCAAAGTGCTTGCAGAGTTGCTCAATAATAAGGGGCACAGGAAAACAACTAGCGTAGCGAAAAGCCTCTACACTCAAAGCAATAGTGTGTTTAGAGAATGAATCAAGTCTTTCATCATTTTTGGGAACCCTAAAAGGGACTAGGGGATTGAAAAAATACAAACTTTTTTCTTCTAACTTCTTAGATTCAATCGCCTTCAATTTAACAGGTTTCAAGTCAGTTACCAAAGAGGATCTTTTAGTTTCAGTGTTAACTATTTCCTCAGGCATCACCCTAACTAGTGACCTAAGGGGTGGCGATCTAGAGCTTGTACCTTCAGAAGGTACATTTTGATTACTAATGTTTTTTGGAGTTCCACTCGACCCAGAGTCAGACAGGTTGGAAGAATCATCACTTGGATAACTCACATGCGAAGGGTTAGAATCGAAATCAGACATGTTCTAGGTAAAAATAAAGGAAGAAGATACCTGAAGAAGAAACGAGGAGAGCACTTGAAAGAAGAACGACCTAAGGCGATGGAAGATGAAACACAAGAATAAAAAGAGAAGTTTCAGATATAAAAAGAAAAGAGCGCCAGTTTTGCGGAAATAGCGCCAATTCCGAAAGAAATGAATCTAAGCCGTCGGACGTGAGCAGATGAAGCGACAGATTGATCTCAGCCGTTAGATGTTCAAACCGCTACTTCCCAATGACCAATTGCAACGTCATCGAGAAGTGGGAGACTTAGTGTTGCGACGTAATTCAACTCAATGTAGAAGGCCCACTAGGCCCAAGAAGGAAGTAAGTCTGAAGAAGCCCAACGTGGCAGAAGGCCGACTAAGATTTTATTGCTGGTCAAAGATATTTTGTAACCGCCAATTAATCCCTTGTAACCTCCATATTTATGAGAATCAAAACGGAAATACCCATAATTATGGGAATTGATTGTTCCAACGGGAAGGAAATTTGTAGCCTATATATAGAAACTCAATCCATATAAAGAGGCATCCAAGATCTTCTGAGTCTTATACACTCTATTTTCTTTCTTTCGCTAGTCGACCGAAGTCTAGGCGACTAATCTCTTGTATGATCATTGTGGTTGATCCACACATTCTGAATAAAGTCATTATTCTTTGATTTGATATATTTGTGTATCAACAGTAGTAAATGATGTGCATCAATTTCTCTATTATAATCAAATTTCATTTGTAATAAATGTATATTGTTACTAGCCATGTATCAAACTCCCTCTCCATATGACAGAAATAGGGATATTTTACTATAAATTATAAATCTAGGAGATAAGATAACTTGATATATATATTTATGAGTGAGCTACGATCTTCTGATATCTTTTTACTTAAACCATGCATATAATTAGAAGAGAAAGTATAGAGAAAGTATATACAAAAGAGTATTTTAAAAAGGAAGAAAAACGAGTGTCACAAAACGACATAAACATCAAAATTGACTAACAATGTATACATTTGAATACTTTTATAATAATTAAACTATGGGAGAGTATACAAAAAGATATGATTTAAAATAGAAATATATTTACATCAAATAACTAAGTTAACATTATGTTTAAAAGCGCGCGCGCACACACGTATATAATACAAACACACATTAATTAGTTTCTAAGTTGAGAAGAAACATCGCTGAAACAGCTGGCTATCAATAATCAATGGAGGAAAGAAATCCCTGTGTTGCCTTGGTTCCATGTCCAGGCTTTGGCCATATCATACCAGTCGTAGAGCTAGCAAAACGACTTGTCGTTCACAATCCTCACATCTATGTCACTCTCTTCATCCCAACACTTGGTCCTCCCTCCACAAAAATGCAATCCATCTATCCTTCAATCTCTCCCTGGTCACATAGAATTCACTGTTCTTCCAGAAGTGAATCAAAACGACATCCCAAAAACTGCTGCCCATCCAGCAACACAAATGCATCATACTGCCATGCTATCACTTCCATCTCTTCATGAGGCTTTGAGCTCATTACAATCTAGAACTCATCATTTTTGCCATGATTGCAGATTTTTTTCTCAGTGGATGCATTAGAAATTGGCAAGAAATTCAATCTCAAATCTTATATTTACTATGCTTCAGGAGCAACGTCACTCTATTTTTGTCTCAATTTTCCCCAACTTGACAATGATCATGACACTGCTTCTACAGGGTTCAGAGAGCTATCAAAACCTTTGAAACTCCCAGGTGATAGAGTTTTTTTACTTTTCTCCTCTACCTGGAAATAAAAGCTATCAAAAGTATGGAACCAATTTATATATTCATCGAAATGATAACTAGGGAGAGTTAAGCGTACTTAGACTTGCTTTCTAGATCACATTTGGACATTCTAGATTGCAGTATTTATTAAAATATTTTTGGCTAAAGTATACTTTTGGTCCTTGATATTTGCATGACGTTTTAATTTAGTCCTTTATGTTTGAAAAGTACACTTTTCGTCTTTTTTGTTAACAACGTTAGTTTCAATTAAATTTTAAAGAATTCTAAATAATTAAATCAGGGTAAAAATGACAAATTTTGAAAATATAAGAATAATTACTCTAAAAAATTTTAATTTAGGGTGAAGGCCCAAAAATGATACATAACTATTGGTCAAGGAACAAAAATAGTACATAACTATTCCAAGGTACAAAAATGATATTCAACTTTTACCATGGGATCAAAAATGATATTTTCACTAATATGAAAATAATATTCGACATGAAAAGTCCAAAATGCCCTTACAAATTAATCGCAGTTCGGTAAAAGTTTATTTGATTATAAGGGCATTTTGGACATTTCATGTCCAATATTATTGTCATATTAGTGAAAATATCATTTTTGATCACATGGTCAAAATTGGTATCATTTTTGTACCTTGGAATAGTTATGTACTATTTTTGTTCCTTGGCCAATAGTTATGTATCATTTTTGAGCCTTCGCCCTTTAATTTAAGAATTTTTTATATTTTAATCTTAGATTAAACATTTAAAAATTGTGAAGTTAACAAAACAAAACTGAAAGTCTACTTTCCAAACATAAAGAACTAAATTGAAACTTGATGCAAAACATAAAGGACCATAATTATACTTCAACCAATATTTTAATAAAATCATATCTCAACTATCCATACAAATCAAACCGACTCTCAAAAGAATGCTTTTTAAACCTTTATGTGGATTTCAATTTATTCACAAATTCTCTTTTTAGTCAATTAAGGTTTATTATTCGAAAAGACGCTTATTATATTAAATGCCAAATTAAAAAAATATATTAATTGAAAATTAGAAGACTCAAAGTGCAGTTTTTATTTTTCATTCTTGAAACATGTACATATATACACACATCAAAGGCCCACTAGTGAAAATCTCTTTGAGGATGCATAGCTTTTCATGGCAAAGATCTTCCTGACACAGTTCAAGAACGATCAAGTGAATCCTACAAAACAATTCTTCACCTATGTATACGGTTTGATTTTGCTAATGGTATCATAGTGAATAGCTTCCAAGAATTGGAACAAGAGGCAACAAGGGCCCTCCTAGAAAGTAATAATAAACACCCACCCATTTATCCATTGGGTCCCATTTTATCAACAACTAAAAATGAATCAGACTCAATAATGTGTTTAAGATGGTTAGACAAGCAGCCAAAGAACTCAGTTCTATACGTGTCTTTTGGAAGTGGTGGAACATTGTCACTTGAACAACTTCATGAACTTGCCATAGGGTTGGAGATGAGTGGCCACAAGTTCTTATGGGTCGTGAGGCCTCCAAGTGAGTCTTCTTCTTCGACTTATCTTAGTGCCAAAAAGGAGGGCCCACTTGATTACTTGCCAATAGGGTTTCTTGAGAGAACCAAAGATCAAGGGCTTGTGGTCCCATCATGGGCCCCACAAATCGAAGTGTTGAAACACGAGTCAACTGGTGGGTTTTTAACTCATTGTGGTTGGAACTCTACAATCGAGAGTATAGTCTCAGGTAAGCCCATGATTGTTTGGCCATTGTTTGCTGAGCAAAGAATGAATGCAGTGCTCATATGTGAAGAATTGAAGATTGCTATAAGGCCAAAAGAGAATGAAGACAATAGTAATGGTTGGATTGTGGAGAAGGAGGAAGTTTCTAGAATTGTGAAGAGTGTAATGGAAGTTGATGAAGGCAAAGAAATTAGAACAATAATTCAGGTTTACAAGGAGGCTGCTGCTAAAGCAGAGTGAAGATGGTTCATCTACTAAGACCCTCTCTTCCTTATCCCTTGAATGGAAAATTTAGAATGGCAAATTATTGAGTTTAATTTGATTTATTTGCATGGATGCATCATGATGTATTGCTATATACTAAATAATTTTCATGGCCTTATTTTTGAATAAAAATATGATATGATTGTGTTTGAGTGTACATAAGATCCTAACAATAAAATTCTTTGTTTTCCCACTCATTCATTCCCCTAAAACATTTGGTAAGATCGTAACAATAAAATAAACTAATATTTTTATCACTAAGGCATTTTTCAAAGGTGGTCAGTTGGATTGATGTCACACCCCAAAATTCTATGGTGTGACCGACACGAAGTTAAGGGTACCTAAATTTTGTAAGTCATTTCCTTTAACCAAAATTTCCAAACATTTACCATTTCACGCATTTGACTATATCAATTTCATTTCAATGCATAAATGATAAATACACTATGTAATTGAATGTATAGATAAGTATTATTTACAATAATAATATATAAAGATTAATTATACCTTCCTTTGTCCTAAAGCACGAAATGTTAATCCACGTTCTTCAATCTGAAATACAAAGTAGTATATAAATACATGCAATATCTTTACCTATCTTCTTATTTAAATTCCCTAAAATAGATAAATAAATAAATAATATCAAATCGAAGGATAAAACTATATATAAAGATTTGCAATGTAGAACTTTCAACTTATCATTATAACCATACTTATATTTGAGAAGAAATGAAACCCAAAGGGCAAAATCAACATAACATAAAAATATAAATTCTTTTCAAAGATTAAAAAGTAAATATGGAAAAATCATTATTATGAAAAAACTTGTTTTCTATAGAGGAACTGACACAAGCGAAATAACAGGCGTGGACACATAGTCCACAAGGGTAAATCACCAGGCGTGACACGAAGTCACGAAAACGGGCGTGGACACACAGTCCACGAAGGTAAATCACCAGTATGAATCCAAAATAAACTAAAATGAAAGTCACACCTTCCAGTAAACTTTGGACAGTAATTCATATAACTTAACCATAAATACTAAGTTACAATTCTTATTTTCAGTTGTACATTCATAGTAACAATTCACCTTAAAATCCATCACATAAAACCCCAATCATTCCAACTCATGAATTCTTCTATAATCTTTCCTTTCTATCACACGGACCCAGGTTTATACATCAATATCTTCTCTTTAAACACATTCAGTTCAATCCCAAATGAGTGTTTTCTCAATACCTTGGTTCAGCAACGTCACAAAATGTAAATTCACAAAAGTCTAAAAATCCTCTCCTCATGAAACATTATATCCAACACTTGTAGTGCATTCAAATTAAGTCAATAAGAATATTTCTCACATCTAGAAATCAACTCCCTCTAAAAACCAAAATCAATAACATACTTGGAATATTAATTAATACATAATATAAACACATATCATATTAACCACAACATAAAAAGAAACACTTGAATCAAACCACCACACCCACCCTCATTCGTATACCATCATTCATAGGAATTTAGATACACACAGTAACATCCAAATTCGAGTATCACGTTTTTCATTTTTCATTTTCTTTTATTCGTTCTTTCAAAACTAACAAGACCATATATAACATGTTATGACTATCATTTGCACTCTATGAACTATAAATGTCACCACTATACTACTAAAGGTTTTGCACTTAAATCCTATTCCAAGCGTTTTAGCAACATCTTAAACTTTATCACTAAGGCCTTTCAAACACGGAGAAACTCCTTTATAATTCTCTCCTGAAATATTTGCTATGAAACATAAAACAATATCAGTTTCTTATCCTGTTTTAAGGACTTGTGCTAGCCATTCTAACCAAAAAGAAAAAAAAACAATCATGTCTTCCAAACAAGGTTCTAGTGAAGGAATTACACTTTTCAATTCTCCATGAGACCTAAATTTTAATAGTTAAACATAGATCTACAGTTCACCACCCAAATCCGCTACAATTAAAAATATCATGTACTGAAATCTTGTGATCCTTAAACAACAACACCTAAAAACATAAATGAATTTCCCGTTTCCATTGATGTGACAAATGTGACAACTAGTTGGGCAAATGTGACAACTAGTTGGGCATGTGTGACAATTAATGGGCGAAACCTGACAAGTTATTGGGCAGGCGTGACAGCTGTTTAGGCATAACTTGACAGGTTCATGGGCCAATGCGACAACTAGTTGGGCATGTGTGACAAATTAATGGGTAAAACCTGACAAGTTATTGGGCAAGCGTGACAACCGTTTAGGCATAACTTGACAAGATAATTGGCGAATGTGACAACTAGTTGGGCATGTGCTTTAAGTTAATGGTCAATACTCTTTCAAGTTAATGGCCAAAACATGACAAGATATTGGGCAGATGTGACAAATCTTTGGGCATAACTTGACAGGCTAATGGGTAAATGTGACAACTAGTTGGGCATGTGTGACAAATTAATGGGCAAAACCTGACAAGTTATTGAGCATGTGTGACAACTGTTTGGGGATAACTTGACAGGTTAATGGGCCAATGTGACAACTAGTTGGGCATGTGTGACAAATTAATGGGCATAACCTGACAAGTTATTGGGCATGTGTGACAACTGTTTGGGCATAACTTGACAGGTTACAAGGGGCCAATGTGACAACTAGTTGGGCATTTGTGACAAATTAATGAGCAAAGCCTGACAAGTTATTGGACATGCGTGACAACTAATTGGGCACGTGTGACACGTTAATGGGCAGAACCTGACAGGTTAATGGGCAGACGTGACAACTCCCTGGGCAAAACATGACAAGTTCATGCCCTGCTATAACAACCCCATGTCAAGGTATAACAATAATATAATGATAAACTGTGTCACGGTTTACAAAATGCAAAACATTAACAATAACATAGGTATTACAGTTGTACAAAACATAGTTAATGCCTCAAAATTGAGGACTTGTCAATAACAAGTGAATGAGCAAGGATAACAATGAGTTAGGCAAATATAACAATAGTTTTGCCAGCAAGTTTGATAGAGCATAATAGAATCCACATGACCGCTTCCATGTCTTTCCTATGCATAAGAACATCAGGTACAATTCATTAACAAGGTTTCCAACAAAACATGAGTCACTATACATCATTTTGACATATTGTAGCACCCACTCCAAAAAAAATTTCTAGGGGATGCATTGAGTGTCATTGACAAAACAATGACATGTATTTACAATCACATACAAAAGGCTAACATGCATTTACAAAAGGACACATTGAGTGTCGTTCATTAACTTGGATTCGAGTTCTTGCAGGTACGTGCAGTGTGTCCTACCTCATGGCACCTTCCAGAAGGTGCACTTGCTTGTTTTGGAATTGTGACTCTATTCTCTTTCTCAGTCAGAGGTGGTTCCAAGAACTCCCCTGTCTCTAACTGAGGTTCGGTTGGGTTACTTGGGTTTGTACAGTCATGTGTTGCAATTGGCCTCATTGTATGCGCATATATTTTCTCTTGTGCCGCAAGCTTAAAGCAATCATCGACAAAAGTGAAGACATTGTCATGACTAAGCTTTATGGCTGCACATGCATGGACACATGGCAGTCCACTCATCTGCCATGCTAAGCAAGTGCATTCATGTTTACCAATATCCACAACAAGCCTCACAACTCTATATGATCAACCAATATGTGAGATTCGTACAAGGTACAACCATAATGTTGCACATACAAATTTGATGTAATACTTATTATCTCCATCAACTTGTCATTTGTCCTAGGCCCGACCCCGTTAATCCAATTTGCCATTGCTGCTTTACTTGCAACCATTTTAGCTCCCAACTTGTTCCGATGCTCATGAATAAAGATGCACACGTTGTGCTTCCTCTCTTTCAGTATCCAAGCATTGAAGGACTCTGCAAGATTTGATGTCATACTCTCCCATCTCATGAAACCAAACCTGCTTAAAGCCCATTTTCCTACATCTCCATCTGTTTCCACCCATTCAGTCAATTCTGGGGAAAAGACGCTTAATTTTCTCATTGCACTTTAGTAGTCTTCATCAAGTCTTGCATAGGCAATTGCATCAAGCAACCTTAAAGCATCCTCCTTCTGTTGGGCTTTAACCCTTGTTTTTCCTCGGATCAGCCTACCAAATTCTTTGCTGAAATTTTCTTTTACATGCCTATAGCAATAAGCATGTCTTTCGCTATCAAATACATTTCTCACTGCTGTAATTATGCCTGGATTCCGGTCTGACATAATTGTTATCTCCACATTTCTTGTGATTTCTTTGACATTCTCCAGAAACCACTCCCAGTTGTCCTTTGTTTCCCCACTTACAATTGCATAGGCTATTGGAAATAAATTATTGTCAGCATCATTCGCAGAAGATGATAGTAAAGTCCCTTTATATGGACCAGTCAAAAAGCAACTATCTATGACAAGTACATGCCTACACTCTGCTAAGAAACCCTTGATCGAGCACCCATAGGCAATGAATAGTTGCTCAAACCTTCCTTCTGGCGCTTTCCATTTTGCTACTGTATCTTGGTCAGTTTCTTTCAGCCTATCACAGAGCCATGAAATCAACTTGTATGAATCTTTTGAACTGCCTTCAAGATTAAGCAATGCCCTTCTCCTGCTCCAGTAGGCTTGGCTATAATTTAATCTAACATCATACTCTTTGTAAAGGTCTCTCCTTATTTCGCTGGGAGTCTTGTCTATATTGTCCCTCAAGCAATCAACTATTATCGATGATGTCAACTTCGACCTTGTTGAGTGGTTGATATTCAAATCTTCTTGCGCATCATGTTTGTGCACATCATTAAAGCTTCGCACTACTAGAATCTTAGAACCTGGGCACAGCTCGTATGCACGCATAGCAACCCTTAGCCTGACATCTTACAATGATCTTTTCATTACAATTTTTCACATACTTGTGTGAGAAGTGATGAGGAAAGCTGTACTTGAATACTCTTTGTCTACACTCATCGGCATTGCGAAATGATTTCCCTACTCCAATGAATAACTCCTTCCACTTCGTCGAATTCATCTCTACTCTTGGTGTGGGAGTGATTTGTATGGCACTTGACAATGACAATGGTTGTGACTCTCGAGTCATAATCATCCTTTGAGAAGTAGATAAATCTTCCCTACCCCGTCAAGCATACACAGACTGTTAGCAACTAAATGATAACATAATACATAGTTTTAAGGTGTACTTGCAACTTACTCGTTTTGAACATTCCTTCGAACATCTCTTGTTAGTTGTGTATCTTCAATTGGGCAGCCACTTACAAAAATATGTCCCATTTCTCTAGTTAAGTTCATGAAATGTTCAACACCTTCGTCATCTAGAAGGTCGACATATGTTGTTTCATTAACAGAGAGTCTGAACTTCATACTTATATCCCCAACCTCCGCTCCAACTCCAACAATAGTTGCTACTATTGATTTAAGTTCTTCATATGTCATGCCTTCCTTTATGGTTCTTGAAATGATACTACCCCCAACATATTGTGGGTAACCATCTTCTCCATTTACAAAATGTCCTCCTATGTGCAACGAACAAACATATTACACTACTCCCTGATGAGCTAGCCATTTACCCTGCACGGTGCATTGATATTCACAACCACGTGAGCCATTATAACAACTAAATGAGCATAGATGACAACACACTATCAATTCATTAAAAACACCAACTTCAATACTAATACACAGGTGGCAAGCTAAAAAGCTGCATACTTTTAGTTCACTCTTATATTAGAGTCAAATTACATAGCACAAAACTCATCACCAATCAATTCATTAACCATTTCACCTTTCTTTCACCCGTTGTTATTCACAATGTAATGACCATCGATAACAACCCATTTGGCACCTTATGACAATAAATATTAATCCCTTCAAACACTCACAAACGCAATCATCTCCATACTTCCTCTGTTTTTTAAACTGTAAAACAAAACATAGCTTACCCCACATAAATCACCAACAAACCAAACACTGGTCTACAACAAATAAGAATGCTACATACATCATTGTACAACTAAAAAATTTGTCTTTCATATCAATATCTCTTTTTGTAACATCCCAAATTTTGATTAAGGATAATGAGAAATTATTGAGGTGTCATTTAGTAAATTTAAAGTTTTAGGAAGGAATTTTAGGATATTTTGCGGAATTTATAAATACTAAATCTTATTTACGTTAGAAATTAAAGAAATACAGGCAAAGAAATTATTTGGAGTTAGAAATTTACATGAAAAGTATTATGAAGCATAGATGATATTATGATGGAATTAAAGAATATATATAAATTTTTGGGTTAAAAATGTAATTAAGAATAAACAATAGGGTTGTCAAGTGTAATTCTCTCTAAATTATATATATATAAATACTAAATAGCAAAACCTACCTCCTCCACCCCTCATTCTTTCCCAACCGACGACCCCTCTCCCATCTTCTCTGTTTCCTTCGCCGGCCAACAGCATCTCCGGCGGCCCAAGGAGCGGCGGCGCAGACCTCCCCTTCCCATCCCATCAGTTCATCTTCTTCCTTCCTCGTTGTTCATCCCACACTGTTCTCCGCTAGGCACCTTCGTTTTTGTTTATTTTCCGGCGACGAACGGTAGCGGCGGACAACAACTGCGAGAGTGAGCTTCACTTCTTCTATATGCCCTTCAAGTATTATTCTTCCCATTTAATTTCTTATTTTCATTTTTCCTTTTTGGTTTCATTCGGCCTACACTTTGAGAGGTGATTTCCGGCAAGTTTTGGCGGCGAAACACGGCGGAAGTGTCGCTGTTCATACCTACAAGCTCGGGTATCAACTTGGGTGAGGTTTCTTTTATGATTTATAGCCATTTTAGTTGATATTTTGGGCGGTTAAGTGAGGAAACCTTTTTAGCTTTGAGTTAGGATGTCCTAAGTGATTATTTGAAACTTGATTAAGGTTTTGTGGAGTTTTTGTAAAACCCTAACTTTTGGGGATTTTTGATTTGTTTTGTGTTTAATTTATTCTTGATGTGTGTGTGTGCAGTGTTTTATTTTGACTTAAGCAGAATAAATGGAAGTGGATTGAATTGCCCTCTTGATTTGTAGATTGATTATGTGTCCGTGGCTATCACGTTTATTTGAAGTTGTGGACTTTTAAATTGCATTTTGCTAGATGGCCTGATCTGCTTAGTTAACTAGTGCGTAGAGTGTAAATTAGTGAGGAATTATAATGATGATTAGAAATTCTGTTATTCTCTTCTTTGTGTGTGTAAGCAGTGTTGTAGAAGAAAAGAGTAAAAAGGGATTTATGAATGAGAGTCCATAATATTGAGTATTTGGGGGAGTTGTAGTCTAGAAAGGCTTTTGGGTGATTTAAAATCTGCACTCTTTGGTAAATTACGGGCCATTAGTGAGTTGATTAAACTTAATAGAAGTTGTTAATTGTAGAATGTGGACATTGAGGAATGTCTTGAGTAAATTGGGCATTGGTGACTTCTAAAGATTTATTGGTGCTTGTTTATGATTGGAAAACCATGGGTTGGTTGGAGTATTGATTTAGTAAGATGTTAAGGGTTAGAAGAGAGGTAAATTTGCAATGTTAAACAAAGGATGTTAGATTTGAGGGTTAGGGTTTCAATTGGGTTTTTCTTTGGTTTTGGGCATGATTTTAAGATGTTCAAATGTTTGAAGTTGGTGGATTTTAAGTGGTTTTTGCCTTTGTTATATCTCTGATTTTATTAGTTTGATTCCTTGTTCTTCTATTTTGAGCATTGATGCACCTATATGTGTGTGATGTCTATTTGTGAGGGCATGTGTACATAAATTTGGTCCGTATTATTGCTATAGCTGAATGGAATTAGGAAGGGATTAATGTATTTTTGCTATTTATATGATGGATTTTGGAAATTATTGATGTTATGCTATAGTGGCTTGATTGATATAAAGAGGGATTGTTATTCTTATGTTTTGAGATTTTGACATAATTGAATCAAAGATGAATTGATGGTGGAATATGGATAAATTATTTTTGGATGAGAAAATGGCTGTTGTGCTGTGACTATTAATGCTCTCTTGGTTCTGAATTTTAATGTCACTTTTAGCAAGCTTTAAGCAATATAAATTCTGTTTTGTAATCAAGTATTAGAGTTATATGTGAAATATAATCATGAAAGCAAATTGGATCTCCATGAGGTTTGTTAGGTGGGAATCTTTGCAAGAAGTTTTACCTTATTTTTATTGAATCTTAAATCTTTTTTATGCTGTGATATTACATGTAACAACTATAGTTTTTCAGCATTTCAGTGGTTCCTTGATCTACTGATTGAGGTTTATGTTTTTGGCCTTGTTTGTCAATTGCTTGGGTATAAGTTGTAAATGTGTTCTAAAAGTCAGATTTAAAAAGAGAGAAGAAGAAGAAGAAGATTTGAGTTAAATTAGTGGATTGAAAGTGATTTATGTTGTTGTTAATTACTAGTTTGTTAAATCTTAGCCTTTTGGTTATTTGTAGTTTGATTCTAAGATGTTCAAAGGAAATGTGGAATTTTCTATTTGTTTGCTGAAGTTAACAAGTCTTATGGAATTTGGGATGGTTGTAATTCTCTTTTGTTATTATATGGGGTGTTTGATATCATTTAGTATAAGTGTTCTGAATTATTGAGATTGAGAGTTTAACTTGCTATTGGTTGAGTAATGAAATGGTGTTGGACTTCTTTTCCTTTTTCTAAATTCAATTTTGTTTGGTGGTGGAAGGTGTAGTGGTGGTGTTTTCATGTAAGCATGATGTTTGTTTGATACAAAAATGTGTGCCTATAGAGAGGGTGCGTGAATGTTGATGTTGTGATAGTTTGATGTCACTGGTTATTTATTTATGAACTTTGACTAAGATTGAATACAGATTTCAAGGATAAAGAATATAAATAAGGGGTTGGGTAGTAATACGAGAGAGAGACGTCAAAATATTATAAAGTGGAAATGATATTAATTTATCATTTTGTATCATATCATTATAGGGTATATAGTGATGATAAATACTAGAAGGAGAATCTACAAGGAAACGGTAAGGAAAGGCAGTGGATTGTTAAAGGGCGACAGGTAATCACACTTAACCTTGCTATAACAATGAGGGTGACGTTAGTTGGGATTTTCTTAAAATCCTTTCTCACCCTCCATACATATATTATCTTTGAAAAATTATTTTCATATAAAATAGGCTATTGAGTGCCTTTCAAACTGGATTATTTTCGTACAAAGGACTGTGGCACATTTTGTATACATATACATATATTATATTATCCTGGTTGGTTGTGGTGGTAGTTCTTGGTTAGTGTGATAGATATATAGGTACTGAATTATGACTGTGCTTTTGAGAGAATTGAGAATGGAATGAGAACGAGATGTGGAGTTTGATATTGTGGATAGTTGGGTTGAGGGAATGAATTGAATAGTTGTGAATGACATTGTGAAATTTAAGAGAATTGTGATGGAAATGTTGAGATTGTGGATGAGATTTGATAGGGATATTGTGAGGATTGCATGACACTGATATAATTATGTACCATCGCGCGATGATAACTGTCGATAGGCCAATCGACAGTTATTTGTACTGATGATCCTTTTCGGATTGATTAGACCGGGGATCATAGGTCAACTTATTGAGAGAAAGTGACCTACGGTTGCTTGGCACTGGAGAGCCCAACCGTTCACGTTCTGCAATGGAAACAGAATTGGGGTTCCCTCTCTGGGGATTGCCAGAGAGGGAAATTGTCCCCTCATTATGGAGAGGGACACAGTGTCAAATCATATAGTGAAGATTAGATGCTTGAATGCCCCGTGATGGCACAATGCATTTATAGGTGAGTGTGAGAGTTGGGGCAGTAGAGTCGTTGAATTGGAAAAGTAGAGATGGTGATTTTGACTTGATTTGGATATGACGGAGGGACTTGAGTAAGGAATGAAAGAGGATCTGGTTATATATATTATTATTGTTTTTAAAGCTGTGGTACCCTTTAGACGCCCTCACTACCGCACATCTCACTGTTATAGTGAGTTAAGCGGTGATTACTGGGACAAATTGTCTCATCCCACGATTACTGACATTTTTGCAGGTATTCATGCACAGGCGCAAGCTTCAGGAAAGGGAAATTAGGTAGTGGATGTGATATAGTTTATTTAGAATTGTATATTGCCAATTTGTATAGGTCCGCATTCGTTTCCGCATATATATATATATATATATATATATATATATATATATATATATATATATATATATATATATATATATATATATATATATATATATATATTGTTTAATATCAATTAGTTTTGTTTATTAACCATGTTAGGCAAATCCTTTCTAACATGGTTAGCAATAAATTATCCATGATAGGAGCTGTGTTGTATTAGTTTATTCTTTTCTATCATGGATAATGTTTGATTAACTAGAATATTCTTTTTCTAACTATGATAGGTATATTGATATTATGAAAAATCCTTTTCCTATCATAGTTAGTAAATAGATTATATAAGTAAAATGGATATTATTAGTTAATTAGTGATTAAGCAACAATATGTTACACTTTTGTTCATCAACATTCATCCCACACTATTATTATTATATGAAAAGTTTTGCCTTTTTTTTCAAACCATCCATATGTCTTTCTTATCAATATGTCTTTATATTGTACAACTAAAAAAGATTGTGTTTTTTATATGAATAACTCTTTGATGGACCAAGGGAAGATGATTTAAAAGAAAAGTTTTTGTTTTTATTTCAAAGCAATCATTTTTCCCCACAAAATGAAGATCAAGGTTTTTGGAATGTACCTTTGTTTGTACAGGATTATCAAACTATCACGTGGGTCTTCCAAGTCATTGATTGAAGGTGTGTCAACATAGGTGATCGTTCAACAGGATCATGCAAACAAGGTGAGGGTGAGAACGAAATGTGTCTCTGTTGATGAAGAAAAGCAACATGAGTAAGGGAGGGAGGGAGGGAGGGAAATGCACAATTGGAGGGAAATGAAGTAATAATAGGGCAGGGGCAAAAGAGTCTTTTCAATTTTCAAGCATATTAAAGTGAGGTCCCTTGGGACCCTACATTAATTTTCTCAACTTTTTGGACTTTTCTAATATTAAGTCCCTTGTGGGGGGACCTCAAATTGATTTTCCCTATTTCTTTTTCCTCCAAAACGATGGTTAGGCTTCTAAGTGTTTCCCATAAAATTTATAATTTAGAACTGATCAACCTTTAACTATTTATCTTTAAAAGATCCTAAAATTCATACAAATTTATATATCCTCATAAATTTATTTTTTAAGACTTTTTAATTCTTAAATACAAACAAAGACCTTAGATAATTTCTCATTATCTCTAATTCAAAATTTGGGATGTTACAATTGACTGATCAACATATTATTAAAAAGTTCTCCTAGCAATGGTGTTAGAGGCAAACCCGGCACCCTCCAAGAGATCCAACCTTATTTAGTTTACTGATAAGTTTTTGGAAGCATGGTGATCAATAAAATTTGATAATCAAGCAAGAAAGAATATGTCATGTACAAAAAAAAACAGGGACAAGAACTGAAACAAAGAAAGTGAAGTCACGTAATAATTCATTAATATAGAAAAGAAAAGTTATCATGTCTTCACTTGATGTGTTTTAACAATAATATAGGTTAGGGAATCATTTCTTAATAAAAAGATAACATGATACTAATAAAGTTAGAGTTACAAACGTATGTGATCGTCCCATATTGTGATGATTTCAAGAGGAAGACTAGAGCAATAAATCCACAAGAAGAATAGTTATGAGGGACCACTGGTCACCCTAAACTAACATCGGGTGCAATTTTACCATCAAAGTAACCAAAGAGTGGTCCAATTTTATCCTCTGACCAACGTAATGTTGACACGTGGAATGTAACATTGACATGTGGATGACACATGTCAACATTACATTGGTCAGAGGGTAAAATTGGACCACTTTGGTTACTTTAAGGGTAAAATTGTACCCAGTGTTAGTTTAGGGTGCTCAGTGCTTCAGGGTGGTTACTTGAAAGGCAAAATAGGGTCATTGCCCTATATTTCTATATTTCATGTTTTCTAAATAACGTAATTACATGTATTACTATTCTGCCATTAAATTATGTAAATATCCATCTCTCTTTAATTTTATGTACTTCATTAAATGTAACCATAATAATTAACAACAAAATTTGCAAGAAACAATCTATCAATTTTTTTTTATTTTTTAAAAAAATTAATTATTGCTCTTTCATTCTAAATATCATCAATAAATTAACACTTCAAACCCTCCATACAATACTGGAAGAAAATATCCATATTTATCTGTAAAACTTCAACTCATAATGCCCAGAATATAAATACTATCTTTAACATTTAATAAATAAAAATGAATTCAAAATTTTACAAGTGAAGATCACAAAGTTGGAATCAATTCAAACTCTCAACAACTAAATCCTCTTAGAAATCTCTCTCACCATCCCCAAATTCAAGTAATAAGGTGATGACTCCTTATTTTTAGTATATTTTCATATATATTTCAATCATATTTAGGAGTCATCAATTCAAAATAAAGAGTTTTTGTTGGAAAGTAAAAAGATTTTGATGTGAAATAATGTTTAGAAATTTATAATTGAAATAAGAAAGTAATGTAAAGAAAATATCTATGTCATTATTCCAAATGAATATTTTTGGTATTTTTGGATAAAAGGGTGGAATAGAAGTGAATTGCTCTTAGAAATGACTATCATAGCTTTCTAAATATTTTGGGAGTTTAATGCACTAGTTTCCTAGTTTACCATACCTCATGGACTCATGAGTTTAATACCTAATTGTTGAAACCTCATCCAATTAGGCATTGTCAAGCTCTATAGTACTAGTGAATCTATTACTTGCAAGGAATTATTAATCGTACGACCGAGACCCCGAATCATCACTTAATTAATCATAAGATTTTTATTCATTATTAGAACCCCACATAATGAAATAAAACCATAATACTGAACCCTCCAAAAATGATAGGAGTGCTACCCACATATGCAGGGTTGTCCCCTCTATTAATAAGAGCATACACATTCTCATGCTTATGGAGGGTTGAAGTCCACTTGACAGTTCAACTAACTACCTATTGATAAATAGTTAAGTCTTTATAAAATAAGAAAGGTGAAAAATGTTTTTAATAAAAAATGAAAGTTGCTCCAGTAGCTAATACTCTCTCCATTCCTAAATATAAAATCACTTTTCCTAATTTAAATAGATTAAAGATGTTTGTTAAACTAATTACTAACACATGATATATATATATATATTACAAATTCATCATAACCATGTACTTTTATTTCAATCTTGCTCTCTTATTTGCTATTATATATATAAGCATTATTAAGGCTTAATTTGGGAAAATTGAGAAAATAAAAAAATAATTTGATATTTAAGAACAAATCAAAATTTAAAAGTCATATTATACTTAGAAACAGATGGAATAACTAATTATTATTAGTAAATGATGTTACAGTGGCATTAGTGGGCAATGATGTGAAGTACTCCCTCCGGTTCTAAATATAAGACCTGGTTGATTTTTTTGGAGATGTTAAGTTTACAAAATACTCGTATGTTGTTAAATTATGAAATATTTGATATATTTTTATATTAGTCATTAGTTTATAGGTTAAATAAACCAGTTTAAGGGAAATTAGGTAAATCAATTTATAATTGTCTTATTATGCTTTTTTAGAATTTTCCAAAAAAGTCAATTAGATCTTATATTTAGGACCGGAGGGAGTAATTGGAACTGAAAAGGCAAGGGAACCACGTGTTTTTGCAAGTGGGAATTTTTTGTTTGCTCAGACCTTTTGCAAGTGGGAATGACTAGTAGTACACAAGTGACACACCCGTGAGTGAAAAAGAACAAACACGCCGTTGACTGAAATTTGCTTTTGCAAGTGGGAATGACTAGCAGTACACAAGTAATTTGCTTTTAACTCTCTTTCACATTTATTATTACATATGACAAACATTCAAATTGTTAACTTAATTAGTTGGTTGAGAGAACAATAATTACGAAAAGAACATTTAACTTAAGCTTGGTTTCCTTTAAGTGGTGGACAATATTTATACCTGTATTATTAATTAATGGCTTGAAAGAAAATTAGTTGAGGAAAAAATTAGATTAAATTCAAACTTGTCATTCAATTCTATTTTACGATTGAAAGTTTGTTAGTGAGATAATTATATAAACTATCTTTGTCAAATTGAAGTCATTTGTTTATAGACCTTTAATTGATAATGATATGTAGCAAGAGATTAGACATATGTAGTAAGAGATTATGCATACTAATTTAAATGAAGATTTGAATAGGATTGAAAGAATTATTTGAATATAAAAGACTTCATACAACAATATAATAACACTACTACAAATTGTCCCTCTACCAGCGCACCTTTACATGCGCTTAGAAGAAACACATGTATTGAGGGTCCTTTACATGCGCTTTAAGCGCATGTACAGGTAAGAATCTATACATGCGCTTAAAGCGCATGTAGAGGCCTTATCTCTACATGCGCTTTAAGCGCATGTATAGAAATGTGCATCAATTAAAATTCACTAAAACAATTACTAGAAAAGAATTTAAGTATTTAGACATAAAATATAAAATGAACTTAGGTGAAGAGCTCAAAATTATATGGAAACACCCTTTACATGCGCTTTAAGCGCATGTAAAGGCACAAACACCCTTTACATGCGCTTAAAGGCACTTAAGAGGTCCTCCTCAGACCTCATAAGGTGTTCCTGCTTGTGGACTTAGTGTTTCAAAGCTCCATTACCACTTTTAGGTGCTATGAAAATGTTGAAACACCCTTTACATGCGCTTTAAGCGCATGTAAAGGCACTACTGAAGTGCAAAACATGGAGTCATGCCTAAGAGGTCCTCCTCAGACCTCATAAGGTGTTCCTGCTTGTGGACTTAGTGTTTCAAAGCTCCATTACCACTTTTGGGTGCTATGAAAATGTTCAAAAACACCCTTTACATATGCTTTAAGCGCATGTAAAGGCACTACTGAAGTGCAAAACATGGAGTCATGCTTAAGAGGTCCTCCTCAGACCTCATAAGGTGTTCCTGCTTTTGGACTTAGTGTTTCAAAGCTCTATTACCACTTTTGGGTGTTATGAAAATGTTGAAACACCCTTTACATGCGCTTTAAGCGCATGTAAAGGCACTACTGAAGTGCAAAACATGGAGTCATGCATAAGAGGTTCTCCTCAGACCTCATAAGGTGTTCCTGCTTGTGTACTTAGTATTTCAAAGCTCCATTACCACTTTTGGGTGCTATGAAAATGTTCAAACACCCTTTACATGCGCTTAAAGCGCATGTAAAGGCACTACTGAAGTGCAAAACATGGAATCATGCATAAGAGATCCTCCTCAGACCTCATAAGGTGTTCCTGCTTGTGTACTTAGTATTTCAAAGCTCCATTACCACTTTTGTATGTGGAAATGCTGCCTGTACATGCGCTTTAAGCGCATGTATAGGACTAATATTAAAATAAAAGTTGATTCATTCAATTTATTTAATGATGAAAAACTTAATATAACTCATTATTTGATTTATATACATACGTAAGTTTTAAAACATAATATAACTCATTATTTTATTTCCCTGAGTAATCTTGGCGCTGTGATTTAAAATAATATTTAGACTTAAATAATAATGTCACAATTGTGAGACTTTATTATTATTTTTATTTGAAATATATATATATATATATATATATATATATATATATATATATATATATATATATATATATGAAATAAGGGTAAAGGAGCAAATCTGGCCCCCAAGTAACCACCAAAGAGCGCTGAGGACCCTAAACTAACCACAGGCCCGGATCTGTACCCCAAGTAACCAAGATGTTAAAAAAATACCCCGGTTGGACGGTCAACTACGTTTGACCGTTACCTTGCTTATTTGGATGCCACGCGAGCTCCTGCTGTGCCACCTCTGCATGCCACACGTGGCATGTTAGTTTAGGGTACTCAGCGCTCCTTGGTGGTTACTTGGGGGCCAGATTTGCTCCTTTACCCAAATTTTAAATTTGTATCCATCAAATTCTTTTGATAAGATTCAATTAAATACTTAAATATTTAGGAAAGGTAATTAGAATTAGTTAACTTATGATTAAGTTTGGCATTAGATAAAAGATGTTAATTAACACTATAAATGTTATATTATGTTACAACATTCAAATTTCATTTGTACATGCTTTCAGTAGGGAAAAAAATTTGAGCGAGAAATGACAAAAGAAAACTTGTTAAATTATTCTTAAAAATAGTTTTATTGCTATAAAACAAGAATTCTCACTTAGTATATCCAATCTATAGCCACTTAATATCAAACCTCATTCGAGTAATTTGAGTAATTACCTACGTTTCTCAACTAGTTATTTGAGATATATGAGTAGTTAATGGGGTTTTGAAATGTCTCAAAGTAATGGAAAATTCTAGCAATTAAAAGCGATACTCGAGTAGTTACCTATGTTACTGAACTAGTTATATGCGATATATGAGTAGTGAATGGATTTTTTTGCATTTTTACTAAATTTCATTTTAGACAAATTGACGACTATATCTTATTTGTCCTTCTGAGAATTAGAGTCACCCACTTATTCAATTGAAATTCAAATGTCATTTTATTGCCATATTCCCATGACAAATGAACTATGTAAAAAAAAGCAACAAACGAGTCAACTGTAACTATGTAAGCCCTATATTAAGGATATACTCCCTCTCGTCTACAATATACTCCCTCCGTTCCTAATATTATAGGTTTACATAGTTACAGTTGACTCGTTTGTTGCTTTTTTTTACTCCCTAATATACTAAGTGGGAATTCTTGTTTTATAGCAATAAAACTATTTTTATGAATAATTTAACAAATTTTCTTTTGTCATTTCTCGCTCAAATTTTTTTCCCTACTGAAAGCATGTACAAATGAAATTTGAATGTTGTAACATAATATAACATTTATAGTGTTAATTAACATCTTTTATCTAATGCCAAACTTAATCATAAGTTAACTAATTCTAATTACTTTTCCTAAATATTTAAGTATTTAATTGAATCTTATCAAAAGAATTTGATGGATACAAATTTAAAATTTGGGTAAAGGAGCAAATCTGGCCCCCAAGTAACCACCAAGGAGCGCTGAGTACCCTAAACTAACATGCCACGTGGCATGCAGAGGTGGCACAACAGGAGCTCGCGTGGCATCCAAATAAGCAAGGTAACGGTCAAACGTAGTTGACCGTCCAACCGGGGTATTTTTTTAACATCTTGGTTACTTGGGGTACAGATCCGGGCCTGTGGTAGTTTAGGGTCCTCAGCGCTCCTTGGTGGTTACTTGGGGGCCAGATTTGCTCCTTTACCCTAAATTTTTTGATAAGAAACTTTATCTTTTGAGTTTTTTAAGGTGCAAAAATGGTGACAATGTGAGCACCCTGAAGTACCTCCACATATGGAAGTTAACATGCTTACACATGTTGCCACGTGAGAAAGTCCATGAATTTAATCTTGTATAATTATTTTTTTTTTGTCAACATAATCTTTTATAATTCAGTTTTTTTTTGTTTTGACAATTTTATAATTTAGTCTTTAAAGTGTAAATACTTACATATAAAATCATAAAATGGTTAAAACTACACTAATTGAATTGTAGCGAGATCAAAGAGTAGGAAGGAACTGAGTTATAGTTAAGGGTTAATAATTATTCTTATCAATAAATAATTATGGAATAAGCATCATTTTGACAACCAAACAATAAATGGTACTAATATATCATTTTGACTTAAGAAGAATAAAAGGCTCATTTTTAGCCAATGTCGTCCATCATACATACATCAATGTTGTTAACATGTTCACATGGTGATAAAACTGATGGTGTTAATGAGTGAAGGATGACATTGACCAAAATGATAAGGCTAAATTGATACTATTAGAATACTGAAATTCTAAGTACTAAACATGAGAAAAAATCTGATTAAAAGAACATACAAGTGAAATACTCGTAGCAAAGAGAACAAGATTGGGATTAAGTTAAGATCCTTTGTTGCTTATTAGAGTCCTTATGTAGTGAAAAAGTTATAACTAAAGGATGGACTTTATGTCTAAAGAGATTGACTAGGAATATACTATGAGTTACAATTTTGGACAACAATTTGTTTTTGTTTCCCAAGGGTATCTCACTCCCATGTCAAATGAAACTAATCTCTCGCTGTTCTAAAGTCCCATATAGGGGTAGACAACTGGCTTGTGAATTTTCTCCATTCACGATGGCTAGGATTCAAACATCAACTACTTGCTTAAGAGACGAGAATATTTACTACTCATATCAACTCGCCAGGATAATTTTGGACAACATTTGTTTGAGACTAGTTAGGCAGGTCAATTAGTTGAATGTGCTTGATAAGGGAATATGATAATCAAGTCATAATTAGAATTCGACTGAAATATCATCCCAAGTAGAAACAATCAAGTGATCAGATTTTCTTTGTCCTCATTTCATATTTAATATTTTTTTGCTTTATTTTATTTTTCAATAGTGAACACCTCAATTGAGTAAAATATATCCCGAATTATTTTGTTTGTTTGTTCTATTTTCTAGAAAGAGGAGTAAAGGGTGTAGTTTTCAACTAATAAATTACCCCTCTCCTTCCCTTCAAAATTCAATCATATGGTCGAAACTATATTCCATTTCTCAGAGAATTAGGATTCTGAGCATATTACCACCTTTTCCTTCCATGTCAGCTCACAATCCTCTTATCCTCCAATATTACGTCGAAGGTAACATCATCTCCCAATGCTTGCCAACATGAACCTTATCTCCTTCAATGGCTCCTTGTTCATTTAATGATTTCTAGATTTTGATTTCTCTCCTTCAATGTCTCCTTGTTCATTTAATGATTTCTAGATTTTGATTTCTATAATTCCTTCGTTTGTTTCATCAATTCTGATGCATCATTCGCGATGTTTTTTTTTATTCATTTTGCTCAATACTATTTCCATGGTGAACCACGTTAACTGTGTGTGATTTCTTTTCTTTTTGATAATTTGAACTATGGTTTGATTCGTAATTTTCTTTGGCCATTGCTGTAGATTGAGCTTGATGGTGACTCCAGACAATTTTACGTTGTTTGGGTCTGTTTGGGCGGAGAGGGTTAGGGCTTTACAAGGAAGGAAGGATATATTGGTCATGTTATTTTTAAAATTTACATATTAAATTAAATAAAGAATATATCACACTTCCATCGTCAAACTAAACGCACGTGGAATCTTAATTTCACTTTTAGTTCAACTTTTTATTTTATTTTGAAATCTGTTCCATCTTACCATACAGGGCATTAGGTCTCCCCCAATGCTCTTTTGTGAAGATGTGCGTTTTGTCCCCTTACTTCCATATTCTTCATTTTATTTTAAACAAAATCAGCAACAAAAAATCATATGGAAAATAATAATAATGATGCTAATAAATAGTTTGAATAAATTAAAATCCCGTCATCTAAAACAATAATTTATATAATTATTTCTTTCCTATTTCAATTAAATATAAATATTTCAAAAACAAATATCCCAATAATATTTCAAATTCATATTTTTTCAAATGACATCAAAATCTATTATTTTTGGTTGTTGAATTAATCAATAACTCAGCATGTAGAATAAAATACACCTAAAACTCTTATAAATGTGGGAGTCATCAACAGTTACTAAGATCATTTTAATGCGTAACACTGTACTTTTGTATTTTTTACTTTATTTAGTCTTATAGGTAACTTTTTTTTTCTATTTTTAGTTCATTTTCTATTTTAGAATAATTTGTAGAAATCCATTTTTACGTCAAACAAAATATTTTCTTTCACAAAAATATTTCTTTGACCTTATATTAATTTTCGTAAGATTTTCACATGAAAATGCATCGTCCAACAATTTTTATTGAATCTCTAAAAGACATAAGTCAAAGAAAGCCTTAAAAATACTTGTCTCCGGAAATTTATTTATAGTCCTCTGATCTTTCTTTTCAAATAACATCCTTATACTTAAATAACTTCTTTTAATATATATTTTAAATTTTGGGTTGTTACAGTGATCTATTTTTTAACTTTAATTCATTCGATCATAATTTTGAAATGTATTTGCAAGTGGGTATATGAAGAAGATTTTGCAGCCAGACAATTAACTATTTTTTTTTTTCAATATTTTATGAATTCAAAAGTTTATCGGTATCAATCATAATAATATGGCTGCTTTCCTTCTTTTTTTTTAGCCAAAAGACAACTTTCTTTCATGATGTATTGATATACAAATGTAAGAGAAAACTTGACTTTTTATATAATGAACGTTATTAAAACAAAAAAACCCCATAATTAAGGATAGGTCAAACGATGACGAGAAAATATGTAATTACACATGACGAATAAAACCCGCTTTTTCAGAAAACAAATAAGAAGAAATAGGAGAGGAATATAGTTAACCATAGATATATAACTAAGGTCGGTTAGGTCAAACTGAATCTTTTTTATATAAATTAAAAAAAATCTAGCGTTGGTATTGTAACATATCCCTTTACTAAAACTAGTCTTTAATTCTTTTTCATTCTTGCTAATTTTACAAGAGGTTATAAAAACAAATCATACATCTTTCATAACAAATTTACAAACTAACATTGCATTGTTCTCTATAACAAATAAATTTACAAATCAATCATTTATCTTATTTCGGTTACATTTGCCAAAAATATATTCATTGTTCTCACTATATATTGGGTACTAAAACATAATTAAAACTCGAGTATAATTGATAGAGCCTCTATCTTTATCCCCAATAAAAAAGATATGGAGTACTCATCAAAGTTGATTTTCATCCTATCGTTCTGCTTCATTTCACACCAAGCTTTCACCGTTAAGGCCACAGTTCCAGCGTTATATGTGTTTGGTGATTCCCATGTTGACGCTGGAAACAACTTGCATTTGCATACAGATGCACAGGCTAACAGATTTCCATATGGAATTGATCTTAATAACACATATGGTCGATTCACCAATGGAAAAAATATGGCCGACTTCATCGGTATGTTCAATTTCTTAATTGTTCAAAGACTTTCTTCAGTTGTTTATTCATTTTATTCATAACAAAATTTTGAATATTTTCTAGAATTTTTTTAGCTAAATACGTATTTGATGACTTGAGCTAATTTGATACGAGGTTTATTTGTTTGTTTCTTTCCAAAACAGCATCCTATTTGGGTTTGCCGCTGGTTCCTGCTATCTTGGACCTGCCTGTAGCAAAGAGAAATAACCAAATAATAACTGGAACCACCTTTGCGTCTGGATCTTGTGGCATCCTAAGCACGACCGGAGCTGTATGAAATGAATTAAAATAGATACAAATTGATAGTTAGGAGTTTAAATCTTAGAAATAATTTTTTCACTTGCAGCGAGCATAAGGCTACGTACATTTCAAATCCAAATTTTTTTTGATAAAAAAATAAAACACATTCACGGAGCTTACTACTCTATCACATTCACGGAGCTTACAGCAACATGAAACAAAATTTTCCTACTATAAGCATTTCACGGGTTATTTCAAATCGAAATTGATGGGTATTTTGTGAACTGGTAGCCCGTATGTATGAATATACATAAAAAATATAATAAACATCTAATCTAATTATACATTTTATATGTGTTGTAGGGACATTGTTTAAGATTGGCACAACAAGTACAAATCTTCAATACAACCATTCAATATCATCTTTCAAAGGAAATAAGGAATCCTCAGCAGTTGAAGCAACACTTGGCCGATTCCATATATCTTGTCCTTGTTGGAAATAACGATTATAACGACGCTATGAGTAGAAACGAGACCCAAAAACATGAGCCATCTGATTATGCAGATATTCTTATTAATGAAACCACCAAAAACCTTCAGGTACTTCATTCTACATAATCTTGATTAATGTTTTTCCTTTAATGTCATAGATTAAATTTCGTTCGCCTTTAATAACACCGTATTATTTCTGTTAGGGAAAATAGTGTATTATATATATTATGTAGCAACTTAATTTCTATGGTCTCGCTACATTTTCGCATTTGTTCTATTTTGAGCAAACACCATTTTTTTATTGACACCGTCAGTTCCATTTTAACATGCGCGAAAATGTCATTCTAATATGTACTAATAAATATAATATTTTTCACTTTAGTGTTATGCTCTAATGTTATATAACTTCACACAATTGCCTTTGAATGCCGATTTTCTAGAAACTTTATGCTTTTGGAGCTAGAAAATTTGTCTTGTCGGGCGTTTCAAATTGTGCGCCTGGAAATTACACAATTCCAGCATGTAGAGCAAGATACTTTGCAGACAAACTTCCTGATGTTTTGCAAAGGTTACAATCTTCCCTCAGTGGTTCACAATTTACAATGTACGATGTCCACAAGGTGTACTCAAAGATCGTTGAGAATCCACTACAATTTGGTAAGTAATAACAGATTCACTAGTACTAATAACAATAATATTAACGATTTTAGATAATCAATTGGATAGAACACATATATACATGACTTCTTATTTACATGATTATTTATATATATATATGTCACTTACACTTACAATTAAGGCCAATGTTTATAGATGATCTTAGGCTCGGCTAAAGAATGAGAAATTTAATAGACTCTGTAACCAATGTAAAATCATGTCGACTCTCATGAATATAAATCAATGAGAATGATGTTGATATATGTTTGTATGTTACAATAGAGCCCATTGACAGAATTAAATATTATTATCAACAATTGGTTTCTAGATATAAGAATTCTCATTATTATTTTTTGAATTATGTATAATTTTTCTTTATATATGGTTTACTATAGGGATTACAAACGTAACTGATCCTTGCTGGCTGGAGGGAGGAATCCCTTGCCCTGATAGATCAAAGTACCTAAGATGGGATCCATATAGCCATCAAACTCAGGTTGCCTATGAGATTGCTGCAAAGGATTGCTTCTATGGAACTGCTTGTGCTCCTTATAATATTGAAGCTTTAGCCAATGCATAAACAAAGTGATTGTATCATTAGAAAAATGTATTTTAAGTTGTATTCATTTTGATTTTTTTATTGATTTTTCATTCTTTGGGAATAAAGAAAAGACTTCAACATATACTGTACTACTTGTCTATCAAATTAATACTACCTCCGGTCATAAATATAAGAACTAATTGACTTTTTTGGAAATCCTAAAAAAGCAAAAAATAAGTCAATTATAAATTGATTTACCTAATAATTTTTCTTCTTAAACTAGTTTATTTAACCTATAAACTAATGATTGATCTAAAAATATATCAAATATTTTGTAAATTTAACATCTCCAAAAAAAGTCAATCAGGTCTTATATATAGAACCGGAGGGAGTAATATTTCTCATGCTGTCCCCATTAGAGGTTCTTCATCAATGGAACATTATTAAAGGAAGCATTTTAGGAAACAAATAAATATTAAATTGTTAAAAATAACTAAATCAATCAATTGTTTATGTTTATAAATTAGTCATCTACTTGTGTGTGTAGAGAGAGTGGGAGAAGCAGGTGAGCTGGAGGAGCAAATAATGATGCATTTAAGTACTGAAAAAATCAAATTGATTCTATTGGGAGGATTTTAGATAGAATAATATAAAGAATATTAATATTCTTACTTCGATAGATTCACCAATCGTGCTTTTCCTATATCACATAATTAGGCATCTCAACAACCAAATAATCTTACCCCATCAGATATAAGTCTTTTAAATGGATTGTGTAACACCTAGATTTTTCTTACTATATAATTGTGATTTAATCAATTTATACCACAAATATGTTATTGAAAACCCAAAAAAATACGAATAAATAAAAAAAATTATTTTGAAAGTTAAATAAATATTTTCCTCATTTAAAACTATTTAAAATCCTTCTTTTGTAAAATGAGCTTCAATAAATAAATTATATAGTTATGAAAACTCATGTGGACAAAAATTAATTAGATGACTAAATTTAAATATATTACTTAATTCTATCAGGTTTCTTAATTAGTCGATCTATCTAAAATCTCATTTTGATTATTTAATTAAATACAATTATTACTACAATTACAATTAATACAAATTGGCTATCCCAGGTGATAGCTTCCTAGTTATGTATATCACAAGCTTTTCGCTTATTACATATTAATAAAACAAATTCAAATTACAACAACCTATTTATTTCTAGCATAGGGCCTAGCAAGCTTTCCTGCTACTCAACTTAACATTCTCCCTGCATCTCTGAAAACATTTTGAAAAACGGGGTGAGATTCAAAGAATCCCAATAGCAATTTATTTCATTCATATATCTTTTAAAACTGCTCATATAATGATAGTGCGCTCCTGTTGGTGTTATACTAGCTTTAGTAAAACACTCATACAGGGCCCCTACCTTAACAATATGTTTGTTACAGGCAGAATACATAATACATGTGCCTATCGCACCACCTACTACTTATAGCAATAAGTTCGCCTTTCGTAGTAGGCACACCTGACATGATTTTCTAGTAAAAATAAATTCAACAATATGGCATAGGGGGAGCGACCCTCCTCATGCCTGGAGTACTCCACCAAAATATAAATGCAGAAATAAACCCTATCAAAATCTGAAGCAGTAATTTTCAAAATTTATAATCATTTATAGCATGCTATTTTTATGACTGAAATAACCCGCTACCTGAGCTCTAGCCAATTATTCTCCACACATATATACACCTTGAATTCAATCTTTACTTCCACAATGTTTCCAAGTACCAGCACCAGCATATGCATCTCTGTTGTTATTATTATATAAAATAGTAATTAGCAACTATGCTTATCCATATATATATATAGCGTCTCTCTCGAACCCTATTGGATTTGATGCTACCCAATCCCCTTTCTTTATATCATTTTTCCTTGTCTTAATAAATAATCTCTTTCACTCATTCCTGTTAATTCTCAATAGTATCAAATTAATAACTAATTGAACATAATCATGATCATACAATTAACAAGTCATAACTTTGTAGTCACATGGATATTAAACCACTTCCCACAAATAATAATCACAGCAAGTGTAATCTTATTCCATTACAAACTTTTGTACCGCATACAAATTCCTAATTTTAGAAGTTAATTTGAACATGCAAGGACCCACACATGAATGTAACAAATTGAATGTATATTTATTGTATTTCCAGCAACAAAACATACTATTTTGAAGAATATTTTGACATTCTCACGTTCAATCTTATTTATTATATACAAGTTCACAAAGAAACCAATTCAAATTGTCAACCACAAAAAGTTCCAATTAACCATTCATACCAAAATACAATACAGTAACCAATTTATATTGAAAATGCCACTTTCCAACTTACATTGAACTTCCGTATAATTTTCATAACAATTTGTTTATTTAACATTTGCTCATGCACATTCCAAATAACTCCATATAACTCCCGCTACGGAATTTTCAACCCAAAAGAAATGATCATTCATTCAGCCAAGACAAGCAAAACTCACCAAATAAGAAACACATGGAAATCCTAAGTTCAATCATGAAATTTCATCATCTATATTTACACCCATTCAACAACACCATAAAAAAAAGAAATCAGAATTTTCCAGAGAATCGATAAGCTCAACCAAAGTATCACATGCACATGTAATAATATACCTAAATAAATTATGCCTCAACAGATTTGCAATTGAAAATCTTAAACTACAAAATCCCCAATTCGGTTCTCTCTCTTCCTCCCAAGATCATAACTTGATCACAGAAAATCTATATAAAACTAAAGAGAATCTTCACCTGAACTAAACCCATCTATTGTGTGTGCCATTGGAGCTTTCCTTCGCTGCTATACAAAACTGTCGGGAATGCCTTTGCCGTCACAGAAACTTCATTGAACGTGAAAAGAGAAAACAAATTGGAAATTTTGAATAAGGAGCAAGAGAAACGAAAAAGAGAATGAAGGGAGGTTCCCACCTTCAGTTTCGTCGCCGGAATCAACATTTTCAGTCGTCGGAGAAGTTGGAGGTAAAGATAGGAATAAGAGAGTGTTAATGAGATTACTAGGGTGAGAGTTGAAGGGAAATTTTTGAAGAGGGGAGGTATGGCGGCTGGACTGAGGAACAAGAGGAGTGAAGTAGGGTTAAATATAGTGAGTATTAAGCTTTTGTCCCCCAAAACTATTTTATTTTCAGTTTAGTCCTGGTTATTAAACTTTATTGTTTTTAACTTAGTCCCTGTCCAACATGATTGTCGATGAAACTTTAAGAACATTCCTCCATTATAATTTGTTTAGGCCTCAAAATACTTTTCAAAAATTCCTAACTCCAAATGACCCCCTTTAATTAAATTTCCTTAATTTCTAAAGTAAATAAGATTTAAAATCATGAAAAACATCTCAATTATCATAATTTCATTCTTAAGATTTTAAATTTCTAAATAACATCTCGATAATTCCTTATTATCTCTAATTTAGATTTTTGGGGTGTTACAATTCTCTCCCCCTAAAATAATTTCGTCCTCGAAATTGAAAGAGACACACTTATTAGATACAAAGAAAGAGATCAATTCTTTATACTTTTAGAAAATATTGGTTAAGCAAACTATAAGAATGAGCTAATGGATTGACTCAAGATTTTGTATTTAAATTATTGTGGTTGTGGAATACAATGTTTTTGGGATTGATACAGAGCTGGTTGGTCATATTTATCTCAATATGACGATGTTGGAGGAAGAGACCAATATGATTAAGGTTTTCCAAAGATGTTATAATAAACTTTCAAGTCATATCACAAGAAAAAGAAGCTTAGAGTATATTTCTAGGAGGTGTGACTATTAATAGTGATACGTCTATGACATGGGTCATTTATTTGGACTAGAGATTTGCTAAGAATAATTTAGAGAAAACTTTGGGCATTTTGGCTAAGGTTATTATATCTTTCTTTTAGAATCTAATAATTATTATTACTGGGGAAAGACATTTGACCGCTCACTAAGACAATTCTTGATGTTCTTGGGGTTTCAAGGAGGTGAAATCAAATAAGATTAATCTGTATGTATAAAACTTTTATACAGGGTTAAAATAGTGCACAAGCTGAAAACAAAGATGGACATTACCTTGATACTTGAGGACTTTAGGAGGAACAGAAATTAGCTAAGAGGGATTCACATAAATGCTATTGCTGATATTGTTAAAGAGAAAAGGAATAAGCCTACCACTTTATTATTTATTAAGAGTGATGCAACCAAGTGTTAATCTTAATCACTTTCAATTAATTTCAGTCTAGAACAATTTAAATCCCAACCAACCATCATTGACAACACATATTTTTAAGACGAGCTCTGCAAAATTGTTACAAACCAACACCAAATCATGAACAATACAACTAATTCTTAGTCACAACAATTTCACTGAACTCAAACAATACACCCGCCTATCAAAATCATTTCTAGAACATTTATAATTTATATTACAATTCATTAAATTTAGCACAAGACGCACACAATTGCTAAAACAAGTCTCAACAAGTCAGATTTGAAATCTTACACATATATAATCACTTAAGATAAAACGTCAGAAAAAGAGCGCACTTTTTTTTTTTGTTCACGTAGAGAAATAAAAGAGAATATGAATCAAAAAATTTGAATAGATAAGAGTGTGTGTGTGTGTATATATTCTTATTAAATTCATAAGAAAATGAACCAAATCTAACAATTTAATAACATCTTTTAAAATAAAACTTAACTCCTCAACCCAATCATGACCAAAAACAGAAAATATCAAGTATAATATTGTAAAGTTATGAATACCACTTATCATTTTAATTAAGCAATTGCTTTTTCAAACAATTATCTTCTTATCTTCACATTAGGAATTCTATAGCCCTTAAATTATTGATTTCATTAATCACTGAATTGTAACAAAACTAAAGGTATTCCTTCTTAAACAATTTATTTCGCTTTCCAACAAGGTGCATCATTTTCTAAGTGAAACTTAGAAGTGGCATATTTTTTTTTCTTAAACATTGTTAGACTGCATAATTAACATTTACATTGAAAAAAAACATTTACATATTATTTTGTTGTACTTAATTTTGTTTTTCTAAAAAAAAATTGCAGATCATGAATTAAGTTATTGTACAAGCCACAATAAAAACCAACAAATGTAAGTCATATAAGCAAACGAGGAAATCACAAGATCTAATTTCAAATAATCCTCAAGCAAGTCAAATAGCTTTTTAATTAAAATAAATCCTCTCAATCCAAATTAGCCAATGAACGAAAAGGAAAGAAAATCAGAATCAGCAAGAATTCCCTAAACTCCTGAAATCAAATATGCAAATATCGCATAACACCTCCTTTATTTTTTATTAAGTTTAATTATATAGTGGATGAGCTTCTACTTACATATATCACCAAACCAAACAGTAATAAAAGTTAGGATATCAAGCTTCTCATAAAACACATAAATCCAATAAAGAAAATGATATAATAGCACTTATATAACTTCATCGTTATAACCAGGTCAAAACAGAGAATTGTACATAATGTAAAAGAAAAATGGCAATCAAAGAAATATTACAACTTATACTTGTAATTTATCATTCATGTTCAAGAACAATTATTATTTTTCATATATTATGCCTAAATCACATTAAAAATCAACTTGATTCTTTGCAATTGCCTAATAACTTATATTTCCTTTATCAGAACAAGGTAAAATTTCCAAAACTTTACACTAACTTAATCAAGTTTATTATAACTTTCACACTTTCAATTTCATAGTTAACATGTAATGACCCTATACATTAGCAACTATTTGCTTCTTTATTGAAGAAATCAAATCTCAATATTAAAAGCAACCCCAATCAGATTCAAACGTCATTATTAAAGGTGAAAGAAAGAAACACATTTGGAATAGCTAAGAGTCTCAATTTATTTCTATTAACCACTATTATATGACATTCATTCCTAAACTTTCACACATCTTCCCATTCTCAATATGATATAATGTCCCTTTAAATTATGTTTTCTCCTTATACTTCGCACTTATGATTATGAAATCAACTTTACAATTTTTATCAGATTTATTGTGTTGGCAACTTCAACATAAGAATTTTTTTTTTTTTGGTGATTCCATTAGAGGTCTTGATTACTGACAAATCTTTTGAATAATGAACTCAAAAACCTAATATACAATCTTTTATATTTGAATTCCTAGACATATTCCAAAAATCATCAAAATCAAACATTTTTCTTGTTCCCCTTATATTGCTTATGGCCAAATCCAACAGAAACAAAGAAGCAAATTTAAGAATGCCATGTCATACTGCTTAATGAATCTAACCAATTAATTAGAAAGAACAAGCACACATACTCACCTATTGTTTAATTGTTTCATATTCCAGCATAATATAGTTAATCAAATCTTATCCAATTAATAATCAAGCAAGACAATCAAAATAAAATAACATACTCATTTCATTGCAAACCATACACCATAAATTGTAAAAATCAATTAACATCTTGATTCTTACAAATTCTGAGAAACTACAATCACAAGTTAAGTTGATATTTTTTTTTTGAGAAGAAAAAGCTAAGAGCATGTCCCCAAAATGTATTCCAATCACAAAATAACGAAAGGAGACAAATTTACATCAATCAACATTGACTTTATCATACCAGACACATGAGCTACTCGTACAAAAAGTTAGTGAGCTACTCATAAAAAGTTAGTGAGCTACTAGCTAAAGAAGAATTTGAAACTAAAATAGAATACATGTATCATAAGTCATATAGAAATTCGTAATTATAATCTGGTTTCAACCAAAAATAAAAATGAATTATATATGAAAAAAAAATGACAAATGACATCTTCATTTTATTTAATTTTTTTTTTTTCACTTCGAATTATCAATAAGAATTTTGACATTGATAAACCATGTATAAACTAAAATTAAATATCTATAAGGAAAATTCACATAGCTAATATAGAAAATTTAATACTTCATAAAATAATCAAAACCAATGTTAAATCCTAATTTCTCAGGTGCTTTCATTCAAGCATCCAAACAACATTGCACACCCACACTTTTAGTTATAATCTTTTATTCAATTTTTTTTTTGAAAGAACGTTAAGATATTCAATGTAATAATCTAATATCTATAATGGAATAACAATAACAGAGAACCACACTAGGTATCTAAGGAGAAAACAACTCAGACTGTTGATTTTCTCAACCACATTCAAAAATTCAATCTTAATACGTAAAACATATGTCTTCAATGTTAACATGATTTTTATGATTATGATTTTCTTTTTATGGATTTTATACTAGAGAATATAGTTTAATAAAAATCAATCATACTTCATTCACCATTATTATTCCAAATAAAATATATAAACATAAAATAATCGAGTAAAACACTATGAGTTCAATCAAGTTGTATAAAAAAATTAATCAAATTATATACCAAACTAAACAAAAGAAACGAATTCACTTTTCAATCACATTTATAATTTTAAAATTACGGATTCACAAAGGATTTGCAACCAAAACTTTTCAATTGAAACTATAATTATTTTCAAAATGACAACTTACCATCCATATGTTAAGTACAAGCCAACCAATAAAACAATCACAAGCCAACTAATTGTGGGATATTTCAATCACCACCCAAAATAAGAATCAAATTAAGATTAAGAATTATAAAATAAACAATGTTATATAATTAGCTTAAATTAAATCAATACAACAATTCAAATAATCAGTTAACTAAACACCAAAACAACAGAACAGTCAATACAAATAAATTAATGTTCAATTTATTCACTTACATTTCTCTTAAATTTTTTTTTTCCTGAACCCAATAAGGTCTTCCATGATGCCTCGACTATGATTATGTCCGGATCATAATTATACTCGAGACCCCACTGAAGAACTCCTTATTCCGTTAAACTCTCCTCACATTCTTATAAATATCACAATATTTACTTCTTATGGTTCTCTAGTAAAATCATGTTTCTTCTGTATAGTTTTCCCAATTAATTGTTTTGAAATTATTCACTAGCTTCATATGTTATGAATATCACTCCATTTATTTAAATACTCCTTTACAAAATTTTCTACAACTCTATTTAATGTTCCATTTGATCTTATCTCTATAAGAATACTTCTAGGCCCTTAGAACTTTATTATTCTAAATATTGCTACCAAATCAAATGTCAACTACCTAATTATAAACCTTAATTTTTGAATTCCACATTCCCAATATGTGGATTCAAATCAAATTCAAAAATAAACAATTTCAATACAATTCCAATCTTTCTTTTGCATTCATACATTTCCTATCTCATCAATGATATTTAAAGTTTAGCTATGTTTACCTAAAATCACTCAATCACCTATTCCATCTTCAAGGAAATAAACTATTTAAATCAATTATTTTTCTGACTCTATTTATTAGGATATTCCCCTTTTAACTAAATCAATTGCTCCTATATACTACAAAAATTCTATATCAGTTTAAACTTAATCTAATATTTTCAACCGATTGTTTTCCTTCATTGATTCACTATTATTTTCTTTATACCTAATACTATAATTGTTATTCTTTTTCCTAATGTTTACATAAGTTGGTATCCATAAATATGTGATGTACGGACAAAGTATTCTAGCTAATCTGTGCCAAAATCTTTGCTCTGATACCAAATTGTAACACCTAGATTTTTCTTACTATATAATTGTGATTTAATCAATTTATACCACAAATATGTTATTGAAAACCCAAAAAAATACGAATAAATAAAAAAAATTATTTTGAAAGTTAAATAAATATTTTCCTCATTTAAAACTATTTAAAATCCTTCTTTTGTAAAATGAGCTTCAATAAATAAATTATATAGTTATGAAAACTCATGTGGACAAAAATTAATTAGATGACTAAATTTAAATATATTACTTAATTCTATCAGGTTTCTTAATTAGTCGATCTATCTAAAATCTCATTTTGATTATTTAATTAAATACAATTATTACTACAATTACAATTAATACAAATTGGCTATCCCAGGTGATAGCTTCCTAGTTATGTATATCACAAGCTTTTCGCTTATTACATATTAATAAAACAAATTCAAATTACAACAACCTATTTATTTCTAGCATAGGGCCTAGCAAGCTTTCCTGCTACTCAACTTAACATTCTCCCTGCATCTCTGAAAACATTTTGAAAAACGGGGTGAGATTCAAAGAATCCCAATAGCAATTTATTTCATTCATATATCTTTTAAAACTGCTCATATAATGATAGTGCGCTCCTGTTGGTGTTATACTAGCTTTAGTAAAACACTCATACAGGGCCCCTACCTTAACAATATGTTTGTTACAGGCAGAATACATAATATATGTGCCTATCGCACCACCTACTACTTATAGCAATAAGTTCGCCTTTCGTAGTAGGCACACCTGACATGATTTTCTAGTAAAAATAAATTCAACAATATGGCATAGGGGGAGCGACCCTCCTCATGCCTGGAGTACTCCACCAAAATATAAATGCAGAAATAAACCCTATCAAAATCTGAAGCAGTAATTTTCAAAATTTATAATCATTTATAGCATGCTATTTTTATGACTGAAATAACCCGCTACCTGAGCTCTAGCCAATTATTCTCCACACATATATACACCTTGAATTCAATCTTTACTTCCACAATGTTTCCAAGTACCAGCACCAGCATATGCATCTCTGTTGTTATTATTATATAAAATAGTAATTAGCAACTATGCTTATCCATATATATATATAGCGTCTCTCTCGAACCCTATTGGATTTGATGCTACCCAATCCCCTTTCTTTATATCATTTTTCCTTGTCTTAATAAATAATCTCTTTCACTCATTCCTGTTAATTCTCAATAGTATCAAATTAATAACTAATTGAACATAATCATGATCATACAATTAACAAGTCATAACTTTGTAGTCACATGGATATTAAACCACTTCCCACAAATAATAATCACAGCAAGTGTAATCTTATTCCATTACAAACTTTTGTACCGCATACAAATTCCTAATTTTAGAAGTTAATTTGAACATGCAAGGACCCACACATGAATGTAACAAATTGAATGTATATTTATTGTATTTCCAGCAACAAAACATACTATTTTGAAGAATATTTTGACATTCTCACGTTCAATCTTATTTATTATATACAAGTTCACAAAGAAACCAATTCAAATTGTCAACCACAAAAAGTTCCAATTAACCATTCATACCAAAATACAATACAGTAACCAATTTATATTGAAAATGCCACTTTCCAACTTACATTGAACTTCCGTATAATTTTCATAACAATTTGTTTATTTAACATTTGCTCATGCACATTCCAAATAACTCCATATAACTCCCGCTACGGAATTTTCAACCCAAAAGAAATGATCATTCATTCAGCCAAGACAAGCAAAACTCACCAAATAAGAAACACATGGAAATCCTAAGTTCAATCATGAAATTTCATCATCTATATTTACACCCATTCAACAACACCATAAAAAAAAGAAATCAGAATTTTCCAGAGAATCGATAAGCTCAACCAAAGTATCACATGCACATGTAATAATATACCTAAATAAATTATGCCTCAACAGATTTGCAATTGAAAATCTTAAACTACAAAATCCCCAATTCGGTTCTCTCTCTTCCTCCCAAGATCATAACTTGATCACAGAAAATCTATATAAAACTAAAGAGAATCTTCACCTGAACTAAACCCATCTATTGTGTGTGCCATTGGAGCTTTCCTTCGCTGCTATACAAAACTGTCGGGAATGCCTTTGCCGTCACAGAAACTTCATTGAACGTGAAAAGAGAAAACAAATTGGAAATTTTGAATAAGGAGCAAGAGAAACGAAAAAGAGAATGAAGGGAGGTTCCCACCTTCAGTTTCGTCGCCGGAATCAACATTTTCAGTCGTCGGAGAAGTTGGAGGTAAAGATAGGAATAAGAGAGTGTTAATGAGATTACTAGGGTGAGAGTTGAAGGGAAATTTTTGAAGAGGGGAGGTATGGCGGCTGGACTGAGGAACAAGAGGAGTGAAGTAGGGTTAAATATAGTGAGTATTAAGCTTTTGTCCCCCAAAACTATTTTATTTTCAGTTTAGTCCTGGTTATTAAACTTTATTGTTTTTAACTTAGTCCCTGTCCAACATGATTGTCGATGAAACTTTAAGAACATTCCTCCATTATAATTTGTTTAGGCCTCAAAATACTTTTCAAAAATTCCTAACTCCAAATGACCCCCTTTAATTAAATTTCCTTAATTTCTAAAGTAAATAAGATTTAAAATCATGAAAAACATCTCAATTATCATAATTTCATTCTTAAGATTTTAAATTTCTAAATAACATCTCGATAATTCCTTATTATCTCTAATTTAGATTTTTGGGGTGTTACAGATTGGTACCAAACGAGGATTTTCTTCATATCCAACGATCAAATTCAACACCGATGAGCTATGGACTACTAGAGGATAAACCCTTGTTTTTCTTAATCGGGTTTTAGATGCTAAAGTTCAGTATACAATTTAGAAGGCATATATGTGAAGGAAAAATATAACAAAAGATTGCATATAAATAATATAGAGAAATCCCATAAATAGATGATATCGGATCCGCTGAATGCATAAATTTGAAATTTATGCATGTAATTATTTGATATAAATGGTCAAACAAGAAGTACAATCATAACCAATTTAGTTCATATTATTATTCTTCATTGGCTTGAACTTCTTGCACCTCATGAGTTTAGAATTCACGACGAACATAACTTCATTCTGATTTCCCAACACTACCATTGGAATGTACGAAAACCGAAAAATCACTTTCGCATAACTTGGTCGATTGTCGTTTTCCCACCGAGGATGATATATTCTCTCAATGCATGGACCAAATCTCCTGATCAATATACAATCCACAAAACACACATAATAAAATTGATATTTGTTTCAATTGCTATCTAATAAACATATATTATATTTTTATTGTGCGTGTGTGTTTGATAAATATATAATGTTCTTTAATTAAGGACACATTTTTTACCTTTAATTAGGGCGACATTACACTTGATGAGCGTATGTGGTTGAAATAAACATTTTTATTTCACCCTTGATATAAAGTCTTCTCTCTACATTTACAAATAATTTTCACCTCTTTCATTCATTCTCCTAAAAATTTTTAAAAGGGTAAAATTGAAAGTGATCGTTAAATACCCTACAAGTTATATTGATATTCGGTATTAATTGTTTTCCATAAGTGAGTTATAATAAGGAGTAGTGTGTGTTATATTTGGGTAAAAGAAAAAATTGAATTTCTCCTCACAAGTTACGGTGAACTAACAGAGGTTTAATGGTCCAACACTCCTTAGAAAAATGTAAGAGACATGTTTAAAATAATACGTTTGTTCAGCTTCACAATTTTTTTTTATTCCAATAAGGGAAGAAACATACGTTGACTTATGTTCTTAAATTAAAAGAAAGAAAATAGTAAAATTGATTGCTGGTAATATGAGTAACGCTGCTTCACGCATGTAGGTGTGAGTGTAATTGGGTCGGTCTGCGAGTTGGCTCTATCCTCTCTCCCCCTCCTCTCAAACTTTTTGGGTGGTGGTGGGATCTCTTCTCTCGTCGTTGTACGAGCTTTTTCATCGGCGTCTCCTTCCCCGGTTCATGTCGGGGAAGGAGACGTCCGTCACTTTCATTGGTCTGCTTTTATATTTCTTCCATTTTCAAATAGATTGGTTTACGAGGTTCGACGACAAGAGGAATTTCTTCTACCAAATCTTCATCTTATATATTAGTTTTGTGGGTATGTTTGTTTCCGTGAGATCTACTCATGGAGTTTCTTTGAAAACCAAATTGATTGGTTTATTGCCGATACGAGGTGTGGATCCTTTGGGATGGTTCTTTGAACAACCACTACTCAATGGCGTTTCTACCGGTGACGGTTCTTTTCTACCCAAAAATTTTCATGAAGGAAGGATGAAGAGGATGGTAGGGTTTTTGCGGCGGCGGCTACCTCATATCCATGTTTACCATTTTAGGTTTTCAATGTATTACCATTTGAATTTTCCTTTTTGCAGACCTATTTTGTATTCTCATTTTCTAAATTAATAAAAATTCCCGCTTCCTGATCAAAAAAAAATAATTGGGTCGGTCGGCAATATTGAGTTAGTTTTATATTAATCATCAATTGACATAATGATTGTTGTGACCATTAACTGGTCAATGCTTTTCTTACGGAATAGTTATAAGAAAGATGATATAGAAACTAAATAGGATCAATAAAGATTCTGTTATATCCACCAAAACCAAGCAATCAATATATATATAGTAGAATGGTAATTGTGCAGTGAATGGGAAATTTGTCTTTATTTTACTTCAAGATAAAGATGAAAATTTCGAGAGAGAAAAGTATGAAAAAAAACCATGGGATTTTAGTTGTTTTATGAATTATTTTTACGAAAACCATCCTCCTTTTGGAGTTTGTTATGATATACAATTGATTAATCATGCAGGTTATAAATTTTGTTAAAGAATAAATATGTACAAAAAATAACTTCTCTAATAAATGAATATGATCCTTATTTATGGATAGATCAATGAATATGAGAGTCTCACAATTAATATGGGGATACAAACCAAAGGTTATTATGGTAGAAAAAAAAAGCAAAATAATAATGAAATATTCAAATAGACTATTAGTGTTTCTAAAAACAGAAATGTGCCATCTGTTAAAACAATTCTGCTTAATTCTGTCTAACCATATACATAGTGCATCTTGTAGAAGAAATGTTTGTTCAATCTGATTATGAAATGTCTTTACTATGTGTTATAAGTTATAACATATTTATCATGACCTAGCTTGGAAGAAATATCTGTTCATCAATAGGTCATCTAAAGAGTTATTAACTATCATCGTTCAATTTTACCAAATCTATTAGGGGTACACATTTAAGATTGGGACAGAGGAGAGAGGTGGCAAAAATTTGAACAGGTTGAAGACGGAAGTTTTATAATTTTCATATATTTAATGATAGTGTGAGTCTTAAAACAATAGTAAAAGTTTTTGTTATTAACTGTAAAATATATGGAAATTTTATAATTTTCATATATTTAATGCCTTCAAATCTTGAGAAAGCTCTTTAATTATGAGGTTACATCTGACCCTTGTCAAACCCATCTAATGAAACTCGTATGTACTGAACTAACATTTTAATTGAGTTATTTACTGAGTTAACTGTTAGTTTCGATGACATTGTCAAAAGTGTTCGATTCATACTTTAGGCTGGAGGAAGTATATGGGTGTGAGGGACTAATAATTGCATAAATTTTTGGATGGAATAAAATAATTTATTCTGTATTTCAGTTCTTTATATATAAAAATATTTATTTACGGCGACAACACGCTCAAAGGGATTTGACTTTATTCATGCAGAAGAACACACAGAATATAATTATACACTGTGGAGTTTTGAAATCTTCGTCGTCCTTAATTTATACGATGACTCTAAATCAGAAGCAGCACTATATATGTATATATAATATATATGGTACTACTGCTCATGGATAAAATAGTAAAAGAAAAAAGAAAGTGGTAGAGAAGAAAACCGAAATTAATAGAAAAGAAGCACTTACTGATTGAAGAATTGATGAATCTCATTATCATTGACAGGTAGACCTTGAGTGAAGGTCAGAAAAATACCCCTATCTTCCTCAGGTGCTCTGTCCCTCACTGGATCCCATTCCCTTGCAAAAGGGTTCAAAACAAAATTCCCACCACTTTCTTTCCCATTCTTGAACTGCAAAGCAGCTGAATATTTCAAATTCCCCATCACTCTTCCTCTCTGATTTTTTCTGAATATGAGAGAGAGAGAGAGAGAGAGATGAGGGAAATGGAGCTATGTTGGTGGGGTTTATATTGAAAAAGTTATGTGAACTAGCAACTAAAGGAGTAAATGCTATCATCCTCATCAATTTCTGTTAAAACAATAAACTCATTTCATGAAGAGTAGTATTCTCTTCATGAAATACTATTGGCGTCTGCTTTAACTGTTGTTGACTGTTTTAGACTTGATTTTCCATTTTTTGCCGAATTTTAGGTTTTCTTTTATTCGATTATATTATCCGGAAGATTTAATTTGTGTCTGCTTTAATTTGTCAAATGTTGGCACGTGGATACATTCGTCAGAGTGTAAAATTGAACCACTTTGTGAATCAAAAAAAATTGGATCACTTTGATTACTTTAAGGGTAAAATTGTACCCGTGTTATTTTAGGGTGCTCAATAATCTACGGTAGTTACTTGAAGAACAAAATAACGTTATTGCCTATATTTATAAGTACGGTGTGTTTCATAAGTCAAGGATTCAACCTCCAAACATAGTAATCTTTTGGAATGGACCATCCTTATTAGGCTTGCGATTCTCACTTTTGGTCTACGCTATGAGAGATTAGAGTATGTTTCTAATTTACTTTCACAATATATATTTTGATTAATTTAACTTGTTCACTAATCCGCTATTCAAAATTACGCCAATTTTTCTTTTAACTTTAATTTGGTTTAGTAAACTCATTAATATTTGTCAATTACAACAGTAGGACGTTTGCTCTCTTGGTCCTTTTTTCTGGACACAGACTCCGTTGGTCTTTAAGTTAGTTAAAATGGCATACACTTTCATTTAAAAAAAGATATGGCATACACTTTCAATATTGTCCATATGACATATTTTGAAGTGTTTATCTTATCATAATTAGTGCAAGTTTCGAGTATAATATGTAGCCTAAAAGTTTACCTGCATTGTTTGAGCCCAATAACCATTATGACTTTAAGGATTTTATATTACATATAAATAGTGTATATTAAAAAACTTAATTAATGTCCTAATTGTCATTTATAGTAGTGTAAATGTTACATTTACATATATTCATTATGTATGTTTAAAGCTAATCAGCATATTTAACTACACCTCAAATATTCTGCTGCGCAGATTAATTACTACAACATCACAACTTTAACAGGTTTAAAGTATTCAGTAATTCTAATTATGTGAGTTACACCATTAAACAAAACGAACTCCGATTATATAGATACCCTTCAAGAAATATGGATCGAAATGTGTCCATTCTCGCCCTTGAATGCCCTCATTTCATTGTTAAACTAATGTTGTCTTAATAGTAGATTACTTGTATGTAAGAAAAAATTATTTTTCATAGAAAAATTAAAAATTTTGTTATGACTTCAGATTAAAGAATAGTGATGTTCATTTGAAATGTTTGCTTTCTATTATCGTATTTGGAAAAATTCTAAAATTATATGAGAATTATTCAAGAGCCAGTTTAAAAGGGAAAGATTGTATGCATTATTAAAAAAACCATAGGCTATTCAACGTATATCTTAAATTAAATATCTTCTTTGTTTATTTGTTACATATGAATCTATATTAGGATACTTCTTCCATTCTTATGTATTCTTTCCAAACAAAAAAAGTTATTAAAATAGTTATTGAAAAAAATGAAAGTTCATTAATTAAATCTTTCTTAAATTGATTTTTCTTCAATTTTTTACTAGCAATGAAGCTTTAAGTGAAAGAGTATACTACAAGGATTTTTGTTTGAGCAATTCTTACATAAGCAAAATTCATAAATCATTACTATTAATTACGACTAATTATAAATAAAAGGATTTTATTATAAATGATTTATATTTGAAGCAGTATGCTTTATGATTATATTATGATATTTAAAATATACAAGATATAAATCACTTTATAAAATATGCGTCTTCCCCTTTCATTGTTATTTTTTTATCAAGTTTCTTGCCAAGGTTTTCATGGTTATATTACATAGAATAATATGATGGATGAAAAATCCGATGAAACATATATTTGAATTATAATTAATAGATGGTTACATTTTGATGAGGGTAACTTTAAAAAGATAAAAATGATGGTAACTTATTTGAAAATAAAATGTATCTGCAGAAAGTGATAAAGAAAAATACATACAGATGTATAGGTAGTATTTTTTATATATAAAAATTTCGATGAGTTAACTCTCAGGGTAAAACAAGGGCAGAGTAGAGATGTATAGGTAATATATTATGTAAGTATATAGAAAAAAACCAAAATGAAGAAAAATATGATATGTATATTTTTTCCCGTAATTAGCAAGTGAAAGAGTAACTAATAGTAACTGATATTATAAAATACATTTAATTTATAATATAAGAAGTAAAAAATTTATGATAATATAAGAAGTAATAACATATAAAAGTTATGGTAAAAAATTTTGAATTTCTATATTTTAGTGCATACATATAAATTAAATGTAAGGAAGAGATAGTATGTGAATGTGTAGTAGAAAATAAAAGAGTAAAATTGTAAAACTACATTAATACTACCTCCGGTCCCTAATGTAAGAGCTAGCCGTCAAAAAAACGCTTCTTAAGAAAACATGTGAATGTTAGTTGGGTGTCTAGAGTTAATGCTTCTTTTCCAAAATTGCCCATATTTATTATGCTACTTTTAAAAGAGAGAAATACATAAGCATTAATAAATATGAAAGAGAGTTAGGGGTAAAGTAGGAAAAAATGCATTAAATGAGGAGAGAATATAGGGTGAGCTCTTACATTAGGGACCAAAACCATTCAAATTTTGGGCTCTTACATTAGGGACCGAAGGGAGTAATTTATAAGGAAAGTTACATTAATTTTATCTATAATGATTTTTTTTTTGGTCGAGAATTTATCTATAATGATTGAGTCAAATATATGTCTATCTTGAGTTGTGTAAAACAGTTCATTAACTCTTGTCATACAAATCAAATAAGTGGAGTATACTAATTTATTTATTTTTTTCGAAAGCAAGTTCATGATACCCGTAACTCGTAATTCGTAAGCTATAATTAATTGCTTAGGATACGACCAAACCACAATAGATGCATAGAAAATTAATTCAAATAACTCCTCCCCACATTTATAAAAGTAAATGCTTACAAACTTAATTCCCTTTGTCCTATTTAATATCTTTAACATCTTTATTAACATTGAATACATTAATTGCAAACAAAGTCAATGAAAAAATTAATTCAAATAATAACTCCTCCATCATTCACCAGTCAAAATGTCTACAATAGGAATATTAGTTATTGTCTTCCCATAATGGCCATCAATAAATACTAAACTTATTTTAGAATCACTAATAATTTATTATTGATGTGCATTGATTGATAGGGTTTTGGGGAAAAAATTAGAATTTTTTTAAAAAAGTCTTATATTTTGAACTAATAAATTAATTTTAAAAAAGGTTTACATTCAGGAGGAAAGGAGGGAGTACTACAACAAAGATAGAAAGCACAAAAATTTATTTACTGAAATTAATAGTGGTTTTAAAGTAATACCCTCACATCTAACTATTTATACACGCCCCTTTAGCTCTCACCTTCCATCGGGTTTCACTTTAACCTCTTGAACCTCTTTTCTTCTATCTCAAGTTCTTCATTTGAGTTTCTTCGATCTCTTTTCCTGCACACACACGCACACACACAAGAACAAAAACACTTCATCTATGGCTGCCAATATTCCTCCATATCACCCAACACTAGTAGAACTATTGTCTGGGAAATTTATACAACCTCAGGTGGTGAATAAAGATCAAATTATTGAAAACATATCTCAAAATCTGAGAGACCAAATCTCTGTATGTGAACTTTTTCCTTACTAGTCGATTCTCTTTTAGATTCATGTTTATATAATAAAATGTCTATTTTGATTATTAGTTAAATTATTAATGTTTGTTCGCAATTAACTCTCCTCCCCCTCTAAATACAAGATACTCCCTCTACAGTCCTTATATGATGGGAGGTAATCAACCATTTTATACATATCATAAAATATGTTGGAATAATTTATTATATGGTTGAGCTTAATAAAGTTTTCCTTTTTACCCTTTACTCTTTTATTACACATATACATTTTCTCTCAACTCCTTGCATTTAATAATATGGAAAAACATAAATGGAAAACATGCATTTATTTCTTTGACTATACACAGTACTCCACTCCCTCCCGTCCTTAATATAAGAGTCAACCGCAAAAAAACCGCTTCTTATGAAAACATGTGAATGTTATTTGAGTGTCTTGAGTTAATGCTTCTTTTCTAATATTACTCATATTTATTATGATACTTTTAAGAGAGAAATACATAAACATTAATAAATATGGAAGAGACTTAAGAGCAAAATAGGAAAAAATGCATTAAATAAGGAGAGAGTGTGAGATGAACTCTTATATTAGGGACCAAAATTATTCAAATTTTGGGCTCTTATATTAGGGACTAAAATCATTCAAATTTTGACTCTAATATTAAGGACTGTAGGGAGTACCTGTTATATGTTATACTTTGGACAAAAATTTTCCATGTTATTACCTCTTACATTGAAGATTAGAGAGAGTAGTAATTAATACACTACAAAACACGGGCAGCTTAACGGCGTTTTTTTTTTCACTTTCCGGCGTTCTTTCCGGCTAAACAACGCTACAGCGTTTTTATGAAACGCCGAAAAAAGTGCCGTGGGAAAGTGACACACCGGTGTTTTGCAAAACGTCGTATAGTAGATCAAACGCCGGAAAGTGACAATAAAAAATTAATATTATATGCAGGCATACCTGCATTTCGAAAAAAACGCCGGTATGTCTATTATTTTAAATAATAATTTTCCGGCGTTTGTGCAAACGCCAGAATGATAATAATATTTTAATATCACTTTCAGCGTTTGCCATAAACACCGGAACATGTACAAAAATGTTTTAAAAAAAATAATTTTCATCCTAATCTAGTAAAATCAGGATGAAAAATATAGTAAAAGATAATAATAAATACAACTAGATAAATAACTACAACTGAAAAAAAATACTGGAGACATTAAAAACAATACTCATGAACAAAACTAAAGTATATATAAAAAAAGTAAATTAACATTGATATAAATCTAAAAAACTAAGCAAATAGCAATAAAAAGATCTAGGGAAAATAAGCTAACTCAATATGTAATAACAGAAACAGAGAGCAGGTAGAAGAAAGAAGGAAGAAGGAAGAAGACTGAGCAAGGAGAAATGAAGGGTGAGCAGCGGTATTTATAGGCAGGTGGCGCAAACTGGCTTTTATTGGCCACTCTCCGGCGCTTATATAAACGCCAGAATGTTTACCTTGTTTTAAAAAAAATAAAAAAAACAAAAAATATATTTTTGAGTAAAATAACATTCTGGCGTTTGTGGAAACGCCGAAATGTTGACCTTGTTTTTAAAAAAATTAAAAAAAACAAAAAAAATAGTTTTGATTAAAATAAGGGTTAACCTAACTTTTGGTCCCTCAAGTTTCACCAAAGTTTGCTTTTAGTCCCTCAAGTTTAAAACCCGTGGTTTTCATCCCTCAAGTTTGCACCGTTAGTACAGTTAGTCCTCCAACTTTGAAAAGGACCTGAAAATTTGTTCAACATCGTTAAATTGTCCTATGTGGCGCTAACTCTGTTATTTATAGTAACGTGACAAGTTATTTTTAATTTGACTGGATATTAAATTAATAAAATAAAAAATAAAAAAAAATCTCAAATTCATCCCCAATCACGTCAGCCACCGCCACCACATCCCCACACCGTTCAGCCGCCACTCTCCTCCATCATCCATCAACCTTCTTCACAACCCAAAAAGACATCAACAACAACAACAACTAAACCTTACCTCACTCAAGTGAGGTCGGCTACATGAGTCATACGTCGCGATTTTGCACGATCATAAGTCATACCTGGTAATAAACTTTTTGCTAAAAGATCTCTTTGGACAACTTCATGAAGAGTTCTCTTTGGTCTCCCTCTTTTTCTAATAAATGGATCTTCTACTAACTGATCCACTCTTCTTACTGGCTCATCTAATTCTCTTCTTTGAACATGTCCATACCACCTTAAACGATTTTCTACCATTTTCTCCGAAATCGGTGCTACCCCAACTCTTTCACGGATATAATCATTCCGAATTCTATCTTTTATTGTATACCCACTCATCCATCTCAACATTCTTATTTCTGTCACATCCATCTTATGTTCTTGATGTCTTTTAATTGCCCAACATTCACTACCATATAACATTGCCGGTCTAATAGCTGTTCGATAAAATTTTCCTTTTATTTTATCTTGAACCTTATTATCACATATAACTCCAGAAGCATTTCTCCATTTACACCACCCAGCTTGAATTCTATTGTTAACATCACCATCTACTTCACAATCTTCTTGTATAATTGATCCCAAATATCTAAACTTGTTCACCTGTTGTATAACATGATCACCCAATTTAATTTCTATATCCTCATGCACTTGTCTATAGCTAAAACTACAGTGCATATATTCCGTCTTACTTCTACTTATTCTAAAACCTTTTGACTCTAAAGTCCTCCTCCATAACTCTAATTTCCAATTAATTTCAACTTTTGAATCCCGTAAAATAACTATATCATCCGCGAAAAGCATACACTTAGGAATTTCTTCCTGTATACTTGTAGTTAAGGCATCCAAAACAAGATTAAACAAATATGGACTCAATGCCGAACCTTGGTGCAGTCCAATTCTTATTGGAAAATCAATTGTTTCTCCTGCAGGAGTTCTAACCCTAGTCCTTACTCCTTCATACATATCTTGAATTACTCTTATATACTCATCTTGTACTTCTTTCTTTTCTAAAACTTTCCAAAGTAAATCTCTTGGTATCCTATCATATGCTTTTTCAAGATCAATAAAAATCATATATAAATCCTTACTTCTACTACGATATTTTTCCATTAAACTTCTAATTAAATAAATTGCTTCTGTAGTTGACCTACCCGGCATGAAACCAAATTGGTTTTTCGATATGCTAGTCTCTATTCGTAACCTACTCTCAATTACTTTTTCCCATAACTTCATAGTATGACTCATAAGTTTTATTCCTCTATAATTTGCTCAATTTTGAATATCTCCTTTATTCTTATAAATGGGGACTAATGTACTCTTCCTCCAATCATCTGGCATTTTCTTAAACCTTAAAATTTCATTAAATAAATTAGTAAGCCACAACACTCCATTTTCTCCCAAACATTTCCAAACTTCAATAGGAATACCATCGGGTCCCACAGCTTTACCACTTTCCATTTTTTTGAGAGCAATCTCAACCTCACTCACTCTAATCTTATTATTATTATTATTATTATTACCATTATAGTTGATATTCCTTACATTAAACCCCAAATCATCTATATTGTAATTCAAGGTTTCAACACTATCATTAAAAAACTTATAAAAGTAATTCTCCCATCTATCCCTAATTTTATCATATGTAATCAATATATTACCATCTTCATCCTTAACACACCTTACTTGATCTAAATCCCTTGATTTCCTCTCCCTTATTTTTGCTATTCGATACATTCTTTGTTCCTCAACTTTTGTCCCTCTCTTTATAAAACTCTTTAAAAGAAATAGCACGAGCTATACTTACAGCTTTTTTCGCCTCTTTTTTTGCTAATCTATATTTAACCCAATTTTCCTCACTATCACACATATGTAAATCCTTAAAACACTGTTTTTTGAATTTAATTTTCTCTTGAACACTAGTATTCCACCACCAAGTCTCCTTTTTACACCTAATATAACTCTTTGATTCACCTAAAATTTCCTTAGCTAATTTAACACCTTCTTAATCATTTCTTCCCATAAATCATTAGCATTCACTTGTTTATCCCAAACACATTCATTTGTCATCCTATTCTTAAAATTTATCATTTTTTCCCCTTTTAATTGCCACCATTTAATTCTTGGATTAAACATTTCTCGCTTTTTCATTCGATTAAACTTCATACGAACATCTAAAACTAAAGGCCTATGTTGTGTTGTCACTCCATCACCTGGAATTACCTTGCAATTTGTACAAATTCTTCTGTCCGAATTTCTTACTAAAAAGAAATCAATCTGTGATCTATTATCCCCACTCTTATATGTAATCAAATGTTCTTCTTTTTTCTCAAAACAAGTATTAACAATTTTTAGATTGTGAGCTATGCAGAATTCAATAATAGACTGTCCTTCATTATTGATCCTACCAAAACCAAAACCACCATGAACTTGTGTTTCTTATATTATTGATCCTACAACCCAAAAAGACACCAATAGAGCAAAAATCATGAACACATCCCTTCCGCCGATCTCCGCCATAACACCCTTCTCTTTCTTCTTCATTCCATTCTCCACTCCTTCCTCCCCACCCATCGAAACCTCCCTTCCCCAAAACACCCCTTCCTTTCTTCCATGGCTTCCTTTCCAAAACCAACAAAGTTTCGCCCTTTTTGGTTTCAATGCCTTGCCCCACATTCGCCTTATTACTCCTCATCAGCAGTCTAAGGAATCAAATAAGATGGATAAGGAAGTTTTGGCTTTTGGGGGCTTTGTTTGTTTACTTCTTTAGTGTTTCTGGGAAGATGCCTATGTTTTTGGTGGACCGTAATGATCCTTTAAAGCTTGTGTTTTTTATCAGGGGTCTGGGATGCAGCTTGGAGTAGAGGGTTTTGTTGTGGGGTTTTTGTATACTATTGTGGGGTTGTTAACGGCGTTTGTGCCACATGCTCTTGTGAAGGTCCAGAATGTTTGCAAAGAGTGTTAATGATTTTTGCTCTGCTGTGTCTTTCTTGGTTGTGAAGAAGGTTGATGGATGATGGAGGAGAGTGGCGGATGAACGGTGTGGTGGGGATGTGGTGGTGGTGGTTGAATGGGGTGGTGAGGATGTGGTGGTGGTGGCCGACGGGACTGAGGATGAATCTGAGATTTCTTGGTTTTTTATTTTTCATTTTATTAATTTAATATCCAGTCAGATTTAAAATAAATTGTCACGTCATTATAAATAACAAAGTTAACGCCACATAGGACAAGTTAACGGTGTTAAACAAATTTTCAGGTCCTTTTCAAAGTTGGAGGACTAACTGTACTAAAAGCACGAGTTTTAAACTTGAGGGGAGCTGCGCGCCAAATTTACCAGCGTTTTTGCTTACCACATCGCGACATTTATCTTATAAACGCCGGAGTGTATGTTGTTTCCGGCGTTTTGTTGACAAACGCCGGAATGTATGCGCCGGTAAAGCGCGGATTTTTTTATAGTGAGACACTATCAATATAAGCTCACATTGTTTGGTCTTGCAAGGTTTTGGATGTGCCTATTGTTCCCAATAAACAACTCTAAGAACCCACGTAAAATTGAATCATTTGGTCCAGACTTAGTTTAAGCCACAAAGAAAATACACCAGAGAAAGACACTAGGGTGAGGTTTTGTCTTTTTTGTGTGTGTGTGAGAGAGAGAGAGAGAGGGAAAGGGAGAGGGAAAGGGAGAGGGAGAGACATATGGGAGATACTAATAAAATCGACTTTTTTGGGGACTAATAAACCCAATGTATAGGTAACTCCCAATTCTCCCTCCGTCCTTCCCAATAAACCCAAGAAAGAGACTAGGGAATATTCAATGGAACGGTAGTTTCGTCCTTCTCCGATATAATTTAATGTTTATTTATATTTTTTAATCAAATATAGAAATCAATTCAAGATATGAAGGTGTTGAGCAATGAAGAAAGTTCTGAAGCACATCTTCCACAACTTGTTGTACCTATATCTTGTGTTCGATTACCGAATTCTCAATTTAAATGGTTATATATGTGTTGTTGGTTTGAACATCTGAAACCATTGAAACTAAAGCAACAGGGAAAATATAAACAAGGTCGACGAGCGATATGATTAATTATATCTGAGATATAACAGGGAAAATACAGTGAAATTTAAAATATATGGACAAAAAATTATTTAAATATATTCTTTATTTTTAAACATGAGACCTTTATATATTCTTGGCACGCTAGATAATATAATGTTTATTTACAACTAATTTACATTGGTTTTTCCTACAGATTCCAATGAAGAAAGGGAAAAAAGCAACTGCCAAAGTTGTGGGGCAATTTTCTATCTCATATGAGGTTCCTCTTATTTGCTACCTGAACAACATTGACTTAGACAAGGTGTGTAATTAGATGCCTTTTGATCCCGCCATTCGTAGATACTTGGTTTATGAAAAAAAGGTTATTAATTATGGGCCAGATTCAATTATGTACTAATTTGATTAGCTACAGACTTGAATTCTATTGGTAATTTTATCAGTATTTAATAAGCCTTTATTGTAATAATTCCTTCTCTTCTAAATAAATGATGAGTTAAATTAGTTAATACGCAAAGATTAAAAACCATTAGTTATGTTCATTATTTAAATATGAAGGTACACCTTACTACATCATTATTATGTTGATTTTTTTATCAAAAATACGATCTATCTTTAATAACTAGTGATGGACCCCGTGCGATGCACGGGGATGCTGTTGTGTTATGTGATTTTTATTATCAATTGATCTTAGGTTAAGTATTAACATGATTAGTAGTCTTAGTTCAATTCATATAAGACGATTGGAGTTTAATTTAATTATGTTACACTTTTCATTATTTTCAAACTAAATTTAATTGTATGGTTGCAATAAGAGGGAGTTATATTGATAACCGAAATTTATCAGAATTTATGCTTCATTTTTTTCTCTTACAACACCTCCTAAAAAATTATTTTACTGTATTTTCATGTCATTTATTATTTTTTATTGGAAAAGGTTTTTATAATAATTTCTGTTTTTCTAGAAAAAAATAGATATTATTATTTATTATCGGAATTTGGTGGCATGTAAATGTATTGGATATTTTTGTGGGTAATTATATTACTGTTGGTCATTGTTGGTATAATACACAAAAATGTCTAATTGTGATCCGCATTTTTAGTTGTAATTCAATTCATTTAGAATCAACAGACTTGTAGTGTCAATTGATGGAGAGCAATCAGGGGTTGGCATGTGAAGGTAATCTGAAAGTGACTTCCCGTTCATCAATAGAAGTTTCTCTATTTCAAATAGGCTAAAAATTTCTTTAACCTCTATTGGACTGCGCTATCAGTAAATTATTTTTTCATTTAGCATATATTTGTTAATTATAGCAAAATTGCATAAGTTAATTGTAGTTGCATTTTAAATATCATAAGCTTGGTGATGATGTAAGGGAACAAAAATATGTATTAAATCTATTAAAAATGCCACATTTATAAATACATAAAAAACAAATATCATAAGCTTAGTAATTATACATTTTAAAAATGTCACATTTCACTTGGGCAATATCATGATGAGTAACCATCACAAAAGAATTATGCAAATCTATTAAAAATACCTCAATGAGTTTCAATTCTTCTTGAAGGGCTTAAAATTTTGTCTTGAGCTTGTCTTTTTCCTAATCTAATTTTTGTACCATTTGTTGACAATGTCTGCTTATTGACATGACTGAGTTCATTTTATAGGTGTGGATTGATTCTGCAACATGAAATTAAAGGTACTTCCTCTTAAGGAATTAAAAATGGATTGGAGTTTCAAATTTAAATCTCAACTACTCCTAGTATTTTCCTAACCAAGGCTAAGAATTAGAGAAGGATTAAAAAGGGTTTGGAGTTTCAAAATTTAAATCTCAACTACTCCTAGTATTTTCCTTACCAAGGCTAAGAATTAGAGAGTGTGTGAGAATAATGTCAATGAGAATAATGACAAAGACTCTTTCTAAATAAATACATTCATTTTGACAGACAATTATGAACACATTTAAAATCCAATCACCCTAATATTTTTCCTTCCTGTGACAATACCATCATATAAATATCATGTTTCAAAGTTTTATGTACACATCTTCTAAAATAATGCAAAGAAAATGAAGCTTCGTTTCTTTCTTATAGAGCGAAGTTTCATAGGACAGAAAGAAATAAAATGACAGAGGAAAGCATATCCCCTTAAGAGAAACAAAAAGTGAAATCCAAATGATTCAAGAAAGAACAATTTTTTAAACTTAATTTTTAGATGATTTTTCAATTAATAAATTTTGTAAGGCAAATGGAACCATCAGCATCTAAGCATCCAGCAGAGAGCTTGTTCATGAATTTCAACATGAATGCCAAAAGGAAGAAACAGAGCTTTAATGATCCATGGTCAATGCAACTGGATATACTAATGTGTTTCTTATAAACTTAACAATGAATTATGATTTAACTATGTCCTCTTGTCCAGAAATCAACTCACATCCATATGAAGTGAAAACAGAAATCAACTCACATCCATACCGTGATATACATTATTCAAGAAGCTTAGCAATGAGCAAGAACTACTAAAATTCACAACAAAGTGCGTCCTTATAATTAAATTTCACTGGGTTCTACTATGGTAGCCAACAGCTTTGCCTGCATAGAGAAGCTTAGCATCAGGAGCAGCAAAATCCAAGACATCATTAGACATCAATCTATCACACAACAACAAATGGAAATTATTTATAATTTTAACAGCCTTCAAATTAGAGAGCTCAGGATCCCTAGGCACAGTTCCATACTTGCCTTCACTTTCCCTCTTCTCTCTTAATAGCTGAAGCATCTTCAGCTCCTCTTAACGTTAATAGTAACTCTTCATGAGAATTTGTCCCCCCCCCCATAGTTGTCATTATTTTATCAATTTATTTATGAGTTCATCAATTTCTGCTGCCAACTACCCCTTTCATCCCAACATATAACTTTCAAAATGATCAATAAAGGTAAATCCTCAATCATAGGTTTCACTTTTGTTTGTCTCAACATTTATAAAGCTTCTTTCCTTTCTAACCTGTGTTAGAAGTACATAATACTCTATAACTGTTCTTTTTCAGTTTTGATTTTCTTTTGCAAAATTTGGTAGTTTTTTTAAGTAATCACTATAATGCATTAAGCAAAGCCACTGCTAAAAATCATAATTGAGGGGTATTATACACAGTCCAATGTATTTATCTACAAATGTATATATTCCAATATAAGCTAATGCAGGTGCATAAAAAACTACTTAGACAAAATTTTTTAATCTTTAAGGCATACTAATAGAAAAAATCAGATATGAATGACAAAAAAATGAAAGAATATTGATGAGATTCCTTGACGTATTCTTTCTGATCAGGCTTGGTTTCTTCAAATCCTTCAATCTAAATAAATCGTACAAACTGCCCCAACTTACCAATCTTTTTAACTTGTATAATCATAAGTTTAAACATGCAATTTTACCATCTATATTTACACCCATTCAGCAACATCATAAAGCAGACAGAATTTTCCAACTAATCAATAAGCAACACCAAAGGTTCACATGCACAGGTAATAATATATGTAAACGAATTTATGCCTTCACTGATTTGAAGTTGAAAATGTTAAATTCCGGAATCCCCAATTCGATTGTCTCTCTACCTTCCAAAACCCTAAATTTATCACATAAAAAAGTATATAAAAAATTGAAGAGAACTTCACCTAATGTCAAATTCCAAAATGCATGTTTCATATGATATTTGTTAGTCTCAATTTAAAACATTTTCATTCCAAACACCTTTCAGCTAGTCAGAAACTACATTCCAAAATCATATTGCAGTCAAGCTCGGACAATTCAATTGCAGTCAAACTCTAGAATTGCCTGCCAAAAACATAATTAAGCCATAAATTTTAAAATCAAGACAGACCACCAACATATTAAATTAGAATCAAACACAGACGAGCCATGAACGTATCTAGTATTAACTTTTGTAAAAAAAAAGCCTATATCATTTGAAATACTATCATTGAATCAACTGCAAATTTTAGGGTCATGCATTTCAACCAAAATCACCTTTGTTCCTCTATTTTCAAACATTTTATATGACCTATGAGCATTTGCAAATAGAGAGTATAATCTTACTCTATACACCCTATAAAGCAATTCCAAAAGCATGGAAAACATGCATGGTAATTTGAGTTCACTAAATCAATCCTCACAGGTATGCCTAGCAACACTTGAAAACAAAGAAATGGTATCAAGAATTGGTGACAAACCTTGTTTTTAGTAGCCTTAGAATGTTCATCAATATCCTTGTTGGCATGATGGTTAAGAGTGCCAAAAACAAATCAAAGAAATTGACATCTATAAGCTGCAAAAGTATTCCATGTTTAGATAAAAAAATGTAGAAATATAATGTATGGATGAAGATATGTGACCACAAATTAATTAACATCCAGTGAAAGCAGAAGCATACCAATTCAATCAAACAAATGACAACTTCAGTAATATCACCCCCCCTTTCAGTAATATCCTCGCTTGCTTGAATCACATAGTGCTTGAATAAATGGTGGAAAAGCATTCCCTTGAATTACCCTTTAAGACTGCAAAAGCAACGCAGTTCAAAAGAAGATTGAAACAAAAGGTAACATAAATTGAAGTAACTCTATGAGGGAGACCAGTTTTTCACAAATGCCTCTAATATTTGGTACCTTTCTATCTTATGCGCATTGGATCTTCTTCTGAATCACATATGCTTAATTAGATAGCTGCTGAGTTGTAATCCTACATGAAGTCATTCTAAGTGTCTAATACTCTAATTATTATTGAAGCTCCAGTTTTGATTTTCTAACTACAAATAAACCTACTTTAAAGGTTCTGCTTGTCGAAAGATGCTGGTAATAGGCTTGGCCCATAGCTACCACAATATTGCTTTCAAAATCCTATCATTCTTATTATTTGATTGTGACCTGATTCTGTTATTTCAGTATTTTATTTGTAGATATTATAATTTAGGTTACCCACCTAGATTTTCGAATCACATGCACCCAAAACTTTTGAATTTTATGCCCATTTTTCTTGCCATTTGATGCACCAAAGCACGTTGATTTTTGCTTAAAGAGGCATCAAACTTGTATTTTGTGGATTGTAAGAACAAACAAACTCATTCGGAAACACACAATGAAACAAAGAAAACATAGGGATGTAAGAAGTAAAAAAGAAGACAAATGCACACAACAAAAAAATGAAATAAATCATGTGGGGTATTCAAGAATCGAGGAATACCCTTCTCATTGGAGTTCTTGAAGTCATTTAATATCTGCCTCAATTGAATACGCGATTGCTCACTAACTTTAGGATTCTGCCAAAGAAGTGGTACTCCTTTATTGCCATGTGTCCTCTTTGCCATTGTGTGTTGCTCACAAATAGTAAGGTACAAAGTGTTCTGTTTTCAGTGTTAATGAAGAAAAAGGAAAATCCTATGACATAAAACATTATATTCACAATGAAAAGGGGATCATCAAACGGGGTTCCTCCTCCCAAAGAAGCTTGACATTAGACTACCAGGAGGTCCAAATCCTCCAAAACCACCAAAACGGCTTCCTACAAAATCACCAAAAGGGCTTCCAAAATTAGAGAAAGGATCCATGCCACCTCTTCCTCTCTGCATTGTTTTGATCAAGTATTCCCTGTCCATACAAAGGCCAAACACTCCACCTCAGAACATTATCCCACAAATAAAGCAGGAAAGTAAAGTATAAGAAACATAAAACTAATATCACAACGTCAATCCCAGGGCTCAACTTTCACAGTATAACAGGCAAATACTTCATCATTGTTTTGATGAAGTATTCCCTGTCCAAAGAAAAGGTCAAACACTCCAACTCAGAATATTAACCCACAAATAAAACATGAAAGTAAGTATACGAATCATAAAACTAACAGAACCATTCCAAGCTAAGTGGTATACGAAAGTAAGTATGCTTTAGATTCATCATAAATATCCACTTCCTAAAACAAAACAAAAAAGTGATTGGTATTCAAAAATCATTCCAAACTAAGAATTTCATCAATGCCCAGTTCTGAAATAATAAACAATTCAAGGTCAACCAAAAGAAACAATTCGAAATCATAATAAAAGCCCACCAATCAATCCTACAGAGCAGTTACATACTCATCTGAATTGAAAAACAAAACTCAAAAGAAATGCCACTGATTCGGGAAGCTTTAAATTGTTTTAGAAAACCACGACCATTCAAAACAACTTATCGGGTATCAAATTCTCTCCTTACATGCGAAATTTCCAAGCAAGGGAATGAAAGGTATGAGCAAGTATAATTTTTACAGTAACAAACAACAGAGTGATTCTCACCTCGATTTCTGAAACTTCATTCATATCAAATCCTCACTTAAACAGCCCTAATTGTTGAAACGAAGGGTGGGAATGAAAGAAGAGTCACGTGAAGCTAACTTAGTGCTTGCAAGCTTCGTCGGACCCATTCTTCGCCGGAAATCATGGGCGCCGCCATGGAGAGCTACTGTCGAGTGAGGGTGAAGGATGAGGGGAGGAAGGTGTGGAGGATGGGTCAAGATTTGAGGAAGAAAGAATTTTTTTTATCAGAGGAAGAGGAAACGAATTGGAAGGTGTGGAGAGCGTTGGAATAATAAACCGCTTCTGATCATTAAACATAATCTTTAACACCACATTAAATCCGATTAAATGCAAATTATTATGATAAAACCACAATTAAAACTCTCTCCAGTGTGAACACAGTGGGGGTTGACCATTCGGAAAACATCTAATTATATTAGATTAGATTTAAAGATAGAGATCTTTAAATATGTGTAATCTGCAATATTCAAACTGCATTAAAAGCTTAAATAAACCCTCTCATTAACGAGAGCTAGGGACTCCTCTTCCTTTCTCTACTATTTCCCCCTCTTTTCTTCGTCTCAGCTGGCCAAATACTCCAATGGTTCACACCTCCCACACGCTTGTTGTAACATCCTGAAAATTTAATACAGGATCAAGGAGTGTTTTGGGAAATAATAAATGGAGAAATTGGGAATTTTGGAATTTTTAGGAATTTTTGGTGATTTTTGAGGAAATTTTGAAAATTTTGAGCAGTAAATGTGCATATAATTAATTAAGAAATTGAAGAGTTTGAAATATGAGGGAATGAAAATACCCAAAATATTTTGAAAGTTAAGGAGATTGGAGGCTGGTTTAAGTGGTTTTAAATTAAAAGAGTACACTATGGCAAATTTGGGCTGCAAATTATCATATACCACCTTTATTTCACTAAACCAAACACACCCTTCCCTTCCACAACATAAAAGCCGTCGCCCCCTTCCTTCTTCAACCATCCGATCTCCCTCCACCCAAAGACATCTCCTTCATCGTCTCCTTTACTTCCTCCCCTGCGACCTCCGGCGAGCTTCCAGCGGCGACGAACGCGGTCCCCAACCGAGCCCACCTCCCTCTCATTCTCGTCATGTCTTCTTCCTTCATTTCCGTTTTCTTGCTTCGTTTTCCGGCGAGTTCCAGAGATTTCCGGGCGAGAATAGGTAAAACTTCGGCCTTTACTACATTTTCGAGCTAAACTTCTCTTCTTTTGTTATTTTCTCATATTTTCTTTGTGTAATATTCTAATGAATGAGACTTTATCCATGATAGAAAAGGATTTCCTGATACAACATAAATACTATCATGGATAATTAAAAGCTAACCATGTTAGAAAGGATTTGTCTAACATGGTTAATAAACAAAACTAATAAATATCAAACAATAAATAAATATATATATACATGCGGAAGCGAATGCAGACCTATAAATTGGCAATATACAATTCCAACTAAACTACACGACCTCCACTACATAATTCCCTTTCCTGATGCTCGCGCCTGTGCATGAATACCTGCAAAAATGTCAGTAATCGTGGGATGAGACAATTTGTCCCAGTAATCACACTTAACCTTACTATAACATTGAGGGTGACGTTAGCTGGGATTTTCTTAAAAATCCTTTCTCACCCTCTATATATATACATTATTTTTGAAAAGGTATTTTTATACAAAACAGACTATCGGGTGCCTTTCAAACACGATTATTTTTATATAAAAGATTTCGACACATTATATATGTAGTATCCTGTCTGGTGGTGCTGGATATTTTGGAATGATGTGACATATTTGCAGGTGTATTGTCATAATAGTTATTTGAGAGGTTGTGAGTATAGAAAAGGAATTAGATGTGAGTTGAGATTTTGGAGAGTAATGTTGAGGGAAGATATTGTGGATAATAGATTGAAAGGTGATGTGAGAGTGTATGATGTTGATGTTGATTATTGTGGATGGGATATTGATATGGATATGGTGAGAGTTGCATGACACTGAAATATATATGTACCATCGCGCGATGATAACTGTCGATAGGCCAATCGACAGTTATTTGTACTGATGATCCTTTTCGGATTGATTAGACCGGGGATCATAGGTCAACTTATTGAGAGAAAGTGACCTACGGTTGTTTGGCATTGAAGAGTCCAACCGTTCCCGTTCTGCAATGGAAACAGAATTGAGGTTCTCTCTCTGGAGATTGCCAGAGAGGGAAATTGCCCCCTCATTTTAGAGAGGGGCACAGTGTCAAATCATATAGTGAAGATTGGATGCTGGAGATAAATGCCCCTTGATGGCACAATGCATCTATAGGTGAGTGTGAGAGTTGGTGTAGTAGTACTGATGGAGTGGAGATAGAGATGTTGACGTTATTGTTTGGAAAGTGATAGAGAAATGTGAATGATTTATGGAAAGAAAATCTGGAATATATGTATTATTGATTTTTAAACTGTGGTACCCTTTAGACGCCCTCACTACCGCACATCTCACTGTTATAGTGAGTTAAGCGGTGATTACTGGGACAAATTGTCTCATCCCACAATTACTGACATTTTTGCAGGTATTCATGCACAGGCACGAGCATCAGGAAAGGGAATTATGTAGTGGAGGTCGTGTAGTTTAGTTGGAATTGTATATTGCCAATTTATAGGTCTGCATTCGCTTCCGCATGTATATATATATTTATTTATTGTTTGATATCTATTAGTTTTGTTTATTAACCGTGTTAGACAAATCCTTTCTAACATGGTTAGTGTAACATCCCAAATTTTTAATTAAGGATAATAAAATTATTGAGGTGTTATTTAGGAAATTCTAAGTCTTAGGGAGTAATTCATGATATTTAGGATAATTATTAATACTAAATCTGATTCACTTTAGAATTTAAAGAAATATAGAGTTATTGGAAAGTATTGTGAAGTTTAGATAATATTATGATGGAAAGAAGGAGATATAGTAATATATACAAACTTCTGGGCTAAAAATATAATTCAGAATGAATGATAGGGTACTCAGAGGTAATTTTCACACATATATATATATATATACTCCTTCCTTCTCCTTCACTCCCAAACTCCCTCCGCCTCCGACCCCCCTCTCATCAGACCCTCCCTCCTCTCGTCTGCCACGCGACTCCGGCGGCCTTCGGCGCGGCGGCGCCGACACCCCCTCCCTTGCCTCTTCTCTTCCCTAAACCGCGCTTCCTTCCCTCTCACTAAAACCCTTCCACCCTCCCCATCGTTCTCACTGCTTCCAGCGGCGGTCACAGGCGACGGCGGCGTTGACGCCGTCGGCCTTACTTCCCTCCGAAGCTTCACCTCTTTACGTTTATTCCTAAGCTTAAGCCGATCTGTTCCTCTTCACTTCACTCATTTTCCGGCGGGTTTCTTCATTTTCCGGCGGAAACGGGATGTGATGACAAAGGTTCGATTTTTATCGTAGTATCTCGAGTGTTCTTCTATTTTCTAACTTCAGCTCATCTTTTCCTTGGCCCTCCTCCCTTTTCAGTTCGGCCAGCCCTATAATGGGCGATTTCCGGCGACGGCGAAGCTCCGGCTAATTAGTGAGAGTCGAAAATGAGAAAGGTAGTTTCATTTATTCCGGTTTTATGCCTATTTCTACGATTTGGTGAGATTTGAGAGTTAGGGTTTAGGATTGAATTACTAAGTTTGGGCTATTTTAACTAATCAATGAAAATTTGAAGTTTCTGGTTTTGTTCTTCCATAGGCTGTGTAAAAGTGATGATTTTGTAGAGTTGTTGTTGTGTTGGCTGATTTGTGCACTGTTTACGAGCCACTAATTATGTTTTTATTGGCTGATTTAATTCATGAGTTTTGGGGAATTCATGACTATATATATTTAAGTTTGGAAAGCATTTTCTGTGTATATAGTGTTCTTTGAATGTGAAATGTAAGTTTTTCTAGGGATGTTGGCATTTTGAGCATGAGGATTCTCTATTTCATTTGTTTGTGGCTGAAGTGTGAAGAAATGAGATCCATACTCTGCTTGATGTGATTGGTATTGATTTAATGAAATAATAGTATAGGATGGTTGTTCAAGAGTTGGTTTGGTTGTAAAATAACTCTGCATGAGATTAGTGAAACTTTGGACTGTTGCTATGTTTGTGAGAATGAATGTTCTGTATAGTGGGATAATAATGAAAGCTAATGAGGTACAATATTGTTTTGTATGCATACCTATCAAGTTGTATGATTCTTTGCAAATTTCATGTTATTCTTTATGTGCACTGTTTTGGGAATTAGTGATCTGGTTAGATGATAAAGTTAGTTGATGATGATTAGCATAGCTTGCAATTAAATTTCTTTTGGAGAATTGTGGTGAGGGAGGAAGGTGGTGATTTGATTGTGGTGCTGGTTTGACAAAGAAAAAGGGATTACTTTAAGTTGACTTTGATAAAGTTATGAAATGTAATTAGCTTAAGAAAACTATGGAATAAGGAAGTTGTGAATGATTGAGTTAAATTGGATTTCTTGGCATTTTAGGTGAGTTGCGATCTAAAAAGGCTTTTGGCGATTTATGGGCTATTGTTGAGTTATTTAAACTTAATGAAAGTTGTAAATGTTAATTTGAGGGGATTGGGCCTTGTGTAAGGTTCCTTAATTCAAAATTTAATAAGATTGGCTAGGCGATGAATTTTGAAGGTGTGAGGAACTGCATGAAGTGCTTTTAAAAGGTGCCTTGATGTTCATAGATAATTTTATATAGGTTAGTTGGTGGATGGGTGATATGAATCAAATTGTTGATAAGTTAAGTTTGAAAGAGTTATACTTGAACATATTTCTGGAGGTTTATGTTAATTATGAGTAATTTGGAGTCTTGAATATGGAGTTTTAATCAACTTTGAGGTTGGAATATTTAACTGGTGTATAGATGTGTAAATCCTTGCTAGCGTTGTTAGATATTATGAAAAGGTAGGGATTTCATACTTGCGAAGGAATTAGTTCTTGATGTTTAAAGAATGTATTAAGGGTGTGAATGTTTTAATCGAGAACATGATGTTGGGTAAAAGCTGAAATTCAGCTTGTTATTGGCTCTGCTAAAATAATTGATTCTCATTTAAAGGTGCTTAAAGGAATAATAATTCACTTTCAAGTTTCTGCTTCGGATTCATGGAAGCAAGACTATTGATGTGTAAGTCTGTTTGTGATTGAATTTTATTATATTGATTATTGTTTATTAGCTTGAATTGCGTTTGAAATTCTCGTTTAAGACAAAGTAAGAGAATAGGGATTGGGTAGCATATTAGGATTCGAGAGAGACGTTAAATATTATCAAATAGAGATGATATTAATTTATCATTCTGTATTATATTATTATAAGATTGGATGCGAGGTGGATTTTGTGGCATCAAGAAAGAAAAACGGGTTAACGCATAGCTGTTGGGGGTCAGGTAATCACTCTTACCTTGCTATAACATTGAGGGTGACGTTAGTTGGGATCTTCAAAATCCTTTCTAACCCTCAAATCTTTAAAAGTTATTTTTATACAAACAGGCTATCGGGTGCCTTTTTTTAAACACGATTATTTTTGTATAGAGAAACTTTATACATTATATGTAGTATCCTGTCTGGTGGTCGTGATTTTTCCTGAAATAGTTAGATATATATGGGTGAGGTGCTCTGACAGCGGTGTTGATAGGTTATTCGATGTAAATTGATGAAGTTGTGGTGGTGTTATATATAATTGGTACTTGGACAGGGGTGTTGGAAAGTGATGTGGATTGGAAATATCATACGTTGTGGTTGAGGAATTGGAAAGTTGTGTTGAAGGAAAGTATTGAAAATTTGTGATTGAGATGTTGAAAAGGATTATGAGCATTGCATGACACTGAGATATGTACCATCGCGCGGTGATAATTGATTGATAGGCCAATCAACGGTTATTTGTACGGGTCAACAGATTGGAGACTGTGACCAGTGGTCAACAGATTGGAGACTGTGACCAGCAGTCTTCTGATTGGAGACAGGTACTGCTCCCTTTCTGATTGGAGACAGACTGGGGTTTCCCTCTCATGGGGTTACTAGAGAGGGAAATTGCCCCCTCACTTTTGAGAGGGGCACAATGTCAATTCATTCAGAACATATATAGGGCTCGAGTGTAGTGCCTCCGGGATGGCATGAGTAGAGCACCAGGAATGTACATGATTGTGAGCCGAGAAGTTGGACTTGCGAAAGTGCGAATGAGATTTATAATGATGAGAGTATGGATTGGAGATTAGATGGCGAAGTGTAGTTGATGTGGAAATTGAGTGAGTGATTTTGAGTCGTATTAGGAAAGTAGGGATGATGAATTTGATTAGTTTTGGACGTGACAGAGAGCCTGGAAGGGTAAATGGAAGAAGACTGGGTTCTTGTATATATATATATTGATTTTTGAATTGTGGTACCCTGTAGACGCCCCTACTACCGCACATCTCATTGTTATAGTGAGTTGAGTAGTAGATTACTGAGACAAGTTGTCTCACCCCACGATTACTTACATTTTTGCAGGTGATCATGCACAGGCGCGAGCGTCATGAAAGGGAATTAAGTTTCAAAGGTTGTTTAGATTATTTAGACATGTATATTGCCAAAATGTATAGGTCTGCATTCGCTTCCGCATATTTTTATTTGTATTGATATTAATGGTTAATTGGAGAATTGTAATAGGTCGCTTCTTTTTCTAACCATGTTAGGTGATTTTTTTCTAACATGGTTAGCTATTAATTATCCATGATAGTGTTCAGGTTATATTAGAAAATTCTTTTCTATCATGGATAGTGAATATTATTAGGAAATTCTTTTTCTAACTATGATAGATTTATTGATATTATGGAAATCATTTTTCTATCATAGTCAGTGAAGGTATTATTGAATTAATCAGGGAATTAGTAACAGTATGTGACAACTTGGTTATCAGTATTTGGTATACGATAACCCTGGACTGTGTTGCATTGCATTTAGATTGGCAATATACATTCTCTGAATTCCCTTTTCTGTAGTGCATGATCACTGGCTGCCTGCGAGGTTATGGTCAATCCCTTGGTGGGGAGAGTGGTAGAATCGCAACAAGAATGCTTTAGTGATATTGGTAAATGGATTAGGATTTTACAAGATTGAACCGTGAAATTGAATTATTGGAGGAGATCTTTAGTTTGATTGTGGTTTCCTTGGTTATTTTGGAGTTTAGGGATTTGAGAGGTTGCATTAATTGTGGTTTTATGATCTGAGGTATTGTGGATTATGGATGAGTTCTATAGGTTATCGTGGTGATATAACCATATGGATTTAGTTAGAGAAGCTGCAAATTTCCCTTGGAGGGATTTTTGATGTCTAAAGTTTGGAATAAATTGGAATTCAATGGAGTAGTATTAGGATTCTAAGTATTGGAGTTGATAAAATAGTAAGTTTATTACAAATTTAGTGTTGACTGAGATAAGATTTGTAGTGAAAGTACGGAAATGAGAAAAAAAAATAAGTTTGGAGTATAGCATAATTGGGTGAGAATTGAAAAGTTTGAAGTAGGAAAGTTATTTAGAAGTGGCTGAAGTGAATATATGTGTTAAGGTTTGTTTTAAAAGGTTGAGTGGATTAGGGATCTTTCTGGTTGAATTCCAGGGGAATGGTATGGATTTGAAAATTTTTGGTAAAATGGGAAATGGAGAAAATTTAGGTTTGGATCAAAGTTGTTAAGGAATATGGGATATGAAATTATGCAGTAATTGAAGGACTAAGTTTGGTTGGAATAGTTACATGAAATTATGAAGGGAATTTTGACAAAATATTAAGTTGTGGAGGTTATAAGTGCACTTCTAGATGGGAATTTTAGAGTTTATGGAGTTCTTTCTTTAGATTTATGAGTGTATATGAGTTAAATCGTGAAAACTAAAGTTGGTTGGCTTGGATGAAGTCCGAGTTAATAGAAAATTTGAGGATTTAGACTATAAATGTGGACAAATGAATAAGTTTATTGGTATAATTGAAATTGAGATGAAGGAATGATTGAGGAATCACGTTGACTGAGTGTAATTTGTTTAGTATAGTTGGTAGGGTTTTAGGATTTGGGTTCAATGATTAAATAAGATCAATGTTTAACTTTCTATTTCCAGGTTAGGCCAAGATTTTTCCCACATATATAGTTTTCTATAGCATCCGGTGAGGATTTTGAGAACGTCGAGTAATGAGATTACGGGTTTATGGGAATTTTCAGAACTTAAACATTTGATCAATTGATAAATTGGTTATTTGAGATGTGTGTGTTGGATTTTCTATCTGTATGGAATTGAAATGACTTTGTGTGTCTGATCATGTGGTTGGATTGATTGTTTCCATAGTTCCGCTTCTTGTTTATGACCGACACAACTGCTGATGTGTGTGGAATTGATTGTGATTAAAGGATGCTAGGTGAAGATTATATTACTGATTCTTGCGTGTGCATGCTTATATGTTGGGTTTTATGTAGATTGAAAATTTTGTTTCTTTCTTTTCTTTTGCTGTTTGGTCAAACTGCTACTTGGGAGTGAAACTTTAAAGTTCATGAATTGATGTGTGTATGTATTTTTCTGTATGTTCAGTTTGTGATTTGATAATTTGGGGTGAATTCTATTTTTGGGTTGTTATGCTCTTTTCCTATCTTGCTCATGATTATATTAAGTTATGTTGTGATGATATTGATATTAAATTTTCTGGAAGGCAGAGCGATTGATTTATGCATTGTTGTTGACTTGGTTTGAGTTCCTGTGTTGAATTCGAGTCTTCGGTGTGATCAATGTAATCTTGATGCATGGTGAGTGAATTTAAATAAAGAAGTAAAATAGAAATTGAAACAGTTGACAATTATAATGAAATAGAGATATGAGCTAGATAAGGTGTAATAAGTATATAGTAATAGATGGATAGAAATGGTAGGAGAAAATTGAAAGAATAAGGTTTCTTCTTTTGGGGTCTCAGATATAATTATGAACCTAGGCATAATTATAGTCGTGGCATCATTGAAGACCTTATGATTCAAGGGAAATGGAGAAACTTTGAAAATAATAGGATACAGTTAATATAGGTGAAGTAGAAATACAAAAGTTTTGCTTGTGGTTGTTAGAGGGTGAAGTTAAATCATTAAAATTATATTTAAGATGGGGAATTCGGAATCCTTTGAGGTTCTAGTATGATAACTGAGCCTATGATTCATTGTTTTATCTAGATGTTTGATTTTATGTATATGTGAAGGGGTATTATGAAGTGTGAGAAGGGTAAATTAGAATTCGGATTGATGTGTAAGAAATTGGGTGTGCTGAATTCTTTTTCTACGGATATTGAAGTTGTGATAATTATTTGGAATGCTTATTGTATTATCCTAAAGATATGTTAATTGTGTATTTTGCGCGAAGTTTATTCGCATTAGGGTGAAGTGGAGTTTTATTCAGGTTGTTTGTAAAGGCTTGAAAGGGGTCATTATTAGCAATTAAGTGCCTATGACCATACCCTTGAGGATATTCAAATTTGGAAATAGGTAAACTTATGGTGTAATATCATTTGAGAACAAGTTACAATTAGGGTGATGATAGGTGAGGTGTTTAGAAATTGGTAAATGGCATACAAAAGGGAGAACGACTAAAAGTAAATGACATTTAAATAGTTTGGAATTAGATGTGTAACGTCAAAGTGTGCGAAATGATAGTAAAGAATAGTGAATTTTGAAAAACAAAATTCCTAAAAAGGTGGGGATAATTGTAACATCCCAAATTTTTAATTAAGGATAATAAAATTATTGAGATGTTATTTAGGAAATTCTAAGTCTTAGGGAGTAATTCATGATATTTAGGATAATTATTAATACTAAATCTGATTCACTTTAGAATTTAAAGAAATATAGAGTTATTGGAAAGTATTGTGAAGTTTAGATAATATTATGATGGAAAGAAGGAGATATAGTAATATATACAAACTTCTGGGCTAAAAATATAATTCAGAATGAATGATAGGGTACTTAGAGGTAATTTTCACATATATATATATATATATATATACTCCTTCCTTCTCCTTCACTCCCAAACTCCCTCCGCCTCCGACCCCCCTCTCATCAGACCCTCCCTCCTCTCCTCTGCCACGCGACTCCGGCGGCCTTCGGCGCGACGGCGCCGACACCCCCTCCCTTGCCTCTTCTCTTCCCTAAACCGCGCTTCCTTCCCTCTCACTAAAACCCTTCCACCCTCCCCATCGTTCTCACTGCTTCCAGCGGCGGTCACAGGCGACGGCGGCGTTGACGCCGTCGGCCTCACTTCCCTCCGAAGCTTCACCTCTTTACGTTTATTCCTAAGCTTAAGCCGATCTGTTCCTCTTCACTTCACTCATTTTCCGGCGGGTTTCTTCATTTTCCGGCGGAAACGGGATGTGATGACAAAGGTTCGATTTTTATCGTAGTATCTCGAGTGTTCTTCTATTTTCCAACTTCAGCTCATCTTTTCCTTGGCCCTCCTCCCTTTTCAGTTCGGCCAGCCCTATAATGGGCGATTTCCGGCGGGCTTCTTCGATTTCCGGCGACGGCGAAGCTCCGGCTAATTAGTGAGAGTCGAAAATGAGAAAGGTAGTTTCATTTATTCCGGTTTTATGCCTATTTCTACGATTTGGTGAGATTTGAGAGTTAGGGTTTAGGATTGAATTACTAAGTTTGGGCTATTTTAACTAATCAATGAAAATTTGAAGTTTTTGGTTTTGTTCTTCCATAGGCTGTGTAAAAGTGATGATTTTGTAGAGTTGTTGTTGTGTTGGCTGATTTGTGCACTGTTTACGAGCCACTAATTATGTTTTTATTGGCTGATTTAATTCATGAGTTTTGGGGAATTCATGACTATATATATTTAAGTTTGGAAAGCATTTTCTGTGTATATAGTGTTCTTTGAATGTGAAATGTAAGTTTTTCTAGGGATGTTGGCATTTTGAGCATGAGGATTCTCTATTTCATTTGTTTGTGGCTGAAGTGTGAAGAGATGAGATCCATACTCTGCTTGATGTGATTGGTATTGATTTAATGAAATAATAGTATAGGATGGTTGTTCAAGAGTTGGTTTGGTTGTAAAATAACTCTGCATGAGATTAGTGAAACTTTGGACTGTTGCTATGTTTGTGAGAATGAATGTTCTGTATAGTGGGATAATAATGAAAGCTAATGAGGTACAATATTGTTTTGTATGCATACCTATCAAGTTGTATGATTCTTTGCAAATTTCATGTTATTCTTTATGTGCACTGTTTTGGGAATTAGTGATCTGGTTAGATGATAAAGTTAGTTGATGATGATTAGCATAGCTTGCAATTAAATTTCTTTTGGAGAATTGTGGTGAGGGAGGAAGGTGGTGATTTGATTGTGGTGCTGGTTTGACAAAGAAAAAGGGATTACTTTAGGTTGACTTTGATAAAGTTATGAAATGTAATTAGCTTAAGAAAACTATGGAATAAGGAAGTTGTGAATGATTGAGTTAAATTGGATTTCTTGGCATTTTAGGTGAGTTGCGATCTAAAAAGGCTTTTGGCGATTTATGGGCTATTGTTGAGTTATTTAAACTTAATGAAAGTTGTAAATGTTAATTTGAGGGGATTGGGCCTTGTGTAAGGTTCCTTAATTCAAAATTTAATAAGATTGGCTAGGCGATGAATTTTGAAGGTGTGAGGAACTGCATGAAGTGCTTTTAAAAGGTGCCTTGATGTTCGGGTCATATGAATCAAATTGTTGATAAGTTAAGTTTGAAAGAGTTATACTTGAACATATTTCTGGAGGTTTATGTTAATTATGAGTAATTTGGAGTCTTGAATATGGAGTTTTAATCAACTTTGAGGTTGGAATATTTAACTGGTGTATAGATGTGTGAATCCTTGCTAGCGTTGTTAGATATTATGAAAAGGTAGGGATTTCATACTTGCGAAGGAATTAGTTCTTGATGTTTAAAGAATTTATTAAGGGTGTGAATGTTTTAATCGAGAACATGATGTTGGGTAAAAGCTGAAATTCAGCTTGTTATTGGCTCTGCTAAAATAATTGATTCTCATTTAAAGGTGCTTAAAGGAATAATAATTCACTTTCAAGTTTCTGCTTCGGATTCATGGAAGCAAGACTATTGATGTGTAAGTCTGTTTGTGATTGAATTTTATTATATTGATTATTGTTTATTAGCTTGAATTGCGTTTGAAATTCTCGTTTAAGACAAAGTAAGAGAATAGGGATTGGGTAGCATATTAGGATTCGAGAGAGACGTTAAATATTATGAAATAGAGATGATATTAATTTATCATTCTGTATTATATTATTATAGGATTGGATGCGAGGTGGATTTTGTGGCATCAAGAAAGAAAAACGGGTTAACGCATAGCTGTTGGGGGTCAGGTAATCACTCTTACCTTGCTATAACATTGAGGGTGACGTTAGTTGGGATCTTCAAAATCCTTTCTAACCCTCAAATCTTTAAAAGTTATTTTTATACAAACAGGCTATCGGGTGCCTTTTTTTAAACACGATTATTTTTGTATAGAGAAACTTTATACATTATATGTAGTATCCTGTCTGGTGGTCGTGATTTTTCCTGAAATAGTTAGATATATATGGGTGAGGTGCTCTGACAGCGGTGTTGATAGGTTATTCGATGTAAATTGATGAAGTTGTGGTGGTGTTATATATAATTGGTACTTGGACAGGGGTGTTGGAAAGTGATGTGGATTGGAAATATCATACGTTGTGGTTGAGGAATTGGAAAGTTGTGTTGAAGGAAAGTATTGAAAATTTGTGATTGAGATGTTGAAAAGGATTATGAGCATTGCATGACACTGAGATATGTACCATCGCGCGGTGATAACCGATTGATAGGCCAATAAACGGTTATTTGTACGGGTCAACAGATTGGAGACTGTGACCAGTGGTCAACAGATTGGAGACTGTGACCAGCAGTATTCTGATTGGAGACAGGGACTGCTCCCTTTCTGATTGGAGACAGACTGGGGTTTCCCTCTCATGGGGTTACTTGAGAGGGAAATTGCCCCCTCACTTTTGAGAGGGGCACAGTGTCAATTCATTCAGAACATATATAGGGCTCGAGTGTAGTGCCTCCGGGATGGCATGAGTAGAGCACCAGGGATTGTACATGCGTGTGAGCCGAGAAGTTGGACTTGCGAAAGTGCGAATGAGATTTATAATGATGAGAGTATGGATTGGAGATTAGATGGCGAAGTGTAGTTGATGTGGAAATTGAGTGAGTGATTTTGAGTCGTATTAGGAAAGTAGGGATGATGAATTTGATTAGTTTTGGACGTGACAGAGAGCCTGGAAGGGTAAATGGAAGAAGACTGGGTTCTTGTATATATATATATATTGATTTTTGAATTGTGGTACCCTGTAGACGCCCCTACTACCGCACATCTCACTGTTATAGTGAGTTGAGTAGTAGATTACTGAGACAAGTTGTCTCACCCCACGATTACTTACATTTTTGCAGGTGATCATGCACAGGCGCGAGCGTCATGAAAGGGAATTAAGTTTCAAAGGTTGTTTAGATTATTTAGACATGTATATTGCCAAAATGTATAGGTCTGCATTCGCTTCCGCATATTTTTATTTGTATTGATATTAATGGTTAATTGGAGAATTGTAATAGGTCGCTTCTTTTTCTAACCATGTTAGGTGATTTTTTTCTAACATGGTTAGCTATTAATTATCCATGATAGTGTTCAGGTTATATTAGAAAATTCTTTTCTATCATGGATAGTGAATATTATTAGGAAATTCTTTTTCTAACTATGATAGATTTATTGATATTATGGAAATCATTTTTCTATCATAGTTAGTGAAGGTATTATTGAATTAATCAGGGAATTAGTAACAGTATGTGACAGTTAGCTTTTAATTATCCATGATAGTATTTATGTTGTATCAGGAAATCCTTTTCTATCATGGATAAAGTCTCATTCATTAGAATATTACACTTTGTCTCTCTTGATCCCTTTGCGAGCTCTCTCTCTCTTTCTCATCGATTCCAGCAAGCTCGACGGTTTTCCGGCAAGCGGTGGGTTTACTCCTTTTTCTCATTTTGGAACTTGGTGAGCATTTCCCACACCTTTCCTACCTTTGATTTTTCGTGTTGAGCCATTTGAGAGTGAGGGATTGAATTGGGGGTTTGAGTTTCAGTTATGATATGAATTAAAACTATGCCAAGGCTTCATATTTTAGTATCCTAACTATGAAATTGAATGTTGATTTAAGTTTGGAATAATTCATGTAAAACCCTAATTTTTGGGGTTGTTAGAAAAGATTTTGTTTTAATGATTTATGCTGCTATATTTGCTATTCTGGAATGTATGGTTAATAGTGAATGATTGGGGAGGCATGTAGCTAATCTTGCAAGTTGGAGTTGTGTTCAATATGCTTGATTTGGAAACTGATTTAGGAAGAGTTTAATTTCTCTGTTTTGTTGCGTGGCTGGAAGTGGTGTGGGATATTTCTTGTAATTTGAATTAGGAGTTAATGCTTTTGATGCGAAATTCGGGTTGAAGTGGATGAGGGTTTGAATGGGTTTTAGGATTTTAAGTTTAGAAATTAATTGAAACAGTGATTGAGTTTTAGTTTTGGTGTTTTGATGTTAATGAACTGATCAAACTGAATTGTGAAGTGATAATATTGGTGTTAATAAAATGATAAGCATGAAATATGATTTCTTTTATTGATGTAGTTAATGGAAGATGAAGTTAGTAAGCGACTTTTGGTGATGAAGAAAGGATGGAATGGTTGTTGATTTTGGTGTTATGTTAATTTAAGGTTATGGTCTTTTATTTGCATTTTTGAGATGCTTTGATCTGAATAAGTGATTAAAGTATGCATTGAAGTTGGTTATCGAGGTCATTTGCTTGATATCTGTATTTTGAAATTTCACCCCTCAATTCTCTTTCTATTTTGGCTACACTCTGTTGATGTGTTTATGAGAGAGACTCATTGCTTTGAAATTAAGATAAGATTGAGTTGAGTTATTGGTATACATTGAATATTTTGCTAACTATTGTGCATTCTGGTTTAAGGTATGTAATAGAAATTATCTTGGAGGAGTAAGGGACTGTGTTCAACTCTTGATAGGAAGACGTATCATGAAATGTGAATTTAAGTAGTTAATGTCAGTTTTGACGTGACTTATGCGCAATTTCTTCCTTAGAATTTGGGGGAAATCTCTTAGAATCTGATCCCAATAGCTATTGTGCTTTATTTTGTTGTTTTGAAACCACATTGAGTTGATTATAAGCAGTCTATAAGTTTGGGATTACCTGATTTTGAGTTGGGTTTGATTGAGATTTATTGTGGTTGAGATTGGGGAATTTGAATTCATGATTTCCTTGTGTAGGTTTTGATTAAGATATGAAATGGAATTTTGTGAACTCTTGTATTTCTATATGTTAAAATGCTTTTGATTATGCTAGATTTTGTTTTATCTACTTCGTTATTTGTATGCATGTTTATTATGATTGAAATTGCAATATATGTATGTTAAAGGAATAGGTGTTCTATTTTGTTAACATTCGAAGTGGAATAAATGAATTGGATTGGAAGCTCTATTGATAGATTGATTCAAATAAAGATGAAAAGAAATATCAGCTTGGTTTAGTCCTTGGTTTCATGGTTTGATTAAGTTTATCATTGATTTTGAAGTGAATAAATGGAAGCTGATTATGTGTTTAATGGTTCTTATTGTTAATTTGTTAAATTTATTAAGTGATTATTAGTTCATGTGAAATTGAACTTGGAAGCTATATGCTTGTTTTGTTTTAGTGTTGTTGAGACTTTGTGCCTTCATGAATGAATGAAAGTGTTTAAGGATTTAAATTAGATTATTTAATTGATGATCTAAAACTGATTATGTATGAAGTGTATTTAGAATCATAAGAGGTCTTAAATCCTAAAGTAATCAAACTTACAAAAAATTAGGGAAGTGTGAATTATTTGAATGGATTGGGTAGTAATGTGGATACGAGAGAGAGACGTTAAACATGAAGTAGAATGATACTAATTTATCATTCTGCACTACATTATAGGATTGTTCGCGATATGGCGTTTGTGGCATAAAGAAAGGATGAAAAATCATGTAAAATTGCTGGGCGACAGGTAATCACAATTAACCTTGCTATAACAATGAGGGTGATGTTAGTTGGGGATTTTTAAAATCCTTTCTCACCCTCTCTATACATATATTATCTTTGAAAAGGTATTTTTATACAAAACAGGCTATCGGGTGCCTTTTAAACACGATTATTTCTGTATGAAAGATTTTTATACATTTTACATATACTGTTATCCTGGTGTGGTATTATTCTGGTTGTTGACAGGGATATTGAGAGTAGGTTGAGGGAAGGAGTTCAATTATTTTAGATTGATATATTGAAAGGAATGGTGAGATTGCATGATATTAATGATGATATTGAAATGGATGGATATGGATATGGTGAGCTTTGCATGACACTGAGATTTATGTACCATCGCGCGATGATAACTGTCGATTGGCCAATCGACAGTTATTTGTACTAATGATCATTTTCGGATTGATTAGACCGGGGATCATAGGTCGACTTATTGAGAGAAAGTGACCTACGGTTGTTTGGCAGTGGAGAGCCCAACCGTTCCCGTTCTGCAATGGAAACAGAATTGGGGTTCCCTCTCTGGAGATTGCCAGAGAGGGAAATTTGCCTCCTCCTTGTAGAGAGAGGCACAATGTCAAATCATATAGTGAAGATTAAATGCATGAATGCACCGTGATGGCACAATGCATTTATAGGCGAGTGTGAGGGCTGTTGTGGTAGTATTATTTGATTGGAGTATGGGAAGATGAAATTTAGTTAGTGCGGAATTGACTGAGGGGTGTTGACTGGTACATGGGGAGTAGAGATGATGAATTGAGTTGATTGAGACGTGACAGAAGGATTTAAGTGATGGATGAAAGAAAATGTGAAATATATATATGTATTATTGATTTTAAAACTGTGGTACCCTTTAGACGCCCTCGCTACCGCACATCTCACTGTTATAGTGAGTTAAGCGGTGATTACTGGGACAAATTGTCTCATCCCACGATTACTGACATTTTTGCAGGTATTCATGCACAGGCGCGAGCATCAGGAAAGGGAATTAGGTAGTAGAAGTTATATAGTTTATTTGGAATTGTATATTGCCAATTTGTATAGGCCTGCATCTGCTTCCGCATGTATATATATTTATTATTTGTTTAATATCAATTAGTTTTGTTTAATAACCATGTTAGGCAAATCTTTTCTAACATGGTTACTTATTAATTATCCATGATAGTGTTCAGATTGTATCAGGAAATTCTTTTCTATCATGGATAGTATTTAATCATTAGGAAATTCCTTTCCTAACTATGATAGGACATTGATATTATGGAAATCCTTTTTCTATCATAGTTAGTAAAGAGGTTATTAGATTTAAAATGGATATCATTGGCTAATTAAGTAATTAGTAACAGAATGTTACACTTGTCCCACTCATCCAATATATGTCCCTCTCCCATGATTTTCTCTAGGGGTATTCACGGGACAGGACATGATCAGAACACACTTGTCCTGTGTCCCATCCTAAAAAAGACATAGGACAAGGTTTCCATCTAGTGTCCCATCCCAATCAAGAATGGAATGGGAAAATCCCGACTTTTTTAAAATTTCTTATAAAAAATATCTGCTATTAAAAGGCAAAATGATAAATAATTACCTTCGAATATCTACAAGGACGAGTAAGGAATTCAAACTTTCAAAACGACAAGTAAGGAACTCTGGATTCCAAAAGGACAATTAATGAACCAGACAATTGTTAATTTCTATGTTCGAAATGTTAATAACTATGTTCCAATTGTTAATTTTTACTCAAGTTCCTTACTTGTCCTTTTGTAAGTTTGAGTTCCTTACTTGTCCTTTTGGACATTCAGAGATTTTTATTTGTAATTTTCCCTTGAAAAATATGTTTGTATCAGACAAAGAAATTAGTTCAACATTGTTTCTACGATACACCTTATAATACAACATAATAATCTAAAAATTTGTTAGGATCATATTTTCATGGGTCAAATTGGCATACAAACAATAAAATGACTCAATTTAGCATACAAACAAAATAAAAGGTTCAATCTAACCAACACCATCTATCACTTTTTAACACTGATTGAGCCTATTTTTATATATTTAAGCATGTGCAATTGAGCTTAATTAGTGAGATTTAATTGATATATTTGATCATTTTTTGTGATTTAATTTGCACATGCTTAGTTGTTGGTAATTGGAGAATATTAGCCTTATTACTTGCATTTTAAGAAACCAAGGGTATTTTGGTCATTTTTTACTATGTGGTGCTATTTTATGTGTAAGGAAGTCCCACGTGGACCCCACAAGCCCTTGGGAGTGCTTTGGTGGCAAGGAAAAGGCTTGGAGGGAAAGGCTTAGGCATAGGACAAAAATTACTCCCTTTGTCAATAACAAGGGATTTGCTCATTACCAAAAGGGGTAAAAATGGCTCCAAATTCAAATTTCAAGTGGAGGAGCCTCATTAAGGGCACAATTGGAAGCACAATGGAAAGGAGAAAAAGGAGGGAGCTTGGGAAGATGCATCTAGACCAAATGGAGGCCACATTCAACCACATTTCACCCTACATTTCCAAAATTACCCTTCCTTTCCTTTACTACCCCTCTTGGCCTCTTACATGTACACACACACTTAACCCATAGCCTTGGCCGAATTTGACAGCCCATAAACATCCCTAAACACCTCATTAACTCATCTAAACACTCATATAAATATCTCCTAGCTTCATTAATCATTTCACCACTCTATGTTCATCTTCTTCATCTTCCATTTTCTCTCAACTTTCCCAAACCCTAACCACTATCTCCATTTCGTGATTTTCACTTCTCCCATGGTTTCCTCACCACGAATTCCTCTCTTCTCCTCCATTCTCATGTGTGGCTAGCTTCCTCAACTCTCTCTCCAAAGGATCCATGTGCTTGTAGAAGATTTAGCTTTGGCCTCATGTAATTGTGTATGTAACTTTTAGGTTGTAAGCTAGATTTACATTTTTGCCTTATGATTCTCTAGATCTAGGTTTCATAAGGTTAGAACACTCTTCTTTTAGGTGTTCTACTTAATTTTGGCTTACAACCTCTCTTTTTAGGTTTAGCTCATGAAAACCTATAGCTTATATATTTGTAGTTTCATAGATACATGTGTGTGTGCTTAACTCCTCTTGTGTTTGTGGAATGATTAATTTGCTTAAGTTCTTGATTAGAATTTAATGTTGCAAAGGTATGAGTTAAGCTTGAAAAGAGCATTAAGCTTGATTATCCTAATTAAATTCTTTTAGATTTATTAGATCTAAGAGATCTTAAGGATTTAGTTAGGTTATATCAAGTATTGCAAGTACATGAGGTCTAATTCACAATTAAGCACATGATCCAATGGAGAGGGAGGTTATTCTCATCTTGCTAATCTCATTTTCAATTCGGTTATTACTATCTTTTGTTAGGTTTAATTAGTTGTTAAGAATTCAAAATCAATCTCATAAACATTGTTAAATTGCGTGACTTTTGAGCCTTATACATGCAAGATTAAAAACCTAGATTGTGGATTTGACCCTTACTCACCACTACACTTTGGTGGAATTGAGTATTGTATTAATTTTGATTAGCCAAGGCGACTTTAGGTTAAATCAATTGGCGCCATTGCCGATTTAGGTTTACTCTTGCTAGTTTTAGGTTTTCTTTGTCACATTTTAATTTGTAATTGTTCTTAGTGATTTCTTTCGGTTACTTGTGATTTTGTGCTTGAGGTGGACATTGATTTTATCTTGTGATTGCACATCATTTGGCTGGACTTTTGTGCATAATTTGGTGGTAATTTGGCTGCTCTGGTTGGCCAATATCATTTTTGAAAGGTCCTTGAAAGATGCTGGAAAAATTGTGAAGTGCTCATTTTACTTAGGGCTCTAGTTCCTACTCTTGTGAATTAAGTACTTCGAATCTGGAAAAACTTTTTTTGGTGGTTATTGTGCATGATTTTATATTGCTAAAGCTATTTTTACTGACCTGAACCTCTGTGTATAACTTCTGGAAAAAATTGTTGAAATCGGACTGTTAGCTGGAAGTTCACTGTGTGACCAGTTTGCTTACTTTTGCAACTGTGAATTGTGTAGCTGGAATTTGTCAAAACTGTTTCTTGTGGTTATACTACACATCTTAAGCTTTCCAGGGATATATTACTTGTTGCAATATTCATTATATACTTTCTGGAATTAATTTTTCAAATCTGCCCTGTTTGCTGGAAACTGGCTGGAAAACACTGAAATTTCAGAGAACTTGTTTTCAAAACTGGTACTGACTCACAACGAATTTCATGAAACTGTTTTAACTGGTAACACTACAGGATTAGAGCTTTCTTTTGACATATTACGTGCCAGAAACTTCGTTGCCTACTGTCCAGGGCGAATTTTTGAAATTGCCCTGTTTTTCTGGAACTTGCATTCGGTACTGCTGACTTTAGAGCAAATCTATTTGCCCTTGCCCTGTGCTGTTTTGCATGATCTTTGGCTACTTTTAAACAGTTTTGAACAAGATTTGGATTGATATAAAGTGCTGGAATTTTGGTGCCTTATTCGCTTGTCAATTGGTCATAATTTGCCATCCTTGTGCCTTTTGCTGCCTCAACTTTGCACCAACACTGTTTGCGTTGTACTAATCTGTTTTGAGCAGTGCTTGGCTTGTTTGAAAGCTGATTAATTGAAATTTTAATATGCCTAGTTGTTCTGGAAAATTTGGTTAGCAATTATTTTGAAAAAGGTGCCCTAGTTGCCATATATTTGCTAACCGGATAGGTGTGATTTCTTGGGACTGTTCTGGACTGGATATACTTTGCTGGCTGGTTTTGTTGGTTATTTTGCAGGGCATTTTAGTGACCATACTTGGCTGGAGGTGTGCTCCAACTTTGAGCAAATTTTGCATTCATTTTGCACACATTCATTGCATAATCCACCTACTTTCACTTACATCCACCTGCATTGAGTTGCATTGATTGACATTCCATATTGGCTGAGCAACAAGGAGAGAATAATCATGATAGGGGTAGACATGTGCATGAAGATGATAGACCTATGAGGGAATTCACACAATCATATGCATCATTTTCACCTCAAGGTTTTTATGCTAACCCCGCTAACTTTGAGATCAAAGGGTCTCTTCTTACTCATTTGCCTAAATTTACAGGATTATCTCATGAAGATACCCACAAGCACTTGCTTGGCCTTTACCACACTTGCTCATCAATGAAGCCACCTAATGCCTCTTTGGAAGATGTGCTCTTGAGAGTTTTCCAATTTTCATTGGAAGGGAAAGCCAAAGAATGGCTCTTGAATCTTCCAACACATTATGCTACATTGTCTTGGGAAGAGTTGAAGAAGGTGTTCTTGGATAGATACTTCCCATTCTCTAAGATCTCCAAGTTGAGGAAGGACATCACCGGGGTTCAACAATTACTACAAGAGAGTTTCTATGAGTATTGGACCCAGTTTACCACATTAATCAACTCTTGTCCGAATCATAGCATCTCAAAGGCAAATTTAGTTCAATATTTCTATGATGGCCTTCTACCTCACCTCAAGATGACCATTGATGCGGTCTCTAATGGTTCAATTTTTAACCTATCGGCCAATGAGGGATGGAAATTGTTTGACACTATGGCCAACAACCATCATCAATTCTATGCAAGAGACTCTTTGAGTATGAATGAAAAGCCTTCAATTTCCCATGAGGTAAAGTTGGCTAACCTTTTTGATAAGCTTTGTGATAGATTGGATAGGATGGAGGAGAAGCTTGAGAAGCCGGTGAATTCCATGACTATGTCCAACTCCATGGCCATGGTGCCTACCTTTTGTAAGTTTTGTGCATCTCCCATGCATGAATCCTATAATTGTCCTACTCATTGTCAAGAGGAATTGGCCATGTATTCTAACCCTAGCCATCAAGTTCAAATGAGGGATCCTACCTCACAAACAAATAATCAAGGATGGAGGGACCATCCAAGCTTCAAGTGGGGGGGGGGGGGGAGGAGGCAATGTTAATACCTCACATGATTTTCAAGCTCAACAAGGGTATGTTCATCACCATCAAACACATACCCCTTACCAAATGAGGCCTAATTCTTGTCACATCACTCAAGGGCCAAATATGTATGCTTATCAAGAAGCTCCTCAACAAGTGAAGCCTAATCCATATTTTCATGGATATAGGCCGAATTTCAAAGCTCCAAATGAGGTGCAACAAGCTTCTACATCCTTTCCAAGTGGAGGCAATGAGTTGGCTGAAATGGTGACACTTATATTGGACAACTTCAACAAGCTTGAAACTAGACAAGACACTCTTCAAACATTTGTGTCTAATTTTACCAATTCTAAGAGTGAAGAGGAAGCTAAAAAGGGGGGGTTCACCTTCAAATATTGTGGTAAATCCTAAAGACATGAATGTAGTCCAATTGATGGCCAAATATGATGATGAGGATGATGATGTTGCTATGGTTGTTGATTCCAATGATGAGCACGAATTTAATGATGAAATAATCATGGAGTTTCTTAATGCAATTGAGCAAAATGATGAATTGTGTGATGCTCCAAGGAAAGATGCCAATTCTAAGGGTGAAGTGAACACAGAAAATCACCCTAGCACTCAAGCAAACAATGTACATTAAGAGAATCATGAAGAGGCCGAATTGCCTCATTCAATTGATGAGAAACAAGAGGAGGCCGAGAGTCATACTCCCTTTGAAGCAAACAAGTTTGAAAATTCTAAAGGGAAATGTAATGTTGAAGAGCAATTGGTACAAGAGCTTGAATTTTCTCTACTTCACAAATCATGCATCAAATTGGGGAGGACACCTCCCAAGGTACAATTCTTGATTCATCACTTGTTTCCTTTCCTAGTTCATGTAACTTAGGAAAGAAGAAATATCATGAGCTAGCCCAAAGTATGATGCTTGATTTATTTTCCATGTTGGAATTTAATGTGCCATTGCTTGTGGTTCTTGAACAAATGAATACTTATGCTAAGCCTTTGAATGAAATTTGCATATACAAGAAAGCATGTTGGCCACATAAAATGTTGATTGAAAATGTGTAAGAACTACATGTAGGTCCCTTGAGATTGAATTCACATGATGTTGTGCACATATCTTTGAGATCATTTGATTCTTGCTTGGTGGATACTAAAGATGCTTGCATGATTCCTCTTGATGATAATTCTAGTCTTGTAAGCAGGCCTCTCGATGTTACTAGGACCAAGCATGTTAATTGTGACCTTGATGATGTTTGTACATTCATATCTTCTTTGTCTAGCTACAAACCCTTGGAAAAGGGGAGTTTGTTCAATTGTGTTTATAAAGCTAGGATGGAAGGATTGCTTGCTCTTATGAAAGGGGTCGGATTGCTCTTGGGAGAAGAGATGTTTTGCTACACCTCCCATGAAATTTTGAATTGGAAGAGTCGATTGAGGGATGAGGACATAGAATTGGAGAAGAGGCCAAATCCTTGTTTAAGGCCTCAATGGATTACCAAGAAGCATGATACTTTTTCCTCAAAGAATGTGCCATTTGCTTCTAATTGTGCTTTCACTTGCTTACCATATTGCATTACCTACAACCCTTTACAAAAGGGAAGTTTGTTCAATGTTGTAGGTTCATTTAGGATGCACAAAGATTATTGGGAAGAGAAGGAATCCGATTTGGAGTTTGAAAAGAATAAGAAGGAGCATGGTTCTCATGAGACACTTGACCATTTGAAGGACAATGATGTGATGGAAAATGTGGAAGCACTAAAAGGCAAAAAGAAAAGCTTCAACAAGAAAAGAAGACCGAAAGAGAAGTTATCCAAGGAAGGCAAGATTGACACAAAGATTAAAGCCAACCATGATGTCGATGAGCCAATTTTGAGCAAAAGATCCAAACATGGCCGAAAGAACAAAAAGGGCCAAAGGAATAAATATTACAAGGAGAACTTTAAGCCTCCATAAGAGGTTGTTTCTTTCCTTCCCTTGCTTTAAATTGTTTTTATCCTAAGTGTGGGGGAAGATGATTAATAGTAGAAAAAAACAGAATTGTGTTTAGGTTTATTTTTATATATTTAAGCATGTGCAATTGAGCTTAATTAGTGAGATTTAATTGATATATTTGATAATTATTTGTGATTTAATTTGCACATGCTTAGTTGTTGGTAATTGGAGAATATTAGCCTTATTACTTGCATTTTAAGAAGGGCAAAAACGCTGATCTAACAACTAACTATTTTACTTTGGGCAAAAATAATAAATGACTGTTTCGCGGTACAAAAATAATAACTAACTTTGCACCGGTTTTGTTACATTTGCACCGGGTCACAAAGTTAGTTATTATTTTTGCACTGCGAAACAGTCATTTATTATTTTTGCCCAAAGCAAAATAGTTAGTTGTTAGATCAGCGCTTTTGCCCTTTTAAGAAACCAAGGGTATTTTGGTCATTTTTGACTATGTGGTGCTATTTTATGTGTAGGGGGATCCCACGTGGACCCCACAAGCCCTTGGGAGTGCTTTGGTGGCAAGGAAAAGGCTTGGAGAGAAAGGCTTAGGCATAGGACAAAAATTACTCCCTTTGTCAAAAACAAGGGATTTGCTCATTACCAAAAGGGGTAAAAATGGCTCCAAATTCAAATTTCAAGTGGAGGAGCCTCATTAAGGGCACAATTGGAAGCACAATGGAAAGGAGAAAAAGGAGGGAGCTTGGGAAGATGCATCTAGACCAAATGGAGGCCACATTCAACCACATTTCACCCTACATTTCCAAAATTACCCTTCCTTTCCTTTACTACCCCTCTTGGCCTCTTACATGTACACACACACTTAACCCATAGCCTTGGCCGAATTTGACAGCCCATAAACATCCCTAAACACCTCATTAACTCATCTAAACACTCATATAAATATCTCCTAGCTTCATTAATCATTTCACCACTCTATGTTCATCTTCTTCATCTTCCATTTTCTCTCAACTTTCCCAAACCCTAACCACTATCTCCATTTCGTGATTTTCACTTCTCCCATGGTTTCCTCACCACGAATTCCTCTCTTCTCCTCCATTCTCATGTGTGGCTAGCTTCCTCAACTCTCTCTCCAAAGGATCCATGTGCTTGTAGAAGATTTAGCTTTGGCCTCATGTAATTGTGTATGTAACTTTTAGGTTGTAAGCTAGATTTACATTTTTGCCTTATGATTCTCTAGATCTAGGTTTCATAAGGTTAGAACACTCTTCTTTTAGGTGTTCTACTTAATTTTGGCTTACAACCTCTCTTTTTAGGTTTAGCTCATGAAAACCTATAGCTTATATATTTGTAGTTTCATAGATACATGTGTGTGTGCTTAACTCCTCTTGTGTTTGTGGAATGATTAATTTGCTTAAGTTCTTGATTAGAATTTAATGTTGCTAAGGTATGAGTTAAGCTTGAAAAGAGCATTAAGTTTGATTATCCTAATTAAATTCTTTTAGATTTCTTAGATCTAAGAGATCTTAAGGATTTAGTTAGGTTATATCAAGTATTGCAAGTACATGAGGTCTAATTCACAATTAAGCACATGATCCAATGGAGAGGGAGGTTATTCTCATCTTGCTAATCTCATTTTCAATTCGGTTATTACTATCTTTTGTTAGGTTTAATTAGTTGTTAAGAATTCAAAATCAATCTCATAAACATTGTTAAATTGCGTGACTTTTGAGCCTTATACTTGCAAGATTAAAAACCTAGATTGTGGATTTGACCCTTACTCACCACTACACTTTGGTGGAATTGTGTATTGTATTAATTTTGATTAGCCAAGGCGACTTTAGGTTAAATCAAACACCATTAAGTTTTGTGCCATGTAAGCATTTTCACTAACATATGGCAGGTGACTATGCATTTTTTTTAATGACATGGCTCTTTCAAAATTTCTTTTTTATGAAAATGAAATAGAAAAAGTTATATTATTTTTACTTTTTGATAGTCAAAACCTAATCTGAATTGAAAATGAAACAGAACCAAGACATCTACCTAAAATGAAGAAAACGATTGAGAGAGAACTACCAGGAAAAGCAGCCAACCAACACTGATTCTCACTAGAGATTTGTTGAATTACAGTATATATCAGACAGAACAATTACAGTATAAATTGCAAACCTTAAATCAAACCTTAAATCTCACAACTACTGCATAAACAAAGAATTCCTAAACAAAGAAAGGTCACAGGCCAAATGCATAAACATAACAAGACAGAACAAGCATAAACATGGGCAGAGCAACCTCATAGGCGAATCAATACTTAGCTTTAAGAGAGAAGCAAATGAAAAATCACGACTTTGTCTTCGTTTTCCTTTTTCTGAGAGATGATTTTACCTTCGATGCATAAACATGGGTAGAACAAGCATAAACATGGGCAGAGCTGTTAGAATCTTAAGTTTTGATGAAGACTAAAATATGAAAGAACAAGTTAAACACTTAGAAAAATTAGGTTAATATAGAACCACAAGTAAGAGTACAACCGGATGTGGATTTACTTCCGGATGGACCAGGACTAGCGCTCGCGGATGAATGACTCATCCCCCAGCGGAAGCAAGTAACTCACTCAATCAGAACTCAGTCTAGGAATGTTAGAAGTATAAAATCCTTGAGACTAAGTTAGGACGCAACTGGATGCAGGAATGCTTCCGGATGCTTAGTGACTAGCGCTGCCTATTGGATTAGGTAACACCGAGCGTCAGTGAATATAACTCTAAGTCATAACTTAAGTCTAGTAGGAGTACTTCCGGATGTGGAATTGCTTCCGGAAGTAAGAGAGCTTCCTTAGACAAAATGAACTCCCACTGCATGTGACTATGTGTTAATATTGCTAGACTAACGTTCAAGTGCAGCACTGAGTGATGTTGCTTCCGGATGTGGAATTGCTTCCGGTAGCAATCAGAATGTCAGAACGTGCAGCAGTGAAGTGTCAGAGTGCTTTTTGGCAGAGCAGAGTTGTCAGAGTTGCTTTTCAGAGATAAAGCAAAGTCAACCCTGCTGAGCATTGATGGAGCATTAATGTTCAACGGTAACAAGGGAATAACAGCTATATTCAAACAGCATTGTTACCTACCAAGAAAGAGAATACTTGAAGACACTATATAAAGAAGCTCATCTTCATTTATGAAGATAACTTGGAGAAAAACGCAGAAATCTAGAGAGAGAAACTGAGAGCATTCTTCAAGCATTCAAAGCTGCCCAGAAAAACAAGAGAGCACTTAATACATTGAGAGTTTTATTCTTTATCCATCTTGTACTCTTTGTAGTTAAGTCTCTTCATTTATTGAGAGCATTCATTGTACTTAAGTGAGTAACATCATCTGTTCTTAGAGAGAACTAAGTTTAGAAAATCCTTTATTTGAAAGGTTGAACCCTTACAGGTTGTAAGGGGGAGTGAGTCTGTAAGGTTGCAAGTGAACCTGGTGTAAAACTTGTGGTTGTAAGGTTGCAAGTGATCCCGTGCTAAAACTTGCGGTTGTAAAGGTTCCAGGTGAACCCGTTTGTAAAACCTGGGGTTAGTGGAACTCAATCTGGGTGATTGAGAACCTGACGTAGGTCAAGAGTTGGACCGAACCAGTATAAAAACCTTGTGTGTTTTTATTGTCTGATTTATTTGGTAGCACAATTCACCCCCCCTCTTATGCATCCTAACTTTCATTTGGTATTAGAGCAAGGTCTTTCTGACTTGATTCCAACGAATCTAGAAAGAGAAGATCCAGTGATGGATGCAGATCATCATTCCTTGCCCGATGTTGCTATTCAGCCAAACAAGCCTCTTGGCTTTGATGGCTACAATTATCCCTTCTGGAAGTTCAGAATGGAGACTTACATCAAGGCCAACGGCATTCGCCTCTGGGATGTGATTGAGCATGGTGACCACGTCCCTCTAGATGATGAAGGTTTTGCAAACGCTCGATCCAGATTCACCAATGAAGACTATGTGCTCTAGTGGAGCTGAACTACAGGGCCATGCACTACATTCAATGCGCCCTTAGTCATAAGGAATTCCACAGGATCAGCCACCACAAAACAGCAAAGGAGATGTGGGAGGCTCTTGAGGCTGCTCATTCCGGAACCAAGGAAGTGAAGTCCAGACGCGTCGAGATGCTGGTCGAGGAGTTTCACAAATTTGCTATGCTTAGCCCAACTGAGCCAATCAGAGAGCTGGAGCTTAGATTCACCCATCTTATTGACAACTTGGCCTCTCTGGGAAAGGACATTCCTGAGGAAGAACAAGTAAGCAAGATTCTAAAAGTATTAAAGGGTGACTGGATCACCAAAGTTACCATCCTGCAGGAAGTCCAGGGAGAATCAACCAGCTCTATCACTGCCTTGTTTGGTTCTCTGGCTGAATATGAACCAACCTTGTTGGCTCAAAGAGCTCCTCAAGCTACAGCTAAAGCCAAGAACCTTGCTCTTGTTGCTCCCAGCAAGGATAGGAATGATGATAATGATGAGGATGATGAGGAGGAAATAGATGAAGAGGAAATGGCTATGATGGTAAGAAAATTCAAAAAGTTCTTCAGAAAGAAGAGAGGCTTTCTGAAAGGAGAATCTAGCCATAAGAAGGAAAGGACCCCTGTATGCTTCGAGTGTAAGAAGCCTGGTCATTTCAAGGCTGAGTGCCCAAGCCTTCAGAGAGCCAAAGGGAAGGACAAGAGGAAAGCATTTGTGTCCTCAATCTGGGTGAATAGTTCTGATGAGGAAGCTAGTGATGAGGAAGAGGTTGCTAACCTCTGTCTTGTTGCTAGAGAAGATGGAGAGAAGACATCCTCAGACTTCGACTCCATCCATGGCGATGAGGTAACACTTCCTGAACTCCAAGAAGCCTATAATGATGTTCATAGAGAATTCTTTCGCCTATGTAAGGCTTATAAAGTGTTGAGAATAAAAAAGGAATCACTTGAGTCCAAGGTGGATTCACTAAGTGAAGAGCTAGCGGAAGCCAAAAAGCTTCGGTAGCAGATGGCAAGGGAGATCCCCAAGCGGAACCCAATGCCTCAACATCAGAGAGCTGCTCTAACTGCAGCAAGATCTCTATTGAAAGGGATAGACTGCAAAATGCCCTGCAGAAGTTCACTAATGGGTCTGAAATGTTAAATGTTATTTTAATGAATCAAAGGGCATATAGGGACAAAACTGGTTTAGGATATAAGCCTAAAGGGAAAAAGTGGGTGGAACCTAAAGTGAAACCATACTTAAAGTTTTTCCACAAAGCCACTGATCACACTTCCACACCCTTCAGCTTCTGCAATTATTGTAACAGGAAGGGACACTCCACGTCCACCTGTAATGCAAGGAAGCATGGAGCTAACAGCTCTTATAAGTGGGTTCCAAAAGGAACCAAGACAACTAAGGATCCTCCTCCAAGAAAAGAAACTAAGGGAGGACAAGGATCTAGAACTTGGAAACGTTTTCCAAAGGAAGTCCAACAACCTAGAGCCCACACGAGGCCAGAGGCGCAAAGTAATCACAAGCCCAAGGTCAAGATTAACACTGGACCGAGGGCTATGGGAACTAATGACAGAGGACCCAATAAAGGTTGGGTACCTAAGCTTGTCTAATCCTTGCAGGTCTGTCTCAAAGCATCCAAGAATAGAAGATGGTACATTGATAGCGGATGCTCGAGACATATGACTAGTGACCGAGACAAGTTCAAATCCTTGGTGATCAAAGATGGAGCCAAAGTGAGCTTTGGAGGAAATCAAAGCGGAAAGATCACTGGGGTTGGAGAAGTTGGACCTGTTAAAGATGTCTATCTGGTGGATGGTCTCTGTCACAACCTGCTGAGCGTGAGCCAGAGCACTGACAAAGGAAACTGGGTAATTTTTGATTCACATGAGTGCATGATAATAGACAAGCATGATCTAAATCTAGACAAGGCCAATCTAAAATGCAAACTTAAGGCAAGTAGGAATGGAAACCTATACACCCTAGATTTATGTCAACAACTAGATGAAAAATGTTTAATATCTAGTGATGAAAATAGTTGGCTTTGGCATAAACGGCTAGCGCATGTTAATTTTACACAACTTGATATGCTTATTAAGAAGGAGCTAGCTATAGGGATTCCATCCTTTAAAGTTAAGCATGATTTTATTTGTGAATCCTGCCAACGAGGAAAGCAAACAAAGTCCTCGTTTAAAACCAAGAAGAGAGTCTCCACCAGCAGGCCCTTGGAACTAATCCACATGGATTTGGTTGGGCCAGCAAGAGTGAAGAGCTTGGGTGGAAACCTGTATGCTCTAGTTGTGGTGGATGACTATTCTAGGTTCACTTGGACAATGTTTCTTGCCTCCAAGCAAGATGCTTTTGATACTTTTGTTGTCCTGGCTAAGAAAGTGCAGAATGAGAGAGATCTCAAGATAGCAGCCATAAGGACAGATCATGGAGGAGAGTTTGAGAATCACAACTTCTCGGAGCTGTGTGAGGAGAATGGAATTGATCACAACTTCTCAGCTCCCAGAACCCCTCAGCAGAATGGCGTGGTTGAAAGGAAGAACAGGGTTCTGACAGAGATGGCCAGGAGCATGCTCAATGAGAAAGAGGTTTCTCAAGTGTTCTGGGCGGATGCTATGAGCACTGCTTGCTACATCTCCAACAGAACCTATGTTCGCAAGGGCTTAGACAAGACTCCCTATGAGCTGTACAAAGGTAGAAAGCCCAACATCACCCACCTCAGAATCTTTGGATCAAAATGTTATGTTCATAACAATGGAAAGGTAAACCTGGGTAAGTTTGACCCAAAAGCTGATATAGGTGTTTTCATAGGATATTCCCTTAGGAGTAAGGCTTATAGAGTATACAACATGAGAACTAGAACTGTAGAAGAATCTATGCATGTTGTATTCGATGAGAATCCTACATGGGAACAATCCACAGAAGATGATGGTATACTAAATCTTTCAAAACCACCATCATCTTCACCACCAAAAGAAACACCAGCAAGTGATCCCAAGGAAGAAGATGAACCCAGTGATGAACCTAGAGTGCAGACGGTGCCTGATGAGGTACAGTTGCCAACAGCTAGGAGACATCACAGGGATCATCCTCTTGACCAAGTGCTTGGTGATGTTTCTTCTAGTGTCAGAACCAGAAGGCAGGTTCAAAATGAAGTTGAGTTTGGAGCCTTCTTATCTCAGATCGAACCAACTTCAGTTGAACAAGCTCTTGAGGACTGTGATTGGATTATTGCCATGCAGGAAGAGCTTAATCAGTTTGAAAGAAGCCAAGTATGGGAGTTAGTCCCAAGACCGTCTCACCAATCCATAGTTGGGACCAAATGGGTCTTTAAGAACAAACTGGATGAGACTGGTCAGATAACTAGGAACAAAGCCAGATTGGTAGCCAAAGGGTATAACCAAGAAGAAGGCATAGACTATGAAGAAACTTTTGCTCCAGTTGCAAGACTTGAAGCAATAAGGATTCTTCTAGCCTTTGCATCCATGAAAGGTTTTAAATTATATCAAATGGATGTGAAGAGTGCATTTCTTAATGGTTATATTAAAGAAGAGGTTTATGTTGAACAACCTCCTGGCTTTGAAGACCATAAGCATCCTAAACATGTGTATAGACTAAAGAAAGCATTGTATGGCCTGAAACAAGCTCCTCATGCTTGGTATGAGAGACTCAACAGCTTTTTGCTGGGGAAGGGTTTCTCTAGAGGTAAATTAGATAATACACTGTTTATTTTGCATAAGGATAGAAACATGCTACTTGTCCAGATTTACGTTGATGATATCATTTTTGGGGCAACTAATGAAAAACTCTGTGAAGAGTTTTCTAAGACTATGCAGGGGGAATTTGAGATGTCAATGATGGGAGAACTAACATTCTTCCTAGGCCTGCAGATTAAGCAAAAGAAAGAAGGCATCTTCATCTCCCAAACTAAGTATTGCAGAGAGCTTCTCAAGAAGTTTGGGATGGATGAGTGCAAGGAGTATGATACTCCCATGAGCACCACTGCCGCACTCGATGCAGATGTAAAGGGAAGTTCGGTCAGCCTGCCTATGTACAGGGGAATGATAGGTTCCTTGCTGTACTTAACGGCTAGCAGACTTGATATTCAATTTAATGTAGGCATGTGTGCTAGATTTCAAGCCAACCCCAAGGAATCACATCTAACTTGTGTTAAGCGTATTTTAAGATACCTTGAGGGAACTCAAGAACTTGGTCTCTGGTATCCCAGAGGTAACCAAGAGTTCTTGTGGGTTTATTCTGATGCTGACCATGCAGGTTATAAGACTGATAGAAAGAGCACCAGTGGACAATGTGCCTTCCTTGGAGGTTGCCTGGTCTCTTGGGCTAGCAAGAAGCAAACCTGTGTGTCACTCTCATCCACAGAGGCAGAGTACATTGCTGCTGCAAGCTGTTGTGCACAAGTGCTGTGGCTGAAGAATCAATTGAGGGATCTTGGCCTGGAGTTTCCTGAGGCTCCCATTCTCTGTGATAACACAAGCACCATCAGCCTTGCCAAGAATCCTGTTCAGCACACAAGAACAAAGCACATTGACGTCAGACATCACTTCATCAGAGATCATGTTCAGAAGAAGGATGTCAAGGTGCAATTTGTTCCTGATAAACGTGGCTGTCACCCAAGAGGGGGGGGTGAATTGGGTGAGGGAATAAATTAAATCTTTTAAATCTTGTTTTCGAAAGACTGCTTGTGCTTGGTGATAATATTTACTAAGTAGTGATATGCACAAGTCAGTATGTTATGTGATGCAAAATAGAATGTTTGAATGTAAATTTATGCACACATAAATTTATCCTGGTTCGGTCACCCAGACCTACATCCAGTCCCCAGGCTCCACCTGAGATTTTCAATCCACTATTCTTGTTTAAACCGGGCACAAGAGAAGCCTTTACACTTTAGGTTTTACGAGCACGGGTTCACCTAACAACCCACAGGTTTTACACCGGGTTCACCTGCAAACCTTACAAATGCAAGTTTTACGGGCTAACTTGCAACCTATGGAGATTTAGACAACCTCTAAATGCTCCCCCTTACAAATTGTAAGTTTACACTATGTTCACTCTATGAACTGATTGTGCTAAACACTTAAGCTCAAAACTAACTCTCTCTAAGAGTGGATGATGTTACTCACTTAAGTACAATAAAGTTACTCTCTGAAAAATATCACAAATCTGGATCTGAGAGTAGTAGAAGATGTGTAGAATGAAGAGTATGATATATCAGATACTTTGTTCTGTTCTCTCTTTTTCTTCCATGTCTTCTCTTCTGAATGAGTGTCTCTTTTATACTCGGCTTCATAGGCTTCTGTGGCAGGTTGAATATGAACGTTTGAATAAAGCCGTTAATCCTATGTTACCGTTGAGAAGTGCATCTTCATTAATGTTTAGCAGGGTTGACTTGCTTTATCTCTGAAAAGTAGTCCTGACACCTCTGCTCTGACAAAAGCATTCTGACACTGCATCTCTTTGAACGTTCAGACATTCTGATTGCTTGCGGAAGCAACTTCTCATCCGGAAGCAACCTTACTGAGTGTGCTGCACTTGAACGTTAGTTTAGCAATATAATCATATAGTCTCATGCAGTGGGTGATCCTAAGTCTAAGGTGTATCCGGAAGCACTTCTACATCCGGAAGTAAATTCACTTGATGAGGGATTTAGTTCACCATGACTTGCTCTCGCTTAGTCTATTTCATTCCACCACTCAGCGCTAGTCACTGAGCTATCGGAAGCACTTTTACTTGACGTGGTGAATTCACTGACGCTTAGGGTGAAATCTATTCTATCAGTCTGCGCCAGTCAAGATCTAACAGGAAGCAACTTCACTTGATGTTGCATTTCCGCTGACGCTCGGGGTTATATCTAGTCTATCAATCTGCGCCAGTCTAAATCTAATAGGAAGTGCTTTCACTTGGCGAAGTAGACTTACTGACGCTTGGGGTAATAACTATTCTATTGCTCTGCGCCAGTCTAAGTCTAACAGGAAGCGCTTTCACTTGGGGAAGTAGACTCACTGACGCTTGGGGTAATATCTATTCTGTCGCTCTGCGCCAGTCTAATTCTAACAGGAAGCGCTTTCACTTGGGGAAGTAGACTCACAGTAGCTTGGAGTAATATCTATTCTATCGCTCTGCGCCAGTCTAAGTCTAACAAGAAGCAAACTCACTTCCGATTGAAACATAGCTTAGTCTTAAGGTTTTGTGTACCTAATTCTCATGGACTAAGTTATTTCCCAGTGATTTACTTGCTGATGCTGGGGGATGAAAACATTCATCCGCATGCGCAAGTCCTAATCTATCCGGAAGTAGATCTTCACCCGGAAGCACTCTTACTTGGGATCCTATGTTATCCTATTGCTTCCTAGGCACTTGGTTTAATCCTCTATATTTTAGTCTTCATCAAAACTTAAGATTCTAACATTCTCCCCCTTTTTGATGATGACAAACCTAGTTTTATCGATTAAGTTCCTAAGGAAGGATTATCAAGAGAATAAAAGCAATGGATAACAACAAGTAACTCAGACAAATATTATTGACAAGCAGAGGTTACAAGTCAGAGTTATGTAATCAAATAACATATACAAGTAAAGAATGTATACAAATAAATTTCACTAAGTATGAATGAAAATATGCATGAAAACAAAATCAACAAAAATATTTGGATTGGGGGTTAGAGTTTGTGTCTCTTTTTCTTTTCCCTCTCTTTCTGCCTCTCTTCATTTTCCTCACGCTCACTCTGGTTTATCTGGGCAATGATCTCTTGAAGCTCTTTTTCCTCTTTTTCCCTCCTGAGCCTTTCTGATTCAATGGACTCCTCGTATGCCCTTTTCATGTTCTCCACTTCTTCATACCCAGGGAAACCTGTAGCATCGTCGAAGTAGCAGACTTCTCCATTGGGATAGTGTACAGCCCGGATTCTCACATTCCATGCAGAGAAGTTGGGATCCTTTTCAACTTCTTGGGCTTTCCTTTTCCCTTTCCCTTTGCTCTTCCCTTTGCTTTTGTTAATTGGAGGAGTGGGCATGGCACTTGCTCTTTCAGCATCGAGGCAAGCCATCTGACCAAAAGATAATTTGTCAGTGAATCCAAATCTCTCAAATTCATCAGGAGTCATGTCTTCAATTTCCAATTTGACCTCCTTCAGAATTGGAATTTCTTGAGCCACTGGATTTGCTTGCTCAATCTGGGCAGATGATGTTCCTTGCTCAGGTGGGTCAGATGGAGTCTCTTCCTCAGACTTATCAGATTCAGTGGTGGCAACGAACTTCCTGGCACGTTTCCTAGCAACGGCCTTCTTTCTATCACAATGGGAGGATGGTTGGGTCTCTTCAGTCCCCACTTTATTATGATCTCCTCAACCATCTCTCTACTTGTTTTATTTGGAGGAGGCTCTGATGATGACTCAGATTGTGAGGATTGTTCATTCTGTCCAAACACAATCATCTCCAAATGTGATCCTTGCGTAGCCGCTCTCTTCTGCTCCATGAAACGGAGGGCCTCTCCTCTTATAAGGCTCTCTGCACCACTCAGTCTCTGAGACTCATATGCACGACGCAGGGCGGCCGTGACATCTTCATCAATCCAGAGTGATGGCTGGCTGAGGACATCCCTTGTGGCCATACTTAGGCGAAGAGTAGACATAACATTTCTCCCCCTTTTGTCATCATCAACAGGGGTGAGTGCCAGGGATGGAGTGGATGTGGAGGAGGATGGAGGTGGTTCAGGGCCAAATTTCTTGGGAGGGGAGGGTGATAGGGTAGAGGTAGAGGATGTGGGAGAGGATAGGTGTTCAGGAGTTTGAGGAGAGTCGGGGAAGCAACTGGAGGTGACAAAGAGATCCGTATAGGGATAAGTGGAGGAGTATGCTTTGTAATTGGCGGAGTCAGGGGTAAAGGGTAAATGGTCATCGGAGAGTGGTTGAAGGCGGGGATACTCGCCGTATGGTTGGCTGAGGGGGTGAATGGCTGTTTCAGATCCTATGGGTCTAGGGCTTTGATGGGTTGGGTTGGAGAAGCGGAGTGGAGAGCGTGTAGGGGCACCTGGTCGTGTGGGAATGGGCGAGGATGAGGATGATGAAGGTGAGGATGAGAAGTTTCTAGGGGAAAGGCGTGGAGAGTTGTGAGGTGAGTCTTGGGTTTGGTGGTCATGGGTAGGTGAAGGTTGGGATTGTTGGTCATTTTGTGGTGGAGGCTGAGGTTGTTGAGTGTTAGGCGGAGGAGGAGGTGGTAGTTGAGGGTGATTAGGAGGAGGAGGAGGGTTTTGAGGAGGCGGAGGAGGAGGTGGCAAGTTACCTTGTGATGAAGGTTGGGGAATTTGTAGGTGCTGGAGGATGAGGTCTAATTTTGCATCCACCCTGGTAAGGTGATTCTCAAGTTGTCCTATTCTGTCCTCGAGCCGCTGGATCCGCTCCCCTTGGTGCTGGAAACCAGCTTCACATTCAGCACGGAGAGGACCCACCAAGGAGTCAGTCAGTCTCAACAGAAGCTCTTCCTTTATGTCCTCGGCAAAGGCCCTAACAGAAGCTGGAACCCTTGCACTACGGCTTGGCCCAGCATGTGAGTCAACTTCCTGATCTCCTGCTCCAGATGCAGAGGGAGCTGAAGTACCAGAAGCACTACTGGCTTGTGAGCGTGAGCGAGTGGGCTTAGGAGGCTTGAAATACTTGATCCCCATCCTTGCCACATTGGTTGCTCCCACAGGCCTACACTGGACATTCTCTTCTTCCACAGCAGATGTAGCTTTGATCAGATGCTTCTCAAGAAGGAAGGCAATGATGGTGGGATAGGGAAGATAACCTGACTTGTCATTGCTTAACCAGCGCTGAAGCTCTAGGCATATCAACTGCCCAGGGTTGAAAGGCTTGAGCGAGAGGAGTCTAGGGAACCAAGGGTTGTCCAGCAGTGTGAACTCGTTGAAGTTGCCTCCCTTATGAGTCATTATCCGGGAGTAGATGTAGTACAAGAGCCTGTTAGAATCAGACATCTTGGACACCTTCTTGCTGTTGGTGCCATACAACTCCTCGAGTTCCTCCTTGCTGTACTTGTGAGACTCAGGGTAGATCCATTCATTCATATCCTCTTCTGTGATTCCCATCATCTCATTCAAGGTTCTCCAAGTGAACCTGAAGGTTCTTCCTCTTACAGTGGCAGTGAAGGAGAGTTTGTGGACTTGCTCTTTCCCATCCACCTTCCTGTACTTAGCTCTGCCTGAGAGGGATTGGCAAAAGACTCGCAGGACGTTCACGTTGTAGTCCTGGTTGATGCCCAGCCAAGGCATATACTTTTCCAAGTAAGGGCGCAGATGAGCAAACCCTAGTTCATCCAACTTGTCCAGATTGATGAACAGGCCATGATTGAAGATGGGAATGGATGTCTCAAATTTGGCGGATACACCCTCCAATGCCCCATCTCTATAGACTGTGGGATCATCTTCTTCCTCAACCCTCTGCCTCTTGGAGGAAGGCTCCTCAGAAAAGTGAACCTTCTTCTTCTTTCCCTTTCCCTGAGCATCCCGCTCTTGTTCAGAACCCACTGCCTGTTCTATTCTACCAGAGGTTTCAGGCTGACCCTGAATGTCTTCACCCTGTCCTCGTGATTGCCCAGAACCTTCTTGGCGTTCATGAAGTTCTTCATGTTGTTCTTCATGGTGCCCAGATTTACCAGAATGCTTGTGAGTGGATTTCCCAGATTTCGATTTATGTTTCTTGGAAGAAGAGGTTTTCTGGATGACTGGGTTGGATTCATTCGTACCGGCCATTTTTGTATGAATGTTGTGTAAATAAAGATGAAATGCAAGAAGTGTGAAAAATAAAGAACACAATGGAGAAGATGAAAAGACTTTTCTGAGAAAATGATGCGAGTGAAAAAGATGTAGTAAAAAGTGAAAAATGGAAAATGACTTCTATTTATAGGTAAAACTTCTGAGGATAGAATGGGCATACTCTTTCAAATTTTCACACATTGGGTAACGTAAGTTTTTAAGTTGGAACGACACACCTGATGACACGTGTTGCTTCAGAGAAGGCACAGCGTTTCATAGAGGAAGTTGAAACGTTTTCTGAAGTGATGTGTCCCTTGATCTGACACTGGCGCTCGTGATCATATTGAATTATCATCCAGCGCTAGCAAAAGAGTATTCGGAAGTGATTTTGCTTCCGGTTGGACAGACGCTCCTGGTTGCCTTGAGTAGTCATTCAGCGTCAGCACGAGAGCATCCGGAAGTAGTTTTGCTTCCGATGGTACTTACTTAAGATTTAACTTTGAGTGACTCGTTGATGTTCTCTCTTGTGCATCCACAGCGATCAAGCTTTCATAACTAAAGCCATATTTGCGTCAAGTAGAGTTTGTTTGATCTTCTTAATTTCAGGAGCAGTAGCTCTCGGAGCCCAGTATGAACAACAACTCATTCAGATTTGATACATTGCTCTGATCAGGTATGATCATGAAAATTGTTGTTCCTTCGTACCTTCTTTCCTACAAAATAGCAAATGATTTCTCTTTCCCATTTTTCAGTCTCCAAACTTGGATCTGACTGGTCAGTTTGTAGGAAGTATGTGATTCTTATGCACTTAAGAATTATTCACTATGAATATAGCATTGCGAATCAACTATGACTATATGCACATGGCTTCTGATAATGATAGTCATAGATAGCATGTAGAGTATGAACATTGTGTGAAATATCTTATAAGCCATATCATGTTCATGCTTATGATGCTTAATGTAAAATCTCAATAAGTCCATCTTACATTTGCATAGGAGATTTTACTGTTGCATGCTTCAACCTTAAATAATCCCTTGCTTACCCAAGGAGATCTTTTATACTTATCCTTGGCCTGAAGCACTTTCTTAGGAGAGACAGGATTCGCAGGTTTTCTCCATGTGAGTTGAGACATCCTCTCTCTTTTGTCCTTCTCAGGATAGTTGAATGGAACTCTGTGATAGCTTATCCCTGAGACAAGGTCTTTGTTCCTTGTGGTAGCGCACTGCTTCTTATGATTGAACCAGGTAGTTGCAGTAGTGACATCACCACGAGTTCTCTTCTTTGGGACAAGAGGAACTCTTGATCTTTCCTGCACAGGTAAGGCACTAGAAGGGAGTTTTGGTACCCATTTGTACTTGGGTCCTACATAGTTAGCGCTGGACCTTACTTGTCCTTTGGGGATCCATATATATTTATTTCTCACATTTAAATTTCTCTTAAAATTGCATGTGTGAGAAATATGACCAGTTCTACCACAATAATGACAGATAATGGGATGATGTTCAGAATCAGATTTCTTATCACTATTATGGTGGTCAGTTTTCTTTTCAAAGACTCTATGTTTATTAACTTTTGAAATCTCAGGGTCTTTCGAAAAATCTTCTTTTATGAGTGGGACTTTGGACTCCTTGGTTGTAGAAGAAGGAATAAGTTCCTCAAGTTCCCTATTCCTTTTTCTTAAGCCTAGAATTTCTTTTGCAAGTTTACAGAATTCAACATGTAGCTCATTATACATATCTTGCAATTCAGAAGTTTCAAGTTTAGGTACCTCATTTTCTTCAGCTTCTGAATCTTCTAGGCGGAGATCCACTCTCTCCTTGCTGATACTAGCTTCTACTACATCACCATCCAGTAGCTCATCAACGGTGGATTCACAGGGAGCACATAGTGAGCTTTGGACAGCCTTAACATCAAGAAATTGGCTAGAAGCATACATAGTATCAAGAGTGTTCCAAATATCTATAGCCCTAGAGCAATGTTTAATTTTCTGGTAATCATTGTCAGATAAACTTTTGTGCAAAATTTGCATTGCTCTAAGGTTTAAGTAAAATAAGCTTTTGTCCTCTTCTGTCCAATTTACTTTTGGTTTGAAATCAGAGTCCTTTTCAAAAACATCCCACATTTTGAAATCAGTGGATAGTATAAAACTTTTCATCCTTCCCTTCCATAAGTAAAAATCAGCATTTTCTAACACAGGTGGGATGGTATGATCAAAACCTTCAAAACACATTTTGTAACCCAAATCAGCCTAGGTCTTTGCACTTGAGATCGTTGGATCCTTTAAACAAGTGACCTTGCTCTGATACCAAATGATAAACGTGGCTGTCACCCAAGAGGGGGGGGTGAATTGGGTGAGGGAATAAATTAAATCTTTTAAATCTTGTTTTCGAAAGACTGCTTGTGCTTGGTGATAATATTTACTAAGTAGTGATATGCACAAGTCAGTATGTTATGTGATGCAAAATAGAATGTTTGAATGTAAATTTATGCACACATAAATTTATCCTGGTTCGGTCACCCAGACCTACATCCAGTCCCCAGGCTCCACCTGAGATTTTCAATCCACTATTCTTGTTTAAACCGGGCACAAGAGAAGCCTTTACACTTTAGGTTTTACGAGCACGGGTTCACCTAACAACCCACAGGTTTTACACCGGGTTCACCTGCAAACCTTACAAATGCAAGTTTTACGGGCTAACTTGCAACCTATGGAGATTTAGACAACCTCTAAATGCTCCCCCTTACAAATTGTAAGTTTACACTATGTTCACTCTATGAACTGATTGTGCTAAACACTTAAGCTCAAAACTAACTCTCTCTAAGAGTGGATGATGTTACTCACTTAAGTACAATAAAGTTACTCTCTGAAAAATATCACAAATCTGGATCTGAGAGTAGTAGAAGATGTGTAGAATGAAGAGTATGATATATCAGATACTTTGTTCTGTTCTCTCTTTTTCTTCCATGTCTTCTCTTCTGAATGAGTGTCTCTTTTATACTCGGCTTCATAGGCTTCTGTGGCAGGTTGAATATGAACGTTTGAATAAAGCCGTTAATCCTATGTTACCGTTGAGAAGTGCATCTTCATTAATGTTTAGCAGGGTTGACTTGCTTTATCTCTGAAAAGTAGTCCTGACACCTCTGCTCTGACAAAAGCATTCTGACACTGCATCTCTTTGAACGTTCAGACATTCTGATTGCTTGCGGAAGCAACTTCTCATCCGGAAGCAACCTTACTGAGTGTGCTGCACTTGAACGTTAGTTTAGCAATATAATCATATAGTCTCATGCAGTGGGTGATCCTAAGTCTAAGGTGTATCCGGAAGCACTTCTACATCCGGAAGTAAATTCACTTGATGAGGGATTTAGTTCACCATGACTTGCTCTCGCTTAGTCTATTTCATTCCACCACTCAGCGCTAGTCACTGAGCTATCGGAAGCACTTTTACTTGACGTGGTGAATTCACTGACGCTTAGGGTGAAATCTATTCTATCAGTCTGCGCCAGTCAAGATCTAACAGGAAGCAACTTCACTTGATGTTGCATTTCCGCTGACGCTCGGGGTTATATCTAGTCTATCAATCTGCGCCAGTCTAAATCTAATAGGAAGTGCTTTCACTTGGCGAAGTAGACTTACTGACGCTTGGGGTAATAACTATTCTATTGCTCTGCGCCAGTCTAAGTCTAACAGGAAGCGCTTTCACTTGGGGAAGTAGACTCACTGACGCTTGGGGTAATATCTATTCTGTCGCTCTGCGCCAGTCTAATTCTAACAGGAAGCGCTTTCACTTGGGGAAGTAGACTCACAGTAGCTTGGAGTAATATCTATTCTATCGCTCTGCGCCAGTCTAAGTCTAACAAGAAGCAAACTCACTTCCGATTGAAACATAGCTTAGTCTTAAGGTTTTGTGTACCTAATTCTCATGGACTAAGTTATTTCCCAGTGATTTACTTGCTGATGCTGGGGGATGAAAACATTCATCCGCATGCGCAAGTCCTAATCTATCCGGAAGTAGATCTTCACCCGGAAGCACTCTTACTTGGGATCCTATGTTATCCTATTGCTTCCTAGGCACTTGGTTTAATCCTCTATATTTTAGTCTTCATCAAAACTTAAGATTCTAACAGTTCCCACTCAGCATCAGCTTGCGGATATCTTCACCAAGCCTCTGGGGGTAGATCAATTTACTTTTATTAGAGGAGATTTGGGAATGGTAAACCCAAATGAAGTTTAATCTTCAAAATAAACATGTGCTTAATTGATTAAAACCTGCAACTGTACTAACTTAGGCATCGGAGTGCCAATCTTTAGTTTTTGCAGGTCCACCAATGTTAAATCTTAAGTAAGTCCAACCGGAAGCAAATCCTCTTCCGGATGCAACTTTGCTGCCGCTTGGTGATGACTCTAAGCAACCGGGAGCGCCAGTGCCTGGGTAGAAGACACGTCACTTCACCAAACGTTCCATCTTCGTCCACAGGAAGTTGTGTCTCCTCTGACAATGCGAGGAGACACATGTCAAAAAGGTGAGTCGTTCCAATTAAAATGTTTACGTTTTCCCACGCAGAGCGCTTGTTTTCAATGTAGAGTCATTATGCCATCACATCGGTTACTACATGCATAAATAGGCATCAACACTCATTTTCACATGTTACACAAATTTCTTGCCACCAAATTCTCTGAACGCATTCATCATCTTCATCGCACATTCATTCTGTTCTTCATCCTGTTCTTCATCTTCTTCTCCTTCTTCTTCATTTCTGGGCATTGTGCATTCCATCTTTTACATACCATTCATTTCACTCAACCCTAAACACACAAAATGGCCGGCTCTCATGAATCAAACCCCAACACTCAGAAGAAGTCCAAATCTGGGAAATCTGGGCATCACTCCAAATCTGGGAAATCTGGGCAACATGAACAATCTGGGCTTTCTGGGAAAAAGAGTAAGAAGAGCGTCCGTTTTAGCGAAGAACCTTCTTCCAAGTGCCAAAGGATTGAGGATGATCCTTCTGTGTATAAGGATGGGCCGCTAGAAGCTGTTTCTTCTCAGTTTGAAAAGACAAAACCCTACTTCACAAATGGGATTTTTGTGGATATGAAGAAGGTTGAGGAACTGGGCTTTGGCCATTTGAAGACACATCTCCAGAATTACATGTGTTGGCTGGGGATCAACAGTGAGTACAACGTCAATGTCCTCAGGGTGTTCTTCCAATCTCTCACTGCCAAGGCAAAGTGGAAGACTATCTCAGGGAAAGAGACCATTGGCCGAGTTGACTTCAAGGGCACAGTGAGGGGTAGGAAAATCAAGTTCTCTTGGAGAGATATCAATCGCCTGCTTGGGGTCACTGACGAGGGTATGAACCAGTGGATCTACCCTGAGAAGTTGAGTCAGGAGGAGCTTGAGACAGTTTATGAGACAAAAGGGAAGAAGGTATCTGCTATGCCTGACCCAAAGAGAGTCCTCCAGTACATCTACTCGCGCTTGATGACTAACAAAGGAGGGAACTTCAATGAGTTCACCCAGCTGGACAACTCCTGGCTCCCCAGGTTCCTGACCAAGCAGCCTATCAACCCGGGGCAACTCATAAGTCTGAAGCTGAACCGTTGGTGTGAAGTCAAAGAAAAGGGGGGGAAACTTGCTCATCTTCCATACCCTCAAGTCATCGCCTTCCTCCTGGAGAAGCTCATGATCAAATCCATTGAGGAAGTTGACAATGTCAAATGCCTGCCCATAGGATCGATGAATTTGGGGAAGATGGGCATCAGGTATGACAAGCCAGCAAAGGCCACTCGATCTGGATCTCAGGCAGGGAGTGCCTCGCATACAATTGCTCCCTCTGCGTCTGGCGCAGGGGATCAAGAAATGGACTCCCATGTTGGGCCCAGCCGTGCTCCAAGACTGTCTGCTGCCCAGAAGTCTCTGGTTGCTGAGTTGCGAGAAGAGATACTCCACAAGCTGCCTGAACCCTTGATGGCCCCTCTGAGAGCAGAGTGTGATGCAGTCTTTCAACAGCAAGAGCAAAGGATCTAGGGCTTGGAGGATCGACTAGGGAGAGTCGAGGCCAAGTTAGATCTCCTACTTAGCCACTTCCAGATCCCTCAACCTCACCCCAACCTACCACCACCTCCTCCTCCTAATCCACCTCAACCCCCTCCTCAGAATGATCCACCTCCACCTTCACCACGAAATGACCCTGACAACTCCTCTCACCACTCACTCTCACCTCACAACACCCCTCAAAACTCCCCTCGCCAATCACCTCATAACTCACCCTCCCCTCACACATCCAATCCTCAACACTCTCCCAACCACTTACAATCCACCAACAAAATCCTTCACAGCCTTAGCTCCTTCACTTCCATTCCCGATGCGGAGACCCTTGGCTTCTATACTTCCATTCACCCCTACAGTTCCATATACCTGCGAGATATACCTTCACGCCCTCAGAGAATACCTGAGAGAAATATACCTTCCTCTTCCTATTCACCTACCTTCCCCTATCCTGACCTTTTCTCAGATTCAAATCCCTTCTTCTTCCCAAGCCCCACTCCTTCACCTGATAACTCACCCCCTTCCTCACCTGAAAGATTTGGCCCTGAACCTCCACCCTCCACTTCACCCAATCCTTCCTCCCTGGCCCTCGCCCTTCTTGATGATGCCAAAAGGGGGAGAGAAATCCTAACTCAACCCTCCTTATGGTTAGATGAGGATATTGCTGCTGCACTCCGCCGAGCCATGGATCATCAGAGATTGGGTAGAGCAGAAAGTCTTATCCGTGGGGAAGCCATTAGGTTCATGCAACAGCAGCGCTCAGACAGCCAGAGGTCAAAATTGGAAATGGTATTGTATAATCCGCCTGCTGATGCATCTCCACCTGAGCCTGAGCCTGTGTCTTCATCTTCTGAGCCTCCTCCCTCTGTGCCTGCCCGGAACATTCTTGAAGAGATTATGATGAAATATGGGTTGAAGAGGCAAGACTGTCCACCTGTTGTGATTGCCACTCCTATCCCTCCCTCTAAGCCAACCTCTGCTCCTCCTTCTCCTCCAGTGGTCAGCTTCAGCAAGTCTAGGAAAAAGCATGTTGCCAGAAAGGGTACTGGTACTTCTGAGCCTACTGGGAGTGAAGAAGAGGATACAGTTGATCACACTGAGGAGCATGAGTTAGAAAGATCCACTCAACCTGGGGAAGCATCTAAGCCCCAGTCCTCCACCCAAGCGCCTCCAGAAGAAATTCCTCCACTTGTGGAAGTTAAGTTAGAGGTGGAAGACATGACTCCAGAGGAGTTTGAGCGGTATGGCTGGACAGACAGGCTCACCTTTGATCAGTTTACTCATCTTGATGCTGAGAGGGGACATGCTAAGCATCCTGATAGCCTGAAAGGGAAAGGGAAAGGTAAGGGAAAAGGGAAAGGAAAGTCAAGTGAAGGTGATGACCCCAACTATCCTGTGTGGAATGTCAAGGTCAGAGCCATTCATTATCCCTTTGGATCCATGCCTATCTCTGACTCGCCTTTTGGAGAATTTGCTGGGCTTACTGAAGTCAATGACTTGAAGAAGGCCATTGAGGAATCCCTTGAGTCAGAGAGACTGAGAAGAGCTAAAGCCGAGGCAGAGCTTCAAGATATGCTTGCTCAGATTGATCAGAGTGAGAAGGATGCTCAGTTGGCTAAGATGCAAGAGGAGTGTAAACAGAAACAATTAGAGAGAGAGAGGAAAAAGAGACACCAGCTCTGAACCCAAACCCCTCATACATTTAACTTAGAATTTTTCTTTTCATATTTTTCATGCATAAGTTATCTGCCTTACTTGTCATTAACTGTACTTATGTTTTTCTTATCATATTTGTAATTGATTTACTAATGAAGTTCATTTTTGAGTTCATCTGTGTGTTATTTGATTAATTCTCTAATATGAACTTAATTAGATAACTTAGTTTGTCATCATCAAAAAGGGGGAGAATGTTAGAATCTTAAGTTTTGATGAAGACTAAAATATGAAAGAACAAGTTAAACACTTAGAAAAATTAGGTTAATATAGAACCACAAGTAAGAGTACAACCTGTAACAATCTGTTACTAATTACTTAATTAACCAATGATATCCTTTTTAGATCTAATAACCTCTTTACTAACTATGATAGAAAAAGGATTTTCATACTATCAATGTCCTATCATAGTTAGGAAAGGAATTTCTTAATGATTAAACACTATCCATGATAGAAAAGAATTTCCTAACACAAATTGAATACTATCATGGATAATTTATAGCTAACCATGTTAGAAAAGGTTCACCTAACATGGTTAGAAAAAGAATCAAACTAATATATATACATGCGGAAACGAATGCAGGCCTATACAAATTAGTAATATACAATTCCAAATAAACTTATATAGTTTCTACTACCTAATTCCCTTTCCTGATGCTCGCGCCTGTGCATGAATACCTGCAAAAATGTCAGTAATCGTGGGATGAGACAATTTGTCCCAGTAATCACCGCTTAACTCACTATAACAGTGAGGCGTGCGGTAGCGAGGGCGTCTAAAGGGTACCACATTTTAAATTTAGTAATATATACATATATCTGTCAAGTCCCCTTCTATTCATCACTCAAAACCCCTCTGTCACATCCAAGTCAACTCAATAGACAAAAATAAACGTGATTGACACTGTGCCCAGTCTCAAATCTGAAAGCATGAAAAAGGGAGCACTTTAAATAGTGAAAACATCCCTGAAAAAGGGAGCACTATAAATAGTGAAAACATCCCTGGTTCCTTTACAATTCGAGGAACCTGTACAATTAACCTATCGATTTGCGCAAATCGATAGGTTACATCGGCCGACGGTACTAATAATCAGTGTCATGCAATACTCACAATCCCTAGTCTATATTCCATCAACATAACTCTCAACAATCTCAACTCAACATGTAACTCTCTTTTCTATCCTCATCACCTCTTAAACCACTACCCAACACTATCCCTATATGCATTTCACGCCATTCCAGATCAATGGCCACCACCAGGCAGGATAATAGTATATATAATGTGTAAAAATCTTTTATACGGAAATAATCGTGTTTAAAAGGCACCCGATAGCCTGTTTTGTATAAAAATAACCTTCAAAGATAAAATATATATATATAAAGGGTGAGAAAGGATTTTACAAAATCCCCAACTAACGTCACCCTCAATGTTATAGTAAGGTAAGTGTGATTACCTGTCGCCCTTAGCATTCTGTTGTCTTTTCTCACCATTCCTTGTAAGTTTTCCTTCGAAGTATATTCTCCTGAGTTGAAGCCGAGTTCGCGAGCCGGAACAGTCTCACCGGAGTTCATAGCAACCTCATTTCGCCGGAAACCGCCGAGTCACCGTCGGAATCGCTCCACCACCGTCGTCCGCCACTGTTCGCCGGAGAACGAAGAAGGTGAGCGAAAAAGACGATGAAGAAGAACGAAGAATGGCTTGACACTTCCAAAAACTCGCGAGGTAGGAGGAAACGAGCTGATGGTCGGAGTAGGCCGAAGGAAATGTGGACACGGAAATGGTGAGGTTTGAGAACGTGCGGCGGTCGCCGTCGCCGCGTGTCTGCCGGAAGCTCGCCTGAACAACGAGCACGCGGTGGAGGAGGAAGGGGAGTCGGGGTTTGAGAAAGGGAGGGAGGAGAATCAGATCGTTGATGATGATGATGAAGATAATGAGGGGCGGCTAGGGTAAGGAGGAATGGAGGGATGAGTATTTATATATATATATTGGGGAAAATTACCATTAAGCACCCTATTGTTTATATTTAATTATATTCTTAGCCCAAAAATTTGTATATATTATTGTTCTCATTTCTTTCCTTCATAATATTATCTTAGATTTTCTAAAATACTTGTTCTTGAAAGTTTCTAGCTCCAAATAATTCCTTCAACTATATTTCTTAATTTCTAAAGTAATAAGATTGAATTTCAATAAATCATCAAAAATTCCTCCTTAAACTTTAAATTTCATTAATAACACCTCATTAATCTCGTATTTTTTTTTATAATTTAAAAATTGGGATGTTACAATTCTACCCCTCTTAAATAATTTCGTCCTCGAAATTAAAAGAAACTATAATTAGATACGACAGAAAGGTAATAGTTTCTTGGACTAATACTCCTATTCCAAAAATCTAGATATAATTTAGGAAAATTGAACTCATTGGCATTGAAATTTATTGCCAAAAGCGTCATCCATGTGACACAAAGAGGTGATAGCGAGGATTTAGATGAACTATGAACTCTTAAAATGAGGTAAGCAACTGAATTTTCTAGAAAGTGTAGTCAAGGGTGAGGTATGTACATTGTTTTCTTATGATAGAGGCGGTGTTAAGGATACTAGCACACATTCTCAAACACATTCACCAATCAAAGCAACTAACCCTAAGCAATTCATTAACCCTAAGCAATTCATTACCTGAAAAGGTATTACATATCATTGGTCATAGCACCCTTCATGATAAACCATATACACATAATAAATACTAACTTCATCAAAACAACCACAAACAGATGAAGTTATAGATTATAAAGTTAATAAAAATTTTCTTACCATGAGTCAACTAAGATATCCAAAAGATTTAACAAACTCAATTTAAACTTCAATAATGATTTTAAATTCACCTTTAGCATATTAAAATAGCCTTAGCCATTACATGATTTTAATATCTATTTGTGAACTTTTAAATAACAGCTTACCTTATGATTAACAAATAAACACTTATTTCCGTAACATTGAACAACATACTCACAACAACAACAACCATGACAAGATAACCACAAAACCTGATGATCAAAAGCAATAAATATCTCCTTTAAATGACAACATGTTCAGCAAGAATATGCACAGTCAATTGAGAAAATTCAGCAACAGAACATACAAACATTGATTTCCAATTAAAATAGCAATGGATTAAGGATTACCTCAGTAACTATGACTCCAATCCTAGGTCATACATTAAAGATTATCATTGTATCCAATCAATTTATTCAATTTTTAACGTCCAACTAACCCGAACATTCTAGCAACAAATCACACATCTTACATACGCATTTCCAACAGCAAATCTCAAAGCAGGAGGAAACAAACATTTCATTTCAAATCACCAAGCAATTTAACATGCAATGTGTTGCAATCATAACACTTCATATCTATATGTTTGAAATTGAAATCAAAATTTTTATTTATTTATTTATTTATTTATATAATTTTTTTTTTCACAGCAAATTCCCAAAAACAGTTTGTGAAACAACAAATTCACATGCCACTCTCAATAACCTTAATATGTTTCATATTACCTTTAATACAATCTTCATGTTAAAGCCAAAATGAAATTCAAGTCTTTCATTTAAGGACAATCATGACCAAAATAAAACATTAACAGATCAAACATTCACCTAACCAAACATTATTCAACCTTTCAACTTTTACTTCATTAACTCTTCTTTAAGAGTCCAATTGTTAAAGTGAGCAAGGAAATTTCAAAACACCTATCAAAACAGATTATTCACTTCAAGTTAAGAATCACCAATTCATCTAAGAAATTTAAAACAATGGATTGAAGCCTAATATGTCAATTCATAGGCAGTCTCATCTTGTATTTCAATATTACTTAAAAGGTGATTTTTAAGCACTTAGTTTTCCATAACAGTTGAGTTTGCTAGAAGATATAACAGACAAATATTAACACACCAATGTATTATAATTTAGTATCATCATATTTGCATACCAACATCTGGCAGGATCAACCAGACAAGTGCGAAAATTCTCATCACCAAGTCACTCATATACCACTTCCAAATACCTAAAGTTCAATACAAATGGTAGAATTTAATCGGTCATACAACAAAAGAGACGTTTCAAAACCTGGAATTTAACCAAGCTCACACACATTGAACATGCAACAACAAAGAATTACTTTCATTAAATTATAAATCCAGCACCAATTAGCTTTATTTTAGATTTAATATCAAAGAGTACGATGACAAACAGCAAGTTTTGCTAATGAATTCACAAAATCCAGTTTAATTCACCCAAACTAAAATCAATTCATATCTATAATTACAATTCACAAGTTCACCACGAATTATCCACTATCAATTTTTCCATTCACAAAGTATTAACAGTCAAATCCTTCCAATTACATATGATTAACTTGTAAAACCTTTTCAATAACCTACAATTAACTACATAAAAATTCAGTTAACAATCATTTTTTTTTAACAAAAACTTACCTTTCGGAGACATCCACTCATGAATTAGTAGTGAGGGCTACCAACATTTATTATTAAGGGGCTGCTTCCAATCACTAAACATAGTGAGGAAGCCTCCAGCAGCTTAATATAAATGGGCAACAACCTCTTACTACTAATGGTGATGTGTCCTCCAACCATTAATAAATAATAAATTATCAACAACTCCATCGCTTATCAACATAATAAAACAAGTAATATAAATAATTTGGACATTTGAATAACACAAACAATAACCAAACAAAAATAATTGCAATAGGATTTCAATTAAAACAATCAAACAAAACAATTTAACCAACCCTTAACAAATTCATCAGAGATCAACAGAACAAAGCAAGTAATATAATCAATATGAAGACTACATAAACACAAATAATAACAACACAGAATTTTAATAGGATTTCATTTAAAAACCATCAAATATAACAATTTAACAAATAAACTAAACAAATAAGCAAGGTCAACCATTCATACTTCACATCGCATTATTTATTGATTGTTATTTTCCGATTTCCTTAATCCCTTAAACCAATAATAAATTTCTGTGCAATAGGTTCATTTTGTTATTTTTGTTCTGGATTGTTTGAATTGCATCCAACTTCATAATCTTTTCACTTGTTCTTTATTGGTTGCCCCAAACCCTAGAAAGGAGTTTATATCGGCTGAAATGAGATGAACAGGTTATCACGGTGGTCAATATTCTGTCTTTTTGCACTGTTGCGACCTGTAGGCATTACCACTCTTTGTTTAGTCAGAAAACTTGTTAGGATTGTTTTTAATTGTCTCATTTATATTGCATGTCCATTTTTTCATTCGTGTTCATATCCCTTGTTAGGGATTGTGAATGCTTTTCCCTCTGACTAAATGCACTCAATAAGTATTGTAGATGCAATCTCTTTAAGATGAAAAGTTTGATTCCCTCACTTCAGTATTGTCTCTAAACTATTCACTCTTGTTGGGTGGCCATCCCCTTTGAACCACCTCCAAGGTTTCCTCATTATCACTTGCACCCCATTTTGCTGCTGGTTTCCTAGACTTTCTCTTTCCATTTATTCAAATTATCTTTTTTCTTATTCAATGGATGACTCAAAGATGTTTCTGTTTTTTTAGAGTCTTGCTTACTGTAACATCCCAAAAATTAGATTAGAAGTAATAATTAATTAATTAATGAATTATGAGTAATGATTATGAATAAAAATTGAAGATAAAGGTATTTAAGAAATCAATATGCTTATTTTCTTTAGAAATTAAATAGAAAGTTAGGCATTAGGTTTTAAATTGTCAAATTTTATGGAAAACACTTTGGAACCTAGAAGAAATAATAGTGAACGAAAAATCATAATAGTTACAAAGAAATTAAGAGAGATTGGTGTTGGTAAATTAACTTTGGTTAAAGAAAGAGTAATAAAAGAAAGGGTTAAAGGTCAATCTGGCCTATAAACAATTTCCAAAGTATCAATTTGGCCTTCGAATAATAAACAATCTCATTTTGGCCGCTAAACAAATAAAAAGGTCCATTTTAGCCACTGGACCATAGGGAAATACTAAAATGTCCTTTCTAAAATAAAAAAAAAATCATTTCTCCTTCAAAATATCATAGATAAAGTACTATGAAAATAAAAAAGGACAATAGAGATACTTGGATTTGTAAAAAAACAAATTAGATACTGAGAACTTAATTGGGATTGTTAAATGTTGCGAAAGGACTAAAATGTCCTCCTCTTCAAAAACAAACACCTAATTTGTTTTTGCTGAACACTGAACACATTCGTTTCTGCTCACAGGTATCTCCCATTCTCACTTTGGATCCATATCCACTAATATGAAGGTAAACCCAGTACCATAATATGTCTCATGAGCTTTACTCTTCAACTTCATTATTCTCAAACTGGGGAAGAATCTGTAGAGATTACTACTACTACTTCCAAAGATGCTGTTTTTACTCTTCACAATTGGAGAGCAGGCAAGAGTGATTCAGAAAGTAAGGAGCTTAGGCTTAATGATGCGTTTCTGTATTTAGAGTATATGGTGGGTAGAGGTCATAAGCCTGATGTGGTTCAAGCAACACAGCTCTTGTATGATCTTTGCAAGGCTAATAAGCTGAGGAAAGCTGTTAGAGTTATGGAGATGATGAGGTGTTTTGTTTTTGAAGATGAGGACATTTTAGTCCTTTAGCAACATATAACAATCACAATTAAGTTCATAGTATCTAATTTGTTTTCTTACAAAAATCCAAGTATCTTTATTGTCCTTTTTTATTTTCAGAGTACTTTATCTATGATATTTTGAAGGAGAAATGAATATTTTTTTATTTTAGAAAGGACATTTTAGTATTTTCCTATGGTCCAGTGGCTAAAATGGACCCTTTTATTTGTTCAGTGGCCAAAATGAGACCGTTTATTGTTCGTAAGCCAAATTGATACTTTAGAAATTGTTTATAAGCCCCTAAAAGAAATAAAAGTTGATGTGGGGGGTAAAATGGTGATATAGATGTAAGTAAGGGTTGATTGTCAAATGAGATAAAGAACAAATCCACCCTTCCACCTTAAAACAACCGAAATCTCTCTTCTTCACTCTCAAAGTTTTCTTCAAAATCCCTTCATCGGCTTCTTGGTTTTTCCGGCGAGCTCGACGGCGGACGGCGGTGGTTGCGTGGCTGTTTTTCCGGCGAAGAAAGGCCTTGACAGTGCAGATAAGAGAAGATTCGAACCTTGGTGAGCCTCCTCTTCCATTTCTATTTCGGATTCTTCTTATTTGGGCTGATTTGAGAGGAGTGTTCTTTGGCTTAAGATAACACATCAAATTGAAATTAAGATTTTATTTGTAGTGTTTGAGAAGCGATTTGTTGGTTATTTGAATGTTGCATAAGATTTTGTGAAGTTTGTGCAAAACCCTAACTTTTGGGTTTTCTTATGTTTTGTTGTTTCAAGTATGAAAAATAAGTGATGAATGATTTTATTGGGATTTTTAAGGCTCAAATCTCTAATTAAGTTATGTAAGAGTGTAATAAAGAAAACATATTTCTATGCATATTTGATTTGTTAAGTTTTGTGGATTTTCTTTTATTCTTATGTAGTGGCTGAACTGATTTTTGACTATATTTTGGGCTAATTTAGGTTCTCTTTGTTGTGTTGAATGTTTCTGCTAAATAACTAAAATGGTTGGCTAAATGATTAGCTAGCCCCATGCGTATAAAAGAAGAGATATATGTGAACTCATGGGTATTTATGAATGGTTGTACTTTCCCCTGCTATAACAAGATAGATTTGTTTTGAAAAGATGGAAGTTCATGTCTAAATGAATGTAGTGCTGTTATGTTTCATTGGTGCATTGAAATGATGATTTTGGAAACTTGTATTGTTATTGTTATTTATAAAATGGCCAATTACTCTGTTCTATTTTGAACATGTTTGAGTTTTTTTATGATTGCAATGAATGGTTGGAAAGTTAAATTAAAAGTGTATAGTTGTGCAAGTTTGCACATTCAAATTGTGCTTAGAATGTGAAGAAATATGAGAAATCTGGTTTTTACTCTCATTGATTTAATCAATTGAATATGAAGTTGGTAAGTCCCCTATTGATTGTGAGTTGAAAATCATTGTAAATAATTGCATGACAGTTTGTAAAAATAATCTAGATTATATTGGGTACTAAAGTGCAAAGGGATAAATGTAATGATCTTGAATAATGATGATTGGATTGAAATGAATTATGTTAATGCTGAATATGAAGCTTTGCGTACCGGTTGATGATCTCTGGTTAGTGCTTGTTTATGCACATCATTGGTTAGGCAGTTATTATTCTCATTTTTTGGATTTCTAATATCAAATCAGTGGTTATAAATTTATTAAATTGCTATAAATATGGTAGGAAAAGCTAGGATGTTACACTTGCACTGTATCTCCTGACTGAGTAATTTTTATCTTAGATGGCACTGCAAGAACAGCTAGACAGATTTAAAAGGCAGCAGCAGAAGTGTCAGTCAACCCTTACAAGCATTGCAGCTAGTAAGGCTGCGGCAAGCAAAAAACATACTGCTGTTGCATCTTCATTAGCCAATGGGAAAACTCCTGCTCCGGCTGTCAAATTTTCAAATGATACAGAGAGGCTTCAACATATTAACAGTATCAGGAAGGCCCCCGTAGGAGCTCAGATGAAGCGTGTTATTGATCTGCTGCTAGAGGTACTTGCTCTTCTTGTTCACCTTCATATTTCTTTCTTTTGATAAAAATGTTTGTTTATGTCATAGTTATAATCCTTCTGGGTTCTTGATGTTGAAGAATGATTAAAATTCAATGTTGATCACTTAGAAAGCCAATTTCTTATGTGAATGGTATTCTAGGCTCAAGTTAGTAGAAATAGGGATATAGTAAAGATAGTGACAAGTTACAAATGGCCTTGTTGCCTAGTGGTATGACATATCCTCATTAGGTGGGAGGTTGCGGGTTCAATCCCGATTGTAACCTCAAGCCATTAGTGCTTGCTCCTTTAATTTGAAAGAAAAAAGATAGTGACAAGTTATGCATATTGTACCTTTTTGAATGCTTGAAATTTCCGAACCTCATGAATAGAGCGCCAATTTGAAGAGTTTCATTGTAATTTCACAGGACTAAGAAATGTATATATATGTTTTCTGCCATTTGTAATCATGTTGTTGATAAAATTGATAAGGTGGCTGATATACTCCTCCTTATTTGCAGACCAGACAGGCTTTTACACCTGAACAAATAAATGAGGCATGCTATGTTGACATGAAGTCTAACAAGGACGTTTTTGAGAGTTTGAGGAAAAATCCAAAAGTACACTATGATGGAGGACGGTTCTCTTACAAGGTTACATTTTCTAAACATTTATTTGGACTTTAATGCGTTCAAATGTTGCTTTAGATAACTATAACCTCTCCTGTTGTGCCGATAATAAGGACTAAGCCATTCTGCCTTGTCTCTTTCATCTATAGTCAAAACATGACCTTAAGGACAAAACCCAACTTCTGCACCTGATTCGCAGATTCTCTGAGGGCATTGCTGTTATTGACCTGAAGGATGCTTATCCAACTGTGATGGAGGACTTGCAGGTTGAACATTCTATTGTTTGTTTTTCTTATGAATTTTAATTTTTTATTTGTTTGTGGGATATTAGTCTTTTTTTTTTTTTTGCTGATTTCAATGTTCCTTTTGGTCTAATGAGTTTTATTAGCTGTTGGAATTCTTTGGGCTAACTTAGGTGAAGGACCATCCTCTTTTGTTTATATCCCTCTATCAAATTTAGTTTTACATTTTACATGATAAAAAGGGGATGCTCGACATGAACAGAAACCTTCATGAAGTTCTAATAGTAATAGATGACTTGTTGGTTTGTTAACATATATAAAATAGAAGAGGATCTTTTGAATAAGTTGATCTACAACATTTATGATCAGATGGTATATTATGGAGGAGATAGGTGACATTTTTAGGAGGGAAAGAAGAGTCAAAATCTAGCAAAATTATTGGTTTTTCTGCATGGAACAAAGCCTTTTATCTATATATTTCTTGCCAGGCTCTGAAAGCTGCGGGGCAGATTTGGCTGCTGTCCAACTTTGATTCACAGGAAGATATTGCATACCCTAATGACCCTCGAGTGCCCATTAAGGTAGATGACGACATAAAACAGCTTTTCCGGGGCATCGAATTGCCTCGTGATATGATTGACATAGAGAAGGATCTCCAGAAGAATGGGATGAAACCTGCTACCAACACTGCAAAGAGGAGGAGCACAGCGCAGATTCAAGGCATTCCATCTAAGCCCAAGACTAAGAAGAAGAAGAACGAAATCAGCAAGAGAACCAAGCTCACCAATGCTCATCTTCCTGAGCTTTTTCAGAACTTAAACGCTTCCTGACTTCATATACATGTCACCATTTAATCGTGTAAGATAGTTCTGTGTAGAAAAAGTAGTTAATATAAATTTCTCCCTTTTGTCTTACTTTTTGGGAGTCATAAATATTGCCTGTAATGTATGAATTTTCTTGTTACAAATCTAGTTTGGACATACCAAGTCCAAATTCTGCGCTTGCTTTAAGAAGTTGAGGCCCCTTGGGGTTTCATTCCTTATTATTACTTGTTCAAGTAAAGACTAGATCCTTTCTCTTTGTGTAAACGAGCAGATTGTGGATGAAATGAGATTATTGGATGACTGTTTGTACTTTTCTTTGTCGGTAATTTTTAAAATAAACTACTATTTTATATCAATGTAATAATAGATTGCAATACTATTTTATATCTTATAGGCGTTAAATGAAATATACATATTCTTGGTGGGTGATTTTTGTCATTTTCTTTGAATTATTCAAGGACAATTGATTGAATATTTTTATGGTAACATACACGCAAGGCCTCTCTCTCTTTTTTTTGGACTGAACACACAAGGGCCTCTTTGGACACTTCATGCTGTCATGCTTAATGGTCTCTAACTCTATCGATGGAAGAAAATACGAATATGAAACAACACAAAACAGATGTAACAGTTTTTCTTTAAAAAGTCTCATCACCTTCATTTTTTTTTTTTTGATTACATCGTCACCTTCATTTTAATACCGAATAAATTTGATCTCTGGATTATGAATTTCCTTATTTATTGAATATTTTATTGATATGGTATTATATTTATAATACAAAAAACTTCCTAACTTCATAAAAGAAAATAACATTCTCCTACCAATATTAGCAAATACAATTTCTTTATAACTTAATATTCTTCCACTCTAAATATTTTTAATACTATGATTGATAATCAAATTTTATTGATAGATGACTACAATGACCTTAATTAAAACAAGTAACTCCTACACCAGACTAGAAATCAAAGGTGTTTAGTCTTTTCTTAATAAAATTTTACTACCCTCAAGTATCCTGGGATATGATAATAATTAGATGATTTCTAGGGACTTCATTGTGGTAATAAAATCTTAATAGAAATCATCCAAATTTAACAGCAGTGTTACTTTTGCTCTATGTCCAATAGATGGGTATCAATGGTATACCTCATGAAACTTGAGAATTAGAAACACTCTAGGGACAAAGTTTAGTATAAGATTTGCGCATTTGCCTTATAAAAAATGAGAGAGGTTTTGGTCCATAAGTTTCATTTTGTTTTAAACATTAGTCTCTATGTATAAGACATAAAGACTTTGCCGAATGACCAAATCTAAAAGTTTGAAATTTGAAAGATCAAGTTCAAAATAATGTCAAACTTAATACACCAAAGATCATATCAACCCTCTAATTATATCTCTTAAAATGGTTTATGTGCATTTCATGTTTGCCATTATGAATGCAGGATTGATTGGGAAACTAAAATACAAATTAGTTTCCCAGTCCTGCATTTATAATGAGAAGAAAATATTAGGAAAGAAAACACTATAGTGAAAAATTTATTATTAATGAGTTTTCTTCATAGTCCCTCCCTCCCTCCCTTTGTATATACACACATACTGACATACCAATTCAAAATATAGAGTTAACAACGTTTTATCTCTCTACCCATTCAAATATATGGTCTCTCTATGCCCCTCGTTATTTTGCTATTGAAGCCTGTCTTATCATATTAATGTTAAAAAGGTCGAGCTAGCTTATATAAGCTTTGATTTGATACGCTTCTTAATTTTTTTGTTAACAAACAAAACTTCATCCGTAGCCCGTTTTTTTATGAAAGCATTCGTAGCCCTATTTCTCCTATAATCCAAACAAAAGAAAAATAAACTACAAGCCACACAAAATTATTTTGAAAGTTATAAGTTGTGATAACAAAGAGTTGACACATTCTTTGGTCATCAAGTTCGTCATCACTGTCTCTTAGGTTTTAAATTATGGGTTTTGGTCCCTTAATTAAAAGACAAAATGATGAAGGTTTTTATCAAATCATTTGGATCAATATTTCAAACAAAATTAAATGGAAGGACCAAAACCTATAAATCCAAACGTAAGGTATCTTTGTATATGAAAACTTAAATGTTTCAATGACGGTAAATTTAAAATACTAAAAATCGCATTAATACTAACAAAAACGATTATATGAATTGTGTTGATTTTTTTTGGTCAAATATAAAATTTGTTGATTGAAATTGAATTTTTTATAGTAAAGTGCGGGGTTCACTAATAACCACATGCTTTTCAGTCCCTATCCTGAAATTTCACTATATGGTTGAAAAGTACAAGGATCAAAGGGATAAGGTTTCAGTCCCTATTATCTTTTCTTGTCACATATCCGCGCACTTTAATCCATCACATTCCTCTATATCATGAATATTAGAGTTCCATATTCAAATTTAATTATTTACATTTACTTTTTGAAGTTCAATGATGGAATTTATTATGATATTCAAATTTGAATATTAATATTCTAACTAAACTCAACAACCAGTCCACGTGTTAATGGGCTCATTTTCAGTTTTTTCTTGGGTAGACTCGAGTTCTCATTTAACCACTCATTCTACCCATAACTAATCCTAATTGAACCCTTTGTCGTATATGATTGTTCTCCAAGTTCCCTCAATCAATGGCAAAAACAAAAACGGCACTTAGTCTTGCAAGAGTTAGGAATAGATACAAATAGAGTACTTTGACATACTATAGAAGGGTTAAAAATTCGGCTCTAATCCTCACCCTTTTCGTCTCTCATGGTTTTGGTTCGAACTTTCTGGTCACCATGTCTCACCTCACCACTGCAATAATCATGAATCCTCTCCCATTTGTCACCACCATTGACAAGACTTGTCTCAATACAAACGATTTTTTTTCTTCTAACTAAGGGCATTTTGAACATTACATTTATTGTTTTCATTAGGAACTAATAATTTTCACCAAACGAAACATAATTTTTTTCATTAACTACATTTCATTCATGTGTCTACCGAACGAGTCAACCTTTATTTCCTTTTCTTTCATTTCCATATATCCATTTCTTTTTGTTTCCATTTTATCACAATAAGAAATGAGTAGGAGTGAATTAAAATTTAGGGACTGAGTTACAACTAAACGAGTTGGAGTGAATTAAAATTTAGGGGATTAAGTACAACCAAACCAATTAAGTTGCACATAGTTAAATAATCTCTCTGAAGATTGTGTATATGGTTTTATAATTCTTTTTATCCATGATTTAATTAATTATTATTTAATCATGCAGCATTTACATGATCAATTACAATGGAGGATTCGAAGTTCACATGTAAGATTGTGAATCTTCATTTTCACATGTAAGGACCACTTCGCCAGAATCCTCAGATAAGCCTTTGTCTTTGGCAGACTTTGACGTTTTAGAAGGTTTTGACTTCTTGGCGACAGGAGCTTCAGGAAGGGCGTCACCAGACCTTTTGCCCTTTTGAGGAGGGGCTTTGGTTTTCCTAGGCGATGACTGTTTGTCGCCCTTCTTGGTTTGAGGAGAAGGAGTTGGATTAGTTTCCGGATCTGGAGGAGGAGCTCTCCATGAGTCATAGCCGTCTTTAGACGCCTCTGAATCAAACTCCGATCAAAATGCCTTAAGTTTCTCTAGGCGTTTGATTAGACCAAATTTCATACCTTTAAGCATGTGCATTTGAGCTTAATTAGTATGGTTTATTTGTTATATTTGATCATTATTGATACATTTTCATGCACATGCTTATGTATAAATATTTGAAGAATAATAGCCTTATTATTTGCATTTTATGGAACTAAGGGTATTTTGGTCATTTTGACTATGAGATGTGTTTTTCATGTAGGGGGGTCCCAAGTGGGCCCCACACACCCTTGGTGGAGTTTCAATGGAGATAATTTGGCAAGAAGGAAGGCTAGATGGAGAGTACTCAAAGTCACATCCGGAAGCTGAGCTACTTGAAGAAGCGGACTTCCATCCGGAAGTGGATTTACATCCGGAAGTAAACGTGCTGGCGCTGGCGGACAAAGAGCTACATCCGGAAGTGGATTCTCATCCAGTGGATTCTCATCCGGAAGTAAATGTGCTTGCGCTTGCAACATGAAGTTTCACATCCGGAAGCTGAAGTTCATCAGCCAGCGAGTACATGAGCCAAACTGCACAATGATCAGAAATGTCAACTACTTTTCAGAAGTATTTGGTGCAGAGTTAATTTAAGGCAAAGTCAGCCCTGCAGCTTTCTAAATGAGGCAAAATTGGCGCCAAGGCCAAATTCAAGTCTGGAGACCTCATTAAGGGCAAAGAGGGAAGCACAATCACTTGGAGAAAAAGGAGGAACCTTTGGAATTGCATGGAGATGAGATCTAGTCCACATTCATCCTAACCTTTACCAAATACCAAAACTACCCTTTGGGCGATAATCCCAAAGTTACTCACCACTATAAAACCCCAAACATAACTAACATCTGAATATATCTCTTCTCACTTCACTTTCATTTTCTCTCTCCTCTAACAAACTCTCTCAACTTCCTCTTCATCTTCTTCACCTCCGCCATGGCCATTTCATCTCGCAAATCCTCCGATCTTTCCATCTCCATGCGCGGCTAAGCGTTCTTCTCCTTCCTTCAAGTCCAGATTTGTGTTCGAGCTTAAATGTAATTGGCCTTATGTGAGAATTTTCCTTTTCTAGGTTTTCAAGCTTGTAATCACTTAGACCTTTCATGTCTGGAGATTTTTAGGTATGTTAGATCTAGGATTCTGCATAGAGATTTCTGTGTAGAGTTCATTTATTCTTTCAAGTTTGTAAACCTAACTTCTAGATCTTGAACTTTCATGTGTGTTAGGTATATACAATGTGTAGCTTCATGAGATTAAGCATATGTGAGTACATTTTGTTTGATTCTTGAAGTGAATGTTAAATAGAAGTTAGTTTTGATTTCTATCTCACCTATGGATATGCATCAAGTTCAAGGCTAGACTATCTTGATTAATCAGTTTAAACTAGCTAACACTTCTTAGTTTTAAGAGGTCTTGGCTGATTTAAGCTAGTTAATTAAGAGGAAATTGTCACATGAGGCCTAACAATTGAGATGCACAAATCGAGGCTTGAAGGAGGAGATTCCACCTATTGATTCTTTACACTCATACTTTCGGTACATTTTATATTTTAATCGTAGATATAAACACACACTCAAACTGTTTGTTAATTTGCGTGACTTATATACTTTCAATTAGCAAGATAACCTGAACTGTGGAAAGACCTGTACTCACCGCTATCTAAATAGTGGAGTAGAGTATTGAATTGTTTTGATCAATCTTTTTAGGCGACAAAAAGGTTAAATCAAGTGGCGCCGTTGCCGGCTTAGGCTATTTCTTGCTAGTTTTAGGTGTTCGTAGTCACAATCTTAATTTGTGTAACTTGTGTGATATTTTAGTTAGTTTTAGTTTTAAGTTTTTAGGTTGAATTGCTTTATATATAGTTAAGCCTGTTTTAGCAATGTTTTAGGAAGTATTTGGCTGCTCTAGTTAGCCTCTTCTTGCTGTTCTGTGTTGATTGAACTTGTATACACTTTTCTGGAATCTGCACTAAATTCTGCTGGTGTTTTGTCTGTGATTCTGCTGGATTTTGTTGGATTTTACTGCAAATAGTTGCACTAAGTAGCTTTGTATGAACCCTACCACATCATTAGTGCCATTGGATAGAGAGATTAATAAGACTCTGAGAGAACTTAAGAAAAAGAAAAAGCACGAGAAACAAGCTCGTAAGCAACCTGTAGGATCCACATCAAATCCACAAAATTCATCTGTAGCGTCCAATAACACATTCCTCGACCAGCATTTCATTATGGCAGAAAGACGAGAGGACCATAGAGAACATGAGAGAGAGGTGAGAGATCATGAACATGAGCGTGAGCGACATGACAGGCGAGAGCAAGAGGATGAACGTCATTTTGAGGGGGGTAGGCATTTACATGATGATGATAGACCAATGCGTGAGTTCACACAGTCATATGCATCGTTTGCACCTCAAGGTTTTTATGCTAACCCCGCTAACTTTGAGATCAAAGGATCTCTTCTTGCTCATCTGCCTAAGTTTACAGGTTTTCCCCATGAGGATGCTCACACGCACTTGCTTGGCCTCTACCACACTTGCTCCTCCATGAAGCCACCCAATGCAGACCTGGATGATGTTCTGTTGAGAGTGTTTCAATTCTCCTTAGAAGGCAAAGCCAAGGAGTGGCTCTTGAACCTGCCTACTCATTATGCCACTCTTTCATGGGAGCAACTTAAGAAGGTGTTTTTAGACCGCTATTTTCCAGTCTCAAAGATATCAAAGTTGCGGAAAGACATCACAGGTGTTCAGCAATTCTCTCAGGAGACATTCTATGAATATTGGAGCCGGTTCAACACCTTGGTGAACTCGTGCCCCAACCATAACATCTCCAAGGGCAATCTGGTGCAATACTTTTATGATGGCCTGGTGCCACAGCTCAAGATGAGTGTGGATGCTGCTTCTAATGGCTCACTTTTCAACTTATCAGCCAATGAAGGATGGAACTTATTTTCAACCATGGCCTCTAATCACCAGAATTTTTATGGTCGTGATGCTGTGTATGGTGCTGCGCAAAAGGTTGCCTCCCTGAGTGGGGATGACAAGCTGTACAACTCTATTGAGAGGCTGACCGAGAGCCTCAGTAGGATGGACGGACGCTTCGTTCAGCCTACTCCTAGTGTTGATGATTCTATGGCCTTGGTGGCCTCATCCTGTGATCACTGTGGCTCGCCCATGCACCTATCCTCAGACTGTCCATCCCAAGCGGGAGTGGCGGCCATGTATAACAATGCTAGGCCTCAGACCAAATATGATCCTTACTCTTCCACGTACAATCCGGGATGGAGGGACCATCCGAACTTCAAGTGGGGGGGAGGTTCAAACCAAGCCACAAATTCCAGCTCTTTCCAACCACAGCAACAGCCTAAGTGGGGGGGAGGTAACTACCAAGCTGCTAATGCCTATCCCTCACAACAAGGTTATGGTTCATATCAAGGGAGGCCTAACTCTAATGACCAAAGGTACAGGCCGAATCAACAAGCCAATGTTCCTCCTCCATTTATGAAGAATAATGATCCAGCTCATGCTCCTCCATCTGGTTCTTCGACATCTCAACAAGATACTATGTACCAGATGATGTCAAGTTTAATGGAAAAGTTTGGAGAAAGTCTAAAGAAAGATGTAACTACCTTAGTTTCTCAAATGTTTAATGATAAAGCTGAGCAGGACGCAATGAAAGGGGGATTGCCGTCAAATGTGGTTGTTAATCCGCAAAATATGCATTCTATGCAATTGAGAAGTGGAAGGCAGTATGGCGATGCTTATGAATATGAGGAGGAAGAGGAGGAGACACAACTTCCGTGTGAGGCCGAACTGAATCCTCCTCTTGATGGTTTTCTTGATGAAGCTGAGATTCTTCCTATGAAAGGTGATGTAGCAGAGACTTCACAGGAGGAAAAGAAGAAGGAGATTGCAAAGGGAAAGCGGAAAGTTGGTGAATCTCCTTCGCAAGAACATCCTACTCAACAAGGGGATGAATTCCCCAAAGGTAAGTCTCTTGATCCTGAGCATTTACCATTTCCTAATTCATATGCTTTAGCTAAGAAGAAACATGAGGATGAATTGGAAAAGGAGATGCTTGACTTATTTTCTAAGTTGGAAATTAATGTGCCTATGCTTGTGCTTGTGAAACAAATGCCTAAGTATGCTAAGTTCCTTAAAGATCTTTGCACTAACAAGAGAGCTACTAATTCAAGTAACAAAGTCCAACTTGGGACTCATGTTTCATCTCTCTTAAAGGGGCACTTGCCCCAAAAGTGTGGAGATCCGGGCTCTTTCACTATCCCTTGTCAGATAGGGAAACTTAGCTTTGGGAAAGCACTTCTTGATTTAGGAGCCGCCATTAACGTCATGCCTAAGGCCACCTACCTTGCACTAGGGTTGAAGAATTTGAGTGAAACTAGTGTTGTGGTCCAATTGGCAGATAGGTCCATTAAGAAACCCTATGGATTTATTGAGGATATTCTTGTGAGGGTTAGGGAACTAGTATTTCCAGTGGATTTTTATGTGCTAGACATGACCAGTGAAACTAGGATGGATGACTCCTTGATTTTGGGAAGGCCATTTATGAAAACAGCCAAGATGATGATAAGCTTAGAAGAGGGCTATGTTACAATGCAAGTAGGAAATCAATTAATAAAGTTTGATGTGGGGAAAGCAATTAAACATCCTCACGAGGATTATTCTCTCCTTGGACTAAGTGTGATTGATTCTCTGATGCATATAGTTTGTGATGAGCATGTAAATACCTTCAAGTTGAACCTAATTGATAATGAAGATGCTCATATGTGTTATCATGACTCTTGTGCTAGATTAATTGAAAATACATGCTTGTATGATATGCCTAATGATTCATCTAGCATAGGAAGTTCAGTGACAGAATTCAGTGACTCACTGCATGTGCATTATAATTTTGATAATGATTGCACATCTATTTCCTCTTTGTCAAGCTACAACCCCTTGGAAGAGGGAAGTTTGTTTAATTTTGTAGGACAGGAGAAGGGAGGATGTGACTTCACCCAGGGAATTGAGAAATCCAGTGCACAAGAGTTTGACCATGAAAAGTATGAAGCCGTAAGAAGAAGCCGCTTACATAAGCTGAGGGAGAAGCTATATCTGAAAGAGTATGTGCTCACTGACAGTCCACATGTTTCTACCCTGAGTGGCAGTGGGGATGCAGACTTGAATAAGAATGCTGAGGCCCCACAATCTAAGAGGCCGAATTGTCGTGATGAGCTGCCGCAGTTTGATGATGATTTCTATGAACATCAATTGCTAGAAGTTGAGATGCACACTCTGGTACCTTCTATTATTGAGCCACCTACGCTGGAGCTGAAACCTTTGCCACCCAATCTTAAGTATGCTTACTTGCTTGATGAGAAGAAGCTCCCAGTGATTGTTTCTAGTGCTCTGTCTTCTCTTGAGGAAGGGAAGTTGCTTGAGGTGCTCAGACGATACAAGGGGGCCATTGGGTGGACTCTGGCCGATCTTCCTGGCATGAGTCCTACCACGTGTATGCACCGGATCTTGCTGACTGATGATGCTAAGCCGGTGAGGCAACCACAAAGGAGACTCAATCCCTTGATACTTGATGTTGTGAAAAAGGAGGTAGAAAAGCTCTTAAGTGCTGGAATCATCTATCCAATTAGCGACAGCGAATGGGTGAGTCCCATTCATGTGGTGCCAAAGAAGAGTGGGCTGACTGTGGTGAAAAATGACAAAGATGAGCTAGTGCCTACACGGGTTCAGAACTCTTGGAGGGTTTGTATAGATTATCGGAAGCTGAATGACTCCACAAGAAAAGACCACTTTCCATTACCATTCATCGATCAGATGCTGGAAAGACTAGCTGGCAAGTCACACTATTGTTTTCTGGATGGTTTCTCTGGGTATTTCCAAGTTCCGATAGCACCTGAGGACCAAGAGAAAACAACCTTTACTTGTCCATTTGGAACCTTCGCATACAGGAGAATGCCTTTTGGTCTGTGCAATGCTCCAGGAACCTTTCAACGTTGTATGATGAGCATTTTTAATGACTTGCTGGAGGATGGCATAGAGGTGTTCATGGATGATTTCTCCCTCTATGGAGACAGTTTTGACACTTGCTTGGTCAATCTTGAGAAAGCTTTGGTTAGATGTGTGGAGAAGGGTTTGGTACTCAATTTTGAGAAGTGCCATTTCATGGTGGACAAGGGCATAGTGTTGGGACATTTAGTCTCAAAGGAGGGTATTCAAGTTGACAAAGCGAAGGTTGAGGTAATCTCCTCTCTACCATTTCCGACTTGCTTGAAGGAGTTGAGGTCTTTTCTTGGACATGTGGGTTTCTATAGGAGGTTCATCAAGGGTTTTAGCCAAATTGCTTCCCCACTGTCTCATCTACTACAAAAGGATACAGAGTTTGATTTCTCTTATGAGTGTAAGGAGGCCTTTGTTGAGTTGAAGACACGGCTTACTACTCCTCCTATCCTGGTTGCACCTAATTGGGAATTACCTTTTGAGTTGTCTTGTGATGCTTCTAATGAGGCTCTGGGAGTTATGCTTGGCCAAAGGCAAGAATCTTTGCCTAGAGTCATTGCTTACGCATCCAAAACATTGGATAGAGCTCAGAGGAACTATACAACAACTGAGAAGGAACTTTTCGCCATAGTCTTTGGTCTGGACAAGTTTAGACAATACTTACTACATTCTAAGGTAATCATATTTACGGATCATGCAGCCGTCCGTTATCTGTTATCTAAGCCACAAACAAAGCCTAGGCTCTTGAGATGGGTCTTGCTTTTACAAGAATTTGAGATAGAGATTAAGGACAGGGCTGGAAAAGAGAACTTGGTAGCAGATCATTTAAGCCGTCTGCCAGTGGATGTGGGAGGAATTGATGACTCTTCTCTTGTTTGTGATACTTTCCCAGATGCTTTATTGTGTGCTTTGAATGCTAAGAAGGATCCGTGGTATGCTCATCTGGTGAATTATATGGTGGCCGAGATGATTTCTCCTTCATTAAACAAACACCAAGCTCAAAAATTGAAGAGAGATGCAAACTATTATGTTTGGGATGAGCCACACTTGTGGAGGTTATGCAATGATCAAATCATCCGGAAGTGTGTGCATGATGATGAGATCTCTTCAATTTTGGAGTTCTGTCATTCTCTTGCTTGTGGTGGGCATTTCGGTGCCAGGAAAACCTCAAGGAAAATTCTGGAGGCTGGTTTCTATTGGCCTACTTTGTTCAAAGATGCCTATGATTATTGCAAGTCTTGTGATCGTTGTCAAAGGTTTGGAGGATTAACTAAGCGGCATGAAATGCGTCAAATTCCTGTGATCTTTTGTGATGTTTTTGATGTGTGGGGCATTGACTTCATGGGACCCTTTCCACCCTCTTGTGGCTATGTCTATATACTCTTGGCCGTGGATTACTTTTCAAGGTGGGTGGAGGCCGTGCCTACTAGGACAAATGATGCTCGGACTGTGTTGAAGTTCTTGAAATCTAACATCTTTTGTAGGTTTGGAGTGCCCAAGGCACTTGTGAGTGATCAGGGCTCACATTTTTGCAACAAGCTCATGACTTCTTTGCTCAACCAATTTGGAGTCAATCACAAGATCTCTACACCATATCACCCTCAAACCAACGGGGAGGCCGAGGTGTCTAATAGACAAATCAAAAATATCCTCGAGAGAATTGTGAAGCCAAGCAGGAAAGATTGGAGCTTGAGGCTTGAGGAAGCTCTCTGGGCTTATAGGACTTCATTTAAGACTCCAATTGGCATGTCCCCTTATAGGTTGATCTATGGCAAAGCTTGTCATCTTCCAGTTGAGCTCCAACATAAGTCTTATTGGGCGGTCAAATCTTGTATTGATGACATGGATGCTGCGGCGCAAGAGAGACAATTGACTTTAAGTGAGCTTGACGAGTTGAGGAATGAGGCATTTGAGAACTCCAGAATCTTTAAGGAAAGAACAAAGGCTATTCATGATAGTGGCATCCTGAGGAAAGAATTCAAGGCGGGTGACTTTGTGCTTTACTACCGTGCTAAATTCAAGTTCAGTGGAGGGGGCAAACTTAAAGACAAGTGGGAAGGCCCTTATGTGGTGACCAAATCTCATGATTTTGGCATGGTAGAGATCAAGCATAGCAAAGATGGCCGAATCTACAAGGTTAATGGCCATTTGCTAAAATTGTATAAGGAGAACTTCAAGCCGCCCTAAAGGTTGTTTCTATCCTTTCCTCACTTGCTTTGTTTAGTTAATATCTTAAGTGTGGGGGAAGATATTTGTTTAGAAAAAATTAGGAATGTGTTTAGGATTATGTTTTAGAGTGTTGTTGTAGGTTAGAAAAATTTCACTAGAGCTGGGGGATGGCTATTTGTTTCAGGAAGTGTCACTGGGAAATATAGGATTTGCATCCGGAAGTGTTTTTGCTTCCGGAAGCTCTCACTTAGATTTTTCTACTCAGGATCAGATTGTGTTCATTTTGCTTCCGCTAGGGGATGAGTTCATTGTGCATAAGCGTCAATGCATCCGGAAGCAATTTTGCTTCCGGTAGCAAGTTTGCTTCCGCTAGGGGTGAGATTAGAATCTGAACCTAGAGTGACTTCCTATAGCAGTTTTGCTTCCGGTAGCACTTTTGCTTCCGGAGGCATAGCAGCTTGAGATGACATCTAGTTAGGCTTCCTAAGCGTCAGTGAGTAAAAAAAATTTTATAAAATTTGTTTTGATAGGTTGTGTTTAGTGTTAGTTTGTGAATAATACATGCATTGGCCATTTGTTTGTTTGAACTGCCCTGCCTTTAATGTTGCTGCTTTGCCTTTAAAATGCATCTTCCTACTCGAATTGATTGGTCCATTGAGGACAATGCATGCTTTAAGTGTGGGGGAGGTGTATTATGTGCTTTAAAGTGGTCTGATTCGAAGCTTTCACACTTGATTTTTGGACTTATTTGGCATGATTTTTCTTGAAAATTTGACTTGATTATGGCTTTTGAAAGCAAATGGAATTTTCATCTAGTGTGTAAGTAGAATTTTTGGAATGATTACTTAGGGCATTGCATGGGGCACTTTTAAGGTATAAAGAGGGTGTAAGTTTCTCATTTAACTTTTCTTAGGGAGGAAGTGACTGATTAGAGTAAGCTATAAATGTGAGAAGCCTTCAACCGAATTGAGTGGGCCAATAGTTACTTGACCTCCTAGAACTTGTCCTAGCTCTTGTTCGAGATCACAATGTATGGCATGATTGAAAATGAAAGGGGCGTTTCTTTCTAAACCCTCATGACCCAAACACTAAGCCAACCAAATATTATCCTTTGATTAACCCCTTTGGGCCATTCACTTTTCTTTTCTACCACCTTGACCGAAGTGTGAATAAGTGATTATAGCATATGCTTGCATTCATATTAGTATTGTATTGTTGTATCTTGTGGAAAGCAAGCTATATGAGTGAAAAATAAAAGATGGCCGAGAGCCACAATAGAGGAAAAGAAAAGAGGAAATGGCCGAAGGCCTAAGAAAAAAAAAAAAAATAATAATAAGGCCAAAGGCCTATCAAAAGAGAAAAAAAAAGAAAGCACAAAGTGCTTTAGTATGCCAAAGGCATAAGATTGAAAAAGAAAAGAGAGATGTAGCGTGCTTTGCGAGGATTGATTTCATTGTATTGCATGCATATGTGGTGATTACTTGTTCATGTCATTGGTCATTGACTACTTTCCATCATTCACCATTCATTATTAGCCTTCCATCTAACCCCAAAGTCCCCTAGATTTGGTTGTGCTATGCATACTATGGGTGGAGAACTTAGAGCTATTACAAGCCTATGGTGATGGTCAAGTGCATTGAGCCAAAGAGTGATCACAAGTCCCTAGTTAGGCATTTTTCCTAACTTGAGCGAATGAGTTAAACACTTTATCCGGTGAGGAAAAATCTCAATTGGCACTCCTCCTAAATTTTAGTGGATTGTTAAACTTGGATTCGCTTTGTATTCTTAGATTTGGCCTATGTGAAGCTTTAGGGGAAGGTTCAAGAAGATCAACTTGAACACTATGATAATTCCAATTGCCTTCATTATGCTTAATGATTAAGTTAATCTTTTACATGACTTTGCCCGGAGTGCAAAGCTTAAGTGTGGGGGATTTGATTAGACCAAATTTCATACCTTTAAGCATGTGCATTTGAGCTTAATTAGTATGGTTTATTTGTTATATTTGATCATTATTGATACATTTTCATGCACATGCTTATGTATAAATATTTGAAGAATAATAGCCTTATTATTTGCATTTTATGGAACTAAGGGTATTTTGGTCATTTTGACTATGAGATGTGTTTTTCATGTAGGGGGGTCCCAAGTGGGCCCCACACACCCTTGGTGGAGTTTCAATGGAGATAATTTGGCAAGAAGGAAGGCTAGATGGAGAGTACTCAAAGTCACATCCGGAAGCTGAGCTACTTGAAGAAGCGGACTTCCATCCGGAAGTGGATTTACATCCGGAAGTAAACGTGCTGGCGCTGGCGGACAAAGAGCTACATCCGGAAGTGGATTCTCATCCAGTGGATTCTCATCCGGAAGTAAATGTGCTTGCGCTTGCAACATGAAGTTTCACATCCGGAAGCTGAAGTTCATCAGCCAGCGAGTACATGAGCCAAACTGCACAATGATCAGAAATGTCAACTACTTTTCAGAAGTATTTGGTGCAGAGTTAATTTAAGGCAAAGTCAGCCCTGCAGCTTTCTAAATGAGGCAAAATTGGCGCCAAGGCCAAATTCAAGTCTGGAGACCTCATTAAGGGCAAAGAGGGAAGCACAATCACTTGGAGAAAAAGGAGGAACCTTTGGAATTGCATGGAGATGAGATCTAGTCCACATTCATCCTAACCTTTACCAAATACCAAAACTACCCTTTGGGCGATAATCCCAAAGTTACTCACCACTATAAAACCCCAAACATAACTAACATCTGAATATATCTCTTCTCACTTCACTTTCATTTTCTCTCTCCTCTAACAAACTCTCTCAACTTCCTCTTCATCTTCTTCACCTCCGCCATGGCCATTTCATCTCGCAAATCCTCCGATCTTTCCATCTCCATGCGCGGCTAAGCGTTCTTCTCCTTCCTTCAAGTCCAGATTTGTGTTCGAGCTTAAATGTAATTGGCCTTATGTGAGAATTTTCCTTTTCTAGGTTTTCAAGCTTGTAATCACTTAGACCTTTCATGTCTGGAGATTTTTAGGTATGTTAGATCTAGGATTCTGCATAGAGATTTCTGTGTAGAGTTCATTTATTCTTTCAAGTTTGTAAACCTAACTTCTAGATCTTGAACTTTCATGTGTGTTAGGTATATACAATGTGTAGCTTCATGAGATTAAGCATATGTGAGTACATTTTGTTTGATTCTTGAAGTGAATGTTAAATAGAAGTTAGTTTTGATTTCTATCTCACCTATGGATATGCATCAAGTTCAAGGCTAGACTATCTTGATTAATCAGTTTAAACTAGCTAACACTTCTTAGTTTTAAGAGGTCTTGGCTGATTTAAGCTAGTTAATTAAGAGGAAATTGTCACATGAGGCCTAACAATTGAGATGCACAAATCGAGGCTTGAAGGAGGAGATTCCACCTATTGATTCTTTACACTCATACTTTCGGTACATTTTATATTTTAATCGTAGATATAAACACACACTCAAACTGTTTGTTAATTTGCGTGACTTATATACTTTCAATTAGCAAGATAACCTGAACTGTGGAAAGACCTGTACTCACCGCTATCTAAATAGTGGAGTAGAGTATTGAATTGTTTTGATCAATCTTTTTAGGCGACAAAAAGGTTAAATCAGCGTTCAGCAGCAATCTTTTTCAGGGTTTCTCGATCAATTTTTGGCTCGGCCTTGGGAATAACTTTTTTCCTGAAAGGCAAAATCATTGAGACAGAAAATGAGTTGATTAGCTGAGAATTTATATTAGCTGAACGATCAGATTTCGAAATCACTTACTATCCATCATGGTAGAAAATACTCTCTCTTTCGTAGGAAGTTGCAAGATTTTTTGTATTTTCCTTTTGCTATCAGGGTTGACACAAGGAGAAACCTTCAACTCGTAATGACCTGCACGACAGTCGTTGCATTATAAGATCAGCTGACAAGTGAGCTAAAATAAACACTAACAGGACGACAACTTACTTAAACGACGCCATGCAGGAGACACATAAGTGTCTTGAGTGACTGCCAGAAGAGGCACCATGACAAATCGAGTGTCCCATTGGCGGTCATTAGGCAGTGATCTGCGCGTCCAAGACGGCTGCCCATCCTGAGCACAAATGAAAGTATAGACACCCCTCCTGATTTCATGTAATCTATAGGAGCCAAATAGATCGAACATATCTAATTCGATTCCTAGTTCTTTGTGCATCAGTTCCGTCATGGCGACTAGACGCCAGGCATGAGGATAAAGTTGGGAAGGAGAAATCTCGTAGAAAGTACATAACACAAAAACAATACTAGGAAGAGGGAAAGGATTTACACAACGAAAACTCTCAAAACTTAAAGCGATCTTATCATTATACCAAGAATCAAGGGCCTCTCCTTCCTTAGGCAATCTAAAAGGTACACTAGCATCAAAGTAATATAGGGAAGGCATTCTAGATATTTCCTTCAATCTCAAATCAGCCTCCTTAGCATTGTTCAAGATGTTAGACCTGGACGTCTGTTTCCCCCCAGATTCACATGCATCAGGGGCATTTTTTAAGAGAGGGTTTGGCCTAGGTCTTCTTCCTGTACCAGTTGAAGGTAACGTGCCCATTTTGACCCACTATTGATATCGACTAGAGTATATCTTCAGGTTTTTCACAGGAACGATAGCTTTCTCAATATTATCAGACTTTTTCTTTCTTGGGGATTTCCTAAAGGGAGTTACATTTGGGGAATTTTCCCTAATAGTTTTAGTCTCTTCTAAGTCTATTACATTTTCAAAACCTTTAAAAGAAAAAGATGTTCTAGATTGAACATCCTCGCTAACATAACCTCTATCAGTAGTGGTTTTCTCTGAGTCCGACGACGACATGACAACCATATTTCTCATAATAGAAGTCAAAAGTTCAGATTTTTATAATGAATAAGTACCTTAGGATGGTAATCGATTGTCCCCGAAGAGCGCAACTGGTTGAATATCGGATCTTTGAGAACGATGAGGCAAAAGAAATGGAAAGCGTCGGATGGCATAAATGAAGAAAATGAACAGTTGCAATGAGTATATGTGGAACCGTTTGACGTCGTTAAGTTAAGATGTTACTTTTGTGGAACCATCGTGACCCTTCAGCGAAGAGGGAAAATAAAAGGAGACGTCTTTGTAAATCTGAGCCATTGAAGGAAAAGCAGCTGCTACTTCCCAATGCTCGCTCACGTGAGCATCGTGAAGTGGGGGACTTAATGTTATACCCCGTTATGTTCTATTGGGCCTAGGCCCACTGCAAAGACCCAAGAAGAAAAGAAGGCACAATTGAAGCCCCAAACTACGCATCTCCAACGGTTATATCTCAGGATAAGCTGAAGGATCTAGTCGCCCACATATTTCGGACTTGACACCCAGGAAAATCGGAGCATGCATGACGTCCACTATGCGTAACCGTCGCCTACATTCTCGCAACTCTCAATTAGATGCTTTAACTACAAAAGGAAACCAGAGGAGCGACCGATGGATGAAATTCTCTCTATCTCTCTCTTTCTGAGCTCTCTGAATTTCTTCAATCTTACTTAGATCATTCTATTTACGATTAGATAGACTATTTGTGATCAAGGCACTGACGTCTAGCTTGTAACCACCGTTGCCGGTGACCCTATTGTTAGAATCTTAAGTTTTGATGGTGACTAAGGTATGATATGGTCTAGTACTTAAGAGAACATAATCAGCACTTAGGAAGGATTAGATGACATGGTTAGAATCCTGAGTTAGATCACTTGAGAATGTAAGATCACTTCCGGATAGATTAGGACTTGCGCATGCGGATGAATGCTTTCATCCCCCAGCGTCAGCAAGTAAATAACTAGGGATTTAACTTAATCCATGAACCTTAGGTGCACAAACTCTAAGACTAAGCTATGGTTCAATCGGAAGCGAAGGTGCTTCCTGTTAGACTTAGACTGGCGCAGAGCGATAGAATAGATATTACTCCAAGCGACAGTGAGTCTACTTCCCCAAGTGAAAGCGCTTCCTGTTAGAATTAGACTGGCGCAGAGCGACAGAATAGATATTACCCCAAGCGTCAGTGAGTCTACTTTCCCAAGTGAAAGCGCTTCCTGTTAGACTTAGACTGGCGCAGAGCAATAGAATAGTTATTACCCCAAGCGTCAGTAAGTCTACTTCGCCGAGTGAAAGCACTTCCTATTAGATTTAGACTGGCGCAGGTTGATAGACTAGATATAACCCCGAGCGTCAGCGGAAATGCAACATCAAGTGAAGTTGCTTCCTGTTGGATCTTGACTGGCGCAGACTGATAGAATAGATTTCACCCTAAGCGTCAGTGAGTTCACTACGTCAAGTAAAAGTGCTTCCGATAGCTTAGTGACTAGCGCTGAGTGTTGGAATGAAATACACTAAGTGAGAGTGAGTTATAGTGAACCAAGATCCTTCATCTAGTAGTTTTACTTCCGGATGTAAAAATGCTTCCGGATACATCATAGACCAGATCAGAACATAGTCTAAGTAAGACTACTTCCCATAGCAAATTTCCCACAACATGTATAGTTTTTACTATATCTGATTATATATATTGCTATGATTGGACTAACCAGTATGTGCAGAACTTAGTTACACTTGCGGATGCAAATGAGCTTCCGGATGGAAAGACTCTTGGCATTGGATTTCAGAGACTAACCCTTGCAGAGCAAGATTGCCACTTCCGGATGAACGATGATCATCCGTCAGCAAGAGTACAAGAGTAAATGTCACATACTCGGAAGTCAGAATGCTTTGTCAGAGCAGAGGTGTCAGGACTACTTTTCAGAGATAAAGCAAGTCAACCCTGCTGAGCATTTAAGAAGATGTTCCTTCCAACGGTAACAAGAGGATAACAGACACATTCAAACAACATTGTTACCTACCAAGCATGAGGAGTATGAGAACATAATCTGAAGATTCACTCAAGGTGTCAAAGCTCATACTGCCCACAAAAGTCAGAGTCCATAAGAGAGCTTCTGATAGCAAGAGAGGATCCAATAGCAAAGCACTCTTATCATTCATGGACAAGTGCTTGGAAGACAAAGTTCCTCTATGTGATAGCAAGCAAAATGTTAGAGTCCACGAGCTTCAGATAGCAAGAGAGCTTCCGATAATGAGTCTCTTAACATCCTGGACTTATGCTTGAGGAACGAAGTCCTCTCTGACAGCAAGCAAGAGTCGGACCGTACAAAATGTTCAGATGTCAGAAAGACTTTTGTCAGAATAGTATTGCCAGAACAGTGTTGACAGAACAGCTTGGTCAGAGCACCTTTTTAGATAAAGCAAAGTCAACCCTGCTGTGCATTAATGAGGACAACGTAAACAAGGCCCCAACGTCTATAATCAAACGGTCTTATTGCCTCTCCAACGGTTAGATATTCAGAGGCTGGTATAAAAGGGATGTTCTTCATTTCTGAAGAAGGGGGCTTGAAAAAGAGAGAGAGAACAAGGCTATTATCCAAAAAAAAACACTATTCTACATTCCTCTCATCTTCTACTCTCGGACTTTGATATGTAATATTCTTAGAGAGTGATTTATTTGTACTTAAGTGAGTAACATCATCCACTCTTTGAGAGAGTTAGTTTTGAGCTTAAGTGTTTAACAAAATCAGTTCATAGAGTGAACATAATTGTAATCTTACATTTTGTAAGGGGGAGCATTTAGAAGGTTTTCTAAATCTCCATAGGTTGCAAGTTAGCCCGTAAAACTTGCGTTTGTAAGGTTGCAAGTGATCCCGTAAAACTTGCGGTAAGGTTTGCAGGTGAACCCGTTGTAAAACCTGTGGGTTGTTAGGTGAACCCGTGCTCGTAAAACCTAAAGTGTAAAGGCTTCTCTTGTGCCCGGTTTAAACAAGAATAGTGGATTGGAAATCTCAGGTGTAGCCTGGGGACTGGATGTAGGTCTGGGTGACCGAACCAGGATAAATTTATGTGTGCATATATTTATACTTGATCATTCTATTTTGCATCACATAGCATACTGACTTGTGCATAGCATTATTTATTATCATCATCACCGAGCACAAGCAGTCTTCCGAAAAGAGTTTAAGTTTTATTCCCTCACCCAATTCACCCCCCCCCCCTCTTGGGTGACAGCCACGTTTATCATTTGGTATCAGAGCAGGTCACTTGTTTAAAGGATCAAACGATCTCAAGTGCAAAGACCTTGGCTGATTTGGGTTAAAATGTTTTCCAAAGGCTTTGATCATACCATTCCACCTGTGTTAGAAAATATTGATTTTTGTTGGTGGAAAGCAAGAATGGAAAGTTTTATAAAATCCACTAGTTTGAAAATGTGGGATATTTTTGAAAATGATTTTGATTTCAAACCAAGAGGAAACTGGACTGAAAAGGAGAAAAATTTGTTTTCCTTAAACATTCGAGCAATGCAAATTTTATACAAAGGCTTAACTGAAAATGATTTCCAGAAAATCAAACATTGCTCTAGTGCTAGAGATATTTGGAATACTCTTGATATGATATATGCTTCTAACCCATCTCTTGAAAGCACAGCTGTCCAAAGCTCAACTCGTGCTCTTTGTGGATCATCTACTGATGAGCTTCTGGAAGCTGATATTGAGGAAGCAGGCTTCAGTGAAGAGAGTATCCATTTCTGCCTAGAAGATTCAGAAAGTGAGGTATCTGAATCTGAACTTGAACTCTCTGAATTGCAAGATGCATACAATGAGTTATATACCGAATATTGTAAACTTGCAAAAGAACTTCTAGGCTTAAAAGAAAAAGATAGGAAACTTGAAAAACTAATTTCTTCTTCTACATCTAAAGTTTCCGAGGATTCTTTTAAAGAACTAGTGGTTCCGATAGCTAGCCCACTATCGGTAGGGAAAACTTCAACATGTCTTGAAAAATGTTTTGATTGTAAACACGTGTTGAAGGAAAAAGAAAAGCTTTCAAAAGAAACTGAAATTTCAAAGGAACAAAAAGCTTTTCTAAAGAAAACTAATCATGATAATGATAGGAAGCCTCATTTTGATTATCATTCCATTATCTGTCATTATTGTGGTAGATTAGGACATATTTCTCACACATGCAGTCTTAGAAGAAATTCAAATGTGAGAAATAAGTTTGTATGGATTCCTAAAGGACAAGTAAGGTCCAGTGCTAACCATGTAGGACCCAAGTACAAATGGGTACCAAAACATCCTCCTAGTGCCTTACTTGTGCAGGATAGATCAAGAGTTCCTCTTATCCCAAAGAAGAGAACTCGTGGTGATGCAACTGCTGAAACCCACTGGTACAATCATAAGAAGCTGTCGGCCACCACAAGGGACAATGGTTCTGTCTCAAGGATGAGCTATCACAAAGATCCATTCAACTATCCTGAGAAGAACAAGGGAGAGTGGATTCCTCGATCATCATTGGAAAGGCTCTTGAATCCTACCTCTCAGAAGAAAGTGCTTCGAACCAAGGATAAGTATAGAAGATCTCCTTGGGTAAACAAGGGATCACTTAGCAACGAAGCATTTGATAGTAAAATCTCCTATGCTAATATTAGATGGACTTATTGAGATTTTACATTAAGCATCCTAAGATGTGAACATTATATTCATCATTGAAGAAAGCTTAAAGAAATAAGTAATGTTCATAATCTACATGAGATCCATGACTATCTTGATCAAAAACCTTGTATATCCTTGTGCATATAGTCATGATAGATTCACCATGCCATACACATAGCAAGTAATCTCTAAGTGCATGTGAATTACATATAGCCTACAAACTGACCTTCAGATCCAGACTTGGATACAAAAGGAAGGAACTATCTGATATTTTGTAGGAAAGGCAATCCGGAGGTTCAGCAAGACAAGGGTGAAGATGAGTTATGGGCTAAAATGAACAAGGAACATGAACAAAATCAGAGAGAGATAGGCTAAGATAGCCACCCCTCGGACTTGACCAGGATGTCACTGCTGCCCTCAGAAGGGAAATTGAAATGAAGCGGATTGCCCAAGCAGGAAGGCTCGCCCTTGGGGAAGCCATCTGATTCATGTGCCCCCAACAGTCTGCTGGCACAGAGGCAAGCTTGAGATAGCACTAAGTGATCAACCTGCGGAGATACCCTCTGCTGAACCTGTGTCTCTCTCTGCGCCAGCACCTAATCTGAGTGAAGAGCTGTGTATGAAGTATGGGTTCAAGAGGCCAGAGTTGCGAGTAGTAGTGATCACCAAGTGAATTCATCCCTCTGCACCAGCTCCAATTCATCCTATTAGCCTCAACAGGACTCAGGACTGTACCTCATCTGAACAATTAGTCAAGTCTTGATAAGCATTCGTCACGCATAGATTTTGGTGCTGCTCTGAAAATAGAATCCTTGCATTGTCAACCAAAATCAAGCGAGCTACTGCTTGATGCGAATGGAGCTATGGTGATATCATTCTTACCCTCCTCTTTACTTGAATAATCTTTTGGGTAGTAAATGCATGATGAGCTTAACAGATTTTATTTCTCTGATATAATGCATACTGATTTTACAGATTCAAGAAGTCTGACACTTTGAAACTGAACCTTCTTCAAAACCTACTAAATTTGTGCATGCTGAATCATTGTGTTCCAAGATTTCTGACATTGTTAAGAAGATTCAGAACTAGTTTCAGAATTTTGACACAAACAAAAAAAAAAAAACCTTCTTCAGAGTTTTTCATATGGTGTCTAAATCGTTTTACTCATATATGCTTAGCAATTTTTTTTTAGGCGCCGCTCAGAAAAGAAAACAGTTTATACATTCACCTTGATTTTTGAAAGATCCTTTTTGAAATGCAAACTTTCAAAACAGATTCCGATCCTCTTTAAACTTACATGACAACCGTACCTCATGATAGCACTCAAAAGCTATTTCTGATTTTCCATTTCATGTGGTATCTCTTGCATCAACTTTTTCAATGCATAAGCAGCTATGGTTTCGAGAACAATACATCCCTCTTAATTACATCTTTAAGTTCTCAATCTACTAATGATCTCAGTTCAAGTTTGTGGTTTAAGAATGTTGACACAGATCATTGAAGCTTGAACAATGAATATAACCAAGAGAGAATGGCAACGAAAATGTCTCTTATCAAGATGTGTGGAATGGCTATACCAAACCTGAGAAACTCTCGCCAATACACATGAGCATTTCTATCCCTTACATATTCTGTTGTGAAATTAAATGGATAGTCTCTCTCTTGTCTGACATGCATTAGAAATCTTAGGAAATGCCTTGAATTAAACTCTGCTAGATCTGTAAAACATGGCATAGTATCACAAGCATGCTATAATCTGTATTAATTTCAAGCTTGTTGATGTCCTAAGAACAATGAGATCACACTGAGCATATCTAGAAGAACTTGGGCAAAAATTTGGAAATTATTCTCGTAATCATATGCTGAAATTTGGTTGTTTTTGTAAAACGAATTCAATCCTAATCAAATTATTTTGTGAGGATGAAGATTCTCTTTTTCAAAATCTCATTATGTTATTAATTCACATGTCTTCATGATCTAACATGAACATCCTTGAGGCATATGTATTGAACCATACTTGCTTATGAAACTCTGAAAATATGCCACCTGTTTAATATTCTCTGTACTATCACATTGATATTTATCCATGAGAGTATAAATAGAGTTCATGTCTTGATAGTGAAACTATGTGAATGTATAGATAATTTCAAAATTAGTTTTCACATAATCATTGCTCATATCTTCTTAAACCAATTAGCAAGCATGATTTCTTAAAATTATTAGCTTGTGCTGATTAACACAGATTGACTTGAATGTCCTGAGGATGGTCTTCAATGTTAAATCTTAAGTTCTTTCACTGACCATCAGAAAGCATTTGTTTCCTCAAGCATATGCAGGACCAATCATCAAGTTTGAGCAAGGTTGCTTTCACAACAATCAGCGCCTTCGATAGCAGGCCAACTATTGAACCATGGGAAGAGTAGAGTGACTGCCCAGTCATGTCTACTTATGGTTGTAGCTCAGCTTGCCGAAGCGAATCATCAAAGCACTTGCGCTAGGGGTTTCCACTTGAGATAGCACACCTCTTGAAGATGTCAGGAAGCATGCTTATCTGCGTATGATTCAGATTCCTGAGTCTAATAGAGTATGAGTACCCCTCATCTGTGGTAACATCTACACCTTACCATCTCTTACATATGATGCATACATGGCATTGGTAAGGGTGTCAACTTAGAATGTTTCTCTCAATCTGCATTGACTTCAAAATCATTCACTGTCTTAGAAAATCATCCTAGCTCACACATCTGTATCCTCTAAATGACATGCTGGAAAGTAATTGATAACATACCTCTCTTATATGCTTCCTTTCTTGATTTAATGATGATTAATCTTAATATAGAAGAGAAGTAAGTGGACATTACCTGAAAATAGAGAGTCACATGCTGCCATCGATAATAAACTCTTAAGATGCTGTGATGCAATTTGTTTGGAAAATATTTTTGGCACTTTTAAAAAACACAAATTTCATTTGATTTGATTTCATTTCATATGGTATCACAAATTTCATTTGGCATTCAATCATTTCCTTTGATACCACAGGTTCAAACTCACAGATCTCATTTGATTACATTTGGTATCAGATTTCATCTCATTTGAATTTAAAATCACATATTTCATTTGATATCATAATCACCATTTTTAAACATATCAAAAGTAATTTTGATCCTCTCGATTTGATGATTAGGGCGAATACAATCAATCACCATTTTGTATGCTTTGCTCTTGACTTAATCCTTGAAAAACATGTTTAGCTATCCCACATAATGATTAGGGCGAATACAATCATTTAGGATCATGAATCATTATTGTTTTTCTTGATAATTCTCGTACGTTGTAAAAGTATCCCCATCCCTAAGGCTAGCTTGCACCTGTTGGAATTTGATGAAGCCAAAAGGGGGAGAGAGATAGAGATGAGATGTCTAGAGATGGAGATGAGATGTCTAGAGATGAGATATAAGATGTCTAGCGAGAGATGAGACATGAGATGTCTAGAGCTGAGAGATAGATAAGATATCTAAGTTTAATTATAGCTCTGGGAGTGCTCTGGGAGTGATCTAAGTTTAATTATGTTCTCTAGTCATCTATGGGTTTGTCATCATCAAAAAGGGGGAGAATGTTAGAATCTTAAGTTTTGATGGTGACTAAGGTATGATATGGTCTAGTACTTAAGAGAACATAATCAGCACTTAGGAAGGATTAGATGACATGGTTAGAATCCTGAGTTAGATCACTTGAGAATGTAAGATCACTTCCGGATAGATTAGGACTTGCGCATGCGGATGAATGCTTTCATCCCCCAGCGTCAGCAAGTAAATAACTAGGGATTTAACTTAATCCATGAACCTTAGGTGCACAAACTCTAAGACTAAGCTATGGTTCAATCGGAAGCGAAGGTGCTTCCTGTTAGACTTAGACTGGCGCAGAGCGATAGAATAGATATTACTCCAAGCGACAGTGAGTCTACTTCCCCAAGTGAAAGCGCTTCCTGTTAGAATTAGACTGGCGCAGAGCGACAGAATAGATATTACCCCAAGCGTCAGTGAGTCTACTTTCCCAAGTGAAAGCGCTTCCTGTTAGACTTAGACTGGCGCAGAGCAATAGAATAGTTATTACCCCAAGCGTCAGTAAGTCTACTTCGCCGAGTGAAAGCACTTCCTATTAGATTTAGACTGGCGCAGGTTGATAGACTAGATATAACCCCGAGCGTCAGCGGAAATGCAACATCAAGTGAAGTTGCTTCCTGTTGGATCTTGACTGGCGCAGACTGATAGAATAGATTTCACCCTAAGCGTCAGTGAGTTCACTACGTCAAGTAAAAGTGCTTCCGATAGCTTAGTGACTAGCGCTGAGTGTTGGAATGAAATACACTAAGTGAGAGTGAGTTATAGTGAACCAAGATCCTTCATCTAGTAGTTTTACTTCCGGATGTAAAAATGCTTCCGGATACATCATAGACCAGATCAGAACATAGTCTAAGTAAGACTACTTCCCATAGCAAATTTCCCACAACATGTATAGTTTTTACTATATCTGATTATATATATTGCTATGATTGGACTAACCAGTATGTGCAGAACTTAGTTACACTTGCGGATGCAAATGAGCTTCCGGATGGAAAGACTCTTGGCATTGGATTTCAGAGACTAACCCTTGCAGAGCAAGATTGCCACTTCCGGATGAACGATGATCATCCGTCAGCAAGAGTACAAGAGTAAATGTCACATACTCGGAAGTCAGAATGCTTTGTCAGAGCAGAGGTGTCAGGACTACTTTTCAGAGATAAAACAAGTCAACCCTGCTGAGCATTTAAGAAGATGTTCCTTCCAACGGTAACAAGAGGATAACAGACACATTCAAACAACATTGTTACCTACCAAGCATGAGGAGTATGAGAACATAATCTGAAGATTCACTCAAGGTGTCAAAGCTCATACTGCCCACAAAAGTCAGAGTCCATAAGAGAGCTTCTGATAGCAAGAGAGGATCCAATAGCAAAGCACTCTTATCATTCATGGACAAGTGCTTGGAAGACAAAGTTCCTCTATGTGATAGCAAGCAAAATGTTAGAGTCCACGAGCTTCAGATAGCAAGAGAGCTTCCGATAATGAGTCTCTTAACATCCTGGACTTATGCTTGAGGAACGAAGTCCTCTCTGACAGCAAGCAAGAGTCGGACCGTACAAAATGTTCAGATGTCAGAAAGACTTTTGTCAGAATAGTATTGCCAGAACAGTGTTGACAGAACAGCTTGGTCAGAGCACCTTTTTAGATAAAGCAAAGTCAACCCTGCTGTGCATTAATGAGGACAACGTAAACAAGGCCCCAACGTCTATAATCAAACGGTCTTATTGCCTCTCCAACGGTTAGATATTCAGAGGCTGGTATAAAAGGGATGTTCTTCATTTCTGAAGAAGGGGGCTTGAAAAAGAGAGAGAGAACAAGGCTATTATCCAAAAAAAACACTATTCTACATTCCTCTCATCTTCTACTCTCGGACTTTGATATGTAATATTCTTAGAGAGTGATTTATTTGTACTTAAGTGAGTAACATCATCCACTCTTTGAGAGAGTTAGTTTTGAGCTTAAGTGTTTAACAAAATCAGTTCATAGAGTGAACATAATTGTAATCTTACATTTTGTAAGGGGGAGCATTTAGAAGGTTTTCTAAATCTCCATAGGTTGCAAGTTAGCCCGTAAAACTTGCGTTTGTAAGGTTGCAAGTGATCCCGTAAAACTTGCGGTAAGGTTTGCAGGTGAACCCGTTGTAAAACCTGTGGGTTGTTAGGTGAACCCGTGCTCGTAAAACCTAAAGTGTAAAGGCTTCTCTTGTGCCCGGTTTAAACAAGAATAGTGGATTGGAAATCTCAGGTGTAGCCTGGGGACTGGATGTAGGTCTGGGTGACCGAACCAGGATAAATTTATGTGTGCATATATTTATACTTGATCATTCTATTTTGCATCACATAGCATACTGACTTGTGCATAGCATTATTTATTATCATCATCACCGAGCACAAGCAGTCTTCCGAAAAGAGTTTAAGTTTTATTCCCTCACCCAATTCACCCCCCCCCCCTCTTGGGTGACAGCCACGTTTATCACCTATTATTGTATTCAATTCAATATTAATAAAGATCTATTTATTTATCTCTTATATTATAAAGTTGGTGTATCAACAACTCTCTCTTCCATCGTCATCATCATCACATTCTATCATTGATGGATCCCTAAATAAGCAAAAGAAAATAAAGTAATGAAATGAAGAGGGAAGGGGCAAAAGGGTCATTTTGTGTTAATATCTACTTAAATTCTTCCTATTCATATTCATCATCTTCTTCAAACGCGACTTCTCTCTTCCTCCCACACTCTCTTCTTTCCAGCTGCGTTTTGCGGCCATCAACGATTTGGGATTAGGTGAGCGTGCTACATCTATGAAAGTTTGAGATATAAATCATCTAAAGTTTATTTGGGATTAGGGTATCCTAAGTGATGATTTGAATAAAGTTTATTCAAGGTTTTGGTGAAGTTTGTGCGAAACCCTAACCTGTTTTCCGGTGACATCAAAGCTGCAACGACGCATTCAGGGGTTGATTCCAGTACTGGTGACCTTCTTCCTTCCGATTCATACTCTTATATATGTTGTGCTGAGCTGAGAGTGGAAGTTACAACTTCATTATTTAGTGTTTTGAATGTTGATTGAAGTTTGTTAAAATCCCCAATTTCCAATTTTCTTTCTTCACTCATTCGGTAGTCCTACCAAGAATTAGGGCTCAAATTTGTTTAATTCAAATGGTGGAGTTTATACTGAGCATTTCATTTTTGTTTTTGCTTGAGATTATTTGTTTTACTAATTTTAAAGTTTTTCTTCTTGCTTCCTCTGTTTCTGCGTGTGTTGGTATGATCATGGTATTGTATGATTGATTCATTAAGCTTTTTGAATTTGCACAGCTTTAATTTCTCCCTTCTGTCCGTAGCGGATTGGGAAATTGAAATTTATTCTTGCATGTGTATTTGGAAACATGGATAATTGCTTTTGGAAACTGTTTTGAAGTATATGTGTGAATAACTTTAATTCTCCAACGTTTTCTCTGTCATGTCTGATTTAAAACTGAGGAGATAAATGAAGTTCATCTTTTATTTGAAATGGCTGGTATGATAGTTGAAAGTTGATTAATTTGAGTGTTATTGGCTTGCTTTTGCATGTGGTGCCTTTGATCCTGTTATTGGAAATGAGTATATTGATTTACTTTTTGGTGCAATTCTGCTTGTTTTTTTGGTGTGGTCTGATTCTAGAAAAAAAAAACAAGTAAATAAATAAATATAGATTAAGATTAATAATAAAGATGTAGTAAGTTTACTAAAGAATGTCATGGAAATTTGATTGTCTTGAGAAAAACTGGTTCAAATCCTTGTTCAGTTTTGAAGTTGAAATTTAAGAAGCTTTATAATCTGATTTTAAAATCTGGTGAGGTTAAGTACTAAATGAGTAATTTCAGATTTATGTAAGTATACAAAAGGACACATAAATTGTGATTGGACACGATTGTTTATGCTTTTTGATCTTTTATATTTTGAAGTTAATATACCTTATTCTAATGCCACTAAACATGTGAATCCATGCTTTACTTGCTGAATTAGTGAGGTTAACTAAAGGAGTGCAAAGAAATGCATGTGTGATAGTTGTAAGTTTTAATGCTGTTTTGATCTCTTGTATGTTGAATGACTATCATTCTTTGTGTTGATGGACCTGTTCTGCATTTTGTTATGAATGGCTGAATTTATATGTTGATGAGAATATTTCTAAACGAAATTGATTAAATGGGATAACATTGCATTTGCAAGATGATTGATGTGCATGTTGGTTGATCCTAAATAATGACTTGTTAATAATTAAATATGAACTTTAATACCATGATGGATGAGGTTTGGATATTTATAGAGCTTGGAGGTTAAAGCTGAATGTGTTGTTGATACATGTATGAATTAAAAACTTCATGTTCATGTTAATGCTAATGCAAATATCAAACAGATTTGGAATATGGCTGATTTACAAAGTACATTGTTTTATTGCTAATCTTGATTTCTTGGACTGAAATGAATCAGGTGCAGTGTTTATTTTGTGATATACTTGCTAATCTTGGTTCCTTTCCTTTCTCTGTGTTTAAATTACAAAGTACATTGTTTTATTGCTATTCTTGATTTCTTGGATTAATATGTTGTGTTTTGGGTGCTTTACAAGTTAAGTATTCTTCCCTGTTTCTATTCATGATTCTGGTTTAGGTATTTTGGAATGAAGGACTCAAAGTGTAGGAAATAGAAATTTCATGCTTGATTGTCAAAGTTCATGTGTTTGCAAATTCTGATTTTGTTTTTTTTTTTGGTGTTGCTGAATGGGTTTATTGTGGCTGAAACAAAAGCTATTTAGATGAATCTAAAAAAAAGACATTATGAATCTGTTTGTAATGATATTTGTACCATTTTAAAATAAGATATATTGGATGAAGATGCATTAAGTAAATCTGATTGAAACTTAGTTTGCATGCTTTAAAGAATGAATGAGTTATGCACTGCCCAAAGTGAATAAGAGAAGTTGTTGATATAGATTGGAGTTATAATCTACCTTTTTGTTTTTGTACCTAAATGAGTTTTGAGTGAAAATAAAATTGAAAAGCATTTTTGGAACCAAGAATTGATCTTAGCTGAATGTCAAACAAATGTTATAATCACTTGCATGTGAACTTGGGAAAAATAATTGTTGTTCTTGATGCATTGGTCGAAAAAGGGAGTATAATGATTGCTTCACTATTTGATTATTCTGTTGGATTGGTATGTCTTGTGAAACTAAGAAATGTTGCTAAATGGAAATTAGGATTTGTAGTAATGAAGTGATTTGATGATGAGGTCATGTGAAATGCATGAACTCAATAGTATTTTTCTAGCTGCTGTCAAATTCCATATATATTGGCAGCCACTTTTGCTGTCATTACACATATTTTGACAGTTGAATTTTGATGTTTGGTGTGAAATCAATTAATGCCCTGTTTTGCATAAATCTGGAAATAATGGATGTTCTAAAAGAAAAGAAAAATTGAAATGATAAAGAAGCTTTATTTGTTTGTTTGGTTAGTGTTATAACCATGTTTGGATAATGAATGTAAACTGAAATGATGTATGTTTTGTATGGTATGATGGATCATAGAAAATTCACTATGATATGTTACAATGATGAAAATGATATTAAAAGAAGTTCTTATCCTTGTGCTTGTGAGAATGGTATTGGTTGAATAAAGATTACTTGTGATATTGAAAGATACCTAAATGTCATCAAGAACAACTTGTGGTAGTTTGTTAATTAAATTTGAATTTGAATATTAGGAGTCAATAAATGGAATCATTTACAAAAAGTGATTGGGTAGTGTTATTGGAACGAGAGAGATGCTGAATATGCATATGAGCCAAATAAGAACAATCATTAATTCGCTATTACATGATGTAATAATAGGAAATGATGGATTATATGCTTCACGACAGTGAAAAGAAAAAGAAGAAAGTTCAGATATGTATTTTGAAAGAGAATTGGCTGGAGCCCAGGTAGCGGGTTATTTCAGTCATATAAATAGCATGCTATGAATTTTGAAATTTTGCTGCATTAAATATGAGTATTGAATTCTTATACCTTATATGCTTATGTGGTATTATTTATGTGTTATGTCATTAATAATATTTAGAATAAAATAGTTGATTTAGTTGATTGATTTAGTCAATTATTAATTGATTGGGTCAATTAATTAGATTGATTAGGTAATTAGGGTTTGGGATTTTTATTATTATTATGTTGTTATTTACTTATTTTAATTATGGTTGCTAGTACATGTTGGGCTTAGGTTTAGTGAAGCCCAATTCTAATTAGGTCAAGGATTATATAACTTGACATTAGGTTATTGTAAAAGTCATGTCTTTGAATTATGAATTGAATTTGTATTTGACGGCCGACGGCCGATGTCTCTCTTTGTCTCTTATGGCCGACGGCCTCTTCTCTCTTTGACCCCTCTGTTCTCTATTTCTTGTCTTCAACCCTCTAAAATCATTCTTCTCTACTGTTCTTTCTTTATCATCATAGCAAAATAGTTATTTTGCTAACAGTGGCATCAGAGCCTTTCTTTCCTCGGCCCTTCCGCTAATGGAATTCCCTCGTTTTGATGGTCAAGATATTTTTTCTTGGCTATACTGGTGCGAGAAATTTTTTCAACATGATCTAACTCTTGAAGCAGAAAAGGTAAAAATGGCTTCCCACTATTTGGATGATGAAACTTATTTTCAATGGCATTGTACCCTTAAACAGAGACTTCAAGGATGCTTACCAAATTGGAAGGAGTATATTATCATGCTACAAGATTATTTTGGAGTTCATTTTAAGAGGCCTATTACTGATTTGATTCGGCTTCGTCAAAGAAGAAGTTTGTCCGACTTTAATGTGAAATGGGATCTTGTCTTAGAGAATTTTGATCTCCCTGAAGACATAATGGTTGATGCCTATCTCTCTGCCCTAAAGAGTGAGATTGAAAGGGTCGTCCGTATATTCAATCCAAGGACGCTAACGGAGGCAAGGAGGATAGCACACATGCAAGAGAATTTTTTAGAAAAACAAAGGGGTCCTTTGAATATGCATTCTTCTTCTTTGTTTTCTCTGGTCAGTAATTCAAAGCCTCTGGGCAATTACAAAGACACCCTTATCTCAACTGTGCATTCACCAGTTGCTGTTCCACCATCAGCATCCATGTTTCCAGCATTCTCTCCCACTCAAGATGACAACTTGAGCTCCAAAGAAGTGCCTCAGGAGTGTGGCTCTCCTGATCTTTATTTCTCTAGTGAATCAGTGCATGTAGAAATAATTGAATATGTTGCAAAGAAAGAAAAGGGAGATGTGTGGCAGCAAACAAGGATAGTCCCAAATTTCACGTGGCTAGAGAATGAAGAGTTTGAAAAGTCAAAACCTTCTTTACATCTGATTTGCAATTTCAAGGAAGAGCAAAAGGGTTTTGATTTTGATTTACTATATCCATTGTATTTGATATTTTCTGATGGGAATATAGGCTATTTATTGAACAAAAATGCTCCTACTAGACACATGCACCAGGTTTGGTTCAAGGGAAAACTAATGAGTATGCTCATAGGATCCAATATGCTGCTGAGCGTAGTTTTTGTTATGGAGGACAACATCTACCAATTATACGAAAGGAGTTCAAAGTCATCTTCACTGTTTATCAATATTTTTCTAGAATCAAGAGTTTTTTTTATTTCAGTTTTTAAAGCATTGTAATTGATCCTTGAGGGCAAGGATCTTTTAAGGGGGGAAGTAATGTTATGTCATTAATAATATTTAGAATAAAATAGTTGATTTAGTTGATTGATTTAGTCAATTATTAATTGATTGGGTCAATTAATTAGATTGATTAGGTAATTAGGGTTTGGGATTATTATTATTATGTTGTTATTTACTTATTTTAATTATGGTTGCTAGTACATGTTGGGCTTAGGTTTAGTGAAGCCCAATTCTAATTAGGTCAAGGATTATATAACTTGACATTAGGTTATTGTAAAAGTCATGTCTTTGAATTATGAATTGAATTTGTATTTGACGGCCGACGGCCGATGTCTCTCTTTGTCTCTTATGGCCGACGGCCTCTTCTCTCTTTGACCCCTCTGTTCTCTATTTCTTGTCTTCAACCCTCTAAAATCATTCTTCTCTACTGTTCTTTCTTTATCATCATAGCAAAATAGTTATTTTGCTAACATTATGATTTATGAATTATGGAGTACTCCAGAGGGTCGCACCCTCTTTGTCAATTTTATCATTCTGTATTGGTGAAATGAAAATTCCTGTAGGTAGAGACCAACATTAAATATAATGAGTGGAATCATTATATGGATTGTTGGTTGGTGCATGTCGCACCTTGTGTGTTAGAAGCTACATAGCAGTGAAGCTATTGCTGCTATGGAGTGGAGGTGTCATATACTCGAAAAGGATATAAGAATTATATCACTCATATGAATGCAGTCTTATAAAACAAATGATAATGAATGAAATAAATTGCTATTGGGATTTTTTGAATCTCACCGCTTTTAAAAAAAACTGCTAGGCCCGTATGTGCTTAGAAGTTGCTAGAGTCTAGGTTTGGAGATTTTGAGATCAATTCTTGTAACAAGCTATTAGCTTGTATTGAATACAAGTAGGAAAGCTATCACCTGAGATAGCTGGTTTGTATTTAGATCAAATTGTAAGATTTAACCCTTCAAAGTATAATTCAGATATAGATATATTAAATTGTCCAGGTGTAGATAATTACAGATTAGATAGTAGCTTTTATTTGCACTGTTTAATGAATTAATGAACCACTTGAGGTTTTGAATCAGTGGGTAAGATTTTACAAGGTGTTAGAAGCTCAGTTTACAAAGGAAAAATGTTTTATATAATCTTTTATAGAAAAGGTTTTAATTTATTCTCATTTTTGGATTTCTAATATTAAAACAGTGGTTATAAATTTATTAAATTGCTATAAATATTGTAGGAAAATGATTTAACTCAGACTTGTGTTAAAGTATCTAGAGCAAAGCCTGTCATTGGATGCTGCTAAACTTGTTAGATTGGGTCTTTATGCTGATTTGGAATAAATGTGAGATTGGGTCTTTGTGCTTCTTGTATGTGCTCTTGGTTTGTTTTGTTTTGTTTTTGTTTTGGTGGTTTAGTTTTATGAATTTGTGATTTGGGGCATTGTTAATTTGATTTTAGGAATGGTTTAGGATTTTCTGTACTTTGTCTAGGGAAGTTAAGACAGTTTGTTGGGTTAATTTTGCTGATAGTTTTACAATCTCAAGGGAAGTTAAGACACCTTGTCAACTTTTTGTTCTTTGTGCTTGTAAGAGAAGGCTGTCTATGTTTGTTCAATTGTATATCTAATGTTTGTTTGGAGATTAGGACAGAGAGCTAATTGATGTTGCAGAATGAGAGTAAAACACCATATGATGGAAAGGTATATTATAAAATAAGATTTTAAGAGTGAGGGGTATAATTGTCAACTAATAAATTACCCCCTCCCCTCCCGTTCTCAAACCAAACAAGAAATTAACTTCACTTCCCTTCACCATCCTCCTTTTAATGAACCTTCCCTCCCCTCACCTAACCTAACCTTCCCTCCCCTCCCCTCCCCTCACCTCAGTTGAATCAAGCATAGCCGATTTCTCTCTCGCTCTCCTTCAGCCATATTCGGTGGCGCCGGCCACCAAACTAACATGCAAAGGCTGATTCGAGCTTAAGTGATTTTCTTTTTCTCTAATTTCTACTCTTTTTTATGCTGCAAGTGAAATTTGAGAGGAACTCAAATCAGGGTTTGGATTTTAGGGTGTTCTAAATTAGTGAAAATGAAACTATTTCAATCTAAAGAATATGTAAAAGATTTTGAGTAGTAGTAGTTAGATGCTTGTTTGAATTTATAATAAATTGTGTATCTAAAGTACCAATTGGGCTTTAGAGCGGACTAAGCCCCTAAGATGTTCCATTTGTCATTGATGATGCGTTGTTGGTCGCAATAATTGATTTGTTGTTTAGTTAACACGCCAGTGTAGTTGGTTCTTTTACCATTCTAGGTTTTTTAGATTATGTTATTTCTAGAGCACTGTGATGATGGATTTTGTAAATTTGCTGTATCTATATTATTGAGAGATCTTCACAATTTAACATATATTTTTTATCATGTCGATGAATCCTTGAATAGGAATTCAATGGACAGATTACTCCAGGAGAAAATACTCAGATATGAAGAATTTGTTGATCAACGCTTGAAACCAGATCTTGTTCGTGCTATTGCTGAACGGTATTAGATTGCTCTGCAATTGTATCTTTGAGCTATATGGGCAAGCATGTGATCGAGTTACCACCATCTATTATTCATATTAGAAATCCCTTGGGGTGTAATTGAAAGTGTAATACATCAGTCTAGTAAAGGTTTGGAACTCTCCATGAGCCAGCCAATATTCTACCAGCACTCCCCCCTAAATAACAGTCTCTCCACTACCCTGCTCTTAGTTGGCCCAACTGTCAGATATGATCTCCCCATTGTTCCCCTTAATGTATTCCTTTTTCTGCCCCCTTCCTTTTGGCCTTTTCCTCTGTTAAGTTCGGCCCAACTCTTTCATGGGCTCATCAATGGCTTCAAAGAGTTTTGGTTTATGGAGGCTTTTATCTTAAAAAAATCACTTTTTTTCTCTTTTGCTTACTGTTGTTGTTTAGGAACATGGTCTGTAATTCCTAACATTTGTATATGTGTATGTCAAACCTTGGACATTCACTTATCTATTGCATTGCATATGTTTTTGCAGAGACAAGGTGTTTGAGCAACAAAAATTCTTGTATCCTTTTTCTAATGTATTTGTGCTTTTTCAAGAAAAATAAATTTGGTTATGTTGTGTGGATACATATGAAATTCTGTATGTTATCCTAATCAAGAAATGCAATTATTAAAATCTTTATGTTTGCATTCACTTGACTTGTAAACACAGCTCTGATCTGCGAAGGAACATTGAAAATCTAGAGAAAAATAGTGTGTCCAGTCTTAAAACGTTGGTCAATATTGGTTCTGAGGTGTACCTACAAGCAGAAGTGTAAGACATTGCTATGTTAACATTTCCTTTCTTCACTGCCTTCCTTTGACTCTGGTTGGTGACTTTGTGCATGAATTAGCTTTTATTCATCTTGAGTGCCCATTATTTATGTTAGGAAGCTCTATAGGTAGTCACTTCTATTTCTTTTATTTTGTCGTATATATTGCTCTTTTGATGATATGATAATCATGTGAGCGTCTATATGGTCATTATTATTGTATCTATTGATTTGTTCATTTTATCTTTCCATTAGTGGCCTTATATTGATTTCCATTGACTGCCCTGCTTTTTAGGCTTTTTGTTTTTGTAAAATGATTTAATTCTTGATTTATGGGATTGGTATGCTTGGTTGATCTTCTCTGTGGCCAGCATTCACAACAATCAACATATACAAGCTCTAGTGCAATATATGTCAAACAAGTCGTCAACAACAACAACAACAGCAGCATAATAATAATAATAATAAGGCTAAAGGGTCAAATCTAACACTAAACTATTGCCAAAAGTACACCCCACATGAAAGTGAATTCGGTGGCTCAAATCTAGCACTGATCAAATACAAATTGGGTCAGATGTAGCAAAACCGTCAATTTTGACGGGTTTGACCGTTAAGTTTGACCCGAATATGCCACGTCACCCCAGTTATGCCACGTCACCTGCCACATTACCCAACATAAGTGACGTGGCAGGTGACGTGGCCTAACTGGGGTGGCGTGGCAGGTGACGTGGCCTAACTGGGGTGACATGGCAATACTCGGGTCAAACTTAACGGTCAAACCCGTCAAAATGGACGGTTTTGCTACATCTGACCCAATTTGTACTTGATCAGTGCTAGATTTGAGCCACCGAATTCACTTTTATGTGGGTGTACTTTTGGCAATAGTTTAGTGCTAGATTTGACCCTTTACCCTAATAATAATAATAATAATAATGACCTAAAGAGTGCTGTTTTTCGTTTTTTTATACCTTAATAACTGTGATTGCTCATTTAAAAAAAACTGTCATTACCATGATTATTAAGATAATATGTCATCTGTAATGTATGTATTCAATGATTTTTAACATTACCTTCCTTCCCATTCATGGAAATAAGAAAGTCCTAGATGTTGACCATATGTACCACATGGCGCAACTTTCAACAATGCTATTTTACTTTGGAATACCATTGTCTTGTACTCTGTCTACCTGTGTTAAGTTTTTCTTTTTTGCAGGCCTAATACACAACAAATATTCGTGGATATCGGATTGGGATTCCATGTGGAGTTTACCTTGCCTGAAGCTCTCAATTATATTGCCCAAAGGGAGGAAAGAATAAAAAGGTAATAAGTAGTTTGCTCAATAAAAATCATACCTGTCCTGTCCGGTCAAAGTTTTCCATGTTTTTATTTGGTTGGATTAGAAGATACCTAAAATATGATTGTTTAGTGGGGAAAATGTAAATGAGAAAATGAAACAAAAGTAATAAGTATTTTGCTCAATAAAAAGCATACCTGTCCTATCAGGTCAAAGTTTTCCATGTTTTTATTTGGTTGGATTAGAAGATACCTAAAATACGATTGTTTAGTGGGGAAAAATGTAAATGAGAAAATGAAACAAAAGTATGCTTGTTTTGTGTGGAGCAGCATAAATGAGAAAATGTGGTACGCAGAGAAGCCAGAAAAAATGAAAAATGACAAAAAAATGGAAAATAACATGGTCTGCATATTCAACAACTGTTCTGTAATTTCCTAACAGAATTCCTTTTCTATTGCCTCAGATATGCCTACTAACATTCCCCTAAAAGACACGTGACTCCTATTTCACATTAATAATTAATAAAAATATAAAAGCTAAGGCAGTAAAACTGTAAAAGACATAACAGTAAATATATCTGTAAAATTTGTAAAAAGATTGATCACAGTATTAATAACCAGCAACTAAAATCACTTTGTATCAAAATGAAATTGACTATCTGTATGAGAACACTGTACTAGCATATGGTGCTCCCTCTGTCACTAAATATAGAACCCAATCAGAGATCCATGTTAATCTTTCCCAATTTTTCGTCTATCTTATTAATGTTCCCTTAACAATGCTTGAGATGGGCTAAGGAATTGAGGGAAATAATTAGAGTGTTTCAAAAAACATGTCATATCAACTTATTTAAGCCACATCCTTAATATAATCGACAACAAGAACATAGTCTTGTTCCACAACGTAGGGTCAACTACACGGATTATACGATACCATTGTGCTCTATCACTAACTAACCCTTTGGAATTTTTAATATAATCAAATTAAATATATTTAGGATCAAAGGAGTACCATACACATCATGCACTAGGAGACAGGTAATAGCCTGATTTAGTTAACCCATAATCAAAATTTGAGTGGAGACAGTTAATGTAATTAAGTTGCACAAACATAGAATTCTTATACGACCCATAATAATAGAATCTGAATGATTGCTAAATTTTAAGGTTGGAGTTGGTCTTAATTTGATAAATTTGACTTGCCGAGAGATTCAGTTAGTCAGAATGTAGCGGCTGTCCATTAATAGGAGCAGCAAAACATGCTTGCTTAGGTTCGCATTTGAAATATTTGTTATTGTTACTCCCAATGGTTTAAGATTTATTTGGAGAGATTCGGACCTATTTCTAATTTTTACCAACTTTTACATAAATTATCCTTTTCAATGCTCCCTAATTATAGCCAAATAAGAGAGAGTGTGGGGTAAAGGTAGATGGTGAGAGTGCATTGTTATTTGTGTGTGTAATGATATGAACTGGAGGGAGTATAAAATAAGGGATGATGACTTAGTATTGTACTCCCTCCGTTCCTAAATATAAGATCACTTTGGGGGAGTGAATAAGTTCCTAAATATAAGATCACTTCCTATTTTATCTCAAGTTTTGCCCAAACTACCCTTATACTCTCTCTTTTCATTGAAAACCCCTTCTCCTTTTAAAGTTAAGTAATTGAGGGGATTTTGGGAAGATCATGTAATTTTATTGTCTTCCTTAATCTCCCCAAATTAACCAAAGTGATCTTATATTTAGGAACGGAGGGAGTATGTTATTTTTGTGTAGTACTCTGGTGATTACTAGAACATAATCTTTCTTTTCTTCGTGCCTTTTTTTTTCTTTGGCGCCCCCTGTTCCCCCGCCTTTTTCATTTCCTTTCTCCATGATTTTGCAATGGATTCGAAATTGTAACATAAGGCTTTACTTTTACTATGCAGGCAATTAGAGGATTATACACAGTTAATTGCTTCAATCAAAACCCAGATCAAACTGGTAGGCACAGTTGATTGTTTCATTCCACATACCTTTATCCGTTGGATCTTACTTTTAAATCAAATAAAGCATTTGGTTCCAACTTTAGTCACTAAGAAGGTGGATAGTTAGTATGCTAGTTCTTATACCGCTCAATTTTTTTTTTCATCAAGCCTTACAGTTTTTTTATCCGTGTTATCGAGTTCTTGTACTTTCATTTGTGTGTACTTTCAGGTCCTATTTTATTCTTTATATAATAAATTTTAATAATACCTCCTATGGATAAAAAAGTGTTATTAGTACAAATAATATTCATTATGCTATTGTATAAGCATTACTATTTATTTTTATAATTATGAAGTTCAAACCATAATAATCTCTCATTATTATGATAAATGATTCTATTTCCATTTCTTATTAATTACTATTTCATAAAAATTAATTAGATTCATTATTATTTATATCTGCAGTGTTATTTAATTATTCAATTTCAAATTGATTAGACAAATGACCTATGAGAACCTAATTATAAATAACGGGAAACTACACAATGAATGAACTAATAAAAAGAAATAAAATTACAAGTATATGAGTAAAAACCAAGTGAAAGTATAATGATTTTGATAGAAGGTAAAAAAGACTACAGGGATGAAAAATATTCCTTCAAATTATAAGGACTAATATGAAAATCATCCCATATTTGACATGCAACTCTATTGCTGAGTGCTGACCAATAATAAATGTGTCTTAAAGTACCTTATAGAGGACTCAATTAAAATAAATTTATCACTTCTTATTTCAAAAATTTGAGAGCATTATGTGATTGTTGACGTGCAGGTTTGTGAGGGCATTCGAGAGTTGCTTCAACTTCCAGCAGAAATGCCTTTACCAGAGCGTACATTTTAATTTTAACCAATGACACACCCACACACACTCTGAAGGAATTGCAAGCAGAACAGAATCGGGAAATTTGGTGCCTTTTTCCTTTCTTTCAAAGACATGTATGTAGAGGCAGCTAAACTGGTTAAGCCGCGGTTCCAATCCCCTTTAAGCCTGAAAAATGACATTGGGCTTGCAATTTTAATCTTAGAAAATCGGAAGTCGTCCTTGTGGTGAGGGCTGAATCTTTAGTTTCTTTTAGTTTTTTAATGTTCAGTTTCATAAATGATTTGCTTTTGTTAGATTTTGAACAATAGTTTAGTCATTTGAAATTAAAATGATTTGATTTATATCTTATGTATTGTTTTTTAGTGGAAAGGAAGGTATATTAATAAAAAATTATGTACAGCTGAGTAATATAAACATTGAGAGGTAAACAGCGAATAAGAAATTAGCAAGATAAAGGCAAAACTATTATGTCAGCCGGAGTTTCCATGTGGAGAGCCTAGCCTCAGATACATAAGTGAAGAAATCCTTGGCTTCCTGGACTAGCCTATGTGGGTGAACATGAATTTCTTCAAATATTTTTTTATTTTTTTGTTGCGAAGCACAGGATGCCAAATAAGGTGCTCCATTCTGGATGAGCTTGCTTGTGCTTCAAATTTCTGACCACCTAGGAATTCAAAGGCGATTTCTCTCCATATCATTGAGTAATTTATTACACAACATTAGCCACAAAAAGGTATGGATCCTTTGGAGACCTCTCCATTTCCATGCTAAGAGCTATCACGAGTTGATCTCAGTCCAAGAGGGCTCTTGGAGAAATTCATAGGCAGATTTGACTATGAAATCTCCTAGATTTGTGTGCTTGCTGCAGCTCGCTGGAGGAACAGAGGGTGAGGGCTCTTTTAATTCCATGATTTCATTCACTATTGCGCTTAGGGTATTGCTGAACCTGTTTAAGCACTATAGTCCATCTTGGCTAATGAAAGTTGATAGGGGCAACTTCATCTCCTCAACTGTAATAGGTCGGTCGGCTAGGTGGCAAAGAGGGCCATGGTCTCCTAACCAATGGTCAGACCAAAATCTTGTGGTTGATCTGTTACCGATACTCGATACTCCATCTCATCCTGTAACACCCCAAAAATTTGATTAAAGATAATAAATAATTAATTCAGTATTTCGGGGGTGTCAATAATAAATTAAAAATCTGTTATAAATAAATTTTGATAATAAATGCATTTTAAGAAACCTAATATATATTTTCCTTAGAAGTCAAAGAAAAATTGTTAGAAGGTTGCTATAAAAAAAAAGAAAGAAAAATTGTTAGAAGGTAAATTTTAGAATGATAATTTTATATAAAATACCTTGAGGCTTTAATAACATTATAGTACAAGAAAATATATGAATTCATATATGGACTTGTTTCTGAAACTCATTTTTTGTTTAAGAATTAAATTTAAAATTAAATAAAATTTATAGGGAGGACAATATGGTGATTTCACAAGGAAACCCTAGTTTTTAACCTTCCCTTCATCCTCATTGTTCACTCTTTCTTTCTCTCCAAGGCCGCCCCTCACATCCCATCTCTAGCTATCTCTAATTATCTTCCTCCATAGCCTTCCGATGGCAATGAGCTTCATACGGCCGATCACATCCTCTTCCTCACCCAAAACCGAGCCTCCCTCCTCCTCCCTTTCTCTCTCTTTGTTTTTTTCAAGCTTCAACAGCTTGTTCCAGTGGAGTTCGTCGGCTTCAAGCGTGGAGAAGGCGAAAATAGCTTTAGGTAACTTTTCTCTCCTAGTTCCTACCGCTGTCCATCTTATTTTGACGAGTTTGAGAGGGGTTTCGAATTTAGAGTTGAGATTTTAATTTAGGAATTTGTTTGAGATGGAGTTCAAGATTCAATTTATGGTATTTGGAAAGGATTTTGGTGTTCCATGATTGATATGAAGATTTGAGCATTGTCATTTTGTTTATCTCCTTTGTTTCCACGTCATTATGAAATAAGGTGCTTAATTTGTGTTTGTATTGATGGTTGTGGATCATTGTTTTTTTTTATACAGTGTTGTGGATCATTGTTTTTAAGACTTATGCTTATCTCTTCGGTCAAATGAAATTAGTCACTGTATAAATAGCTTTTGTGTGGTTGATTTTATTACTTGGAATCATTCAATGTTGAGTTATGAATTTTTGTTTGACCGAATGGTATCATAGGTTTGGGTGGCTGGTTAGTAATTCAAATCTTGTAAATAAGAGATTATTGATTAGTATAAGCATGTATGTTGAATTTATGGGTGGTTTGAATTGTTACTAATTCTTTATTCTCTTGCTCTTTTGTTTGAACTTGGAATATCTTGTTTTGTCCATTTCTTGATGCTACTTATGTTTGTTGATGAGTAGAATTTTGACTCTTTTATCTATCTTTATATTGTTACAATGTTCTGCTCTGCTATATGTGATGATATTTAGAATTTTTACTTCCTTTCCTTTTGTATTTGGTTTTGTAGAAAAGAAAAGAATTATGGGTTGTAGCTTTCAATTGAAAACTTATTGTATTCTATTTTCAATTGTTTAATGCTTTAACTTGTCAAATATATTAGTGATTGGTGCTCTTGGATAAATTAAATGGAGATACTTATATTGTTTTGATAATATATTTTATGGTGCAGTTTGTGATGTTGATTTGAGTGGAAAATGATTGATTTATGTTGACTTTGATATGATTATGAGAGGTGATTGCCAATGATTCTTGAAAGTAATCAAGAAGCTAATGTTAATTGACAGATTTGAAATTCAAAAATTATATAACGGATTAGTTACCTAATTGCCTTGTGTATCATGAATGTGTCTTGAATGTTGAGGATTCTATGTTTTGGTAACTTTGGTATTGATTTATTGAGAATTAAATAAATTGTTATTGTTTATTATATTCATTTAATTATGGCATTAGAATCAAATCATGATTCATAATTTAATTATGCTCAATTAAAGTTAGCTATTAGTGAAACATTGAGAAATAAAAAGAGTTAATAAATCAGGTTACATATGAGTCAAGCCAGTATGCTTTAAATAGGGGTTGGGTAGTATCAAGTCTATTAGGAACGAGAGAGACGCTGAATATATATCGTATGAGAAAATTTATTAATTCTCTATTATTATATGATGTAATAATAGGAAAGGCTGATGAATTATATGTCACAAGGCATGGAAAAGAAAAGAAGAAAGATCAGAATGTATTATTGAAGAATTATTGGCTGGAGCCCAGGTAGCGGGTTATTTCAGTCATACAAAGAGCATGCTATAAATGAATATTAAAATTACTGTCTCAAATTTTGATAGGGTTTATTTCAGCATTTATATTTATGTGGAGTACTCCAGGCATGAGGAGGGTCGCTCCCCCTATGCCATATTGTTGAATTTAATTTTATTAGAAAATCCTGTCAGGTGTGCCTACTACGAAAGGCGAACTTATTGCTATAAGTAGTAGGTGGTGCGATAGGCACATGTATTATGTATTCTGCCTGTAACAAACATATTGTTAAGGTAGGGGCCCTGTATGAGTGTTTTACTAAAGGTAGTATAACACCAACAGGAGCGCACTATCATTATCTGAACAGTTTTAAAAGATATATGAATGAAATAAATTGCTATTGAGATTCTTTGAATCTCACCCCGTTTTTCAAAATGTTTTCAGAGATGCAGGGAGACGATTTAGTTGAGTAGCAGGAAAGCTTGTTAGGCCCTATGAATGTTAGAAATAGTTAGATTGTTGTAAATTGATTTATTTATTTTTTTATATTATCATGTAACAAGCGAAAAGCCTGTGATATACATAAGTAGGAAGCTATCACCTGAGATAGCCAATTTGTATTAATTAAATAATAAGTGTATTTATTTAAATAATCCAAATAAGGTCCTGGATAGATTGACTAAATAAGTAATACCTAATAGAATTAAGTATTAGATGTAAACTAGTCATTTAATAAAATTCATATCCACGTGAATTTTCAAATAATATATTATAACTAAATGATTTATTTATTGAAACTCATTTTACAAAAGAAAGATTTTAAATAGTTTTAAATGAGAAAATTTATTTATTTATCTTTCAAAATATAAAAAAAAATTTAATTTATTCGTATTTTTGGGTTTCCAATAATATAATCGTCTTTATAAATTGATTAAATCATTATTATATGATAAGAAAATTCTAGGTGTTACACATTCCATATTTCATATTTCAGATCAACATGTATGACCAACAAATGCCGCCAGAGATAGGACATATGGGCTGACTTTGTTTCATCAAGTCTCCTCTCCTTCAAACTGTACTTATTGCGAAGCACCTGAAACCAAAAGTGTTGCTGCTCAATTTGAAGCTTAAAAGCAAGCTTCATTAAAAACAGTGTTCTGGGACTTAAGATTCTTAATACCACACCCATCGCGGGACTTAGACTGGCTAAGATCATCCCATTTCACATGTGATACGCCTTTATTGGCCCCATTACTACCCCATATGAAGCACTTGATATGCCTTTGAATTTGCCATAGCATCTTATAGAAAGGGATAGCCGAGAGAACATATTGGACTAGTGTGATCGATTTGGATGTCCAGCCCGAAAGTTTGGCACGTACTTTGCTCAAAATGTAGAAATAGGTCTCTTTTGTTGCTCTCTTGTGTAGGATTGGAATTCCTAAGTATTTGCCCAGGTTCTCAGTCTTTTGGAATCACAGTCTTGCACATATATTGCTAGCGGTTTCGAATCAAATATTCTTGGAAAAACAAGCCTTAGTTTTGGCAACACTTACTCTTTGTCCGCTTGCGCCCCATAAGTCAGAGAGCATATGATGCATCAACTCAATTTGGCAGGATGAAGATGAAGTGGTCTAAAAAAGGAGTAAATCATAAGCAAAGAATAAATGGGAGAGAGGGGGCCCCTGCTTTCCCAACCTTATGGATTATCAAAAAAGTAATGTGAACTTAATAAAATCATATAGAATTAATAAATAAATAGAGTTATTAATTTTTTAACATTTAGCCAGCTTGTCGAAACACCTATATGTGTAAATTTATCATTTAAAAAATTATAATTACTTGAACGCCGGAAAGCCTATTTTCTCAATAAAATATCACATAGCGACATTTCATAACCACTGCCATGTATTCAATTTTTTTTTTGCAAAAAGAATAATAAAGACTTTTCAGGTGTTTATCTGAGAGCTAGAAAAACATATATTCTTAAAAAAAATATCACATGACGAGTTTTCATTAGTGTTACTGTATATTCCATTTTTTCTAAAAAAATATGAAGGTGTTTTCAGCATTTAACTAAAAGGCGGAAAAGACTATTTTTTTAAAAAAAACACCACATGGAGGCTTTTTATAAGCGTCGCTACGTGTTCAATTTCTTTAATAAAATAAATGATGGATTTTTGGGTGTTTACCTAGAATGTTTGTAATGATATTCATACATAATCAGACATAATCAATCTGCTAACAGCTTGATTTCTTTCAAAACGGATTCTTTCCTTATCAGTACTTTGTCACATGCTTTGAGCATTAAACTGAATTATCCAAGCATTGACATGCAAATACTTGAAACAATATCCAACGCTTCGAACAGCTCTTAGTCTCATCGAGCACACAGACACTTATGCTTGATATATAATCTCATCTAATCGAAGCACATAGTATGGTTACTTCATTCTCGCATCAAAATAACAATAGCAACTTTGACCTGATATTTGTACCATTTACTGTAGTTTCAACCTCACTTTTGCTGCGATTTAAATATAACGGCCTCTATGTGAGATTTAAGTGGCATTTTTTTGGTTAAAACGTGGGAATGTTATCGTGGCAAAACTGAGTTTTTGTAGTGTAATTTAATTTTCATTACATAATGACATATCAGGAAATATACATTATCATAATATCATCTCAACTTTACAAATTGATGGGTTCCAAACAAAATTGAGAATTTCTTCATTAAACAAAATTACCGTCGGCAATAGTAATAAATCTACTAGCCCAACAATAATCATGAGCGTTCATTAAACAAAATGAACTTGAATGATGAGACTGCCCATTCAAATCATTTGATCAGTGATGCTTCGCATAGTTGGCCGAGAAGAAGGGTTGATTTGTAAACATGAAATAGAAAGATTTGCAATCAACACGACTTCCTTCATTAACTTTTGCTGCTCAACAGGTGGTAGACGTGAGTCTAAAATCTCATGCAAGTTTATGTTTGGAGCATTATTGAAGGATTGTACATGAGGAATTAGCTCACCAGGATGCTTTCCCATGAGAATTTCAAAAGCCAATACACCAAAGCTAAACACATCACATTTCTCAGATACTGCCATAGTATATGCTAGCTCTGCATCAATTAGAATGATGAAGTTATCTCTAGACACATTTATAAGCAATGAAACCAAGAGGCTACGCAACAAACTAGGAAAGTAGAAAGTTTTAAACACATCCTCTCTCAGATTGTTTTTATTATATTTTCAAATGAATTATGCGACTTAAGAAATACTACCTCTTTCTGATAAAAAAAATATTACCTCTGATTCTAAAGATAAGACCTAATCGACTTTTTTGGGAGGGATTAAAGTTGCGAAATAGGTTATCAAATTATGACAGATTTGTTATATTTGTAGATTATCCATTAGTTTATAGGTAAAATAAACTAGTCTAAGGGAAAAATTAGGTAAATCAATTTATAATTAACTTATTATGTTTTTTTAGGATTTTCTAAAAAAGTCAACTAGGTCATATATTTAGGACCGGAGAGAGTATGTTATAAAAGCAACAAGAACAGGAGGAACGAACTTTTTTAAGTATGTCTTATTTATAAGGGGCCAAGTAAAAGAAAGAGTTAGTGGTTACAAAAGTAATGAAATAAATTTTATCAGAAAACGATGACGAGAATATTTATATAAACTTGGTAAAAATAAAGTTGAAGTTCATAAAATCCCAAATGGAATCTTATATAAAGGACAAAGCCGGTTCAAAAATTGAGATGATATAGAAATGATCAGAGGAGTACTGATGAGTACCAAGAAATCATAATTTTCTAATGCTATTAGAGTTTCTACCTGGGGGGGCATAGCCATGTGTGCCAGCAAATGTTGTCCAAATTGATGAGTTAAGCTCCATAAACCTTGCTGTGCCAAAGTCTGAGATATGGGCTTCAAGATTTGCAGACAATAATACATTTTTGCTTGATATGTCTCTGTGAATAATTGGTGGATTACAATCATGATGCATATAACATAAAGCTTGTGCTATACCTTTAACAATATTTACCCTTACAGCCCAATCTAACTCTAACGCCTTTTTGTCATTTTTCAGAAAATCAGCTAAAGTTCCTCCTTCCATATACTCATAGACAGCAAAAGTGTGTGATCTTTGTGAGCAAAATCCATAGATCTTCACAATGTTTCGATGTCGGATTTTTGTCATTGTTTCAATCTCACTCTTAAAGGCTTTTAAACTTTCAATGTCTAGGTCATCATTTTCTTCTTTTTCTTCATATCTAAACTTCTTTATGGCAAATTTTTCTCCTCCTTGCATGACCATTTTGTAAACTTTTCCACTAGCACCTTCCCCTATACAATACTTGTCATTGAAGTTCTCTGTTGCTTCAATTATGTCATCATACAGATTTTTCCCATTGAAATGCAAAATTGAAAATGGACTTTCTTTCTTCATTTCTGGATTCTGTTGTAAAACTGTTGAGTTTCTTTTTGAACACATGAAGAAAATCCCAACTAACACAAATGAAAAAAATATCACACCAGCTAAAGAGGCAACAATACATATCACAACTTTCACTTTCTTACTTCCTCCATGTGATGCTGAAGCAACATTGCAGGGTCTTAAATCTTGGATTTTCCCACATAAATCTTTGTTATTACTCAAATCTGATTGGTACAAAACACTAAATATGCCACTGTTTGGCACAGGACCTTCCAAATTGTTGTAAGAGAGGTTGATGCTGGACAAGCTTATCATTGTACTAAGGGAATCAGGGATAGAACCTGATAGATTATTGTGAGACAGATTCAGACTTATCAAGCTGTTAAGCTCACTAAGATCAGCTGGTATTTCTCCAGAAAATGAATTAAAACTCAAGTCCAAAAAATCTTGTAACGAGTACAGATTTACAATCTGATATGGGATTTGGCCACTGAAGTCATTATGACTCAAATTCAAACTGAGCAGCTTGTAGCAATTCCCTAATTGATAAGGGACTGGTCCACTAAGCCTATTCATTGACAGGTCTAATGACTCTAAATTAGAAAGACTTCCAATGCCTGAAGGCATCACACCTGAAATATTGTTTCTCTTTAAATTTAAAAGGTATAACATAGAGGCATTTCCAATTTCTATTGGAATCTCACCAGATATACGGTTCGATGACAAGTCGAGCTTCTGTAAACGTTTTAATTGAAAGATCTCACCTGGAATATTTCCCTTGATTAAATTTCCAGCCATGAGGAGAGCTTCTAAGCTTTGGCAGGCACCCCAATTTACAGACAGCTCACCTTGCAATCTGTTGAAGCTTATGTCTATGTAAGTGAGATTAGGATAGACACCAAAATCCTGATCTGCATAGCCTATTAGTTGGTTATGTTGAATTTGAACTCTGTATAAAGATGAACAGTTTCTCAAACTTATTGGGATTGGACCAGAGAGACTATTATATGCTGCAGTAAAGTTCACAAGCTTACCACCTTTGCACACTTGAGGTGGTAAATGGCCACTGAAGTTGTTGTAAGAAAGATGAAGAACAACCAAAGATGAAACATTTCCTAGCTCTTGTGGCAAATGACCATGTAAACGGTTTCTATGAAACTGAACAGAAGTTAGATTGGTCAGTCTACCAATACTAGGTGGAATTATGCCTGAGAGATTGTTTAAGGCCATTGAGATAACACTTAGATTTGTACAGTTACCTAGAGATTGTGGTATAGGCCCAGAAAAGTTGTTTGTGTCTAGATATAGAAATTGGAGCTTTGAAAGTGTTCCAATGCTTTCTGGTATACTTCCACTGAGATTATTAGATTGAAGATTGAGAATAAGTAGGCTTGGTAATGCAGAGAAGTTCAAGTTTTCAATGGTACCTTCAAGGCTAGTATTTTTCAAGTTTAGTTCAATCACATTTCCTGAAGAATCACAAGTAATTCCATGCCATGAACATGGTGGCCTTTGAGCATCACTACTGGAGTTGGCTAGTGGTGGAATGACCCATGAATCCAGAATTGGTTGCTTTGGGAGGCTTTGTTTCCATTTTTGAAGAGCTTCAGCTTCTGTAAGTCCTGAAATGATGGGAATAGTAACCAAAACAACTAAGCAAGCAAGAGAAAGTGGAAATAATCTAAAACTCTTGTGTTGGTCCATGTTTCCAAATGTGTTTGTATTTTCATAGTTAAGCTCCGTTTTATATGTTTAAAAAGAGTTGAATAACTAATTTTTAAAACTTTATTAAAGTCATCATTTGTATGAATCGCTTCAGTTTCTAAAAATAACCCTCAATCATTCACATTGACAAAATCAATCAAAATGTGATTATATAAAAAAAATTATAAGTGTTAAGCGATAAAATAAATTGAGATCTTATATGTAAAATCAAAATAAATTCCTCAAATAGTTAGCTAAAATTTAAGACTAGACATGGAAAATTTGCCTTTGAAGAAATGAATAAATTAATTTATTTTAAAAAACATGTAATATTAGTTACGAAAGATTATCATACATAATTACCAATTGGCAATTAGTTGAAGTGGTAAGTGGGTTACAACCCCGTAAGGATGAGAATGCGCAAGTGTTTGAATCCTGTGAAGCACTCTCATTGAGAGAGAGGACAACTTTATCTATGTGGGCAACACTCCTACCCGGCAGGTAACAGATTACCGAGCGGTGTTTAACAAAAAAAAATATCATACATAATTTTGGAGATGTTCAGAATTGGCCTACTTTTTTGAATGTTGTGGTGGAATTCCTTTTCTATTCCATTAGCAATAAGACATTGATTCCCTTAAATAAATGAACAATTTACAAACATTTGAAGTTGTTATTCAGGTTGGTCAGATTTTGACATAAAAAAAAACTTTATTGAACATTATAGGGAAGTTAGGGCCCATTTGGTTGTCCAAAGAAAGTAAGGAGGAAAGGAAAAGTGAGACACTTTTTGGTCATTTATATATATTTCGTGCCCAAAAACTTTCTTCATTTCATCATACTTTTCTTTTAGCCCCAAAATTTTTACTTACATGATTTTCTCTACTTTCATTTTCTATTTTTCCACTTTCCTTTAGTGTAACCGAATGGATTAGTTGGTAGTTGGTTCATTTATTGTTTGTAATAGAAAAAAGAGGTTGTTTCATTTATTGTTTCTGATAGAAGAGGTTGGTTCATTGTAAAACCTTTCAAATATCTAAGAATATTTTTTGCTTAGAGCCTTCGGTGTCCGGCCCTCCTCCGGGGAACCGACTAATCCGAAGCCGCCGCCGGTATTCCCCAAATATCTAAGAATATTTTGGTTTATGGTTGGAGATTTGACACGTAATAATTAAAAGCCGAACAAAAAGTCTTGGTTCTTGACAAATCTAATAAGAAATGTCGTACATGTCCGCCTTATGGAATAAGATACTGACATTTGATAAATGAAATTGTTAGTGCATGCCAACTCTAGAATGACATATTGACAATTTGGGCTTAATAACTGAATTGAGTGTGGTAAGAAATGAACTGAGTTAAAGGAAGATTATGTTTAAACTGATTCACATTTCGATTTAACGGCATTAGTTCAACTGTAGTTTGAGAATCCTCTTCCACAACATTGATTACAACCACTTTCAAATATTATTATGCATGTGGTTGCAACGATGAAAAAAGTTTTGAGGCTCTCAATATTTGGAATCATGGTCAAAACGTCAAGTCAGGGAAGGTGGCAACGAAACTTTGACTAAATAATTAATCAACTATTACAAAAAAGACTAATAACATATATAATTCAAACATCATTACATAGAAAAGTATACTAGTCACATGTATAATGTACAAATTAAAAACCCCATCTCGTAATTGTTTCCAAACATATATAGGTGAAAGAAAGAGTTACATTTTTTATTCCGAACTAGTTTTTTTACTTATAAACTAACATATATTCTAGTTAAATGTGTCATATACTATAATTAGTGGTCCAATTTTTTTTATTAACTTTTACACAAAAGTTAAATTAATCTTATATTTAGGATGAAAAGATTTACACACTACTAGAGAGAGCAAATATAACAGTTAACTTCTTTTTCAAAAAAAGTAAGGGCGGAAGTTCATTTTTATTACTACCTCCGGTCCTCAATATAAGACTTAGTTGACTTTTTAGGAGAAATTAAGGTTGCAAAATAAGGTATTAAATCATGACATATTTGATATATCTTTAGATTATCCATTAGTTTATAGGTAAAATAAACTAATTTTTCGGGGAAAATTAGGTAAATCAATTTATAATTAACTTAATTTACTTTTTTAGGATTTTCCAAAAAAGCCAATTAGGTCTTATATTTAGAACCAGAGGGAGTATATAACTATTGCCCGAGAATTAACAATAGTGCATAATTTTTTCTAGGTTTATCAATGATACCCAACTTTTACCATGAACTTTTAATGAAATTTTCCTTAATATGACAATAAGATTGAATGTGAAAAGTCTAAAATGGACTATTGTCATATTACCCAATTTGTTAATTTTTTTATATATAAGGATAAGGACATTTTGGACTTTTCTCGTTTATCTGAATCTCAATCTACTGGGCTTTGGCAAGCAACAAAAGCTGTAGCTGGATATCAATCTAAATATCAGCTTCTTTTACTTATAGGGCTAAAGTGCAAAAACGATCATGTAATTGTCACGAAGGTGCAAAAATAACCATGTGAATTTTTTTAAGCAAAACTGGCCATCGAATTTAAAAAATGGGGCAAAAATGGTCAGCACAGTTAATTTTTTAACTGTTTTTCGCATCATCTTCTATCGATTTATCTCTCACTAAAATATGTGACAGACTTATTTATTTACCCTTATGTGATGATGATGCGACAGATGATTATGAGTAAAATCAAAAAATTAACTTCGATGACCATTTTTGCTCCAGTTTTGAAATTCGATAGCCAATTTCGCTCTAAAAAATTTTACATGGTCTGTACTTTCGTGACAATTACAATGCCATTTTTGCACTTTAGCCCTTACTTATATATTTGAATTTCAGCGTCTAGGAGAAGGGTGCAATGAAGGCAAGTGAATATCTAGGCAATATTAAGTCTATCAATGAACAACTTGCTCTTGCAGGGAGTTTTATCCCTCTCCTAGAACTGGTTATTCAAGCTTTTTCTGGTAACCATTTAACCCTATTATGGTTCAACTCTAGAAGGAAGTTGTTACAATAAGTTGGATTGAACTTCACACATCACATTGCACTTATGAAAATATGCTTGAGCAACAAAACACGTTGTCTAAGATGTCCCCATACATTTCATGTGGTTAGTTTTGCAAATTCGGAGAATACGTCTAACAATCAACGAGTTGGTTGGAGAAGAGGTTGTGGCAATGGAGACGTTCATGAATAATTCAGGGGAGGACGTGGCTCTCATGGCAACAATTTTGGAGAGAATTACAATAGCGAGATATTGATCGTCAAGGTGCCAACTATGTGAAAAGGTTGGTCACAAGACGGATACATGCTTTCACCCTTTTGATCATTCCTTTGTTCTTCCAAGCAAAAGGAAGAATTCTTCTGGTCGACACAACGTGAGCTACTATGATTTTGACAATGCTTATTGTGCCACTCGAGAGGTGTTTGCAGATGATGACTGATATCTTGACAGTGGAGCAACAAGTCATGTTACCAATGATTTGACTACTATTAATATTATTGATCCAAATGATAAGATGAATTTCGCAGTTGGTGATAGATTTGAATTAGGAGTAAAAAATTTGGTTCTACTACTATTTAGAATGTTCCTAATCATAAGGTCACATTGAATGATATTCTTTATACCCTTAAGACCAAGATAATCCATCTCTTCAATGTCCATATAGTAGCTTGTTATAATAAAGTCGATGTGGTATTTTTGCGAAGACTAGACTGTAGGGAAACAATGCTAGTTAGAAGGGCAAATGAGAGGGGCATTTTTGGTGTTTAGAATTGTAACACCCAAAAATTTAAATTAGAGATATTAAAGAATTAAGGAGATGTCATATAAAAACTTAGAGTCTTGAGAATAAATTTATTATGATGTTGCGGTATCTTATTGATTTTAAATCTTATTTTCTTTAGAAATAAAGGAAATCTAATTAAAAAGATTATTTGGGTTTAGGAAATTTTGAAAAGTACTTTGAAGCCTAAACAAATAAATTATATAGTGGAAAGATGGTTTTAATTTTGATTGAGAATTTTTGTTGATTAAAGATAGTAAAGTTTAATAATAAGGACTAAAGTGAAAATAAAATAGTTACAAAGACAAAAGCGTAATACTCTCCAAATCTCTTTTGTAAACCTACATCACCCCTCTTCTTCTCCATTCTCCGTTTAAAAAAAAAAAAAAAAATTTCTCTGAAACCTTTTCTTCATTCTCTTCGATTCCTCTTCGCTTTCTTCATCAACACACGTTCTCACTCTCTACCTCACCGAACGTAACTAGCATGGAAAGGCCGATTTTTCTGTTAGCTTAGGTGAGCTTTTTATGTCTAATTTCTTTTCCCTACTTTTTCCTTCCTTTATGTACGAGTGAGATTTGAGAGGAAATCAAATCGGGGTTGGGATCTTACGATGTTCTAAATCAGTGAAAATGGAATGGATCTTATATTTCAGTCTAAAGAATACTTGAAAGATTTTGGAGTAGTGGTTAGATGCTTGCTTGAACTTCTACCAAACCCTAATTTGGTTCTGTGAAATCCGATGGTTCTAGGAAGCTTTAAGGAATACAAAGCCTCAAATTTATTAATGTGTATGTTAATTAAAGTTGTAAAGTAACCTTACATGTCTCATTCATGCTTGGATTCTTGGCTTTACACAATTTTTCTTCCTCTCCTCTGTTTGAACATCTTCATTAGTATGAGGTATTTAAATTGTGGTTTTGTGCCATGCATGATTGATTTCTGTTTAAAGTTATAGTTCTATTCGTTGTACATTTTCTTCTTTGAATATGATTTTTCTACTCTGGCTGAATTGTTTTCTACGGATTTGGGAGTTTGAGAAATTAATTGACTTTCGCTAACTCTTCTCTGTTTTTTTTCATTCTTTTCACTGATTTTATACTTCTTGTTCAAGTTAGATTTTGAATATGATTAGTAGTATGTTTGATGCTGTTTGAGTTAGAGTTGAGTAGAGTACATTTTATGTAGGAAGATTTTCTGCAATTCTTGGAGTTCCTTTTCATTTTCTGTTGTTAAATGCTTCTTTGATTGTCCTTTCTTAATCAGTATTGAATTGGTTCATAAAACAAAGAAAATTTGCAATGCATGTGTGCTTAATAATGATTTACTAGAGCTTTTGTTATAGGACAGTTAATAATTTTGAGGTGGTGGTTTTGAGTATTCAAGATTAATTGAAGTTTTGTGATGCTGATTGGGAGATTTTGAAATTGTGTTGATGTGCACTCGTTGCTTCAAGCTTGCTTGAGAAAAAGAAAGGATTAAATAGTGAAACAAATATAATTTAAAAAAAGGGGGATTGGGTAGTGTTATAGTTATAGGAACAAGAGTGGCGCTAAAGATATATTTTATACTAGAACAAGACTTACCTACTATCATTACATAATGTAATAATAGGTGGTATAAATTTCTCAAGGCATTAAAAAAGAAAAGAAAGTTGCAGATATATTATTGAAGAGAATTGACTGGAGCTCAGGTAGCGGGTTATTTCAGTCATAAAAATAGTAGGCTATAAATGATTATAAATGTTGAAAGTTACTGCTTCAGATTTTGATAGGGTTTATTTCTGCATTTATATTTTGGTGGAGTACTCCAGGCATGAGGAGGGTCGCTGCCCCTATGCCATATTGTTGAATTTATTTTTATTAGAAAATCCTGTCAGGTGTATCTACTACGAAAGGCGAACTTATTGCTATAAGTAGTAGGTGGTGCGATAGGCACATGTATTATGTATTCTGCCTGTAACAAACATATTGTTAAGGTAGAGGCCCTGTATGTGTGTTTTACTAAAGGTAGTATAACACCAACAGGAGCACACTATCATTATCTGAGCAGTTTTAAAAGATATATGAATGAAATAAATTGCTATTGAGATTCTTTGAATCTCACCCCCGTTTTCAAAATGTTTTCAGAGATGCAGGGAGAAGGTTAAGTTGAGTAGCAGGGAAGCTTGCTAGGCCCTATGAATGCTAAAAAAAAATAGAGTTGTAATTTGATTTTATTATATTATTATGTAATAAGCCAAAAGACATTCTGTTTGTTGATGTCTTTGCATTGTCATCAATTTAGAAAATTGCAATGGTTAATTTTTATGTATGGTCTGGTAATTGGCTTGATGTGTGGTTGGCCCATTTATTCGCAGTTGTTTCGATGGACAAGGATTGGTCTGAGTCGAGGTATGAATCACGGGATAGTAGGGATGATCAACGGGACTCTCCATTTAGGGAACATTATGATGATTTTGAACAAGTGGGTACAGACAAGTCCAGCAAGCATAGAAGCAAAGATAGGAAAAATAGCAGTCGAGGAGAAGACAAGGAACATAGAAGTAAAGACCGTGATAAGCAAAAGAAAACTATAGAGGATAATTCAAAAGAAAGAGAAAAAGAGGCAAGAGATCTAGAAAAGGATAAAATAGGCACCCGGGAGAGGAAAAGAGAGGATAGGGATGAACGTGAGAAGGATAGGAGTAAAGATGGTAAAGTGAGAGAAAAAGAATATGATAAAGAGAAGTATAGGGATAAAGACAAGAAGGAACGTGGTAAGGATAAGGACCGTGAGAAGGAAAGGGAGATAGATAAAGAAACTGATAGAGGGCGAGAGAAGGAGAGGGGAAAAGTGAAAACCAGGGACAAAGATAGAGAAAAAGAAAAGGAAAGGGACAAAGGAAAGGAAAGAGAGCGAGATAGGCATAGAGATCGAGAAAGGGATAGGGAAAGCTACAGAGATGGAGACAGGGATAAGGGGAAGGATAAGATTAAAGACAAAGATAGAGAAGCAGATCAAGATAAAGAAAGGTCAAGAGATAGAGTGACCAGGAAGACTTTTGAAGAAGATTATGGTCAGAGCAAAGATGATGATTACAAAGTGGACATTCCTGACAAGAGAGATGAGGATGCTGGCAAGCATGTGAAGGCATCAAATTTGGATGATGGTGAGCAAAATGGTGAAGCCTCAGCACATCCATCCGCAACAGAACTTGAACAGCGCATTTTAAAGTAAGTTCAATTTCTTAAGGGACCATTGGGTCCCTTAAGAAATTACTTAATATAATACCTGCATTTTTCTGCCTGCAGAATTGCACAATCTATTAACATGTTGCAATCAGGGCCACTGGATTTCAGGCTCATCTTCATAATCAACGGAATCTGTTATATTTGTCACATGCTTTTCAGAATTTTAGTATTTACCTCATTATTTTTTCATTTCTAATGGTACTTGATCTTTTTATTGTAGATTCTAAATCAGTTGCATGCTGTTTAAAGTTATGGAAAACATTTTATCTTGAAAAGGCTTGTTTATTCTTTGTTCTAAATGGCAGGATGAAAGAAGCAAGGTTAAACAAGCAAACTGAAGGTGCTTCTGAGATCTTATCATGGGTCAGTAAAAGCCGTAAACTTGAGGAGAAAAAGAATGCTGAAAAGGAGAAAGCATTGCAGCTCTCAAGGATTTTTGAGGAACAGGTTATTGTTTTTTTCTTCATTTTCCCGTTTTTAATTTCAAAGCTTTAAATATTTCTACAAGAAATTCTGATTAATGATTGATCGATGGCACGGTATTTATTTTTCACAGGACAACATTGCTTTAGAAGGAAGTGAAGATGAGGGTGTAACCCAACACATGACTGGTAAATTTTGCACCTTTTATTGATTCCCTTCTTCAGAGAAGCTAATAGCTAATAAAAGTCAAATAGTTGTAAATAGTACCTGATATTCCCTTTCAAGAGAAGACTTCCTGATCACCTGAAGGCATCTTCTTATTTTTCTGGCTATAAATTTGATCAGTAGAAGCAGCAGCCATATCAGAGTTGCATTTTCTTTATTTAGAGCAACCCTTCAAAATCTTAACTTCTAACCAAGTTGCTACCAATGGAAGTATGGGTAAAAATTCCCTCTTCCCACTTTCTTCCGTTTTTAAGCATGGCTTGGGGATCGAAGAATAACATGCTGAAATATGGCATGCTCTTTAACATGATATACTTTCAATTGTGATATGCATTTTTTGACGTTTAGAAAAAAATAATAGATCAACTTACTAGAATGAACTCTATATTAAGTGAAACCAACAAATTGATATATGCAATCAATATGGAGTTAATTCTCATAAATGATCTATTGTTTTCTTGCACATTACATGCTGTATATCATCTGTTTCATTGTGCAAATATGCTGTACCAACCAGCTTGTTCACCTCTAGCATGTTTTTCAAGATTGAAAAATGGGTCGTGTATGCCAATGCTAAAGGAAAAATTTTGTATACCACTTTGAGTAGATTCCTTTCATGGCTTCTTTGTGTTTCATTGGTGATATGTTATCTCTTTCTGGAGTCAGAACTATCCTGGCAAGCATGGGCATATATTCGTTTGAATAGTTTTCGTCAACTCTCTAGACTACTGTTAAATTAGCATTTGACCCTTAGTGTTATTTTGGCAGATTTTGTTCAGGACAGTTCAAAACTGCAATAAAAATATTAAATTTATAGAACATTGCATTGCCGGCCGAGAGAAGCCCATAAATATGTTTGAATAGTTTTCTTGAACTTTTTTGACCCTTATTAGTTAGTTAGTTAGTATAGTGATATGAAGGAGGATTTTGTTTCTCTTTCCTCCCATGTCTGCTCCGTATTTCTTATCTCAACCATTGCTTAAATTTAAGCAGTTCAGGTTTAATGTTTTATAAATTCAATGTAAAACTGACCTTTGTTCTATACAAGATTGTGAAAAATAATCCTTTTGTTACATTTATTATCTGTGTTATTTTGATATAAGAATAAAAATGTCTGCAAAATAAAAAAAGAAATGTTAATGCTTGAAGAAAGTGCATATGAGGAAAGATAAAGATTTATTTCTAGAATTTGAAAGTTTTAGGAATTGGTAGAGTGAGATTATCTTTGCATTGTTTAGAGATTACCAATGAGAAAAGCAGGGGCTGAGGAAAATATTATAAATAATAGGAGTATATTGTAATACAGTGTAACCCTTATAAAGTATTTTAATTAAAGGTAAGTATGGTAGTTAACACAAAGCATTGAAACACAAGGTTTCACTCTGCCACTTCAACTTTCAGTTTTAGGGCATTGAAAAGAATCCTGATGAAAGAATATATCTTGATTGCCAACAATAAATATTTGCCACTGTCCTACAAGCTATCCACTGTTACTGGCCTGTCATTCATAAAATATCTGAGAAACCTAAATCTACATGTGCTTTATTAATATCTTGTCAGTTAAAATAACTGAGATCAAACATCTTCTTGTCAGATAATTTAGCTGGGGTCAAAGTTCTTCATGGTATTGACAAAGTGATGGAAGGTGGTACTGTAGTTCTAACTATCAAAGATCAGCCAATACTTGCTGATGGTGACATTAATGAAGGTACAACTTCTTTGTGCTCTCATGTTACTCATGACTGCATTTTTCTGAATGACTCATTTGTTGTGTAACCGAGCTTTTTATTGTGACATGGCAGATATTGATATGCTTGAGAATGTGGAAATTGGAGAACAAAAACGGCGGGATGAGGCTTACAAGGCTTCAAAAAAGAAAACTGGCATCTATGATGATAAGTAAGATGGCCATTTCTGTTGCTTGCTTTGTTAACAGAAGAATAGCAACCTCAAACTAGAATAAAGTTTCAATCTGTTTGTGAAATTACAGGTTTAATGATGATCCTACTGCAGAGAAGAAAATACTTCCACAATATGATGATCCAGCTGCTGAAGAGGTTTGATACCATTTTTATATCTTAAACTCATTATTATTTGATGATTGTGTAAAGTTGTTTATGCAGATGATGCTAATGACTAATCTTTTTTTATTGTAGGGTTCAACATTGGATGAGAGGGGAAGATTTTCTAGAGAAGCAGAAAATAAACTTCAAGAGGTTAGCCATTTCTTTTATATAATATTTATTAAGAAAGTAGAGATGATGCTCCAATTATGTTAGGTTGATAGGCTGTTTAATATCGAAAATGAATTGTGTCATCTCTGTTTTTGTGACATTGTTTATCATAATGCCAGCTCCGAAAAAGGTTAACAGGTGTCTCGACAAACACCTTTGAAGATCTGAATTCATCTGGAAAGGTGTCATCAGATTACTACACTCATGAAGAAATGCTTCAATTTAAGAAGCCCAAAAAGAAAAAATCCTTGAGGAAAAAAGAGAAGCTAGACCTTAATGCCCTTGAAGCTGAAGCTGTCTCTGCAGGATTGGGTGCTGGTGATCTTGGTTCTCGGAATGATGCTAAGAGACAGGCCATCAAGGAAGAGCAAGAAAGGCTGGAGGCTGAGATGAGAAATAATGCTTATCAGTCTGCATATGCCAAAGCAGACGAGGCTTCTAAACTGTTGCGTCTAGATCAAACGCAAAATTTCAAAACTGAGGAAGATGAAGTTCCAGTTTTTGCAGATGACGGCGATGATCTTCATAAATCATTAGAAAGAGCTAGGAGACTGGCTATTAAAAAGGAGGAAGAAGCAGCATCTGGTCCCCAAGCTATTGCTTTGCTTGCCTCCTCAAATCCTGGTAAAGAGACAGTAGATGATCAAAATCTTACAGTCGGTGATTCTGAAAACAAGGTGGTCTTCACTGAGATGGAAGAATTTGTCTGGGGTCTACAGATTGATGAAGGTAATTTTTAATTTAATTGTGTTACAATTGTGTGACAGTTCATATTATGCAAACTTTTCAGAGATTCACCATCCTGATGATGAAAACAACACTGATGTATTATTGAATTTCAACAAAGTATCAACAAAAGCTACAATTGGTGTATTAGAGAACACCACCCTCCCAATAGTGTATTAGAGAACACCACCCTCCCAAAGACTCCAATTCTCACATAATCCCCACTCTCGGTCTCCTCTTTCTATTTATACACTTTCCTACTTCTTACACATATTACTAACTGACTACTAGTGTAATACCGAAAATACCCTCTAACAGAATTATAGACAAAATACCAAAACAGCCCCTGACCAAAGTACTAACGCCCCTGACCAAAGTACAAGAACAGCTCCTGACCCCTTTCTTGACCATCACCTCATTCCTCAGCTTCCGATAATATGTACATGATGGGCCAATCTCATCATTACCCCCGCCATGAATAGCCACCTTGTCCTCAAGGTGATAAGCAAGCATCAAAATCAATTTCTGCTTCTTGATATAAAAGCTCTTGAGCCAAGACCCCAACCAATCTGTCATGGCAGTGATCACAACTTTGGTTGCCTTGATGATTATCAAGATCACTTCAATTATATCCACATGGAATTGGAACACCCCCAGCCAACAATGAAACCTACATGCAGCAATTATTGGCATCTCTGCAACTACAAGTCCAAGCAGGAGCAATGGGTTTAAATGCATGGAAATTCCAAAAACCAAATGTTTTGATGGATCAAAGTGATTTTGGTATGGTTTGAAAAGTGACCATACATCACCAACAAAACAACAACATTTTTTCCAGCCAAAACAAATAATTCCCATTTGAATCCAATCAAGAAGAAATTTTCCCATGGCCCTAAAACTTCCCTTCTTGATCATCATTGCAGCTGGGACCAAAATCTGAACATCATGATAGATCCATACTAGTGAATAATATTGCTTGCTCAATTGTACACATAGCAGCCATTTCCTTTCCTCCCCATTGATTTAGGTCCCCAAAAGTCAGAAAGCAATACAATACCACCTACTTTCTCTGCCATGGAAATTGGCCTTTCTTTCTCAGCTTTAGTCATGGAGAAATATAGAATCTCACAATTAAGCCTCAATAAGCATAAGTTGAGGAATCCAACTAAAGACCCAAGGTGTGAAAAATCAGAACACCCAAACCTAAGTGCCTCCTCTGTATCAGCAAAATTCAAATGCTTCCTAATCATCCAATCACAAAATTGCAATTGTATATCTTCTGGTCTGTTTAAGTAGGTGAACTTCCCCATCTCTAATTTTCTTGTGTAACTCATATAAAAGAATAGGAGAAATGTCCAGACATTATAGGCAGTTGAAAACATACCAGAAAATTCGAATCCAGTAGTGATGAGCACCAAACAATCAGAAAACTTGAATATGAATACCCAGTACCAAGCTTCGTAGGGTTCATCTCTGAAGTAATAATCAGCCAGTGGTTATTCGTCCTCATCTTGTGCGATTCTCGTCCTAGATTCCCAGATCGCAAACTCTTTGTTGAAGGAAAATGACTTTGTCGTATTTTGAAGCCACGTATGTAGTAATTGTTTGTTAGGGTTTTGCAACAAGTGTATGAAGATATGGGCCTTTTGTCTTACCATAACCAAGCCCAATCAATTTGCCTCTCCAATTATGAATAGGGCTTCTTCCACACTGGGCCTTGTAAACCCTAATCAAGATCCACTGCCTTTGAGAGCTTCCTGAAATTGCTTCTGCCTTCGACAACGCAAAAATCAGAAATCGACTAACATCCCTTGCATTAGTTTCGACTCTTTTCTCGGAAAATTGCTCCCATGTAGAGGCGGTGATTTCTTCTACCGATGCTCCATTGATGAAATTCATCTCAGATTCAATCTCAGCCACGTCTTTCACTTTCTCTTCATCTTCAATTTCATTTTAATGTTCTTCAATTCCATCGATTTGTGCTATCTTGTGAGAACTCTTCAAAACCAAAGAATCATCAATTTGATTATTCGGTCCCTCTGAGTGCTGATTTGGTCGAAAATCATTAAGGAATTCAACCATCAATGATTTCAGAATAGCCAAATCACACTTAACAGTGGCCATGTCTGTGCTTATGCGCCTGATGTTCTGCTCAACCCTGAAGGTACGAAAATCAATGGTTTCAAGCTTCTTCTCCATGAATTAATTTGCTATTCCCTAGAATCGTAATTGCTCTGATACCTTTGATGAAAACAACACTGATGTATTATTGAATTTCAACAAAGTATCAACAAAAGCTACAATTGGTGTATTAGAGAACACCACCCTCCCAATAGTGTATTAGACAACACCACCCTCCCAAAGACTCCAATTCTCACATAATCCCCACTCTCGGTCTCCTCTTTCTATTTATACACTTTCCTACATCTTACACATATTACTAACTGACTACTAGTTTTATACCGAAAATACCCTCTAACAGAATTATAGACAAAATACCAAAACAGCCCCTGACCAAAGTACTAACGCCCCTGACCAAAGTACCAGAACAGCTCCTGACCCCTTACTTGACCATCACCTCATTCCTCAGCTTCCGATAATATGTACATGATGGGCCAATCTCATCACCTGATTATATGAGTTGTATTTTATTTCATCTCTATCTGCTATAAGTAACTAAAATTTGAAGTATAAATGTTGAAAGAATGCTATTTTATTTCATTGTATCGTTAACATTAAATGGCTCTATACATATATAGAGTAGAGTGTGATCGTACTAAATAAAGCTTTGATCTCCTCTGTCCGTAATATAAGTAATAAGGTCAGAAAGCAATTGTTCTACAATCCCCAATATTATGTCTAATTATTAAGAGAATAACTAATCCCTATAATTGAGGCCAGTCAAATCAGATCAGCCTCCTAACCCTAATTTACATGTGAGTGCAGATTCAGGTTATTTTTCATGTTGGGCTTATTCTATTATGGACCTATTTCTCAAAAATGTATTAACTAATGATGGGAGCTGAAACATGTATTAATAGTGCTGAACAAGTTATGGTGTACGCTTTAATGGTGAATGAGCAAAATAGAAGCAAAATTACACTGACGAGCATTAGGCCTGAATTAGTGAATGAATTAATGAGATGAAAATATAAACAGAAATGAAATACTATTCCTGATTTTTGAGGGGTTATGACCTCTCTTTGCAAAAACAGTCTTCCTAAAAATGCTACTACTACACTCTTGCTGCAAAAGGAAGCCTTGGTGAATTCCAGCTCAGCCTCTATAATTAACTCTTCCTCTCCACTTGTATTAAATAGGCCTTTGTTCCTTTCCTTTGAATAAACTTGGCCCATAAATGAACCAGGCCAATCAGCTAATAAATTGTTTTTTGAATTATTCATTTTTTTAGTATTTCCAAAATACTCTTCACTTCAGTTTCCATTTTTTAATCCATGTCCTCCCTTGTTTTCTTTTTGTTCATTTTTGAGTTCACGTCTGAGTTGATGTTATATTGACTGTTTTTTATTAATCTTCAAAAATTTCAGAGGCCCGAAAACCTGAAAGTGAAGATGTTTTCATGAATGAAGATGAAGAAGCAAATGTTGCTGATGATGTAATGAATGAAGAGACTGGTGGATGGACTGAAGTTAAGGAAACTAGTGAAGATGAAAAACCAGATTCAGAAGACAAGGAAGAGGTTGTCCCTGATGAAACTATCCATGAAGTTGCAGTGGGTAAAGGATTGTCAGGTGCATTAAGACTTCTTAAAGATCGAGGAACACTTAAAGAAACTGTTGAATGGGGGGGCAGAAATATGGATAAAAAGAAAAGCAAACTGGTTGGGATCGTCGATGATGATGATGATGATTCAAAGAATGCACATACTAAAAAAGAGATCCGCATTGAGAGGACAGATGAGTTTGGGAGAATTGTAAGTGTTCCATGATCTAACAACACAATTATAAGTTGTATGGAATTGCATTATGTTATTGTTGATGACCATTGCATTGGCATGTTTGTAATGAAAGAACCCAAGGGGTGAAAACATAAGTAATATACTAAGTTTGTATTGCAAAATAGGAAGTTTTATCCATCAAGCTCTAATTGATACATAAAAGGTGTATTTTGATTAGTAATTTGAAGAATAGAGTTTGGGGTAACATTTTTTTTGTGAAAAAAATAGATTTTGGAGTTTATAAAAAAAAAGTTGTTGTGGGGGATATATGGTCCGGTTAAGAAATGGATTTACTACTAGTCTGTTACTTTTGTTACCATGATTAATTGTGAACCAAAAGAGTGGTTTATGGCTCAAGTTGAGACTTTGTGGCAAGGAGATCCTGTATCTCCTTTTCTGAGCATACTAGTGGATATTTCAATCCATTTTTTTCCTTTGCATATACATTTCCATTTTTTGCAGACACTTGTTGATATTTCAATCTATTAGACGCTACTGCTGCATGATCCATAATATTGGATTTTTGCTGATGTTTGAAATTTGATCTGGCTTCAAATGCATACCATTGAATTCAATGTTATAGGTCTTTAAAAGTAATACTGGGCATCTTTTATTCTTGATTCATTAATTTCTTTTATTTCTGCCAGTTGACTCCTAAAGAAGCCTTTCGGTTGCTTTCTCATAAATTCCATGGTAAAGGACCTGGCAAAATGAAGCAAGAGAAGCGTATGAAGCAGTATTATGAAGAATTGAAGATGAAGCAGATGAAGAGTTCTGATACGCCCTCTTTGTCTGTGGAGAGAATGAGAGAATCTCAGGCTCGTTTGAAGACACCCTATCTCGTTCTCAGCGGTCATGTTAAACCAGGGTATATTTTAACTTTAAGGATCAAAAGTGGCATAGTTTTATTAATTATTGTTGTGACATGAAATGTATTGTGTGTTGATATACTTTATTTAATTTTTAGTTGTTTTCAAATGAAAAATAGATCAATCTACTACACATACAAGTCTTCACATACATTTTAACGCTATTTTTTAGTGCATATATATCATTGTATAGTCTCAAAAAAACTTATGTGGTAATTCAATTCAAATCAAACTTGGTATTTGTACAAAAAGGCCTCTAATGAAAATCAAACATGATGCATGGAAAAAAGCACATGTAACATGGGTTAGAACATAGGATATAAAAGGGAAAATTAATCTTCTAGAGTCTTGGAAGTTCCAAATCAGTGCAATTGTTGATTGGTGAGGTGTGTTTATTGGTATAGGATTTGTAAAGGTGCAAGAGAGTTAAGAGGGGTGAGCATGTAATGCGGGCTCACACGATATCTGACCCTCTGATGGCAAAGAATGACTTGCCACTAGCAGTTCAAAGAAGAGCATAGTCCAAGGATGGAACCAAACTGTAAGAGTCTGAAAGGATAGGAACCAAAAAATGTAGAGAGAAATAGAGAAGTTATTATGAAATTATGAAAGCAAGATTATCAGAATTTAGTTCAATAAATTTAGATGGAAGACAAACTCTATTAGAATGAGTGGAGATCTTAAACTCTAATGTGATAAAGTCAAACTCCAATAAGGTACATATTCTGTGATATATTATTTCCTAGGAAATTGGAAGGCATAAGCCATATGTTGTTGGATGATATCACATATGGGGTCCAATCGCCAAAACAGCTATGCAAATTATTTGCTGTGTTTGAATTCCTTTATATAAGCCGATCCCACGTAGTGGGATAAGGCTTTGTTGTTGTTGTTGTTTGAATTCCTTCATATTTAATCAAATCATTTTTGTAAGAACCTAACTTCTTTTTCCAGTTGGCGTATCTTGAGAGAATCAGATTTCATAACTAGACACAATACTTCATTTGGGTTGTGTATTTGCAGTTGTGCTATGCTCTGAACATGGGGTTGTTTGCTGTTGCTGTTTTAAACCACTGGTTTTTATGTGTTTTTGTAATTCTGATAGAAAGGGAAGAGAGTTGAGAGGGAAGAACAGGTCAGTAGTGGTAGAGAAGAAACCAAATAGAAAAGAGGTGATCAAAGAATCGTAGAGATAGGGTAGAGAGGAATCTGGGAGAAGGATATTGTGCATATGATTTCATTCCATCACAATTCTTAGATTACAATTCAAGGAACCCATTGATTGGCTCTGGCGAATAAATTAGGCGCTGAATCTTCTATAAGATAGCAGCTAATGTTGAACTGATTTCAGACTTTTACTATGATTATACAACAGTATTTTATCTTTTTACTTGGTCTCCAGATTGGGGCATATGACTGTAGTGTAGGGGCAGAAATGATTGTTCAAAGTTGTTAGAGTCTTAAATGATTTTTTAAGACCTAAATGTCAAGGAATTACCCCCCCCCCCCCCCCCCCCAACACTTTCATCATTTTGATATATACTTCCCTTTTCCCTTTCCAGACAAACTAGTGACCCAAAAAGTGGGTTTGCCACCGTTGAGAAGGATCTTCCTGGGGGCTTGACACCAATGCTTGGTGATCGAAAGGTAATATATTTATCATTGAATATGCTTTTCTGATTGCACAATCCTTACTGATCAAAACGTAGACAGTCTGGATTTTTAGTTTTAGATCATTGGTTCAGGATATATTGTACTATATCTTAAAAACTTGATGAAGCTAAATTTTCCTTACAGTGCAACAAGTATTTCCCCTTCCCTTTTTTGTTCATCTCACTGTTGAGAGTGATGTACTTGTTAGTGTTGTATATGATCTGGGAATCTTAATTTGTTACCCCAATCAAATGCTGCATTTTGATTAAGTTTCAGTTTTTTGTACTATTGATAACGTTTTACCTCCTTTCAGGTGGAGCACTTTCTAGGAATAAAGAGGAAAGCGGAGCCATCAAATTCAAATGCACCAAAGAAGCCAAAATCTTGAGTATTTTTTTTCCTTGAGGATCTTTACCCTAATATTCTTGCAAGCACTTGGAGAGCCACACACATGGTAGAGACTTTGTAAATCCTCGAAAAAAAACTGAGGGTATTTTTTTTTCAACTCTCTAAATATGCTATAGAAAGTTGTTTTAGTATCAAGCAGTAAGAAGTTGGGATCTGAGTTTTGGCCATAAGTTAAAAGTGTAGTATGCAAAAGTTTGATGTACGATGTAAATGTGTTCAATTTCCCCACACTTTTTATTAGTTGTATTTTCCCCTATTTGACTTGATATTTGCCCAATTATTTTGTCCTTATCTGCATTAGCCCTTCAAGTTGGCATGTATATTATTATTAGTCAATTCAAGTGTTAACCAAACTAAATGCTTTGTGCCCTTGCTGTGGCTTCCTGCCATTATTTCATATTTTTCAATATATCTGTTCTTTCTTTTCCTTTTTTTAATGGAACAGTTCAAAAGTTTGTAATTCTTAGTGTAATGTATCATGATGGCTTAGTTCAAAATCTGGAATAAACCCTGGTAAATATCTTAATTTAAAGTGGTCTATTTTGTTCGTCTAGGCTTAATATTGTGTATAATGTTATCTTTAGGAATATGTAGTAACAAATTTTTGTACTAAATCAGTTCAAGGACAGGAGAAATAGGACAAGAGAAATAGGCTAACAGTGAACATATTATTTTCAACGTTCTTGTGTGGCAAATTTAGTCAGGTCGATGATATTGTACTCGAATAATGAAAAAATAAGTGCTATTTTGGCCTATACTACATATCGTGTTCTTATAGGAAGTTGAAGTTTACTTAATTTGTTTTCTGTTTTGGGCAAAGGCCTAAGAATGATACATAAATATTGGTTAAGCAACAAAAATAGTATTCCCTCAGTTCTTAAATATAAGATCACTTTAGCTAATTTGGAGAGATTAAGGAAGATATATAAATTATGATCTTCCCAAAGTACCTCACTTAAATTTAAAAGACAAATAGAGATTTGAGTCGGTCCATAAACCAACAACAAAATCCCCAAAACATCACTCAACCTTGAAACCACACCGCCCAAAAACACATCATATCAGATGCGCTCGAAATTGCTTCCAGATCTGAAGTCTCAAGCCCTTTGATTGCTTCTAGATCTGAAGAAGAGCTTCATGATGCGAAGGAGAGAGAAGGAAGGCAAGGAAGGCGGCGGATTTCCATGGATTGCACAAAAATGATCCTTATTGTATGAGGAATATATTTCCAAATTGATTCAATGCAAAGTATATTTCCTCCTTGGAGGCGGCAAATGAGGCTGAGGATGTGGAGAAGGAGAGAAGGAAGGTGGCGGATTTGGAAGTGACACGGTGGAGATCATATCTAGTTGACTTGAGAGAGAAGTGAGGGGCTAAGAAGTATAAGATTAATTTGGACCAAAATTGAGACAAAATAGAAAGTGATCTTATATTTAGGAACTTATCCAATTCTCCAAAGTGATCTTATATTTAGAAACAGAGGGAGTACATAACTATTTCAAGGTACAAAAATCATACTAACTTTTATCATGTGATAAAAAATGATATTTTCACTAATATGACAATAAAATTAGACATGGAAAGTCCAAAATGCCCTTATAAATTAATCTCCGTTTGGTAAAAGTTTATTTAATTATAAGGGCATTTTTGACATATCATGTCTAATATTATTGTCATATTAGTGAAAATATCATTTTTGATCACATGGTAAAAGTTGAGTATCATTTTTGTACTTTGGAATAGTTATGTACTATTTTTGTTCCTCGGCCAATAGTTATGTACTACCTCCGGTCCTAAATATAAGACCTAGTTGACTTTTTTGGAAAATCCTAAAAAAGTAAAATAAGTGATCACTTGTAAATTAATTCACATGATTTTTCACTTAAACTAGTTTATTTAACCTATAAACTAATAGTTAATCTAAAAAAATATCAAATATATCATAGTTAACTAACCTATTTTGCTTCCTTAACCTCTCCAAAGAAAAGTCAATTAGGACTTATATTTAAGACCGGAGGGAGTATCATTTTTGGGCTTTCACCCTTCTTTTTTAGTACAAACTAGATAAAAGCTTACTAGAGCTTACAAACAAAAGCCGACCAAGGCCCTAATTAGGTGATTTCCCTCGAATGGGCTACTTGTAAGGGAGAAGTCGGCTGATTGAATAAACAAAAGGTTTTTTTAGAAAATTATGAATTATGAACTGCTTTGGCCATCCAATCTGCCTGGACATTGTCTTGTCTAGGATGTGGCCTACTAGTACTTCCCAGTCACAAGAGTTTTAATATCGTCAAGGATATCCCCAAAAGCTAGATATGTTTTCTAGTTATAGGTTGTTTTGGTTTTCTTTTCTTTTGTTATGGTTACATCATCATTAATTTATATTTATATTAGTAAAGAAAATATAAAAGGTTAATTTTGTCTAATCATTTAGTCGTACGTAGCTACACAATAAAATTTTGAGCTTTCAATAATTCCTCTCTCATTAAATGCTAATATCCGAGGTTGATTAAACCTAGCGTATTGTTCAAAGTCTAGTCCTACTTACAATAACAGTGAATGGCATTGTTAGAAGATACCTATATACATCTTTACACTTGTAAAACTAAAATACTAATGAAAAAGAAAAGAGACACTGTTTTGAAAGTTTTGAGGGAAGCTACATGTAAAATGAAAGGGGATTGCTCGAAACACCCCAAAAATTGAGTTAGGTATAATGATTAATTAGTTAAAATGCCGACCCCACCCCACCTAGTAGAATAGGACTTTTTGTTGTTGTATTAATTAGTTAAAACCTTGAGATGCTACTCATAAAAAAAACATTTTACAAATAAGTTATGAGGATTTTTAAGAAACTTAATGTGTATATATCCTTTAAAAATTAAAGAAAAGTAGTTAGGCATTAAATTTTAGATTAGAAATTTATGTAAAATATTTTGAGGTTTAAATAAATTTATGAGTTAAGGGAATCTATGTTTTGGGATGGAGACTAATTTTTTTAGCAATTGTTCTATCATAAGGGACTACATTGAATATCATAAGAACAAGGATTGAATTGAAAGAATATAAAAGCTTTTACAGGTTGATTGGTGATTTTTAAATAAAGGAAAAAGGTGCACCCAACAACATGGTAAATGCTAAAAGGTGCACTTAGTAACATAGTAATTTTTAGGGTGCAAATTTGGCACTTGTTATTTAAAATGGGACACGCAGCAGTATGATAATTTCTTAAAGATGCACCTAACATCATGGTCAAACTTAACTTCAATTGATGGAAAAACAAATTTTCCTTCTTTTAAGTTATAAGTGTCAAATTTGCACCCTCAAATTACTATGCTACTAGGTGCAGCTTTTAGAAATTATCCTGCTATTGGGTACACCTTTGTCCCAAAATAAAATATCACCCTCTATAATTTTTTTATAGAGGATGATACAATGATAGCAGTGGTTGTTACAACTGTTCCTCTACTCCTCCAGCTCTACGACATGAAATAATGGTATCTTTCAAGGGACACAAGGCTTGGGAGGATATCTTGGGTCTAGAGGATGGAATCGAGTGAGTGTTTAAAGAAAGTGGCTTTGGTTTGGAAAAATTGGGTTTTGAAGTGACATCGGTTGGTGTGAGGGATATCCCCTTCAACTCCTTGTTATCCAAATCATGGTTTCCCAACTCTAAATCAACTTCATGCACATGATTAATGTCTGCAATGCCAGTCAAACTACCTTCTTGCAAGGAAGGGGTATTGCTCATTGAGGAAATGTTAGAATGCAAGTAAAAGGTTTTGATCCTCAACCATTGAATGCGAGACAATTCCAATTTAATTCACACAAGATAGAGGATAATCTTCATGAGGGTGTCTCATGGCCTCACACTTGCATAAAATGCTAAGTATTACCTTAATCATGGACCTGGATTAGGATAAGTGCTATACTTGCATGTTGTATTCTTAATCAAATATTTGAATGTATTAAGGATTGATTATCCTTGTAATATATGTTTCTTAGGTTGTAATAGACGAGTATTCTTCCTCTCATGTTTAGAAAAAAATAATTGCAGGTTAAAACTACATGAGCTCCACACAATTCTTTTCTTCTCACTTTTCCTTTTCTTTCACAATTTTTTCTTTAATCCAAAACAAAAAAACTCAGTTTATCTCTTTTTTTCTTCATTCAAACACTCTATTTGTGCATGATAACACTTACAAATATGACTAGTATTTTACCTCGTGCATTGCACGAATCTTCTAACACATTGGCTTTTAAAAGTTTATCAATAACGAAATACAAATTGATGATACAAAAATATAATGTAAGTAAAAATTTATTTCATAAACCTTTCATAGTGACAACACAGTATATGGATTTTGACTCGTAATTTATGTTTTTATCAGTTAGAAGTATAAACATGCATTTCATATATTTAACCATACAATACCCAACAAAAACTTTATTCATAGAACATCATAATCCATGTCAACAAAATTGATGAAAGAAATATATATGTTGGCTCTTCCTTTCTGTACATTTTGGAATACCTCTATGTAAACAACATTTCTGGTAACATTTGAAGCTTTCTTTTTAGAGTCAATGGTAATAATCTCCAAATCGTCTACACACTAAACTCTCGACATAGCAACATATAGTTGTCCATGTGAAAAAATTGGGTTTGGCAAATATAAACAAACATTTGTCATTGTTTCTCCCTGACTCTTGTTTATAGTGATTTGCAAAGGAAATGATGACCATAGCAACATACTCCCTCCGGTCCCTAATGTAAGAGCCCAAAATTTGAATGGTTTTGGTCCCTAATGTAAGAGCTCACCCCATATTCTCTCCTCATTTAATGCATTTTTTCCTACTTTACCCCTAACTCTCTTTCATATTTATTAATGCTTATGTATTTCTCTCTCTTAAAACTACCATAATAAATATGGGCAATTTTGGAAAAGAAGCATTAACTCCAGACACCCAACTAACATTCACATGTTTTCTTAAGAAGCGTTTTTTTGACGGCTAGCTCTTACATTAGGGACCGGAGGGAGTACTTTTGAAAGGATGCTTTGAATAAGAAGGGTTCATATCCATTCGATTAATTGGTATCTCCTGTCCGATGCTTGTGCCATTCAAAGCAACAACCTTGATGAAATGTTCCCCCAAGAATGTTGTGTGAAGCCATGTTCCATTGCACAAACTTGTTGCTTGATCTATATTACTAATCAACATGATAGGCACGATAATGAAATCCATAATTTCACACACATTTCATCTCAATTTCCTTATTTTTCACATACTTTTGGTAAATAAATAGATAGAAACATAGCAATACTCATAGCAAAAAGAAAACAATGAAAATACTTATAAGTATGCAATTGTGAGGTTAATCATTTGTTTATATGTGATTAAGGAAATCATCAACCCTCTTTCTCTTGTGAATAGGGAAAGGTCGATAATTGAAAGATTAAAAGAACGATAAGGGTAAGGAATATGAAGTTAAGGATCCAAATGTAAGCAAAAGAAACAAGAAAAGAAGAGGTGGAGAAGTGAAAGCTTAAGAGAACAAGAAGGGATGGAATATGTAGCAAAGAATCCAAATGGAAGCAAAAGAATCAAGAAAAGTAAATGAGCAGTTTGGTCATGGGTTGGCCGAAGCAAACCCACGGCCAAACAATTCTTCTCAGTTGGTCGTGGGTTGGCATAGTGAATCCACGGTGAACCCACAGCCAACCAATTCTTCTCTGCCAATTTTATAACTTCTAAATTGGAGAGTATAAATAGTGGGATGTGTTTAGGGTTGGTCATTTTCGACTTCCTAGACCTCTTGGGAATATTTGGCTATGTTAAGACTTGCTACTTGGTGGGGATGATGCTAGAGTTTGAAGTTGCAAAGAGATTTGGGCTTCCATTCTTGGTTTTTCCTCTCCTTCTACATTCTTTACTCTTGTCCATGTTTGTATTATTAAATATTCTCATGGATTTGTTGAACATGAGTGACTACATACTTTTATTCTAGGATTATTTTAAACCCTTGTATGGATTAACACTAGATTCTTCCTCTTATTTTGCAATTAATGACATATGTGTTTATTTTACCTCTAATGCTTCTAAGTGCTTGATCATCATTTAGATGTTGAGTTCACTTGATTGATGCTTGAGAGGTCTAGATTAAGTGTAGAAATTGGTTAAAATAATGCAAGAACTTGACGTTTGCTTGATAAATGGATAATTTTGTTGATAAGATAGATATATACTTGTTGGCCTTGCTTAGTCATAAGGTTGGAGTTTAAAAAATGGGTTTTATTAATTATAACAAGAGATTGAACAATTAAATAGAATTAAACATTTGTTCTTGATTTGAGAGAGCGTTTACAAGTAACTTTTGAACCTAAACTAGCACATGTGTTAATTAATAGCATCTATAAAAGGAGGTTAATCTAAAGTTGAGAAATACAAGGGGAATAATTAATCTTAGATCCTATTTTATCCCTGAAGTGGAGAAAACTTACCTCAAGTTCCTTAAGTTCTCCTCATCTCCACCATCCATATGGATCTAATGACTCACACTCAACACACTCTCCTACGCCCCACTCCACCATATCCCTCTCTCCCTCTCTTTCTCCCATGACCTATTCTCTCTCTTCACTAGATCCACTCTCCTCCTCCCCCAGCCTCACCACCCTCGTCGGCAGCGAGCGTCTGGTTTGAATTTGTGGCATCTTTCCTCATTGTCTCCTTCCCCTTTATCCCTCTCATCTCCTCACTCTTAGATCTCTCTCTATCAATGCCTAGGCTTAAGAAAGTGAGGCGGCCGCCGCCGTCGAGACTAAAGAGTGTGAGGCTGCCGCCGTCGAGGACGAAGAAAGCAAGGCGGCCGCCGCTGCCTTGGGTAGTCGTCGATGAATAGTTGAGTTTGGATATGGTATATGAGGGGGAGAGAGAGAGGGATATGGTGGAGTGGGGTGTATGAGAGTGTGTTGAGTGTGAGCCATTAGATCAGGATGGTGGATATAAGGAGAACTGAGGTATGAAACTTGAGGTGAGTTTTCTCCTTTTTTTATTATTTTATAATTAGCCTTCAATCATGATATTTGTATCACTCAAATTGGTTAAAATTGTGATCATTTCTATTTAACTGGGGTTTGGAGCCAAATCCTCGTGTGAACGGCATTTTACACATTACTTTATTAATTGGCGCGATCTGTGCACTTGCGGTGTGAACACAATTTGAACTTAAGCCAAAGCATTTGATGTGGTATTCAGAGCATTTGACTGAGTTTAGAAATTCAGTGTTAAAAATATCTTGAAACGAAGTATTATCCATGTCATTTTTGCAAATTGAATCTGAACTAAAATACTCAACTGCTTCTCTCTCTAGGCATAATAGACAACATGTACTGTACTCATTAATGTGGTTAACAACTTCTATCATCGGAGCTAAAATTTCTTGTATTAGTTAGGTACCCTTCATCGTTTAGTTTACCATTGAGATCAGGGTAGGTCGATGCGACAATTGAATAGATTGGATCAACAAAGTCTTTAATAAGTAGCTCATCCGGAATTTCAATATCTCAAATACTATCACAAGAATCTCCTATCTTACCTTCATCAACTCTATAAAAGCGAATCATTTGTGATTTTCTTTTTTCGTCGACATTGCTGCTAGACATCAATCTCATGTTTTCAGTTAAATAAAACAATTTGCACTCTTTTCAAAGATAGGATGAGTTTATTGCAGCAACTATAGTTTTCGTGTCCGCTTTGGGTATCACTAGAAGTATCTGTCTGGAATGATTTGGTCAACATTTTTGGTGAATTGATTGAAGGATTCTTTTTGATTGGAGATCGTACCTTTGAATCCGATCCACACGCACGAACGAACTGTTGATCGCTCCTCTGAATCCGATCCACACGCAGGGATGAACTACTCTTACGCTTACCAAGCCACCGGTGTTGGAGCTTGGATGATGAACACCATGGATCACCCGCTCAAGAGAAAAAAAGGGAGAGAAAGAGTCGCTTAGGTCAGAGAGAATTTGTGTGCTTTCACTCTTGTGTGTGTCAACTAATGAATAGTAGCCCCTTTAAATAGAAAAACTAATGACTATTTAATGGGCCGGGCCCACTAGGCCCATTAGGTCCATTAACCCCATTAAAAGGGCGGACCTTTTTCCAACATCTCCCACTCGCACTTTTGATGGACACACCATCTTGCGATTCATTTCCTCTTGAGCTTTCGTATCGGGCGTCCGCAGTGACCGCGCGAGCACAATTCATGCAGTTCAGATGCTTACAGACTAGAAATCCTTGGAATAGGATCAGAATGCAAGAACATCAATGCATATGGATTCTTTAATCCGTTTGTCTCAGATTCCCTAGGTTAACTCACATACAAGTGGCATTTTCAATCCCTCACGAGTCAATATTTACTCAATTAACTCAAATTGCCTTCACGTACACCTGGAAAACCACACTTACTAGCACTTCTAGTAAGGGATGCATCATGGAAGTCCAGCGTTACAAGTATGTATCAAGTTTAAACCATTCCTTTCTGACTGATCATCAAATCCACTTGGTTTTGCCGCTTGCCCAGTTTTGACTCATAAGGCCGGATCTCTCATAGCCATAGAGTTTTGGCTAAAGTAGCAGTCACAAAAACAAGTTTCATTGATAACGTCTAAGTCATAAGGGTATCATCAGTGAGGATCGTATCCTCTCCTTTTGTTCAGGGACTCACACCGTTATGGATCAGGGATCTTCCATCTACGTCCCAATTGCGGTAAATTAAGCACATGCAGTACGAATTACATGTTACAGTGATTGACCAATTGTCTTATGTCGATTTCAAAAAATCACTGTACAGGCATTAGTCCCTCAATGGACTTCTAAACTCCCACAGGAGAATCTTTACACCTGGCTACAGATCCGGCGGAATACATGTGTATTCCTTATCATGACTTTAATTGTCATTTCCCAAACTTATTGGGTCGACTATGTGAAGTATTCATCAACACATGATGATCTCTTGCACGTCTTACCTTCCCATGCCTTTGCATGTATGGAAGACGGTTGTCCGTGTGAGTGGATCAACCTTTCTTGGATCTGTACGACATATTGCATACTTTACATTCATATTTATATATGTATAGGCACACAGCATTGTATATATATATATGTACGAAAAACAATTCTGAATTGAGAAATACATCAATTTATTCAAGAAACAAAAAACATACAAAAAAATGTTCAAAAACATCAAATGTTGCTCATACCCAGAGCTTTTACATGTTTAACAAAAACATCTCTAGCAATGGGTTTAGTGAGTGGGTCAGCTAACATCTTGTGAGTCGAAAGGTATCGAACAGTCACTTGTTTCTTAGAGATCATATCTCTAATAAAATGATATTTGATATCTATATGTTTAGTCCTCTTATGATCCTTAGGGTCCTTAGCATAGGCAATTGCGGCTTCACTGTCGCAATGGATAAGGATTGGATCCTTTTTCATACCATTAATGCCTAAACGCTCCAGGAATCTCTTGAGCCACACAGCCTCTTGAACAGCAGCCGCACAAGCTACATATTCAGCTTCCATGGATGACAGCGACACACAAGTTTGCTTCTTACTACTCCAGGAGATAGCTCCATTATTTAGTAAGTACGCGTATCCCGAGGTTGAATGTCTCTCATCTAGATCTCCCGCCCAATCAGCGTCGGAGTATCCTTCAAGATGTAGACTTCTCCCTCGATAGCACAACTCGTAATCCATGGTTCCCTTCAGGTACCTCATAATTCGCTTAACAGCTTCCCAATGTTTCACTCCTGGGTTGGACTGGAATCGGCTCACTAAGCCAACGGCAAAACATATGTCTGGTCTAGTACACAACATAGCGTACATAAGACACCCAATTGCGCTTGAGTATGGGACCCTTTTCATGTGTTGTACCTCAGATTCTTTCTTAGGACACATATCTATGCTAAGATGGTGTCCTTTCACCACAGGGGTATCCATGGGTTTGCAGTCTCTCATATTGAACCGTTCTAGGATTTTTGCTATGTATGTCTTTTGGGACATTGATAACATCCTTTTTGAACGATCCCTTTTTATCTTGACACCCAAGATATATTCTGCTTCACCCATGTCTTTCATCTCAAAGTTCAAAGACAACCAGTCTTTGATTGTTTTAACAGCCTTAAGGCTAGTCCCAGCTAGGAGAATGTCATCGACATAAAGAGATAATATCACAAAATTACCCTCAAACCGTTTCATGTAAACACAATGGTCTTCTTCGATCATCTCGAAGTCAAATGAAGTTACAGCCTTATGAAACTTCAAGTACCATTGCCTAGATGATTGTTTCAGCCCATAAATGGACTTTAGGAGCTTACAAACCTTTTGTTCATTTCCCTTTTGCACAAAAGCATCAGGTTGCTCCATGTAAATTTCCTCATCTAGGACACCGTTTAGGAAAGCGGTTTTTACATCCATTTGATGTAACTCCAAGTCTAGGCTGGCTACTAAAGCCAGTATTAGCCTAATTGAGTTAAAACGTACCACTGGAGAGAAGGTGTCCTCATAGTCCACCCCTTCTCGCTGGGTATACCCCTTGGCTACCAATCGAGCTTTGGGCTTATCGATTGATCCATCAGCCTTTCGCTTGTATTTGAGAACCCACTTGTTCCCAATAGCTTTTCGGCCTTCTGGAAGATCAACCAGTTCCCACACTTTGTTAGCTCTCATGGAATCCATTTCCTCTTGTAAGGCCTCTTGCCATATTTCCTTAGCCGGTCCTGAAAGTGCATCTCTTACACTTTTAGGATCCTCCTCATCGTCTTCTGGACTGAGGAGAAGTACTGCTCCCTCAACGGAAAAACGCCTTCTCGGGGTTTTACCCCTTTGGCTTTTTCGAACTGGGATTTCGACAGGATCACTTTCCTGCGATGGATTGTGGTCACCGTTTTCATTTGGTGATAATGGTTCAATCCTCCCACTCGGAACAGTCAACTGAGTATCACCTTCATGTTCCTCATCCTCATAAAGAGTTTCGGAATCTGTAAGGTTTCCTCTGCTAGGGAAATCTTTTTCAATGAATACTGCGTCTCTAGACTCGATCTCAGTCACTGATCCGTCCTCATTTTCACCAATGAAGACATATCCTTTAGAGTGTTCAGAATATCTTATAAAGATACACTTCTTTCCTCTAGACCCCAACTTTCCGTATTTGTGCGATGAGTTGTGGATATAGGCCGCTGACCCCCATGGTCGTAGGACTGTTAAGTCTGGTTTGCGTCCGGTCCATAACTCATACGGAGTTGTGGTGACTGATTTCGAAGGCACACGGTTAAGTATGTATGTCGCAGTTAAGAGTGCATCTCCCCAATAGGAGATTGGCAATCCTGCTTGAGACATCATTGACCTAACCATATCAAGAAGGGTTCTATTCCTTCTTTCAGCAACACCATTCTGTTGTGGCGTGCCAGGAATTGTTAGTTGTCTAACAATTCCCTTTTCATCACAGAGTGTTTTGAACTGTTCTGAGAGGTATTCTCGGCCTCTATCCGTTCTCAAGGCTTTCACCTTTGAATTGAGTTGGTTCTCTACCAAACTCAGGTACTTCCTGAAACATTCTAATGCTTCAGACTTGTGAGAGATCAAGTATACATTTCCATATCGTGAAAAGTCATTGATAAATGTAATGAAGTACCACGCTCCATGACGTGCCCTTATATTCATAGGTCCGCATATATCCGAATGAATAAGCATAAGAGGGTACTCCGCTCTGGTTCCCTTTCCGAAAGGTTTCCTTGTTATCTTGCCTGCAAGACAGTGCTCGCATAGGGACGATTCCCCTTTTGATACATCTCCCAGCATACCCTCATTAGTTAATTTAGCCATACGATTATGACTAATATGTCCTAGTCTAGCATGCCATGTATCATAATCAATATTCGAAGATATTGAAAAACAAGAAATAGAATCCCACTGATTCATTAAAACAAAGAAATCATTCAAAATACAACCAGATCCGAACACATCGGTCCCATTATTAATGTCAACAACATTATTATGAAAATTAACATTAAAACCAAACTTAACTAAGGAAATAACAGACACTAGATTTCGCCGAATATCCGGCGCATAGAGAACTTCACTTAATATTAAAGCTTGGCTTCCTTGCAATTTGATTTCGCACGTGCCAATTCCTTTAACCTCAACTCTCGCATTGTTTCCAACGTAAAGCCATCTGCTCTTTGCTGGTAACCGGCGAAAATCAGTGAAGTTCCCACGATCTCTACTCACGTGGTCTGTGGCCCCTTATTATCGGGGCAGTCCCTGGCATAATGTCCCAGGTTTCTGCAAGCATAGCACTTAACCTTTTCAAGATTGCGCTTCTTAGCTTGCTTCTTCCCTTTCTTAAAGGACTTCTTTCCTTTTGTGACAGATAGGTCCCCATCTTTCTTTTGGGGTCCCTTGCCTTTCTTGGACTTACTCTTCGACGAAGAAGAGTCTTTTCCTTCAGTTAAGAGGGCATGACCTTTTGGTTTTTCATGTTCCATCCGGTCATCCTCAAGTTGAATGTGACGAGCCACATCCGCGAAAGTCTTAATGTTGTCATTGTGTGTGATCGTATGCTTCATTGTATCCCAATTTCGGGGAAGCGATTTCAACACAGCTTGCACCTGTTGTGCATCGGAAAGAGTACCACCTGCTTCAGTAAGCTCTCTTATCAGGTTTTGCATTGCTCTTAAATGCTGTCTGATGGTTACGTTAGGTAACAACACAAAGTTGTCGAACTTAACAGTGAGCCTTCTAAGGCGTGCCTCAGAAGTACCATCAAAGTCTGCTTTGAGAGCTGCCCACATGGCAGAAGCAGTGGTATGTCTCTCGAATTGACATATCACGTCGTCAGTCATAGCCGCAAGCATAGTGACTCGAGCGACGGCATCTTTCCGCTTCCAAACAACATATGCATCATGATCCCTTTTTGGAGCATTTGCAGCAGGTGTTGGAAGGACATTAGTTAAGACTTCCAGGACGTCTTTCTCTTCCAAGACATAGGAGATTTTACGGCGCCACATGCCATAATTTTCTCCGTCCAGCTTATAACCTCTCAATAGGTCAGTGACAAATGTTTTATGAGCCATCTATAGATAAACACAAAAAAATTTCTCAGTAAAGTATGCATAAACAATCTCCTCTTGAGATTAATAGTTCTATGAATCCTTTGAAAAATAAACAATGGTAGTTTACTAGTTTTGTTTTCAGGAATCAACTTGGTTGACCCCCATCCAACTCATTCTAGCTTGCTATTCATCATTTAGTTTTTCTTATATTCTCTGAACTATAACAGTTTAAAACAATAACAGCAACACTTGCATATTATTATTAAACTCCCACTCAATTAAATATATTAATCAGAAAAACAACATATGTAATTCATTAACAGATTTAATTAAATTGAATCATCAAGGGGAAGAAACAACACATGTTATTCAATTTGATGAGTTCAACTCTTACACATTTGGAGTATTAAATTTAAGAATATCAACACATGAAATTTATCAAATAGAACTCCCACTCAATTGGAGCATCAAATTTATTAAATTTAAAAAATAACAACACATGTAATTTAATAAATGTAAATTTATGTCCAATTTTGAGTATTAAATTTATTAAAAGAAAAACAACACATGTAATTCAATAAGTAAATTTATATCTCGTAGTCAAGAAAAAGGTTTCCCAAGGCCTTTGAGGAAGAGGGGTATTAGGTTTTCATTGTCAACGGAATTATTAATCAACACATGATTAATTTTCATTTTAAAAAAAAAGGTTCCAAAAAAAATATTTTAAATTAAACACATCTTCTATATATACATACTAATAATGAAAAAAAAATAAAGAATTCACAAAGAATATCAATAAATTTTTAAACAACCTGCATCACTTATGTAAGTTTAATTCATGATTAGATACATGTATATATAAAATAGAAATGTCTTAATTTCTATTCTTAATTGATACACAATCAATTAAGTTCAAATAAGGATCTCTTATCCATATTTTAATTGATACATAATCAATTAATGTGTGTTTAAAATAAAAAATAAAAAAAAGAACATACATCCCTTAACAAAAAAAGGATTTTTTTTTTTTTAAAAAATAATTAATTAATTAATTATTAAATAATTAATTCATTAATTATTAATCTGCCAAAAAAAAACGAGCCCAGAACATATGGGTCAAATTTTTTTTTTTTTTGATATTGGGCCGCAACAAAAACAGACCAAAACAAAAAAAAAAAAATTAATTAAATAAATCGTAATGGGCCACAGCCCAAACAAATAAATAATTAAAAAAGGCTTGGGCCCGAACGCATCGGCCCACTGCAATTTTTTTTTTTTTTTTAATGAACTCCGTTTTGGGCCACTGGCCATATGTTTTTTTTTTTTAAAAAAAAATGTGCCACCAAACCGGACCGGTTCGGTTGATCCGGTTCAACCGGTTCACATACCCCATTATGAAACGCACCGTTTCATTAAAAGACAGGGAAATTACGAAAATGCCCCTCGCTCTCCTTCAACCTCTAGCTGCCGCCCTGAATTTCCGGCGAAGTTTCCGGCGAGCCGTTGCTCGCCGCCGGCATACTGGCCGAAACTTCCGGAGGGCATATCTCCCTCATCCGGACTCCGTTTGACGCGATTTTTGCGCCGTTGGATCCGTCGTGATGAGATCTATAATCTTAGGCCTATGGGTACACGAAAAAACGAAGAACGTGGTCGCCACATTTTTCGAAAAAAACGGCTATTTTTCTTGACTTGGTCTTCGTTTAAAACGGTAATATCACATAGATTCCGATTTAATGTGTAACGGTTATATCCGAACAAACCGGATACCGTTTTGACCTTGCTTCTGACGGAACTCAATTCCAACCGAAAATATACATACAATCAAGAACACTTTTTCATTGTTCTTAGAACAAAAAAAAAAACTACAGATCTCAGATTCACACATGGGTAAACAACACATATTTAGTTTAGAACAAGGGCTCGCATGCATATGTTCTAATTTCAAATGGGAAAAAATTTCACATATTCATGTATGACTTTCACAAGATCACTTTCACATGTATTAACAATATATACGAGTATTATTTGTTAAAATTGTATGCTCTTATTTTCAGAGAAAAAAAAATTCACATACACGCTATTCATTCAATCAGAAAACAAAAAAATTGTATGATGTGATAGATAATAGCCATATATTCACATATGTTTGGCAACATATTATTTTTAATTAATCATGAATGGAACAAGCATATGATTTTATCAAATAATCACATAGAATATTAAAAAAATATGCTATTCACGATTAAAAAATACGCAGCGGAAAAAAATGATTGAGTACCTACCTCAATTCCAGCCTCAGAATATGTAAGGCTCTGATGCCAATGAAGGATTCTTTTTGATTGGAGATCGTACCTTTGAATCCGATCCACACGCACGAACGAACTGTTGATCGCTCCTCTGAATCCGATCCACACGCAGGGATGAACTACTCTTACGCTTACCAAGCCACCGGTGTTGGAGCTTGGATGATGAACACCACGGATCACCCGCTCAAGAGAAAAAAAGGGAGAGAAAGAGTCGCTTAGGTCAGAGAGAATTTGTGTGCTTTCACTCTTGTGTGTGTCAACTAATGAATAGTAGCCCCTTTAAATAGAAAAACTAATGACTATTTAATGGGCCGGGCCCACTAGGCCCATTAGGTCCATTAACCCCATTAAAAGGGCGGACCTTTTTCCAACATTGATAATACCCAGATTAAATGTAACCCTTTTTGTTTTGCTTTCCTTGAATTGCACTTTTTATTAATTGCATATATTTTTTCCGCCATGATGAACAAAATTAAATATTTTCAATACAAATCTAATTTTAATCAAGCATTATATGGGACAATCATGATAAAAGAATCAAACAATGTTGAAATGATATCAAACAATAAGCAACAGTCAAATGCAATAAATGACAGAATAAAATGCATTGAAAACCAATTTACCCCACAACTGCACACAAATCATGTTGGCAGAATCCAATACATTAAACATCTATTTTATTGTTTAGTAATTGAAATTGCTTGAGGAAATTAATTGGAAATGTTTTCAATTATTTTTATGAAGTACATGTATGTTATTGCATTCATCATTAAGTTTTCTTCTATTATTTGTTTTTAATTCATGATATATATTTAAATTGGTGTAAGTCCACATGGTCTTAGAAGGAGAGATATTACTTTGAATTTTTCATAAGATAATTGAGCATTTATGCATTTTTGTCATGGTTTTTAATGCGTCTGGTTTGGTTCTTTAATTATTGGATCAATAATTTTATGGGCGAAGGCCCAAAAATGATATATAACTATTGGCCAAGGAACAAAAGTAATACATAACTATTTTGAGGTACATCAATGATACCTAACTTTTACTTGGGATCAAAAATGATATTTTCACTAATATGACAATAAAATTGGACATGAAAAGTCCAAAATGCCCCAATAAATAAAATAAAGGGCGAAGGCCCAAAAATGATACATAACTATTGGCCAAGGAACAAAAGTAATACATAACTATTCTGAGGTACATGAAAAGTCCAAAATGCCCTAATAAATAAAATAAAATAAAACATAGGATTAAACCAACTGGTGTGGTTCTGCTGTAAGTTTGGTGCTCAAATTGAGAACTTTAATATAAAAAATGTTACTTCTTGGTGGCTTTTGATATCAATCTGGTTAGTTTGCTCTTCCTAATAAAGATTTTTTCACCACATCTCTTACTCTCTCTCTCGCTCTCTCTCTCTCTTTCATCCCATCATCTTTTCTCTTCCTCTCTTAGAAACCAGCAGCGACATATGGTGGCAGAGAACGGTGAAGCCCAAGGTGAAGCCGCAGCCACGACTAGACCAGATTCCCCTTCGCCCACCCCAGCGAGAAGGCCCGTCGCCGCGACCCCACCCCTTCCACTACTCCGGCTATGTCTTCTTCGTCTTCCCCTAATTCCTCCTCTCCGTCCAGTTTGGTTTGTGACAGAGATGACTTCTATTTTTTTAATATATTCCTTAATAAATAAAATCATTTATCCACCTTAAATAATTATTTCCAACTCATACTCTCCAGTCATAAGCCACATGACAAAAACTAACAGAATTAGTGCCACGTAATCATATTTAACTCTGTTAATGTCATATGTTGGTCCTTTTAAATTTATAGGGACTAACTCTATTAAATGGAGGAAATTATAGGGATTAAAACCTTAGCTTTAAAACTATAGGGACCAAAACCCAAATTGAGGGAAACTATTGAAAGTAATGGATGCACAAGAGGGGGGGGGGGTGAATTGTGCTTCAAAAATAAGTGCTCAAATAAAACCAACACAAGAGTTATACTGGTTCGGTCTACCTGACCTACGTCCAGTCCTCAACCACCCAGGCCGAGTTCCACTATATCTCAGGTTTTAAATCGGGTTCACCTGAAACCTTACAACCGCAAGTTTTGCACGGGATCACTTGCAACCTTACAACCACAAGTTTCACAAGGCTCACTTGCAACCTTTCTAACTAGCTCCCCCTTACACCTAGCAAGGGTTCAACCTTTACAAAGAAAGGATTTTTCTAACTAAGTTCTCTCAAAGAACGGATGGTGTTACACACTTAAGTACAATCAATGCTCTTATAACAAGAAGAGACTTAACAACAATGAGTACAGAATATGTAGATGAAAAGATCACTCAAAGTGTTAAATGCTCTTTTCTTTTCTGGGCAGCTTTGAATGCTTGAAGATGTTCTTAGTTTCTCGCTCTAACTTCTCTCAAGAATATTCAAAGATAATTGTTAGCTTCATAAATGAAGTTGAGCTCCTTTATATAGTCTTCAGGCAATCTGACTCTTGGTAGGTGGGAGAGCCGTTTGAATATGGCCGTTTTTCCCATGTTACCGTTTGCCCAATAAATGCTTCATCAATGCATAGCAGGGTTGACTTGCTTTATCTCTGAAAAGTAGTCCTGACACCTCTGCTCTGACAAAAGCATTCTGACACTGCAACTTCTGACATTCTGATTGCTTGCGGAAGCAGATTCACATCCGGAAGCAATTCTACTGAGTGTGCTGCACTGAGTGTTAGTCTAACAGTATAAACATATAGTTACATGCAGTGGGAGTGTTCTTAGCCTAAGTGGTCTTCCTTGTATCCGGAAGCACTTCTACATCCGGAAGTAGATCCACTGGATGAAGGATTTTGTTCACTATTGCTCACTCTTGCTCAGTGTTAGTTCAATCCAACAGCCAGCGCTAGTCATTTAGCTATCGGAAGCAATTCTACTGGACGTGGCTTATTTTCACTGACGCTCAGTGTCATTGTATTAGAACAGCCAGCGCCAGTCTAAATCTAACAGGAAGCAAGTTCACTTCCGGTTGGAACTTAGCTTAGTCTTAAGGTTTTGTATTTTTAATGCTCATGGACTAAGTTATTTCCCTAGTGAATTACTTGCTGCCGCTGGGGGATGAAACATTCATCCGCGAGCGCAAGTCTTAGTCTATCCGGAAGTAAGTCCACATCCGGTTGCACTCTTACTTGGAATTCTATGTTCACCTATTGCTTTCTAAGTTCTTTCATATTTTAGTCTTCATCAAAACTTAAGATTCTAACATTCTCCCCCTTTTTGATGATGACAAACTCAGTTTTATTGATCAAGTTTATATGAAAGAGTTAGCAGAAGAATAAAAGCAATAGATAAGAACAAATAACTTAGACAATATTATTAATGAGCAGAGATTACACGTTAGAGAATACAGGCAAAACATATACAGGTAATTATCAAATACAAATAATCTTCATTAAGTAAGAATGAGAGATGCATGAAAAACAAGGTAAAATTTCTAAGTCAAAAGGTTTTTGGATTGGGGGTTTTGTTTTGGATTGGGGGTCTAGAGTTGGTGTCTCTTTTTCCTCTCCCTCTCCCTCTGTCTCTCTTCACTCTCTTTCTGGAGTCTGGCTACCTCAGCCTCATGCACATTCCGGTCTATCTGGGCAATGATATTCTGAAGCTCTTCTTCCTCTCTTTCTCTTCTGAGCCTCTCTGATTCAATAGACTCCTCGAATGCCCTTTTCATGTTTTCTACTTCTTCATACCCAGGGAACCCTGTAGCATCATCAAAGTAGGCGACCTCTCCATTGGGGTAGTGGACAGCCCGAATTTTCACATTCCAAACTGGGAAGTTGGGATCATCCTCAACTTCCTGGGCTTTCCTCTTCCCTTTCCCTTTACCCTTCTTCCCTTTGCTCTTGCTTATTGACGGAGTGGGCTGGGCACTTGCTCTGTCAGCATCGAGGCAGGCCATCTGACCAAAAGATAATTTGTCTGTGAATCCAAACTTCTCGAATTCCTCAGGAGTCATGTCTTCAATTTCCAACTTAATTTCCTTCAGAATTGGAGCTGCTTGAACCACTGGGATTTCTTGCTCAACCTGGGCAGATGAAGTTCCTTGCTCAGGCTGGTCAGATGGAGTCTCTTCCTCAGCCTCAGTAGATTCAGTGGAGGCAATGTCCTTCTTGGCACGCTTCCTAGCAACGGCCTTCTTTCTAGACTCACTGAATGTGACTGCTGGCTCAGATGAGGGAGGAGGTCCAGATGATTGCTCAGACTCTTGCCCAGAGACTGCAGGAATTGGCTTGGCTATCACAATAGGAGGATGGTTATCTCTCTTCAGCCCCCACTTCATCATAATTTCCTCCAATATAATTCTTCTTTGCTCAGTTGTAGAAGGCTCTGATGATGAAGAGGCTGGTTGCGGATTATCGTCATTGTGCTCAACCATAACCATGTCCAATTGTGGTCCTTGCTCAGCCGTTCTCTTCTGCTGCATGAACCGGATGACTTCTCCTCTTATTAGGCTCTCAGCACCACCCAACCTTTGGGATTCCATGGCACGGCGAAGGGCAGCCGCGATGTCTTCATCAACCCAAAGTGATGGCTGTCTGAGAACATCCCTGGTGTCCATGGATAAGCGAAGTGCGGACATCATATCTCTCCCCCTTTTGTCATCATCAACAAGGGCGAGGGCCAGGGATGGAGTGGATGAAGAGGAAGGTGGAGGTTCAGGGCCAAATCGTCTTGGAGGTGTGGAGTCTGGGGAGGAGGTAGAGAGGTTAGTTTCTGGGGATGAGGTAGAGTCGGGGAACCAACTGGGATTCACAAAGAGACCTTCAAATGGGTAGGTGGAGGAATATTCAGTGAAGGTAGTGGTAGAGTGTGGGGTAAATGGTCGAAAGGGCTCGTCAGTGATTGGCTGAAGGCGGGGGTAGTCTCTTAGGTATATGTGGCTGAGGGGGTGAATGGCGGTTTGGAAACCAAGGTGGTCGGCCAAGGGGTTGGATCTAGGTCTAGAGTTGGGATTGGTAAGGGCAGGTGATGTTTCAGCAGAGAGATTGAGAGGTGAGCGAGTAGGTGCGTTGGGGCGAGTGGGTGAGGGAAGTGTAGATGGGGAGTTTATATGAGATTGGCTAGGAGAGTGTTGAGGTGAGTCTTGGGTTTGCTGGTCATGATTAGGTGAAGGTTGGGATTGGTGGTCATTGTTGGGGGAGGAGTGAGGTTGTTGGTCATTTTGTGGAGGTGGCTGTGGTTGTTGGGTGTTGGGAGGAGGAGGGGGGGGGGAAGTTGAGGGTGATTAGGAGGAGGAGGAGGATTTTGAGGAGGAGGTGGTGGTAGGTTACCTTGTTGTGGTTGGGGAATTTGTAGGTGCTGGAGAATGAGATCTAGTTTTGCATCCACCCTGGCAAGCTGATTTTCGACCTCGCCAACTCTGTCCTCAAGCCGCTGGATCCGCTCCCCTTGCTGCTGGAACCCAGCATCACAATCATTTCTTAGTGGGGCTACAAAGGACTCAGAGAGTTGAAGGAGAATCTCATCCTTCATCTCTTGAGCGAATGCCTTCACAGTCGCTGGCACTCTTGCAGCACGACTTGGCCCAGCATGGGAATCAACTTCCTGATCCCCTGCACCAGATGTAGAGGGGACAGAGGTTCCAGAGGCACTACCCGCCTGTGATCCTGAGCGAGTGGGCTTAGCAGGCTTCAGGTACCTGATGCCCATCTTCCCGATGTTGGTTGCTCCCACAGGTTTACACTTGACATTCTCTTCCTCCACAGCAGATGTGGCCTTGATCAGATGCTTCTCAAGGAGGAAGGCAATGATGGTGGGATAGGGAAGATAGCCAGACTTGTCATTAGTCAACCATCGCTGAAGCTCAAGACAGATCAACTGGCCAGGGTTGATAGGCTGGTGTGAGAGAATTCTGGGGAACCACGGATTGTCTATTAGAGTGAACTCGTTGAAGTTACCCCCTTTGTGTGTCATCATTCGGGAGTAGACATAATACAAGATTCTGTTGGAGTCAGACATCTTGGACATCTTTTTCCCTTTGGTGCCATACAACTTCTCGAGATCCTCCTGGCTGTATTTTAGTGACTCAGGATATAGCCACTTATTCATGTTCTCGTCTGTGATCCCCATCAACTCATTCAATGTCCTCCAGGTGAACCTGAAGGTTCTCCCCCTTACAGTGGCAGTGAAGGAGAGTTTGTGGATTTGCTCCTTCCCATCAACCTTCTTGAACTTAGCCTTGCCAGTGAGGGATTGACAGAATACTCGCAAGACGTTGACGTTGTAGTCCTGGTTGATCCCCAGCCAAGGCATGTACCTCTCTAGGTAAGGGCGCAGGTGAGGAAACCCTAGTTCGTCAATCTTCTTCAGATCGATGAATAACCCATGGTTGAAGATTGGAATGGACGTCTCAAACTTGGCGGCAACAGTTTCCAATGCCCCATCTCTATAAACAGTAGGGTCATCTTCTTCAACCCTCTGCCTCTTGGAAGAAGGCTCTTCAGCAAATTGAACCTTCTTCTTCTTCCCTTTTCTCTGGGCTTCCCTCTCTTGCTCATGCCCAGAAACCACTGACTGTTCTGCCACTCGACCAGAAGTTCCAGGCTGATTCTGAGTGAGTTCATCCTGTCCCTGGGTTTGCCCAGAAACTTCACGGTGTCCATCATGCTGTTCATCATTTTGCCCAGATTTCCCAGAACGTTCATGTCGAGATTTCCCAGATTTCGACTTGTGTTTCTTGGATGAAGAAGTTTTCTGTGTAACTGGGATGGTTTCATGAGATCCGGCCATTTTGTGTGGGTTGGTGGTAAAATGAGATGAAATGCGAAAATATGTATGAAAGAAATGAAGAACACAGATGAAGATGAAGAATGTGTTCAGAGAGAATGTGGGTGAAAGTTGGTGAAAGTAAAAAGTGAAAGTGAAAAATGACATCCTATTTATAGGCAAAGTTACTGAGGGTTAAAATGGTCATATATTTTCAAATGAAACCAAACGTTTGCACATTGGGTAACGTAAAAATTTTAATTGAAACGGCGCACCTTATGACATGTGTCGCTTCACCTTATCAGAGAAGGCACACCTTCTCATAGAAGGAGTTGAAACGTTTCTGAAGTGACGTGTCTCTTGGACTGGTGCTGGCGCTCTCTTGGTTTCATCATCCAGTGTCAGCGAATGATCATCCGGAAGTGGTTTTGCTTCCGGTTGCAATTGCTTAAGATTTAACATTGAGAACCTGCAAAAGCACATATTGGCACTCCGATGCCTAAGTTAGTATTGTTGTCAGTTTTAAAACAATCAAGTATAATAAATAGAATTTACACCTCATTTGGGTTTACCATTCCCAAATCACCTCTTATGAAAGTAAATTGGTCAACCCCTAGAGGCTTGGTGAAGATGTCAGCAAGCTGTTGTTGTGTGGGGACAAATTGCACTTTGACATCCTTCTTTTGAACATGGTCTCTGATGAAGTGATGTCTGACATCAATGTGCTTTGTCCTAGTGTGCTGAACCGGATTCTTGGCTAGGCTGATTGTGCTTGTGTTGTCACAGAGGATGGGTGCCTCAGGGAATTCCAAGCCAAGATCTCTCAATTGGTTCTTCAGCCACAGCACTTGCGCACAACAGCTTGCAGCAGCAATATATTCTGCCTCAGTGGATGACAAAGACACACAGGTTTGCTTCTTGCTAGCCCAAGACACCAGACAACCACCAAGGAAGGCGCATTGTCCACTGGTGCTCTTTCTATCAGTCTTGTAACCTGCATGGTCAGAGTCAGAGTAAGCCCACAAGAACTCTTGGTTACCTCTGGGATACCAGAGACCAAGTTCCTGTGTTCCCTCAAGGTATCTCAAAATACGTTTAACACATGTTAAGTGTGACTCCTTGAGGTTGGCTTGAAACCTAGCACACATGCCTACACTAAATTGAATGTCAGGCCTGCTTGCCGTTAAGTATAGGAGGGAACCTATCATTCCTCTATACATGGGCAGGCTGACAGATTTACCCTTTGCGTCAGCATCAAGTGCGGCAGTGGTGCTCATGGGAGTATCATACTCTTTGCATTCATCCATCCCAAACTTTTTGAGTAGCTCTCTGCAGTATTTGGCTTGGGAGATGAATATTCCATTCTTCTTCTGTTTAATTTGCAGGCCTAGGAAGAACGTTAGTTCTCCCATCATTGACATTTCAAACTCACCCTGCATAGTCTTAGAGAAATCCTCACAAAGCTCTTCGTTAGTTGCCCCAAAGATAATATCATCAACATAAATTTGGACAATTAACATATCTCTATCTTTGTGAAGGATAAACAGTGTATTATCAAGTTTGCCTCTTGAGAAACCCTTGCCCAGCAAGAAGCTGCTGAGTCTCTCATACCAAGCTCTAGGAGCTTGTTTGAGGCCATACAAGGCTTTCTTTAATCTATATACATGTCTTGGATGTTTGTGATCTTCGAAGCCAGGAGGTTGTTCTACATATACCTCTTCTTTAATATAACCATTAAGAAAGGCACTCTTCACATCCATTTGATATAATCTAAAGCCTTTCATGGATGCAAAGGCTAGAAGAATTCTTATTGCTTCAAGTCTAGCAACTGGAGCAAAAGTTTCTTCATAGTCAATCCCTTCTTCTTGATTATATCCTTTGGCTACTAATCTGGCTTTGTTTCTTGTAATTTGACCTGTCTCATCCAGTTTGTTTTTAAAGACCCATTTGGTCCCTACTATAGATTGATGAGACGGCCTAGGGACTAGTTCCCAGACTTGGCTTCTTTCAAATTGATTTAGCTCTTCCTGCATGGCAATAATCCAGTCGCAGTCCTCAAGAGCTTGTTCAACTGAAGTTGGTTCTATTTGTGATAAAAATGCTCCAAACTCAACTTCATTTTGAACTTGCCTTCTGGTCCTGACACCAGAAGAAACATCACCAAGCACTTGATCAAGAGGATGATCTCTGTGATGTCTCCTAGCTATTGGCAACTGTGCCTCATCAGGCACGGTCTGCACTCTAGGTTCATTACTGAGTTCATCTTCTTCTTTAGGATTGCTTGCTGGTGTTTCTTTTGGTGGTGAAGATGATGGTAGTTTTGGAAGATTAAGTATTTCATCATCTCCTGTGGATTGTCCCCATGCAGGAGTTTCATCAAATACAACATGCATTGACTCTTCTACAACTCTAGTTCTCATGTTGTATATTCTATATGCCTTACTCCTAAGGGAATATCCTATGAATATGCCTACATCAGCCTTTGGATCAAATTTACCTAGGTTTACCTTTCCATTGTTGTGTACATAGCATTTTGACCCAAAAATTCTGAGATGGCTGTTGTTGGGCTTCCTTCCTTTGTATAGCTCATATGGAGTCTTGTCTAAGCCCTTGCGAACATAAGCTCTGTTTGAGATGTAGCATGCAGTGCTCATAGCATCCGCCCAGAATACTTGAGAAACCTCTTTCTCATTGAGCATGCTTCTGGCCATCTCAGTCAGAACCCTGTTCTTTCTTTCAACCACTCCATTTTGCTGAGGGGTCCTAGGAGCTGAGAAGTTGTGTTCAATACCATTTTGCTCGCATAGCTCTGAGAAGCTATGGTTCTCAAACTCTCCTCCATGGTCTGTCCTTATGGCTGTGATTTTGAGTTCTCTTTCATTCTGCACTTTCTTAGCCAGGACAACAAAAGCATCAAAAGTATCTTGCTTAGAGGCAAGAAACATAGTCCAGGTGAACCTTGAATAGTCATCCACCACCACTAGAGCATACAGGTTTCCACCCAAGCTCTTCACTCTCGCTGGCCCAACCAAATCCATATGGATTAGTTCTAAGGGCCTGCTGGTGGAGACTCTCTTCTTGGTTTTAAATGAGGACTTTGTTTGCTTCCCTCGTTGGCAGGATTCACAGATAAAATCATGCTTTACTTTAAAGGATGGAATACCTATAGCTAGCTCCTTTTTAATTAGCATATCAAGTTGAGTAAAATTAACATGAGCTAACCTCTTATGCCAAAGCCAACTGTTCTCATCACTAGATATTAGACATTTTTCTTCCAGTTGTTGACACAAGTCCAGAGTATATAGGTTTCCATTTCTGTTTGCCTTAAGTTTGCATTTTAAATTGGCCTTGTCTAAATTTAGATCCTGCTTATCAACTATTATGCACTCATGTGAATCAAAAATTACCCAATTTCCTTTGTCTGTGCTCTGGCTCACGCTAAGCAGGTTGTGACAGAGACCGTCCACCAGATAGACATCTTTTACTGGTCCGACTTCTCCAACTCCAGTGATCTTTCCACTTTGATTTCCTCCAAAGGTTACAGTGGCTCCGTCTTTGATCACCAGAGATTTGAACTTGTCTCTGTCTCCAGTCATATGCCTCGAGCATCCGCTATCGATATACCATTTTCTGTTCTTGGATGCCTTGAGACACACCTGAAAGAATCAAGTAAGCTTAGGTACCCATCCTTTCTTGGGTCCTCTGTCATTAGTTTTCAGTGCCCTTGGTCTAGTGTCAGTCTTGACCTTGGGCTTTTGATTATTCAGTGCCTCCGGCCTAGTTCTGGCTCTAGGCTCTTGGGTTTTCCCTGTGGATTGTTTCCAGACTCGGGATCCTTGTCCTTCCTTGATTTCCTTCACAGGGAGAGGATCCTTTGTAGCCTGGGTTCCTTTAGGGACCCATTTGTAAGAGCTACTTGCTCCATGCTTCTTGGCATTACAGGTGGACGTGGAGTGTCCTTTCCTGTTGCAATAGTTACAGAAGCTGTAGGGTGAGGAGCTGTGACTAGAGGCTTTGTGGAAGAATTTTAAGTAGGGCTTCACTTTTGGTTCCACCCACTTTTTCCCTCTAGGAGTATATCCTAAGCCAGTCCTATCCCTATATGCCCTTTGACTCATTAAAATGATATTCAACATTTCTGACCCATTTGTAAATTTCTGCAGGGCATTTTGCAGCTTGTCTTTCTCAGCTGAGATTTTGCTGCAATTAGAACAGTTCTCAAGTGTTGGGGCTTCGGGTTCTGCTTGTGGAGAACCCTTCCCATCCGCTACTGGAAGCTTTCTAGCTTCCGCTAGCTCTTCACTCAGTGAGTCCACCTTGGACTCAAGTGATTCCTTTTTAGTTTTAACACTTTATAGGCTTTACACAATCGAGAGAATTCGTCGTGAACCTCATTGTAAGCCTCTTGCAATTCAGAGAAAGTTACCTCATTGTCTTCGTGGGTGAGGTCCAGATCTGAAGATGCTTCCTCATCATCTTCTTTGGCTACCAGGCAGAGGTTGGCAACTTCTTCCTCATCACTTGCTTCATCATCTGAGCTATTCACCCAGATAGAGGAAACAAAGGTCTTTCTTTTATCTTTGCCTTTTGACTTCTGCAGGCTGGGACACTCAGCCTTGAAGTGGCCAGGCTTCTTACATTCAAAGCACACAGGGGCCTTTTCCTTCTTGTATCCCTTCCTCTGGCTGGAGTCGCCTTTTTGAAAGCCTCCTTTCTTTCTGAAGAACTTTCTGAATTTTCTCACCATCATGGCCATCTCCTCATCGTCCATCTCCTCCTCATCATCCTCATCATCATCACTAATCTCCTTGCTGGGAGCAACAAGGGCAAGATTCTTGGCTTTGGATGAGGCTTGAGGAGCTCTCTGAGCCAGCAGGGTAGGTTCATACTCGGCAAGAGAACCAAATAGTGCAGTTATGGAGCTGGTTGATTCTCCTTGGACTTCCTGCAAGATGGTTACTTTGGTGATCCAATCACCTTTCAAGATCTTTAGGATCTTGCTGACTTGCTCTCTTTCAGGTATGTCCTTACCCAGCGAGGCCAAATTATTGATGAGGTGAGTGAACCTGAGCTCCAGCTCTCTGATTGGCTCAGTTGGACTTAGCATGGCGAACTTGTGAAATTCCTCCACCAGCATCTCAATTCGTCTTGCTTTCACTCCCTTGGTTCCAGAGTGAGCAGCCTCGAGTGCCTCCCACATATCCTTAGCATTCTTGTGGTGGCTGATCCTATGAAACTCCTTAGGACTGAGAGCACACTGAATGTAGTGCATGACCCTAAAGTTTAGTTGGACTAGAGCATAGTCCTCACTGGTGTACCTGGATCGCTGCTTTGCAAAACCATCATCGTCTAGGGGAGTGTGATCTCCTCGTTCGATTACATCCCAGAGTCTGAGGTCACTTGAATTGATATAAGTCTCCATTCGAAATTTCCAGAATGGATAGTTGTACCCATCAAAGCCTGGAGGCTTGTTGGGCTGAATAGAGACGTCTGGTAGAGAGTAGTCAGTATCCATTACAAGATCTTTGCTTTCTGGATTCGTTGGAATCTAGTGAGAAAGACCTGCTCTGATACCAAATGAAAGTAATGGATGCACAAGAGGGGGGGGGGTGAATTGTGCTTCAAAAATAAGTGCTCAAATAAAACCAACACAAGAGTTATACTGGTTCGGTCTACCTGACCTACGTCCAGTCCTCAACCACCCAGGCCGAGTTCCACTATATCTCAGGTTTTAAATCGGGTTCACCTGAAACCTTACAACCGCAAGTTTTGCACGGGATCACTTGCAACCTTACAACCACAAGTTTCACAAGGCTCACTTGCAACCTTTCTAACTAGCTCCCCCTTACACCTAGCAAGGGTTCAACCTTTACAAAGAAAGGATTTTTCTAACTAAGTTCTCTCAAAGAACGGATGGTGTTACACACTTAAGTACAATCAATGCTCTTATAACAAGAAGAGACTTAACAACAATGAGTACAGAATATGTAGATGAAAAGATCACTCAAAGTGTTAAATGCTCTTTTCTTTTCTGGGCAGCTTTGAATGCTTGAAGATGTTCTTAGTTTCTCGCTCTAACTTCTCTCAAGAATATTCAAAGATAATTGTTAGCTTCATAAATGAAGTTGAGCTCCTTTATATAGTCTTCAGGCAATCTGACTCTTGGTAGGTGGGAGAGCCGTTTGAATATGGCCGTTTTTCCCATGTTACCGTTTGCCCAATAAATGCTTCATCAATGCATAGCAGGGTTGACTTGCTTTATCTCTGAAAAGTAGTCCTGACACCTCTGCTCTGACAAAAGCATTCTGACACTGCAACTTCTGACATTCTGATTGCTTGCGGAAGCAGATTCACATCCGGAAGCAATTCTACTGAGTGTGCTGCACTGAGTGTTAGTCTAACAGTATAAACATATAGTTACATGCAGTGGGAGTGTTCTTAGCCTAAGTGGTCTTCCTTGTATCCGGAAGCACTTCTACATCCGGAAGTAGATCCACTGGATGAAGGATTTTGTTCACTATTGCTCACTCTTGCTCAGTGTTAGTTCAATCCAACAGCCAGCGCTAGTCACTTAGCTATCGGAAGCAATTCTACTGGACGTGGCTTATTTTCACTGACGCTCAGTGTCATTGTATTAGAACAGCCAGCGCCAGTCTCAATCTAACAGGAAGCAAGTTCACTTCCGGTTGGAACTTAGCTTAGTCTTAAGGTTTTGTATTTTTAATGCTCATGGACTAAGTTATTTCCCTAGTGAATTACTTGCTGCCGCTGGGGGATGAAACATTTATCCGCGAGCGCAAGTCTTAGTCTATCCGGAAGTAAGTCCACATCCGGTTGCACTCTTACTTGGAATTCTATGTTCACCTATTGCTTTATAAGTTCTTTCATATTTTAGTCTTCATCAAAACTTAAGATTCTAACAACTATAGGACCAAAAGTTGGTTTAACCCTATGTTTTATTTTATTTTATTTATTAGGGCATTTTGGACTTTTCATGTACCTCAGAATAGTTATGTATTACTTTTGTTCCTTGACCAATAGTTATGTATCATTTTTGGGCCTTCGCCCTTTATTTTATTTATTCGGGCATTTTGGACTTTTCATGTCCAATTTTATTGTCATATTAGTGAAAATATCATTTTTGATCCCAAGTAAAAGTTAGGTATCATTGATGTACCTGAGAATAGTTATGTATTACTTTTGTTCCTTGGTCAATAATTATGTATCATTTTTGGGCCTTCGCACTAATTTTATTAAAATAATTGATCCCTATATGCTCAAATGTGTCCTTTTTTATTGAACTTGTTTAATTATTGCATCAGTAATTATATATTTTTTGTGGGAATCTCATATAGTTAAAAAGACATTCAAATGTTTATTGTATTTGTTTCACATTTTAATGTAAAAATATTTGAATTTCCATAAATTGATGCAAAATGATCCTATAAGTAAACAATAAATACCATGAAAGAATAAAAATCATTAAACACCAATATTCGATTATACATCACACTAATGAAAAATGAAAGAATTCAAGCCATACAAAAAAGAAATATTTCCGATGCACATAACAATATTGTGTTTTATCATGAAAAAATCAATTTATGGTCATGAAACAAATATAACAAGATCGTGAATCATTGTTGGGAAAAACAATTTATATTTCTAAAATTTAGCATAATATATTAAAAGCTAGTTGAAATTAAAAAAAGGTGATGACCCTAATTTGCCCTCCAAGTAACTAACTACCCTTGACCACTAGCCACCTTAAACTAACAATAGGCTCAGATTCACCCCCAAAAGTAACAAAAAAGTTTCAATTATATCCTCAGCTGATGGTCAATTACATTTGATCGTCAAGCAACTTTGCGAAATTGCATATAAGCCTCATATAATTTGCTTATTTACATTTCCCTTTCTTCTTCCTCACACTTCTTACTTTCTCACTCTTCACTTTCACTCTCACTCTCCTCACCACCACCACCATACCTCCACCACCTCCGCCGCGCCGCCTCACCACCGTCCTTTTCCATCTTCAACCATACCCACAATTCATCACCATCTTTTAATGCAAGCACAAAACTACAATAAGAGTAACAACAACAATATGAGAGTATACCAACCCCACTGTCCAGATATGAAGAAGAAGTATGAAGAAGAAGAAGATAAGGATGTGAAATGGGAAGGTGAAAGTCGCCATGAGCACCCCAAAATCATACTCCCAGTCGTCCACGCCTCTGGCGACGGTGAAAGCCGCCGTGAGCGACCTAAAACCTTCACCGCACCTTCCATTTCCGTGGTTTCCGTCCCCTCCTCCTCTCTAATCTTTAAATCACAGTAGCACCTTCCAATTCCTAACCGAGACTGTGGTGACGTGAAGGTGGTGACGCGAAGGCGACAATGGACTGAGCCTGTAGCCGGCAGTGGTTATGGAAAGAAATGAGATGGTGGTAGGTTGGTGAAATGGAGGGGTTCGACCGAGTGGTGTAACTGGTGAGCTTGGTGGTGAGATTGGGGGCAATAGTGGTTAGCACGGTCGCCAATTGTGGCTAATATGACAGGGTTTGGTGGCCGACGATGGTGTGGAGGACTGGGGAGGAGATTGGAGGCCGAGGATGTGATGAGAGTGACGGTGAAGAAGAGGAATGATTAGGCTGCAATGGCAAAGGGAGGAGAAATATAAATAAGAATAATATATGGGTTTAATTTGCAATTTTACAAAGTTTTTAAAATGTCAAACGTCATTGACCGTCAGCTTGGGGTATATTGATCTCTTTTGGTTACTTTGGGCGCGAATTCGAGCCTTTTTTTAGTTTATGTTGCCGAGTGATCCGAGATGGTTACTGGAGAGCAAGTTAGAGTCATTACCCGTAAAACAAATTACATAGAAAAAACATAATTAATTTCAAACTTACGATGCAATCTTTATACATCATTAATAAATTTCTAAAGAAAATGGGTATTCAATTCCTTTAAAAACATTTATTTCTCAAAAATTATTGATAAGTATTCTTGATTTATTAATGGCACCATTAAATCATAAATTATTTAATTATTAATACGGGTTAAATATTATTCTCTCAATAAACTATTTCAAAGTATCAATTTAACCAATGAACAAAATAAAAGGATCATATATTCATATTGGCCAACTTAGGATCAATATAATTAATTTGTGAAAAGTCTATCTTACCCTCATTAAGTAATAGACCCCTCTATCCATGAGCTTCTCCATCTCCTCCCTATTCCTAATCTCACCCCCCAATCACATCATTGAAACTTACCCCCTCCTTGACTTGAGCTCTCAATTTCATTTCCATTTTTCGTTTGACTTGAGCTTTCCACCCTTTGTGGTCACAGGCCGGTGTTCCCCATTCTCTTCTAAAAAGATACATTGTGGCTAATTTAATTATGATTAAAGGCTCCCATATGCCAGTTTCTGGAACGGAACGAAGGAATAAAATAGAGAAGGTAATTTAAGTTACTTCAAGCACAATTGTTTTCCATATTGATTCAATGGGTTGGACAAAACTCTAACAAAAATTTTCAAGCTTCCATGGTTTTGATTCGGTGCCCATGAAGGCGACTTCATGAGAACTACAGAGAAGCTGAAAATGGTGGAACTACAAATAGATGATGACATGACATATGGGTATGAGGTGACTGACTATGTGGCATGACATGTGGGATGTTTGACCAACTTAACGGTCAAAATTAACTTTGGGTGATTGCAGGGAAAAATTGATCCATTTTGCAAACTTTAGAGACAAAATTGATCCTAAAAAAACTTAAGGGGCAAATTTGATCCTTGATGAAAACTTCCGGGGTAAATTTGATCTTTTTAACTCATTATAAAAATGATATCTACAACATTAAACAAAAGGAATCGGTGGAAAGGCAAGAAATCAACATTTAACATCAATTTTCCTCATCATTGCTCTATATAAATTTCAAAGGCAATTTAAAATTCAAATTTTCCCCAAAAAGGTTGTCTAATTAATCAATTGTATGATATGTGAATCGATTCTAAAATGGAATTTGAGCGTAGGTCAATTATGACATAGGCATCAGGTTTAAATTGCTTCATGTCACAGTTAATGCATGGATTGAGTTACTCAAGTTACATATTGCTCACATTTAAGTATTTTTTGAAAGAGGGAATGATTGATCTGGAGGCATTTAGCGTTAGTATGATTTGATTGAAATGATTGATGAATTGTTGGGTCATTAATGAATGAGCGCATAATCAAGTGATTTGGAATGACGCAACGTATAACACAATGACTATGGCAAAATGTATGAGCGAAGGATCGATGATATTCTGGAGCTGAAAATCAGGACCGTCTATTCATGATCGTAGACATGTGGACTAATACAATGATGACGAATTGCAAATGACAACCAAGCTACAAAACTTAAAAAATATATAGTTGATTGTCTACCATAGATTGCCTTCCATTGGGAACATACCTATTCTTGATAAAAACAATAAATCTATGGACCCTATTTGCTTTAATAATATGATCTCCTAATCTGATATTCATAACATTGCGAACACGTCTGTTAAGTTGAAAACATACCTAACCATAAACCAAAGTTTCCACCTTTGATTTTAGTGAATATTCAAAAATCCCCACATTTGATCTGAATCATTAAATGCCTCAACTTTATTAATTTTGTCAAATTCTTATCAATTCATTACAACTTTTTGAGCGCTATATATAATTAACTTGTATATGTAAACATCCCCCAAGATATCAAAATCACAAAATAATAAATAAATTTTGATAGGAGTTGCATTCTCGTGATCAACAGTGGAATGGCTAAAATTATTTCTTCGACATATGTTTTGTTGTGTGTCCTCATCATTTCAGGTTAGGTTCAAGCACTTGAATAATATAGCTATCCCTCCGGTGCTATACATAAAATCTGCAGTTTTTATATGGCCTTATTAATGTGCTCATTGCGATGAAATATATATGTGTCATCCAAGTATAGTTTCAACACTAGAGATTTAAAGTTTTCAATTGCTATGTTTTGAATATAACAAATTGATAAATTGAATATTGGAGGTTACTAGCTAGATCACTTTTATTTGAAATTATGTACATATTAAATTAACTTTTTAATAAAAATATTATTTCAAAAGAACTAAATATAGACTATCCAAAACATAAATTATTTTTTTCAAAAACAATTCTTATAATTTTATAAATATATTTTTAATGGGAATTCCTGGCAAAAAAATAATTTTTAAAGGGAATAAATCCCGAAACACAATGCTCTTTTAAAATGAATAATCCATATTAGGTGTGAATGGACTATATCTGATGAGGTTTAATTGCTCAGAACTTTATTAATAATCCAAACAACTTTATTAAGTAGTGGTTGACACTTAAAATAAAAGATGCTATGTGTATAATTTGAATAAAACAAATACACAAGTCTGTTTGGTTCAAATGATGGATGGTAACTTCTATGTTTTAGGAGGTAATACATATTTAACTAGTATAGCACTAAAATAATTCTCAAAATCTCACAGTTAAACCCAATTGTGACCACCAAAAGATTTTATGTGTGACAATTTGTTACATAAAGAGTTGTACGTAGGAGTATGTTGTATTGATTTGTATTTTGATTGATCTTTTCAGGTACGATAGCTACAAGTGCAAAGGTTTCCAAGACTTGCGTTGACATAATATATATAGATAGAGGGAATTGCGTGAAGGACGAGTGTGCTCAGAGATGCATCCAGAAGCATGGCAACTCGGCACAAGGACGTTGCTTTGCCTTGAGCACTAACGCTTGTAAATGTTTTTTTGATTGTGAAAAAATCAAATGATGTATTGAGTCGTCCTACAAAATAAATTGAGAGTTTATCAAATATAAAATAGGCTAAAGTATATTTTGTATCCCTTATGTTTGCATCAAATTTCAATTTAGTCCTTTATGTTTGGAAAGTACACTTTTAGCCCTTTTTTGTTAACACCGTTAGTTTAACTTAATGAAAAATACTAACTTAACAATTTTAAATGATTATTAAATACGGAAAAAATGTTCAGATTAAAATATTTGAGTGTAAATATTCTTATATTTTCAAAATTTATCATTTTTGGTCCAATTTCATTATAAAATAATCATTTAAAATTGTTAATTAACATTTTCCGTTAAGTTAAACTAACGGTGTTAACAAAAGAGGACTAAAAGTGTACTTTTCAAACATAAAGGACTAAATTGAAACTTGATGCAAACATAAGGGACCAAAAGTATATTTTAGCCTATAAAATAAATTTCATAACATTACTTAAAAATTTAAAAGGTTTACTTTGTCGCACTATAGATAAACAAAATGATGCGCATTTCAATGTTCACCAGTCCATATAATCCAACTCATGTAAACATTTTATTATAAATAGGTTTAACCTGGTGTGGTTGAGGGAGAAAAGGGGAATAATTTTGAGGTGTACTAAACCAAATACAACACTCAAAAGAGTTTAGCAAAGGAAAGAGACAACGATCATCCACCTTAATCACACTCCTCCTCTTGAAGAAAAGGTTAGGGTGATTAAGAATGTATTTGTCAAATTGTGTGGTAACCTAGATATATAGATAATAGTCTGCGAAGCTATTGCTTTCTCTACAACTACAGCTAATACACACATGCTAATCCCTGTGGAAAAAAGGGTCTATAGAATCATTAATAATACCTGCATAAAAAAACTATTTGAAATATATGACTACTGTTTGAAATATTTAATCGAATCCGCCCTCGATGGATCGGATCATACAATTCCGTAATCCAACTACCTACAATATAGGAGAGAGTTGACAAATGAACATTAATACATGATTAATTCTGCTTGAATTGATTGGAAATCAAATCAGTCATTATCGCTTATTAGCGCCATAATTTGTTGCATTTGATTTTAACAAAAGAAATCAACCACACCAAACAATTGATTTTAGGGTAATGGACCTATCTGCCCCCCAAGTAACCACCAAGGAGCGCTGAGCACCCTGAACTAACAACAGGCCCGTATCTGGACTCCAAGTAACCAAGGTGTTTAAAAACTACCTCGGTTGGACGGTCAACAACGTTTGACCGTTACTATGCCTATGTGGCTGCCACGCGAGCACCTGTGATGGGATATGATATTTAGGAAATTATCATTTGATGGGAAACACAAAAGAATCAGAAAGATGACAAAGAGATTTGAAGATTATCATATTAGGAATTAGTATTTCTATATTGTTCTATTTTAATTTTGCATTTATTGCTATCAATTAGCATTAAGTATGATTTATATTCTAGAGTATTCTATCATTAATATTTACGTTTAGGTTGAGGCCTATATATAGTCCCTCAACTATTTGCTATGTAGACTTTTTGATGAATTGAATAATAATAAGCATATTGTTGTTGTCTTCCTCTCTTGATCTCTTCCTTCTCTCTTCTTATTCTGTCTCTCTATTCTCTCTATTCTCTCTTCTTATTCTACCTTATTTCTCTAATTCTCACACACCTTCTCTATTCTCACACTCACACTGCATCAATTGGTACCAGAGCCTTCACATCCTTTCCGTTGCTCAAACTCCCTCATCGCCGTCAACTAACTACCATGCGTCAAGATCATCACTCAGAAAAATTTTCACTTGGAAGAAATTCTATACGGTAATTTTCTCTTTCTATTAGTGTTATCTTGTTTTTAGTAAAACAGACGAAAAAAAAGAGTTTAATAATTTTTTCTTTGTATTAGTTTTTTTTTCTATTGTTGGGAGTGAAAAAAAAAAGAGAAAAAAAGAAAAAAAATCCCAAAAAAAGAGAGAAAAAAAAAAGAAAAAAAGAAAAAGGAAAAAAAATTGTGGAAAAAAGCGTGAAAAAAAAATTGTTTCGATTTTTGTTTTTTTTAGTCATCTATAAGCTTTTTATCTCTCCAACATTTGGCCCTATACCCGGGTCACATTTACCCTAAGTTAGTAGAGATTTCTAACAGATTCCCTGAAGGGTTTCCCTCTGAGGTTTATGTGAAGGTCTCGCTCAAGTTGTTACTTATTTAGCAAGAATAACCCCTGAGGCTTGTCCCTGAAGGTTAAACTTGTTAAGTAGGGTTTTCACCTTTTGGTGGATGCAACTTGGGAACCTTATAAGTTAGAGACTCACCTTTAAACCTAAAAAGCATGTTACCTTGTTACAACAATGAGTTTCAAGAAATATACACCATTAGGAAATTCTTTTGAATATGATACCATATATGAATATAATACTCATTATGATGATTATGAAAAATATGATGAAGAAGAGTATTATATTGATGAAGAATGCTATGATGATAGTATTAACCCAAATGAATTTGAAGTTGACGAAAATTATATATGGGTGGAAGAACGCTCCAATGATTTAGATATGCATGTGGCTTTATTTCAACGCCTCGAGTTTATTGAGAAATGTAATAAGGCTAATGGAGTGTACAATGAAGAATTTGAACAAGAACATTCTATGATATTGGATGCCTTGGAGACTATTCGCCAACGTATGAGAAATCCTTACATTCAGGGGAGGAGTCCAATAAACCAAGCAACTAAGTCAACTGAGGTAGTAGAAGGTTCTCCTTTAGAACTATAAGAGTTCTCTTCAACTGTGGAAATCACTCATGCTAATGAGGTTACTCTACCAAAATTTATTTCACAACAGACAATAAAAGTAGAAGATTCTCCTTTAGAACTAGAAGAGTTCTCTTCAACTGTGGAAATCACTCATGCTAATGAGGTTTCTCTACCAGAACTTATTCCACAACAGAAAGCAGAGCTAGAAGATTCTCCTTTAGAACTAAAAGAGTTCTCTTCAACAGTGGAAATCACTCGTGAGGTTACTCTATCAAAACTTCTTTCAGAACAAACACTACCAGACACTATTTCAACTAAGGTGGATCATTCTCAGATTTTAACCACTAAGGATCAAATTAATCATATGATTGGTAACATTAATCATGTTGATTTCAACTGTGAAGAGTTTATTTTTGGTGAATACTTCAATTACTTCATACCAATGAAGATAGATCTTTTCTTAATTGAGACTATGAGAATGCCAGATTATCAAATCAAAGCTTCATTTGTCAAATCCAGTACTTCTTTGTTGAACAAGTCACTCCAACAATACCTTGTTCATTGGAAAGGATTTCCAGATACTCTTACTGATAAAACTAACTTTATCAAGGGTTCTCTTTTTTGGTACCTCACATGTTGGAAAGGACTTCCAAATCAAAATTTTACATTGAAGTTTTTACAAGTTGCTCACTCTTTGCTCAGGTTTCTCTTTTATTATCTCATCTATTAGAAATGTTTTCCAGAGTTTAATTGTTATCAAGCTACTTGCAATAGTTTCATCTTCAAGTACCTCACTTGTTGGAAGGGATTCCCAAATCAAGAAACCACTTTGATAATTCAGACTTACACATCTCTATCAACTCGTCGGGAGTCGAGTTTTTCAAGTGGGGAGAAATGATGGGATATGATATTTAGGAAATTATCATTTGATGGGAATCACAAAAGAATCAGAAAGATGACAAAGAGATTTGAAGATTATCATATTAGGAATTAGTATTTCTAGATTGTTCTATTTTAATTTTGCATTTATTGCTATCAATTAGCATTAAGTATGATTTATATTCTAGAGTATTCTATCATTAATATTTAGGTTTAGGTTGAGGCCTATATATAGTCCCTCAACTATTTGCTATGTAGACTTTTTGATGAATTGAATAATAATAAGCATATTGTTGTTGTCTTCCTCTCTTGATCTCTTCCTTCTCTCTTCTTATTCTGTCTCTCTATTCTCTCTTCTTATTCTACCTTATTTCTCTAATTCTCACACACCTTCTCTATTCTCACACTCACACTGCATCAACCTGCTTTGCCACCTCTGCTTGCCACATGTGTATTTTAAATGGACCTAATCTGCCCTCCAAGTAACCACCCAGGAGCACTGAGCACCCTGAACTAACAACAGACCCATATCTGCACTCAAAGTAACCAATGTGTTTAAAAACTACCCCGGGCGGACGGTCAATGACGTTTGACCGTTACTATGCCTATGTGGCCGCCACGTGAAGGCCTGTTTGCGCCTTGTCATCGCCACTTAAGATATGTTCATGTGGGTCCCACCTATAATAATAAACAATTTCTCTCTCCCTCTTCATTACCATCATCACCATAGCCCCCCCAACACCCACCACCCCTACCCACGCCACCCCCTCACCTCCCCAGCCCCCATTGCCTCACCTCCACATCCCCTACCCACAGGCCTGTTGTTAGTTCAGGGTGCTCAGCGTTCCTTAGTGGTTACTTGGGGGCAGATTAGGTCCATTACCCTTGATTTTAACAATCAAAGAATTTAGTTTACATAAATCAAAACAAGACCCCTAATTTATAGGAGTTAATCATCATTCTTTTATGAGATTGACTGTATACATGTATATAAGTATATTGAAAGAGGGGTATCATTTTTTTTCATTGGCAACCTAAGACCTCAACTGCTTATAATTAAATTGTAATATGATCTAAATATTAATTAATTTCCCCCTTTATTGGCTTCCGATCCCCACGCCCACATAAGACAAAAAAGAGCAAAAAAATGCTAACATCATACCCTAAATCAAAAAATAAACTCATAACCAAGCAATTAAAAAATAAAAGGGTTAAAGATTATTCTAGCCAATGAACTATTTCTTAAGTATCAATTTGGCCAACGAACAATAAAAAGTCCCATTTTGACCAATGAACAATAAAAATTGTCCATTTAATCCAATAGAAAATACTAAAATGTCCATTTTTAAAATTAAAAAAAAAACATTTTCTCCTTCATCATCATCGACAAACCCCGAAGCCTCCGTCTAGCACAATGAACACTCATCATTGCCGTCATCTTGACTTGAAACCTCCGAGTTCAACTCTCTCTTCTGTTACTCAAAACCCCAACACCACCCTCGACCTCTGCTCACAATTTTAGCATATGCATACACTATCGTAGATAGCCCTTCATCCCAAAACAAACAAAAAAAATTCCTCATACTTTGTTCTTTCATCTCTTGATTTTTCATGGTTCCCATGGTTTTAGCGAAGCAACAACTCTGCTTCTTTTTTATAAGGAAAAACAGAGAAAAGAATTGTGGTGGGTGGGCTTATATATGTTCTTGTTGATGGTGGTCTGAAAGGTTTTTAAATTGGGTGGTTGTAACAGATGTTGAACTCCCATAGGATGACATGGAAATGAAGGTTTTATTATATGTTGCGTTCAAAGCTGAATAATTGCATCATTCAACTCTTAACTGCCTACGTTCCCCTTTTCTATATCATCCTTATTTTCTCCTTATCCTGTTTAAGCTCATGCTCCAAAATCATTATGCAGTTTTTTTAGGCTTCAACAGCTTCTACTTCATGCTTCAAAACCAAAAAAATCGTGTCTTCCTTCAATGATATTTTTATGGACCAATAAGGTGAGCTGGTCGACCGTGGCGTTGGGTTTGTTGGTGATGATGAGGGAGTAAATGTTTTTTTAATTTTTAAAAGGAAATTTTAGTAATTTCCAATAGCTTATTATCCATTTTGGCCAAATTAATACTTTGAAAATAATTCAGTAGCTCTCAACCTAAAAAAGAAATAGTTCAATTGCCAGAATGATCTTTAACCCAAAATAAAAACTAACATATAGGGTTAAAGAAGAGGTGGTGGTGGGAGAGGGAGGGAAAAAGAGGAGGTCTCGGGAGGGAGGGATGGAGAAGATGATGAGGTGGCGTGGGGCATGACATGGAGGATGAAGTGGCATTACATGTAGGATGTGGGGCAAATTGATCCATTTTGTATACTTCAGGGGCAAATTTGATCAAAAAACTTTAAGGGCAATCTTGATTATTGTCTAAAACTTCCAGGGCGTGCAAATTTGATCTTTAACCCTTAACCATATTTAGAAGTTTTAAACAAGTCGTTCATTTAAAATTTCTTTCACTTCATTAGGGAAACTCAATTTATCATTAAAACCTGCTTTTTCATTATCAATCTTTAATTTAGCTTATAACATTATTCATAATAAATATTTAATATTGAGGACCCCCATTGTACTAAAATTAATCATAAAGCAATTGCAAATTACGTACTAATCCTAATAACAATCATACATATATTATTCAACACAATCAAGATTGAATTTCTATATACTATAGTACAGTAATACTTGTATAATAATCACAAAACAGCAAAGTAGAAAGGGTATAAAGTCATTATTAGTGACTTAGAGACAATAATTATTAACTTATATCTAATTAAATTTTCATAACTCAATCAATTACTCCCTGTTGTCCTTATTATAAGTCATCAATTAATTTTTCTCACATAACAATAAAATTGGCTAAATGCATATAATTTGTCCTAAAATTCAAGTAATTTTCAATACTACCCTCAATAATTACACTTATTTTCAAAACTATTGATCATCATTCTCTTCTACTACCCCTATTAAATATGAGTGTATATGGAAAAAATAATTAATGCACTATTATTGATCACCTACTAATAACTTCTTATTTCGTTCATGAATTTCAGATTTTTTTAGTCAACTTTTTGTTTATAAACCCTTACGTGATTCGAACACCCGTCCTCATCCAAGGCTACTGGGGTTGCTTAGTAATTGAACACGCGTTTTCATCCAAAGTGTTGAGAACCCCAATGGCGTTCTCTTCTACTACCCCTATTTTGTTTATAAACCCTTCTCGGGATTTGAACACACATTCTCATCCTTATGTGGGTTCTCAAAAAAAGAGTACTCAACCATCCTTAAGAGAATAGCATTTCGTGGACGCCAAGATTGCTTATAACCCAAGTGGCATTGGATTAAGGCCCCAGTTGTAAGAAAAGAAAGTAGAAAAATAGAAGGTGAAAGGATGAATATAGAAAGTAGAGCTAAAAATTGGAAAATATAGTTTCTGTACCCATGAAAAGTATAAGATTGAGAGAAAAGGTTTGTGGTCCAATGATATATGTGAATTAATAAAAAAGCATAGAATTCCATTGCTCCAATTTCAATTCTACAAACTAAACAGGTGCTAAGTTTCTCTCATTCAAATGAAAAATAACATTGGGTTATTATTGATAAAAAAGAAGTTATCTTCGCATTAAATTTCCTTATGATGTCTTATGTTTGAAAAGTGCACCGTCAATAACACTTTAAGTTTTATTTAACAACAAATGTTAAATCTAAAACTCTAAATGGAAATACTATTGTTAAATGCTTATAAAAATGGTTACATTTTAGCATTTTATGTTAAATAAGACCAATGATGTTAAAAAAAACAAAAGGAAACTTGATGTAAAGATAAGGGACAAAAAAGATACTTTAGCCAAAAAATGTAAGGTTATTATGTATAAAGAAAACGTTGGACCACTCATAGTATTACATTTATAGATTACTCCATCCTATCTTATTTATTTATATAGTTTTGGCCATTAATGTAAGATATTTTAATATATTATTTATATTATTATTATTATTTTGTTCAATTAAAATATCCATTAAATGGACCGTTAGTCAGATTAGGCCCAGTCAAATTAGGGTTTAATTTTGCTTAGTCTATATATAAACATCATAATCTTGATGGAAGGTATGGTGTGTGTGAAGCAGACTAAGCTAAGAGCAATACAGTAGCTTGCTCCTTTTAGGGTTCCCTAACTGGTTATGCAACTAGTCCAAACCATCACTGTGCCGAACTCCAGTCACAAGAACATTTTGTTCTATGGTTTTAGATCATAGAGTTATATCATCAAATTATGTGGATCTCTGCATCAAGTCGACCAGCAATGGCGAAAGGTATTTATAAGTCTTCCGCTGCTATACTCTAAATAATTTAGACATCATATATTTTCTTGTTGTTGTTCATATGATTGGTCTAATAATTAAAACACACTTTTAAAAAATATACTTGTGAAATTTCTAAAATATGTATAGAATATATATCTTTTTCCTCTACTACCCTTATTTATGATTAATATATTAAGAGAGATAAATACATGAGTATTAATGAATATGAAAAATAATTATAGGTAAAAAAGGAAAAAACTCATTATATAATGAGGTAATACAGTATGAGTTTCTACATTTTAAACCAAATCAATTCAAATTTTGGGATCTTACAATAAGGATAGGACGGATTTCTTCTGACACTAGTGAAAAAATATATCAGCCATGAATACACATACATAAGCAATCCTTTTAACTTTCAATATTTTAAAAGCCATGGTCACTTTAACTTTAAATAATTTATTATTATTCTATTATTCTCAATTCATATGCATCTTAAAATTGTCAATATTAGCTAGGTTAACTCACTCATTAGTTGATATACTAATTTAGATTTGTCGATCACAACTCTTTCTTAGACAGGGGTATGAAATCATTTATCATTTTAGGATTTTTTGATGTAATGTTTGTTTTTTTAGTTAAACACCGCCCGATAATTTGGCGTCTATTGACAACAAACTAGTCGGGACTCAAGGGGTAGGAGCGTTGTCTACAAAGGCGAGATTGTCTTGTCTTCCAATGAGAGTACTTCTGGGATTCGAATACATGTTCTCATCATTTTCAAATTTCAGCAAATTAAAAAATAATCGGAAGTCCAATAAAGGATTGGAAATCAATAAATGCCCTAGTCAGCCCAATGAGTTTGGGCCAGAATTTCAGGTAGGCAATCTCTTTCAAAGCAGCGTTTATAGAAATTCCCGAATTGACAACAAGCCCACGTAAACCTCTAAAAATAATTCTCTAACTTGTCGTTGTTTTATGACTTTAACGGACAGCAAACAGCTGGGAAAACGAAATTAAAATAACAAGGAAAAAGAGTTTTGAGGAAAAGCCAACCATATTATTGGGTCCGGATCGTCTTTGCATCTCACCCTCTCAGCGGCCCTCTTCGTCGAATTCTTCCTCATTAAGATTAATCTAAGAGCTCACAATTTGCTGAGCAAAAAAAAAGAGCCCACAATTTGCCACATGGTCATACTATTAAAAATAAAAAAAATAGCTGAATTATAGTATAAATGAATGAAGAGTTTTGAATCCTTTTTAAAGCTTTTTTAGCAAGAAAAGTTTCAACTGTCTAAATCTATATCATTTTATTATGATCTATAAGATATACAAACTGATCCAATAAATTATAAAAATTAAAAGACCTGCCTCAAAATATTTACATAAATATTTTTGGACATATCTCATTTCAAGAAGAAGATTTATCCAGTCCAATCTAGTAGAAATTGTGTTAGATAAAACCATAAAGGAAGACAAAACTCTACCAAGTTTTTTTAAGATTAACTAAAATATCTGGTAGTATAGTTTTGATATTTTAGGTGGTTCTGTCTCACTTATTTATACTAGAATATGACTCTAATTAACTCTACAGTTGGTTAAAGTCAATAATCCGAAAAATTGAACCAACAGAAGTAACAAATGAAATTGTTATAAGTTAATATTTTTCAAAAAAAAAAAAACGTGATGATTTGGTACACTGGGGGCTCTTAGATTAAAATCCAATGACAATAAATTAAGATAAGGAGAGACGCAGAGGGTGAGGACGCATACAATATCCCCACCCCTTATTGACGCGTTCTTGCTTAAACTACAGACCTTATTAAGACCACTTCACTGTGCATGAATGCACAACATTCATTCACTCATTCCTCGAAACTCGAATCTTCCTTCCACTTACACCCCGTTAACCCATTTGCTTTCTGATAAGAAAAAAGTTAACCCATTTGCCACACTAACTAACTCTACATTAACCATCCCCACTCTCCACTATCATATACCATGGACAAGTTTATCCTCTCTTCCAATTAGAGACTTCTCGGGATACGAATACGTGTTCTCATATTTATGGAGATTATAGTCCATTTATCAGTTCAATCAACTACCCATTGGTGCATGTCCTAATTTTTAGCTTATATGGAGTAGCTTCTCATCATTTTCAAATTTCAGCGAATTAAATAAATAATCAGGAGTCCAATAAAGGATTGGAGATCAATAAATGGCCTAGTCAGCGCAATGAGTTTGGGCCAGAATTTCAGGATGGTAATCTCTTTAAAACCAGCAGTTATAGACATTCTCAAATTGACAACAAGCCCACGTGAACCTCTAAAAAATCATTCTCCGATTTGTCATTGTTTTATGACTTAAACGTACAGCAAACAGAAGGGAAAAATTGAAATTAAAATAACAAGGAAAAAGAGTTTCGAGTAATAGGCATTAGGCAACCATATTGGCGCGTTCTTGATTAAAATACGCCCTTGTCAGAATCACCACGCGGAGACGACCTTATTAAGACCACTTCATTGTGCATGAAAGCGAAACATTCATTCACTCATTCCTGGGTTCGGTTTCTCTCATAAGCTACTTCCTCAACATCCCTCAGAATCCCCTAATCATGACCGTTGATTTCATCCCAACATGCACAACATGACACGTAATGAATTTTCTTTTTTTCTCTTTCAGAAAATCACATCTAACTATATTTTAATTAATTAGCATATATTTCCTAAAATACAAATTGTTGTCGACGTATTCAGTCGGGGTTGAGCCACATGCATCCTCTAAGAAGAGCTTAATCAGAGAACTCTTTCTTGACAATCTTACAACCCAAATCTTTGTTATGCCATTATTTGTTGAAGTCGATGAAAAGCAAGGTTAACCCCATGGGATTTAAAAATTTCTACAAATAGCTCTTCCCTTGCTGTTCAATCACCTTGGAATTTGAAATATGGATTTTCTTAATTTTCTCTTAGAGGCTTTCGTTCTTTTCTGATTGGGTGGGGTTTTCTCTTATTTCCCTCAAGTTTTAAAATGCAAGGAATTTCCTTTGTTTTGTAAAGTGGAATACGATTGTGTTATGTCTCACAGAAATTGAAATCAATTTCACACACAATGAACACAATCACTTCTATTAATGGAAGCACAAAGACACTGTAATCAACACAATGTAACATCATTGTCTATGAATCACCAAAGTATCAAACATAAATTACAAGGAAAAGAAGAATGAAGTGATAAAGAGAATATTAGAGGAAAATCAGAAAAAGAGAGAGAGAGCAGAGAGAGTTTAGAGAGGAAACAATATTCAACAACTTCGTTGACTCCGCCCTTGCATTTTCTGTATTTAAACTAGCTACTATCTCAACTTCCACGTCAGTCTCTTCTCTCGTACATTCCGCCTAAGCCCAATTTTCCCAGTCAGCTCATATTGGGCCTCCTCTTGGGCCTGACTCATCACATGGCCCCCTGTAAAGCAGAGACCTTGTCCTCAAGGTCTAATCCAGGATACAACTGTTGCACCTCACTAACCATTTCCCAAGTAGGCTCAATCACATTATCCAAACGAACCAACACTTGATCAACCCATGTATCTCCCTGCAGAATTCTCCGAGCATCCAGCACCTCTAAAGGCTCAATAATTGGTCCCTCCGGTTCAGATAACATTGGAAGAGGTACATATGGAGTAAAAGCCTCGCCCTCAAACTTCTTCAGCATAGAAACGTGGAACACCGGATGAATTCGAGTACCCTCCGGTAACTGTAAACGATAAGCAACAGTCCCTATCTTATCAGTAATAGGGAAAGGTCCAAAATACCTCATACTTAACTTCTGATGTTTGCGCAAAGCCACTGAATTCTGACGGTATGGCTGCAACTTCACAAAAACCAAATCATCTTTAGCAAAAACAGCTTCGGAACGAGATGTATTTGTAAATCGTTGCATTCTTTCCTAGGCTTTCACCAAATTTCGCTTCAGCTGAACCAACAATTGATCACAAAAAACTAGCTGAGCAGCAAGTCAGTAGGAGTATCATCTTGAGGTGAAAATGGTAACAATGGAGGTGGATCACGCCCATAAATAGCCTTAAAAGGAGTCATCTGAATCGCCGTATGATACGACGTATTGTACCAAAATTCATCCCACGGAAGATAATCAAGTCATAGCCAGGGACAATCAAAGCAGAGCAAATACATCTCAACATACTTATTTAAAATCTCAGATTGACCATCCATTTATGGGTGATATGCAGTACTCATATGCAGAACAGTACCATGCAGCTTCGTTAAATACCTCCAAAATTTACTCACAAACGTTTGAGGAAACCCGTGCAATTTCACTACCGACTGAAGAAAAGCAGCAGCCACACTTTGGGCATTAAAATTTGCCCTCAATGGCATAAAATGGGCATACTTTGATAACTGATCAATTACCACAAATATTACAGAAAATCCTTGAACTCTTGGTAAAGCGATAATAAAATCCATTGCAATGTCATTCCAAATCATAGTAGGAGTGGGCAATGGGGATAATAATCCGGTCGGCTTTGCTTGAATAGATTTGGCCTGTTGACAGACTACACAACGCCGGATAAAGTCAGCAATACATCTTTTCATTCCAGGTCAATAGAAAAGGGCTGCCACCCGATGTAAAGTTCGAGTAACCCCCGCATGACCTCCTATTGGAGAAGCATGAAATTCCTGCAACAACATCTGAATGATATCAGCATCATCAGCCGGAATGACTACACGCCCATGTCTATACACCAGTCCATCCCTATGGCAAAAACCAGTAAATGGCATTGGATCTCGCTGCATTTTTTCCATTAAATCCACAATAAATGCAGACTGTCGTAAATGCTGACAAATATCATCAATCACAGATGAAGACACTGTAACTAAAGCCATATGTGTGGCTCTAGAAAGTGCATTCGCCGCCCCATTAGTCCCACCCGATTTATATTCAATCAAAAAGCCATACCCCATCAACTTGGGTAAATAGGCTTCCTGCTTTGGAGTTTGAAGAACCTGTCCATTCAAATGTTTCAAACCCTCCTGATCGGTTCTAATCACAAAATGATGACCAAACAAATAGTGGCGAAACTTAGCCACTGCTTGAGTAATAGCATACAATTCCCTTACATACGCCGATTGTGCCTGCATCCTTGGTGAAATTTTCTTGGAAAAGTAAGCAGTAGGATGTCCCTCTTGGCTCAATACCACTCCAATTCCAACCCCAGAAGCATCTATTTCCAAAATAAAAGGCAGTGTAAAATTAGGTAGAGCTAGAAGAGGAGCATTTATCAGCGCAACTTTAAAGAGATCAAAAGACTGTTGTGCTTGATCTGTCCATGCAAAAACATCTTGGTGCAACAACTGAGTAAGGGACCGTGCTATCATCGCATACCCCTTGACAAACCAACGATAGTAGCCTGATAATCCTAAGAATCCCCTCAACTCCGTAACTGACTTAGGGACTGGCAAATCACGTACAGCTGCTACCTTCATATCATCCATTGCTAACCTGCCTCCCGAAATCACATGCCCAAGATAATCAACCTTCGTGCCCCAAATGAACATTTGGACAATTTCGCAAAAAGCTGATGCTCGACCATCACTTGTAACACCCTCTCCACATCCTGCAAATGGTCTGCCTATGACCCACTATAAATCAGTATATCGTCAAAGAAAATCAGCACACACTTGCGTAAGAATGGTTGGAAGATAAAATTCAAAAGAGCCTGAAACGTAGCAGGAGCATTTGTTAGTCCAAAAGGCATAACCAACCATTTGTATGACCCTTGACGAGTTCTAAAAGTTGTCTTCTCCTTGTCATATGGATTCATCAAAATTTGATGATATCCCGAACGCAAATCCAGCTTCGTATAATACATTGAACCTCCTAATTCATCAATCAACTCATCCACAGTCGGCATAGGGAAAGAATCTTTGATTGTCACAACATTCAAAGCTCTATAATCCACACAAAATCGCCATGTCCCATCTTTTTTCTTAACCAAAATAACTGGTGCAGAAAAAGGACTAACAATGGGCTGAATAAAACCATCATCTAACAACTCCTTAACCAATTTCTCTATTTCATTCTTTTGAATAAATGGGTACCTGTATGGCCTAACCTTCACTGGACCTGCCCCTTCTTTTATTACAATCTGATGAACATGGGACCTCGTTGGAGGTAGCATCTTAGGCCGTTCAAAAATAGGAGTCACTTTCAACAAAATAGCTCGTAACTCCTTAGGTATATCCACCGGAAAAACCAATTCAGAGATTGATCCCTCAGTCTGAATATCATATTTCATAAAATATAACTGAGAAATAGCATCAGTCTGTAACAACCTCTGAAATTGGTGAAGCTCAACTCGATAAACTGCCGATATAGTATCCCCTTGTAACGTCACAAATTTTCCGTCCAACACAAACTTCAATCTAGCATGCCCAATTGTATAATCAGCCACATGTGGTCCTTAAAAGGTTTAGAGAGAAAATGAGAAACTAGAAAAGAAAGAGAAAAGTGAAATGTATTCTCCTTGACTTTTCTTCACAGTACAAAAGTATATATAGTGAAAATATACAGTTGGCACTCTAACAACTTCCTAACTGAATGTACAGCTGGCACTCTAACAATTCTCTAACTAACATATAAGTAGTTATTTATTTAACTATCTCTAATATTCCCCTTCAGTCCAATGTACCCTCGAATGCCTAGATTATGTCTAAAATTCTCAAACATGGTACTTGAAACAGCCTTGGTAAAACCATCAGCTACTTGACTATCTGCTGGTATGTGCCTAACCACAATTTCTCCTCTGATTGCCTTTTCTCGAACAAAGTGCAGATCTAACTCCAAGTGCTTGGTCCGAGCATGTAACACAGGATTAGCTGTAATATAAACAGCTCCTTGATTATCACAAAATATACGAGGGACTGATATTAACTTGACATGAAGTTCACTGAGTAATGACTTAATCCACAAAAGTTCTGCTACTACAGATGCCATACTTCTATATTCAGCTTCAGTACTTGAGAGAGATACTGTAAGTTGTTTCTTGGAAGACCAAGAAATAAGATTAGGACCAAAAAATATGCAGAATCCCGAAGTACTTCTTCGATCATTAACATCTGATGCCCAATCTGCATCACAATATGCAACAAGAGCTCTGCTTCTAGAGGGTCTAAGAGTAAGACCAAGAGAATGTGTACCTGCTAAATACCTCAGAATACGTTTGACAGCTTTCCAATGCTCTTCTAATGGAGCTTGCATGAACTGACACACTTTGTTCACAGCAAAGCATATCTCAGGTCTAGTGATAGTAGCATATTGAAGAGCCCCTACAATTGACCGGTATCTGTGTACATCCTGAAAATGATTAGTGCCCTCCTTAAACAATTTTAATCCTGAAGTCATAGGAGTTTTAACCCCCTTTGCAATGACCATGCCTGCCTTCTGCAATAAGTCTTGAATATACTTGGTTTGTGATAAAAATAAACCACCATCAGACCTCACTTTAACCTCAATGCCTAAGAAATAATTGAGATTACCAAGATCTTTTAATGCAAAAATACCATTCAGGGTCATAATAACCTTCGCAATCTGAGTAGAAGAATTACCAGTGATGATTATATCATCAACATACACAAGTATGTAAAGAATTTCATTGCCATGAACTCGAGTAAAAAGAGACTGATCACATTTACTACTACAAAAGCCCATTTTACCAAGAACTGAACCGAGTCTTTCAAACCACGCTCTAGGCGCCTGTTTAAGGCCATAAAGAGCCTTATCTAGTCTACAAACCAAGCTCTTATCACGATGCTCATAACCAGGAGGCTGCTGCATATAAACCTCCTCATGAAGAATGCCATTAAGAAAAGCATTATTTACGTCAATTTGACGAATGCACCACCTTTGAGAAACTGCTATAGAAAGAATAAGTCGAATAGTGACTGGTTTTATAACAGGACTAAAGGTTTCAGTGAAATCAAATCCTTCACGTTGATGAAATCCTTTTGCAACTAAACGGGCTTTATGTTTAGCTAGAGTTCCATCAGGATTAGTCTTTACCTTGAACACCCATTTGCAACCTATTGCAGAGCGATTCAGAGGTAGCTTAACTAGTCTCCAAGTCTGATTTTTTATTAAAGCTGAATATTCCTCATCCATGGCCTTTTTCCATATAGGAGATTTCAATGCATCTGAAACTGTAACAGGTTCACTTTGAACAAGAAGCGCTTTAGGCTTAAAAATTCCATTCATGGATCTTGTAACCATTCTAGAAGGCACAGCAGAAGTAGTAGATTCAGTGGGAACATCAGGTACAGAATTTGAGCTAGAAGGCACCACAACTGACAAATTTGAACCATCATTCGATGATACTGCATTGGATGCTGTTAATGAAGGTGAAATCAAAGGTGGATTTGATGAAGGTAAGTGCTGCACAGAACTTTTATCAGTAGTATTATGAAGTGAAGAACGAACAAGTTTAGGATAAGGAAATTCTTGTTCATGAAATACAACATCTCTTGAGATATATATTCTACCATGAGGATCCCAACATCTATAACCTTTGTGAGAAGCAGAATATCCAAGAAAAATACATTCAGTAGACCGGTAATCCAGTTTATGTTTATTATAAGGCCGAAGATGAGGAAAACACAAGCAACCAAAACTTCTTAAATGTTTGTAACTAGGGACTTTGCCATAGAGTGCCTGAAAAGGAGAAATACCACCAAGAACTGTAGTAGGTAACCTGTTTCTTAAATAGGAAGCAATAGCAAAAGCCTCTGACCACAAAAAGAGCGGAAGCGAAGCATTAGCTAAAAGAGTGAGGCCATTCTCGACAATAGTCCTATGTTTTCTTTCTGCTAAACCATTTTGTTCATGAGTGTGTGGACAACTCATTCGATGGATAATACCATGTAGCTTTAAGTATTGGCCAATCTTGAGATATTCAGCACCATTGTCAGATTGTACAGCTTTAAGCTTACAATTTAATTGTTTTTCAACCATTTTATGAAAATCAACAAAGACTTGATAAGCTTGAGATTTATTTTGTAATGGATAAAACCAAGTGAATCGAGAAAAGGCATCAGTAAAATGTATATAATAGCGATGATCATTAAGAGAAAGACAAGGAGCTGGCCCCCAAATATCTGTATGAATCAATTCAAGTGGTGATGAATATTGAGTATTGGAAATAGGAAACGAGAGTTTATGAGATTTCCCTTTACAACAAGATGAACAATGGTCAAAGTTCTTGTAATGACTAGTGTTTATAGGAATATTACAAGTGGATAAAACTTGTGAAACAACAAAGAAGGATGGATGACCCAACCTATTGTGCCAAGTATGAAAAACAGAAGAATTACATGTATTGGAAGTACAAACATCAAGAGGAAAACAACTAGAATTTGTCACACGAGCAGGATGTGACTTTGAGGCAACATTTATTGAGGAATCTTTTGAAACATCAGCAACAAGGGCAAACTTCTTTGAAAACTGAAGTGGCAAACTATGCAAGCCATTCTCTTTCAGCTTACTTTTGTAAATGACACGATCAGTTTGAAGATCCTTGATAACACAAAGATCAGAGTAAAATGCAATCAGTATATCATTATCTAAACATAATCTTGTAATGCTGAGAAGATTCTTACTAATAGCAGGCACATGTAAAACATCTCTAAGTTTGAGTTTATACTGTGAAGAAGGAATGTGAGAAATTGAATTCCCAACAGATTTAACAGATAAACGATTACCATCACCAACATAAATTTCATTAACAAAACTAGCACCTGATTTATCAGCTATAGCATTCTCTGATTGAGCAACATGAGTAGAGGCACCTGAATCAAGGTACCAATCAGGATCTGAAATAACATCAGATGTTGCAATCAAGGCATTGTGATCAGTCTTTGATGGTTTGGCAGAGAAATTGAGTGCTTGAAATTCTTCATCAAAACGGTGATAGCAATCAAAGGCCACATGACCTTTCTTTCCACAAAGTTGACATTCAAGAAATGAACGATTTCCTGATCTTGAACTAGAACCACCATAGGAACCAGAACCAGAAGATGAACGACCTCCATAGCTATTGTAAGAAGAGTTAGAGGACCTGCCTCCTCCACGACCGCCTCTGGTAAAACGGCCTCCTCCGCGGCGTCCACCGTTTCCACCGCCACGGGAAAAAGATTGATGATGATGTGCAAGATTAGCACTTACTTCAACAAGTTTAGTTTTCTTTTCCATACGAGCTTCTTGAGCAATTAACAAAGATTCAATTTGATCTACTGTGTAAGGCTCAGTTCGAGAGGTTAAAGCAAGGATAAAAGGATCATAAGCATCAGAAAGTCCCTCAAAAATGTAATCAATATGATCCGATTCAGAAATTGGATGTCCAATACCAGCTAATGCATCAATAATAGCCTTGATTCTAAGTAGATAATCATTTGCAGTAAGATTACCTTTCTCAGTTGCCTTCAATTGCGCCTTAAGTTGACGAACTCTCGCTCTTGTCTGCGAAGCAAAATGCGTTTCAATCCTCTCCCAAATCTGAAGAGAACTCACACAGCCAACAATTCTGGTTAGCATATTGTCGGACATCGAACACGACATCCAAGACATCAACAAATTGTCTTGACGTTGCCAGTCAAGCCAAGCAGGATTAGTTTTGTATCCTTCTGGAACAGTATTATCAACAATCTTTGGTTCTGGTGGTTTAAAACTTTGATCAATGAAGTTTTGGAGGTCATGGCCTCTAATAGCAGTGTAGATCTGATGCTTCCATAACAGATAATTGGTCTCGTCAAGTTTGACTGAGATGAGATGTGCAAAAGTCACAACATCTTTCCTCTGTGAAGACTCGGTAATGGTAGAGGAAGAAGAAGAATTTGTAGATGAACTCATGGTTCCAGGATCAGAAAAGCTCTGTTACCATAAAAGGTTTAGAGAGAAAATGAGAAACTAGAAAAGAAAGAGAAAAGTGAAATGTATTCTCCTTGACTTTTCTTCACAGTACAAAAGTATATATAGTGAAAATATACAGTTGGCACTCTAACAACTTCCTAACTGAATGTACAGCTGGCACTCTAACAATTCTCTAACTAACATATAAGTAGTTATTTATTTAACTATCTCTAATAGTCCTAATGTGGCTAACCACGATGCTCCAATAACGACATCTGAACCTGCAATAGGCAATACAAAGGCAGACACAGTAATCGTGTGTCCCTGTATAACAATAGGCAAAGCCTTAATAATGCCTTCTCCACGCATTGCATGACCATCACCTATCATGAACTTCACATTAGTACCTGGTTCGATAGGCAACTGTAGATGGTGTGCAATTCTCGGATGAATAAAACTATCTGAACTACCACCATCCAGCAAAATCTGAACATTCGTTCCTCGTCCATTCTCTTAGTTTCTCCTCTTCATTATCTGTTCTAAACTATTCTCACCATCCCTCAATGTTTCTGTATCTTTTTCCATTGTTTCTTCACTGTATCTGCACTTTTCTCACTAAACTCATTCTATTCTGCACAAAATCAGTATGTGTGTGTGTGTGTTGTAAAGGCAAGTACAACCTAGCAAGAGAATAAGACGCCAGTGATCTGAGCTATTGAATGCTTTCATAACAGACTGATGATGATCTATGTTATTGAGCAACATTACAGAAATCATAATAACTAGGAAGGTTCAATGGATTTTTGGTGACCTCTCTTAGATCCACAATGTGTATTCTTATTGTATCAGCCATCCAACTCGAATAGTAGCTTTCCCTTGCTGTCCTTGGAATAGATGAAGGGATAAATGATGGATCGAAGGTAGCTCTTCTCCTGAAGATTCAGAAGGTTTCGGTGATACTTCTCCAGCCACATCCTCACACAACTCATCATTATCAAGCCACATGAATTGTTTATTGGCACATTTGTGAGCCGGAGATAACTTCTCATCACAAAATAGCACAAACCCTTCTCTATTCGAATAAGCATCTCTGATGGTGTGATGCGTTTAACTCCATTAAAGGGTTTAGTATTAGGTGTCGGCAGTAAAGATGGAAAAGTAATATTAGACTCAGATGTAGTATTAACTAGGGCTGCACAAATGACGGACATGACCGGACCACCTATATGCCCTGGTCATGTCCTAAATAATTGTCAGGCCAAAATTTTTGGCCCGAGACCCGGTCATGTCCTGTTTGGTCTGACACCAAGATCAGGCAGGACATGACTGCAGGGCCACATGACGGACCATGATGGTCATGCCAAGTACAAAATGAGAGAAACTCAACCCCAATTTTAGAAAGAACAACGGAAAAATTTGATCATCATTCATCAATAACAATTAAGAAGCATTAATGCAATGATAAATATAATGGGTTACATATAGCTACTACAAAAAGGAGTTAGTGATCACTTTGAATATACTACTCGACCAAAATAAAATCACTTTGAATATAGCACCAACTACTCTAAATTGAAAATTAAAGAGATAGTTGAGTGACTTTTCAATTAAAATGGTTAACTGAAGACTAATAAAATGCAAATACAATTGTTAACATAACCTGATAACTTACTCTAGAGATATTAATAAACATTAACCATATAGGAATTGAAGCTATTATAATAGAAACAATCAAAGAAAAAAACATTTAATAGAAAAATTAATACAAAATTCTTTTATAAAAATTTTTAATAAATATTAAAACAATTATAAAAATATTAATAAATAATCGGGCCGGGCCGCCCGATTGGTCATGGATCATATGCCCTGGTCATGTCCTACCCGATGGTCGGGCCAGTCATGTCCTAGTAGGGTTGGTCCCGGGCCACATCGTGACAAACCATTTTTCTTATATGACCGGGTCGGGCCGTGACGGGTCAAACGGACCACCGGGCTTTTGTGTAGCCCTAGTATTAACCTCAGAATTTGGGCCTTTAGAGAAGGATGGACTCTGTTTAGAATAAGACCATGTGGTGGGCCTACTTCCACTACTCCCAACCGAGCCCAAACCGCTCCCAATTGAGCCCAACCGAACATCAAACAGCTTTGCCAGCTCAGTAGCTCTCAACAAATTCAACGGTTTCTGAGCCATGACATCTCTACCTACTTCAGGCTTCAAGCCTCCTGTAAAACAATCCAACAAAGCCTCTCTGTTACCCCTTCTGTACGATTAGCCAAGGCCATAAACTCACGACAATACTCCTCTGCCGAACCAGATTGAGAGAGTTTAAACAATCGAACCCTAGGCTTCTCATATATTGAAGGTCCATATTCCTCCTCCATAGCCTTAATCAATGAGGGCCAATCTGTAATCACACGAGACCGTTGAAGGAGTTGAAACCACGGCACCACATCTCCTTCAAAATTAACCGAAGCTACAATGACACGTTGCCAATCCAGCGTATTATAGTACGCAAAATACTGCTCCGCACGGAAAATCCACGTCATAGGCTCCACTCCACTGAATTTCGGAAAATCCAGTTTGATGTGTTTAGCGGAAGCATTGTGGTGTGAAGATGAAGAACGGAAACGATCATCACCACGAAAACGATCATCACCACGAAACAAACCAACCTGATTCTTGGCCATATTCTCCAAAACCTATTCAATTCGAGTCAATCGCTCATTGGAAGCCTGATTCCGAATATCCAGTGCCGATTGTAGCAAATCAAAGCGAGTTGCTGCTTGAATCTCCCAAGATTCAAAATGTGTCTCTGTTGCTTTTTCTACTTGTTGAATTTGTTCTGCCAAATTCTTCACCTCAACTTGAAACATCTTCAAATCTAGTTGCCTCTGCCATGAGTGAGCTCAATGAAAGCACCAATTGTTATGTCTCACAGAAATTGAAATCAATTTCACACACATTGAACACAATCACTTCTATTAATGGAAGCACAACAACACTGTAATCAGTACAAAGTAACAGCAATGTCTATGAATCACCAAAGTATCAAACATAAATTACAAGGAAAAGAAGAATGAAGTGATACAGAGAAGATTAGAGGAAAATCAGATAGAGAGAGAGGAGAGAGAGTTTAGAGAGGAAACAATATTCAACAACGTCGTTGACTCCGCCCTTGCATTTTCTCTATTTAAACTAGTTACTCTCTCAACTTCCACGTCAGTATCTTCTGTTGTACACTCCGCCTAAGCCCAATATCCCCATTCAGCTCATATTGGGCCTCCTCTTGGGCCTGACTCATCACAGATTGAAGCGGTATGTTTCTCAAGTCTTTATCATTAATGGGGGGCTATTTGTTCGGCCGTGGTAGTTTGACGGAAAAGTAGGGGGAAGAACGTGTTGCTTTGTAAGCCTTAGGATGAATTGAATGGATGTGATTTAAAGATTTTGAGGGAATAGGAGAAACAAGCTTATGAGAATATCTGCTCCCCTCATTCCTCCAAAGTCGAAACTTCCTTACACTTACACCCAGTTAACCCATTTGCCTTCTGTTAAAAACAAAAGTAAACCCATTTGCCACACTAACTAACTCTACATTAACCATCTCCACTCTCCACTAGGGGTGGGAATAGGCCAGGCCAGGCCAGGCCACACCCTAAATAGGCCTGGCCTGAGTTGTCAAAAGGGGGCCTAAGCCTGGCCTAGGCCTGTTAAAGGGCATTTTTTCAGGCCTGTGGCCTGGCTCAGGCCTGATATGACCTGGCCTGGTAGCCTGTTAACAGGCCTGGAAATTAAACAACACAAGAGAAAGAAGAGATGAAACACTGAAAAATGTGAAGGGGTTGTCTTTCACGTTTCACCTTCCCCATCTTTTTTTTGGCCAACACCTTCCCCCTCTTTCTCTTTACCAAACAGACCCTTACAACTTACAAGGGAGCATATTGCGCATGGACATTGTTTTTTGATTATCCCATTTTGTGTAACCATCAGAAGCAGAAGAGATACAAAAATCAAAAGAATCAACTCTCACAACAAAAACAAATAAATAAATTGAACTCAGATTAAAAAAAACTCAAACTTCACAAGCAAATATTAAAACAAACCCAAAAAAAATCCAAACTTTATAAACATATCAAAAACCCAGAAAAGATCCAAACTTTCAAAACAATCCTAGATAAAAAGTTAGAAGTTTACATGAAGTTCACAAGTCCTCTTCTTCTTCATCCTTTTTCTTCCCTCTAGTCTTCTTTGTTCTACTTTCTCACAAGATCAGATCGTAGCTTCTCTTCTTCGACTTCTTCTTTCTCGCAAGAACACTCACAAACCCAAATGGAAGAAATAGGTAGTAGGCATTCACCTTCTCCACAACGGTAGGCCGCCACGGTCATCGGAAGGAGAGAAACCGACTGAATGGTGAACGAGAAAGAAATTGAGCGCAGAGAGAGAAAGAGAGTCACGTGAAAAAAGCAGAAAAGGTGAAAGTGATGGATTGGGGATTTTTGCTTTTTGTGTGAGTTGGAAAGAATAGGGGTTTGAGCTCACGTTTTGGGCCTATGTATTTTGGGTTCAATTTTTCTGAAAAACACCTTAACAGGCCGGCCTGTTGGCTTAACAGGCTTTTTTTGTGGCCTGTGCCTGGCCTTTTAATGAAAACAGGCCCTAAAAAAAGTCTGAGCCTGGCCTGAAATTAATCAGGCCGGACCAGGCCTTAACAGGCTAGGCCGCAAGCCTTAACAGGCCGACCTGGCCTATTCCCATCCCTACTCTCCACTAACATTTACCATCACTTCTAATTTCTAATACTAGTATTCATTTTCCAATCCATACATCCATCCATCACCATAACAAAGAAAAAGAAAATGTACACAACCACGATTCATTAATTCATTGAGAGGTTAGTTGTCCAACTTATTTCATCCGCACCATCCAGTTCCTCTCAGCTCATATTACTCCGATCCTCAATATATATCAGCCTACCACTTCACTTCATCGGAGAGTGAATTCCACGCGTTGCCACAAAAAAAACCCAAGATGGAACCAGGAGGAGGAGGAGGGAATAGTCGCTACAGGAGTTGTGATGCCTTTCTAATCTCATTAGGGCTCACAGTATTATTCTGGTGGCTATGTATCCAAATAAAGGAGCCAAAATGCTTCATTGAAAATTTGTACGTGCCAGCTCTGAACCAAACACTCAAATCCCCTTCAAACTCCATGCTCACCACCATCTTCTTCACCCTAGGTTTCGATAACGTCAACAAAGACAAAGGCATTGCATATGACGTCGTCAACGTCACCTTTACCATTTTCACAGATGGGGATAAGACCAAGCCACTTGGGAATGCAACCATCCTAGGGTTTTACCAAGCCACTTAGTATTTTTGTTAATTTAGTGTTGTTTCCTTTAGATTAGATTTGCTGAGAATGTTTTTTAAAGAGCTGTGAATTGTGTTTTAGTGGCATGCTAGTGGCAGATGAAGCTTTTATTGCTGGATTTGTGTTAAGTATAGTGGCTTTACATTTTATAGTATGAGATGACATTATTGTTTGGGCAGCGGTTTTTATGTATTTATTATGTACTTCTATTTGATTTATAGTACTAATTAATTGTTATTTGGGTTTATATTTGCATCTCGTTTGAATTTAATCTTTTGTATAAGAAAATACACATTTATTCATTTTTTGTTACCACCTATAGTTGATGATTCAGCAAAATTTGAAGGCTTAACATTTTTCTTTAAGTGAAATTAAAAGTGTTAACAGAAAAAAAAAACTAAAAGTGTTCTAATATAAAAGCTTGAAATAAAAATTGGTGTAAATATTTATTGATGAAACGTAGGCCCTTAAACATTGTTTTGGAATTTCATGTACCTTTCATTAACAAGCTGCATAACAAAATTGAGGTTTTCTACTGAAAGCAATCACGACTTTGCTATCATGAAACAAGAAATTTACATATATATGTGTCTATTTATTTAATGATTTATATTGGCATGAAAGCCAGACACGTTAATCCATCCCATGTATGTATATATATGTGTATATATATATATATATATATATATATATATATATATATATATATATATATATCTCTTTTGCAGTCATTTACTTTGCTTGCAAGCTGCGCTGGCATAACGAGAAAAGGAAAGGTGATATACTATATTTTTTTATCAGAAGAAAGGTCATATACTATATCAGTGGTGTCTTTGATTTACTTGCCAACAGATTTGTCTCGTTGAAGATTAACAAGAGTTTAATATGCTCCATCTCGTCCTAGAGAAATTAGTTCATCATGCGAACCTTGTTCCACAACTTTTCCACTCTTAAATGACAGCAATAGACTTTGATTTATCATTTATGTATTGTTGATACTCTGTGAGCCACGTCATAGTGGACTATGCATGGAGCTCACAGACTATCAACAATACATTTAGACATAAATTTAGACGTATGTCATATAAATTAGGGAGACAATAAAGAATTAAACAAAAATAAATGATAACAAATAAAAAAAGTAATAAAATTAACATTAAGGCCACAATTATTTTTATACAATAAACTTAAATGGGCTTGACTCTAAAATTAAATGGGCTTGACTCTAAAAAAACTAAATGTCCCCGGCAGAGTCGCCAAACTGTAGCGCTAAAAAATTATTTAGGTTAAAAATAGAAAAATGGAGCCATCACCAAAATGTTTAAAAGGATATTTTGGAAAACCTTTCAAAATAATAATCTTAAAAAATAGGGTTCAGAAGTCAACTGTGCGTGGGAAAGGTATTAGGCACCCCACAACACTCATTTATTAAAATGGTTACCCTAAGCTAATTATTTGAAAATAAATATGACCTTAATTTTAATTTTATTTAAAGCAAAAAACAACATCAATATATAAAAAAATAAAAATGAAAATGAAAAAGAAAAGAAGAAAAAAAATATTTACATAGTTGGACTTGACCTAGGATAAATCCTAGGGCTTACGTATCCTTAAGGGATCATAGTCCACGTAATTCGAATGGTAAGAAAGGCGTGTCACTTGATTTGTGTTTTTTAGGAAAAATATTTGTTTATTTATTGAGATAAAATTTTATTCTTAGTTTGTATTTTTTATTCAAGAAAACGTGTTTTTATTTTTAAAGAAGGGCTTTCAAAAGAGATTTGGATTAAACTTCCTTCCTAAAGAAACTATAATAATCTCACACGAAGGAGTAAGATCCTACCTGAGGAGGTTATAAAATCCTCACACGAAAAAAATTATTCAAAACATTTTTTTTGGATATTTCCTAAAGGAATATCATATTAAATTTTGATCTATGAAAGTCGGTTCACAATTTCAAAACTAAATAAAGACACAATTATATCATCAAAAGAGCAAATAAGAGGTATCTTAGAATTTGAATACCTTTAATGATCATAACCCCGCTGCAAAAACAAGACAAAGTGAAAGAACTGTATGATCTCACTTGAACAAACACCACAATATTTATAATTGCTTTTAACTAAAAATTGATGATGATTGGCAAGCAAATAACAAGTGAATAGATGATTTGTATTATTGCATAAAATCAATTTTACGAATAGTTTAATAAACAATTGAAGATCAAAACATACTCAATGTCTTGCTTTCTATATCCTAAGAAGACATGTCAAGAGCTAGACAACATTATCACCAATTGTTGGTGGGGTGAAAAGGACGCGAAAAAGAAGATACACTGGAAAGGTTGGGAAAAAGTCACTGAGAGAAAGGGAGAGGGGGTTTGGGTTTCAAAGACTTCCATAATTTTAATTTGGCCTTAATTGGAAAGCAACGTTGGAGGTTGATAACAGAAGCTGACCAATTATGGGCAAGAATTATTAAGGGGATTTATTTTCTAGACTCCTCTTTCCTAAATGCAAAAAAAGGACCAAGGGCCTCATGGGCATGGTCAAGTTTACTAGGAAGAAGGGAGATATTCTTAGGGAAAACTCTGTGGAGAGTATGGGAAGGGGACCGAAGATTCCATCTGTGGACAATTTCTGTTTCTCAAGGAACAATGTTCCAAATGGTATGGAGAACCTATGTGTAGCAGATCTGATTGATCAAAGAAGGTGGGATATTGACTAGCTCCCAATACCTGCTGAGATGAAGGAGGAAATTAAAAGAATTAGGCTGCCAATAACAAATGTGGCTGATAAACTAATATGGTCTGTCAGTTCTAATGGGCATTTCTCGGTTAAGGTAGGTTATCTCTGGCTGCAAGAGCACAAAAATAGGAAGAAGATAGATGAACCAAGCACATCATCCCCTGTGAGCAATGAATTATGGAAAATGTTATGCAATTTGAGGGTGCAACCAAAAATTAAACATCTTCTATGGAAAGCATGTGTTAAGGCTATCCCCACAAAAGAGGCGCTATTTAGAAGAAAATGTGGTGTAAATCCTTTTGATAATTGGCCTAAAACAATTGAACACTGCTTATTATTATGTGATTGCATTAAAAGAATATGGTTTGCATCCTCTTTGTATCTGGCAGTGCATGAATTCAATGTTACTAGCTTTGAATTTCGGTTGTTTAATATTCTGAATGTGCTAAAAAATGATGAATATTCTCAAGCTCTAGTAGCATATTTGTGCTGGTATATATGGAAAGCTAGGTGTGTAGAAGTCTTTGAGAAAAAGTCCTCAGACTATGAATGGGTGCTAAACTCAGCATCTAATAGCCTTGATTAATTCTGGAGGGCCCGAGGTTGGCTGATTAAGAATTAAATGAAAACTGCTGAAAGAAAGGAGGAGGTGGGGTGGCAACCCCCTCCCCTGAATCATATGAAACTTAATGTGGATGGCTCTTTTGATTTGTCAACAGGTCAAAGTGGATGGGGATTTATACTACGAGACACATCAGGAGAAGTGGTGGATTTATATATGCTGCCAACAGGGGACTGCCAAGTCAGCTTTTGAAGCGGAAGCAGAAGCTCTACTCTCAGCAGTGATGAGAAACAAAGATCGTGAGCTGGGCAAAATAGAAGTTGAATCAGACAATTTTGGGCTGGTGGAGGCTGTAAATAATATGAAGGATTACTCAAATTTATCAGCAGACATTTTATTAGCTGATTTACAAAATATGTTTAGATGTAATTCAAACCTTAGCCTAGTTTATGTTTCTAGGAAGTGTAATTTGGCAATGGATTGGCTAGCCAAAGAAGGTAGAAAGGGGATGCGTCCTTTTGGGTGGGACATTTGTCCACCATCCCCTCTTTTTAATATTTTGCAAGCTGACAAGACTAGTTGTAAAATAGGAGTGGGTTGACCTCCTATTTCTTTTGGCTGAATGAATATATATCGTTGTCCAAAAAAATATTTTACAGTTAGTTTTAAGATAGGGATTTTAAATGGAAATGTAAATAAATAAGGATAGAAGGGATTTTAAGATAGGGATTTTAAATGGAAATGTAAATATTTTACAGTTATTTTTCCCTCAAACCTCTAATTACACACACATTTATCCTCACTTCTCTTCCTCACATCTCTTCCTCGTGTCTTCACCCTCTCTGCTCTCTCCGCTTCGTTTTCGTTCTTCTTCATCTTCGGCGACAGTGGAGGCGCACGGTGGTGAAGAAGTGGTTGGGGGAAAACGTGGTTTACTTCATTTTTTCTTTTCCCATTCCTTTTCACCATTCCTCACTCTCTTCGTTTTCTTTTTAAAATCTGGCAAGTACGACATGTGACGATTATTGTTAGAAATAATGAAAATAAGTAATATTTCCTATTGTGTATTATGTAGACTATTTGTATATCTTAGTCATTATTATGAATTATATTATTAGGAAATATTTAGAGTAGAAAAATATTATGTTTTTATTAGGGAATAAACTTGTAGGAGAAGTTATTATCTTTTAGGAAACTTTTGTATTATAAATATGTAATCATATCAATGAAATAAATATCAGACTTTTACCCATCATTTGTTCCCACATGGTACCAGAGCTAGGTTGCCTTAAAAAAAGTTTAGGTTTAGTCTGATCCCTAGGTAAAACATTGAAGTTACCTTTGTAGTTAGAAACCCAAAAAGGTTCCTCTTCTCTCTCCTCTCTTCCTACTAGTCTCCCTAAAGCCAGTCGCAAAACTCAAAGAAAATGCCTCCTCTATTCAATTTCCAGTCCAGCCGTCATCAACACTTATTGTTGTTTGTGAGTGTGGTTATTGTCCATGTTTGTATACGTGGGTGTTGTTAGTTTCGTGAAGCCAGGACTCGAAGGCGGCCTCTGGAATAATGAGAGCTAAGGGGATTGTAACGAATGCCATGTGTTATTGGCGTTTGTGTTTGATGTTTTTAGTGTTTTGTGTCTTATTTGTGTTTGTTTACTTGTAACTGCATTTTTTAGGGTTTTCTATTTAAAAAAATGAAAAAAAAGTATTTTAATTTTTAGTGAGAAAGAAAATGAGTGAGAAAAAAAAGAAAAAAAAGACACAAGAAAAAAGGTGTCTTTTATTTTTAGAGTAAAAAAAGGGAAAAAGAAAAAAGTGTCTTTTATTTAAGTTAAATAGGAGAAGTTATTATCTTCTAGGAAACTTTTGTATTATAAATATGCAATCATATCAATGAAATAAATATTAGACTTTTACCCATCCTTTGTTCCCACATGAACTCCGGTGAGTACCTTCTACTATTCTCACTTCTTTTACTTGTGTTCTGGCCGAAATTTGAGAGGAATCCGAAATAGGGTTTGGGTTTTTCATGACTTTGAAACTGATTATGCTTGAATATTTGGTGTATTATGAAGGATTAGAGCCGTGACTTGAAGATTATGAAGTTTTTGCAAAACCCTAACTTTTGGGGATTTTTATATCCAACGGGTTTCACAGATTTTTGGGTCAAATATTCTAATTAAATAGTGTAGGAATATTATGAGGCTGATTTGGTGTATATGGTTGATTTAATTGAATTGGTGATTATGATTTGGTGTACATAAAGTATTAATGATGTGTTATGCTTGTTGGTTGAATCTTGTTATGTATGGCAATTCTTGAAGTGTTATATGTGATTGTCTTGCTTGGGTGTTTGATCTTGACTTTGTTGTGCATGTGTGATTTTGGTTGAGCATGATGGATTTGTAAATTTATTATTCGTCTCTGCTTTGGCCTTGTTTTTGACTGTGTATGTGAGGATTCACTACCACAGATTACCCCTTTTACATGCGCTTATTTTGGGCTCTACATACGCTTTATAAGCGCATGAAGAGGGGGGCGCTGGTAAAGGCTCTACATGCGCTTGTAAAAAGCGCATGTAGATGTCCCTCTACATGCGCTTTAAGCGCATGTAGAGGTATACACTATACATGCGCTTTAAGCGCATGTATGGTGTATATACCTCTACATGCGCTTAAAGCGCATGTATAGTATATACTTCTACATGCGCTTTAAGCGCATGTATGGTATATACCTCTCTACATGCGCTTTAAGCGCATGTATAGTGTTTACCTCTACATGTACAGCTATATTTTTTTTAATATATACTTTCCTTCTTTTAGCTTTGGGCTAGGACGAGAATACCTTAGATATCCATCCCAAGTAACCTTTTTAAGACCAGCTCGAACTGAGATTATGTCTCTCACCCTATATTAAAGTACAAATCAGACAGTTTCAACTCCTAAAAGATAGACTTTCATATGCAACTTTTTGCTTAGAATAAAGAAGAAAATCATTTACCTCTCAGCAAACTCAATGGCGGTTTCTCCTGGCTTCAGATTCTGTGGTTTCAAGTACCAAACATAAAAAACAACAGCCCAAGATGTCATTAGCAGCAGCAAATGCGTAGTGAATGATTTCCTGTAGATGAATGAAATATAATCAATACACCTCTAATGCAGTAGGGGAACAGTGGAAGTACAGGTAAAATAACATTGAAAAGTATAACTTTACTTTCGACTATTCCAAAAAGCATCCACAAATATTTTATTGTAATTAATTGCAACTGGGCAAACTATGCAGCCGAGTTCAAAAGCACCATAAATGTCAACAAAACGTTAAACACTTCGATCTTGAATGTTAATACAACTTCATTTTTCAGAGATTCATGTACCTTCTCAAACATGACTATGTAGTGATTATATTTACACAAGTTCCTTCAGGAAATATGAGAAGAGGGTTATTGTCAGTTACTTGGACATGACCCTTCAATCTGAAGAATGTAAAACAGTTAAGTTAAAACTAATGAAATCAAAAATAGAGATTGCCCAAATTTTCATTCAAACTCACTTCTTAGCAACAATTTCTCGATCCTTTGCCTCAGTACGATTGAATCAGATGCATCCCACACTCTCAAGAATGGTGCTCTGTGTAACATCCTGGAAAAATTAATATAGGATCAGAGAGTGTTTTGGGAAATAATAAATGGAGAAATTAGGAATTTTGGAATTTTTAAGAATTTTTGGTGATTTTTAGAATATTTTGGAAGTTTTAAGTAATAAGCGTGCAGATAAGTAATTAAGCAATTGAAGATTTTGAAATATAAGGGAATGGTGAGATCCAAAATATTTTGAAGGTTAAGGAGATAGGAGGCTGGTTTAAGTGATTTTAAATTAAAAAGAGTACAATATGGCAAGTTTGGGCTACAAATTTTCATAACCCATCCTTATTTCATCCAACCAAACACTCCCTTAGTCCTTTTTCCTTCCTTCCTTATGCTTCAAATCCGACGCACCCCCCCCTTTTTCTTCACCATTTCATCTTCTTCTTCCATACACACACACCCACACCAATTTTCTTCATCTCTTCACCACCTTCCTTCCATTAAATGTTGCAAAATCAAGTGGGTTACTCATTGAGCAATGAAACCCGGCCGATCTACTCGTCCCCACACTCACCCTCTTCGTTTTCTTCACGTTTTCCGGCGACAGGGGCGGCGGACGGGTGCGACACAGCGGTGAGTGGTTGGTGGTTCATTTTCTTTCGTTTTTCATGCCACTCTCTTGTTCCAACCTTGTTTTCTTATAGTTTTCTATTCTTTTATTGGTAAAACTCGGCCAGCCACCTTGAGGTGTCGATTTCCGGCGATTCCGGCGGCGGCCGGCGGCGGTGACACCTCCCTCCTCATTCTTGAACTTTGTAAGTCTTCCCAACCATTTGTGATGTTGTTTTGTAGATAAAGTTCCTTCTTTTGAGTTAGGGTTTTGTGAAAATTTGGGACTTTAGGATTTGCAAACAACCACAAGGATTGTTAAGTGATTAATTGAAGATTTGTGAGGATAATTGATATCTCTTAAAGTTGGAAAATACTTTGGAATTTTTGGGGGAATATTTAGGTATTCTTTGAAGTTGGGGTTTTGATTATAATGACATTTGGGAATGTTAATGCTTTAATATTGACATTGAATTTGAGTATTTTTGGGAGCAATTGGATTTTCTAAAGGAGATTGAACATTTGGGAATTTTTAGTGATGAATGTGATTCTTTGAAGTTAGGGATTACATATACTTGATTCCTTGGGAACTTTAAACAAGAATTTGTGGATATTAAAGTGGTTGAATGGAGATGTTTGGAATGTAATTAAGTTTTTGGTAGATAGGAAATAGTTTGGGAATTTTGTAGACAATATTTGGACTCTTTGAAGTTGTGATTTGTTAATGAATGATGTGTTGAATAAATTGGTGGTAGTATAATAGTTTTTGAAGTGATTTAATAATTCTGGAAGGTTGGAATTGTTGGAATTGGTAGTTGGGAGGAAGTTTGATAATTAAAGTGTTGAATAAAGAGGAAATTGATTAGATAAAGATAGGTTGAAGTTTGGTGGAAGGTTTGTGAAGTTAAGAAGTTACTTTAAGTTATAAATTTGATATTGATATGGTGATTTGGTGATTGGTGATCGTTTTGCAGTTTTATGGGCATTTGTGTTTTCTTTAAAGTTGAGGTTTGTTTATGTGAGCTGTATGGAGTAAATTGAAAGTTAAGAAATGTTAGTGTAAGTGTTATGAAGATGTTAGAGGTATGAAATTGTGTATAGGAGGAAATTTTGGTAGTTAAAGAGTTGGTCGAAAGAGATTTTTGGTATGTAAAAGAGTGTTTGAATGGTGGTGGGATTATTTGGGAAAGTTAGGGAGCTATTTGGAATACATAAGGAATATTTTTGAAGAGGTTTAATAAATTTTACATGTTTGGTTGATTTTGTAAGAGTTAGGGAAAATGGTAAAGTCAATACTTTAAGAACTATAAACAAAGAGTTAAGGGAATTGTGGGGTACAGAAGAATATAAAAAAGTAATTGATTACTTCAATAATTGTTTTAGAATTAGTTTGGATTGGTGGTCTAAGTCACTGATATTGTGTCTCGACCATCAGCAGCTCATTGTGCGATTATAGTCGGCAATGCTTCGAGTGGAGCTCGCGGAAAGCAATAACTCAGGATATATACAGTGTTGTTTTTGAGCTTGAACAGGTAATCACGCTTAACTGACTGTGATACTGAGGGTGACGGTAGTTGAGGATTTCTAAAATCCTCTTCTACTTTATATATAAATGAAATGTGTTCTGATTACTTTATATTTAAACGTGGGCTATAGGGTACCTTTCTAATAAACTGTACTTTATATATATATATATTTATATATAAATCTTTTGTATGTTGCATGACACTGATTATTAGTACCGTCGGCCGATGTAACCATCGATTTGCGCAAATCGATAGGTTAATTGTACAGGTTCCTCGGATTGTAAAGGAACCAGGGATGTTTTCACATTTTAGAGTGCTCCCTTTTTCATGCTTTCAGATTTGAGACTGGGCACAGTGTCAATCACGTTTATTTTTGCCTATTGAGAGATGGATGTATCTGTTTTGTATATATATATGTATATATTACGTGGTTTATGCAGGTTTTGAAAACTGTGGTACCCTGTAGACGCTCCACTACCCCACTTCTGAGTCTCACAGTGAGTCAAGTAGTGATTACTGAGACATAGTTTTGTCTCACCCCATTCCCTTTATTTTTGCAGGTGATCATGCCCAGAGGTAGTCTGAGAGGAAGGGAAAAAGGGGCCGGCCAGCTGCACTGAGTCAGTGAGTAGGCCGGAGGTAAACCGTAGGGATATATATATTGCCATAAAGTAGGCTGCATCCGCTTCCGCATTTGTTGTATATTTTGGGTGAAATGTATTGCTAATTGACTGTTTAATCGATTCTGTTAATTGTTGTTTAGTTACTCATACTGTCATATTGTGATAGTTTTGGCTATATCACACACTTCGTTAGTGTGATGATTGATTATATACTGTATGTGATCATTTGCTACAGAAGGATTGCCTGCTAATGGAAAGGCAATCCCTTTTACTGATTGAGCTTAGCGACGTTTGATTTCGCTTTGTGATACTGACATGTTAAGTCAGAGAATTGTGTATTTGTGATGTGTTGATTTAATGAAGGTAGTTACTGGTGTTGTTGACACATGCTGTGTTAGGTGATTAAGTCACCATTGTACTGGATAATATTATTATTTTTACAGGTGAATGGTCATGATCAAGTTAAGGAAACTCTCTTTTCCTAACTTGATTATATTATGTGAATGTTGATTGTTTGTAGGTTAATAGAGGTTGTTTTTCTCATATAACCATGTTAGATGGGCCCCTCTCTAGCATGGTTATTCGTCTCTGCGTATTATGCTGCTCCTTTTCCTAACCATGTTAGGTGGTTCTTTTCTAACATGGTTAGATTTCTGAGTGATATGTGTTTCTTCTTCTAACCATGAAGCACATTTCTATACATGCGCTTAAAGCGCATGTAAAGGCCTTATCTCTACATGTGCTTTAAGCGCATGTATAGATTCTTACCTGTACATGCGCTTAAAGCGCATGTAAAGGACCCTCAATACATGCGTTTCTTCTAAGCGCGTGTAAAGGTGCGCTGGTATAGGGACAATTTGTAGTAGTGATTATTTGCAAACAAATAAATGTATAAATGCTTGCTGATTTTATGAAGGTGAATGTTTATGCTTGTTAGCGATAATTGATAATAGCAAATCAGTTTTTCTTTGAACTACAATGTGTGTGATTGATGTGTTGATGTTTGCTATGTCTTTTTGTTTCAAATGGAATGGTTTAAGATATGATTATTTGGCTGAGTTCTTGGATGTAATCATGCTTGATAGTTATTGTTTGGTTGGTTGAATATATTATTGTTGCTGGGAAATTCTGCCCGATTAATAATATAGAATGTCTTAATTGTTAGTCATAGACATTCAAGGACAATAAAAGGAAGAAATTTGAAATATGTTCCATATAATTCATTTTGAAGTCTAGAACAATATATAGTGATTAGGTGGGAGTGATGACTATGAAGCTGTAATTAATTCTGGCTTGATTGGGCTGAATTATTTATGTTTGAAAAAGTGATAAAATTGAATAATATGGAAGTAGGAAGGCTTGTTTATTATTTGAATGTATAATTGTTAATATGTTTCATTATGTTCACTTGTTAAGCAATGGTTGAATTGATCTTTCTTCCTTGATTGTTTGGTATTGTATGTGATTTGTATTATGGAATAAACATGTGACTTGTGTGTATGACTCTGAATCATGTTTTCGGTGAATTTTGTAATTTCACACTTTGGGTGCTCATTGAGTGGTTAACAGTGAAGCATAATGTTTTGAGTTAAAGAACTTGAGTTGATGGCATTGAAATTGTGAAGGAGCAAATGGATTACTTTACTACTGTAAACTTTTGATTTGTTGATATGTGGTCTTTGGTCTTGCTTGCTTACTCTGTGTTACAGGATGCTTTAATTATCAATTAATGATTAAGGACCGAATGCTTATGCTTGACTTGTACTGATAAAATATTTCTAAACATTGGGATCCTAGATCCTTACTAAGTTAACCATTGTGGATTAGAATAAGATCAAGTGAAGAAGGGATTGGGTAGTATAGTACCTTTAGGAGCGAGAGTGGCGCGGAATATATTTTATGTTGGAACAATATTAACTTGCTATTATTACATGGTGTAATAATAGGATGGATTATGAAGTATATTCCAAGGCATTGAAATAGAAAAAGAGAAAGAAAAGAAAGGTCTGAATACACTATTGAGGGAGATTGGCTGGAGCGTAGGTAGCGAGTTATTTCAGTCATATAAATAGCATGCTATAAATTTTGAAATGAACTGCATTAGATGAGTATTGAATTTTTATACCTTATATGCTTATGTGGTATGATTTATGATTTACGATTTATGGAGTACTCCAAGGGGTCGCACCCTTTTTGCCAATTTTGCTATTATGTATTATTATGCTTATATGATGAATGGTGTCATCATATAAGAATGCTGGTCGGTGCATATCGCACCTAGTGTGTCAGAAGCTACATAGCAGTGAATCTATTGTTGCTATGTAGTGGAGGCGTTATATATGTGAAAAGGGTGCATATCGCACCTTGTGTGTCGGAAGCTACATAGCAGTGAAGCTATTGCTGCTATGTAGTGGAGGCGTTATATACGCGAAAAGGATATAAGAATCATATCACTCATATGAATGTGGTGTTATAAAACAAATGATAATGAATGAAATAAATTGCTATTGGGATTCTTTGAATCTCACCGTTTTTTTAAAAATAAAAACTGCAGGTAACAAGGAGAAGAATAAAGAACAAAAAAGTTTATCATATAGAGCGGAGATACTTGCTAGGCTCGTATGTGATTAGAAGTTACCAGAGTTCAGGTTTAGATCTTTTTAGATCAAAATATTGTAACAGGCGATTAGCTTGTGTTGTATACAGTTAGTGAGGCTATCACCTAAGATAGCCAATTGTGTTAGATATAATTATATAAGATAGAACTATTCATGATAGTTTGATTTCTTTGTAGTTATATTAAGTTGTTTAGGTGTAGATGATTACAAATTAAAAATTAGTTTCTATTTGAGCTGTGTAATGAATTAATGAACCATTTGAGATTGTAATTGACAAATAATATTTACAAGGTGTTTAGAAGCTCAGTTTACGGAGAAAAATGTTTTATCTAATCTAAAAAAGGTTTTTAATTCATTCGTATTTTTGGGCTTCTAACACTAGAAAAGTGGTTATTAATTGATTATATTGCTACAAATATAGTTGACAAAGCTAGGATGTTACAGTTCTACTGTCAAATAGAGAGTGAAAGCTGATTAGAAAAGAAGTACAAAGGATTCAATCAACAAAAAATAGGGGGGTGGATGTAGACAGAGTGTTCAAATTTTTGAGGAACTTACTCATAATGATGACTCAAAGTTCTTTGATGATATTGACTATTGTTGATGATGGTGATTGGGCCGAATTTTATATGTTTAAGCATGTGCAATTGTTTTTAATTAGTGTGATTTAATTGTTATATTTGATCATTATTGGTGATTATTATTGCGCATGCTTATGTGATTTAATTGGAGAATATTAGCCTAATTACTTGCATTTTAAGTAACCACGGGTATTTTGGTCATTTTGACTATGTGGTGCTTTTCTATGTGTAGGGGGTCCCACGTGGGCCCCACACACCCTTGGGAGTGCTTAGGTGCCAAGGAGGAGGTTAGGTGGCAAAGGCAAAGACATAAGACAAAAGTTGCCCCTTTTGTCAAAAACAAGGGAATTACATGTTACCAGAAGGGGTAATTTTGGCTCCAAATTCAAATTTCAAGCCTTAAAGCTTCAAGAAGGGCCTTTTTGGAAAGAGGAGAAAGAGCATAAAGAAAAGGATGAGGTGGAAGCTTGTGGATCACTCATTTCCCTAACCTACAACTCATTATCCAACCAAACACATTTTACTTTCCCATTTTGCCCTCATCTCACTTTACACTTCCCATTTCACTTTCCTTCACATTTCCTCTCACCCACATTTCGGCCAAACACTCCCAAGACCACCAAAATATGAATCTAGCCTCTCATAAACTCACCTCCCACTTCATTTTACACATTCCTTCACTTTCCACTTGATCTCCATCTTCTTTCTCTCCATTTTTTCTCTTCTTTCCACCACACACACCTCTTGGCCGAAATTCCACACCATTTCTTCATCTTCCATGGCTTCAATTTCTTCATTCCTCCTCTCATTCCTCATGACATTTCGTGGCTAAGCTCCTAGATCTATCTCTCCAAAGGATCACAACGTGCTTGTAGAAGATTTAGCATCGGCCTCATGTAATTGTGTATGTAACTTTTAGGTTGTATGCTAAATGTACATTTTTGCCTTAAGATTCTCTAGATCTAGGTTTCATAAGGTTAGGACACTTTACTTTTAGATGTTCTAGTTAACTTTGGCTTACAACCTCTCTTTGTGTTCTTAGCTCATGAAAACCTAAGGTGTATATGTGTGTAGTTTCATAAACTCATGTATGGTGATTAGCTTATGTATGTGTTTGTGAAATGATTGATTTGCTTAAATTCTAGATTTAGAATTTAATGTTGCCTAAGGTATGAGATAAGTTTGCAAAGAGCATCACTCTTGATTATCCTAATTAAATTCTTATAGATTTCTTTAGATTGAGAGATCTTGAGAATTTAGTTAGGATATATCAAGGTTAGCAAGTGCATGAGGTCCAATTTACAAATATAAGCACATGATCCAATGGAGTGGGAGGCTTCTCATCTCATTCCTTCACTTTCTATATTCGGTTATATAGCTCTTTGTAGTTGTTAATTGTAGTTTGATAATCAAAAAATCAACCTCAATTTGCCTTGTAATTTGCGTGACATTTTTACCTAGAACTTGCAAGATTAAAAACCTAGATTGTGGATTTGACCCTTACTCACCACTACACTCTAGTGGAATTGAGTATTGACTTTAATTTTGATTAGCCAAGGCGACTTTAGGCTAAATCAGATGGTGATAATGAAAAAGATTGGGATTGTTGTTGGGAAAATAACAAATAAAGACTTCTGGTATGTTCCAGTTGTTAATAGGTTTCCAGTTGTTAATTATCCTTTTGGAAATTTGAGTTCCTTACTTGTCCTTTTGAACATTTGGAAGTCTTTATTTGTCGTTTTCCCATTATTGTTTAGTATTTCTAGAGATATGGAAAAACCAATAGCTTGTGTGAAATTTCTGTGATTTTTTTTGGTGTTTGACAATAACTATATGATTATGGAATATCATGCCACTGTAATGTATATATTTGTTAATCTAGTGATTAAGCTTAGCGTTTACACTTATCTATCGTTACTTGTATGCTTATATAGATTCAGTGAAGGAAGCATCATTTAGAATGTGAAAGTACCGGGTATACTTATTTGAAATCCCTGTATGGACAATTTCATGAAGCGTCAAGATGTCATTTCCCCCTCATGTTTATACAAGCCTTCATGTTATGGTAGCAATTCTCATGTACACAGATGTTTTATTGATTCATTTCTGCTTTCAATGATATATTTTAGTTTAACTTCTCTGTTTACATGTATTTCTATATGTGGGAAGTTCGAAGTATAGTAGCAATAAGAGATAATAGCCATGTGGTTGTAATCAGTTGTACACGTGTGAGTTATTACATTTTGTTTTTGTTAATTGCAGAATAGATACAGAGAGTTGGGGTATAAATAAGCCCTTTGTATACAGATTCTGTTTGTGAAATGTTTAGCTTGTTTTTCTCTCTATTTCTCTCTTTTCTCTTTTACTTTGCATCATCTGTTTACATGTATTTCTAACAATACCTCTGTATTTGGCTGTTAAGAGTTGTCATTTCATTTGTTCTTAAATAACTGAATGTTTGAAATGGTGATTACTCATGCAATTGTCTTCTTTGATCAATGACAGAACTTCGTTGAAAGAGGGGCATGGCAACAAAACCAAAAGATGAAAATCAGCAAGCAACTGATTCCACGCCTGGCCAGGAAACTGATGAGAACCATGGAGCTGCAGGCCCTTCTGATGGAAACTATAGAAAATCAGTATCACAAAATTAAAGAGCATGCAGAAACTTATCCTTACGTATGGGCTTCATATATTGTTGTATACGGTGGCTTTGGTCTTTGGACTGCTTATCGATGGAGAAAGCTCCGCAAAACTGAGGACAGAATCCGAGCTCTTCGGGCATGGCTTAAGAAGCTTGTTGAAGCTGAAGAATCTTCTGCTACATCTACCAAGGTAGAGAAAGCTCCATCTTCTTCTTAAAAGCCTGCTAAGTAGCCTACAATATCATCCTCATTTATTTTAGTTTACGGCCAATAACGTTATGTTTCCATGGCTAAATGTGGACGCCTCATTATCTCTATCAGCCGATTCTTTTGAAGGAGCTATGGACAACACTTGCAAATCTGAATCAACAATAATATCTCACAAGTTTATATTTAACCTTATGTGATGAATTTTTCGGCACGACTATTATTTTTATGAGATACAAAGATAAGCCAAAGCTTGGGTGAGAAAGCTTGGAGAACTTCCTAGGCTACCCCCTTCTCAGACTAATAAGCATAGAAATGAAGTTAAGTAGTGTGGCTCTGTTATCTTACATATACATTCTGATGCAACTATTTTTTGTAGCATTTCTCCATGCATGTACTATCTTTTGTTCAAGAGAATGTTTGTAAGGTAGCTGTCCGCTTTTCTGTGTTAGCATATTTCAAATGTGACCTTGTATATTGCATAATGTTTAGTTCTTTGAGAAGCTCATCAGTTTAAATTCAGCTGGGGTTGCAAAAAAAAAGAAAATAAAAATATTCAGCTGGGGTTGCCAAAAAAGAACAGCTGGGTTTATTAGGGAGCCTTTTTATTAAGTTCAGATTTAACATCAGTGAATAATATTTGTGTACTAATAATCAGGTTTGTTTTGGGTAAATAGTTATCGAGCATGTTGATCAATTGATTGTATTATATTATGAAATGTCTGACACTGAAAAGTGACACTTGAATTTACGTGGTTAATGTCTTGGCTTTTTTATCATAATCACACAACATATTCTTTTGTTGAAATGAAAAGGTAGGCTAAAACTTGAAAAAATCAAAGACCCAAAGTTATAAACAGACTAACAAGTACCATTAGTGCTATTCAATATGGTTGTAAGAACTGGATTCAAACGGGTGCAACCATCGACACTTCATATGAAGTTTATTAGTTTGAGCGTCGATATAACCATCGGTTTGAGTGATCCGACCGTGTTGAACCATGATCTGAAGGCGTGTCCGACTCGCCTTTTGGTCCGACTTTTACAACATTGCTATTCATTGATAAGAGCTTCTATATTAAGTTAATAATGCATTCAATTGGGCCAAGGGACTAGTGACTTGATGGTTAGAAAAGGAGAGATAAGACATCTCCCCACCTTCAAGGTTCTAGGTTCAATAGTTGGCACGCATTTCCCGGACAAACTCCGGATTAGACGGTACTCAAAGAGTGCTGGATACCGGATACTCTAAGTAAAAAATAATAATGCATTCAACGAGCTTCACGAGTCAATAAAATATCTTGGTCCATCAATTATTTTATTTATGAGAATTGGTGAAAACCTCTTGCACATCATTGAAAGCATTAACCTATTGACGAAAAAAGAAGCTAATGTCACCAATGGATAGTTAATTGAGCAGGTTGAAAGTGAGGATGCACAAGAGGGGGGGTGAATTGTGCTATAAAATAAAAACTTATAAACAAAATAAATCACAACAATTTTATACTGGTTCGGTCTTAACTCTTGACCTACGTCCAGTTCTCAATCCCTTGATTGAGTTCCACTAATCCACAGGTTTTACAACGGGTTCACCTGCAACCTTTACAACCACAAGTTTTCTGGGCTCACTTGCAACCTTACAACCTAACTTACTCCCCCTTACTACTTGTAAGGGTTCAACCTTTAAACAAAGGATTTTCTACTTAGTTCACTCAATGAACAAATAATGTTACTCACTTAAGTACAGTAAATGCTCTCAATAAATGAGGAGACTTAAATGCAAAGAGTACAAGATAACTGAAGAATAACTCTCAAGGTAATAAGTGCTCTCTTGAACTTTTGCTTTCTGGGTAGTATGAGCTTTGAATGCTTGAATGAATTTTGCAGATTATGTTCGGTGCTTCATAAATGATGAAGTTGTTCCTTATATAGCATCCACTAATACTCCACATGCTTGGATGGAAACAATGCCGTTTGAATATGTCCGTTAAACCCTTGTTACCGTTGGCTCCATTAATGCTCCATTAATGCTCAGCAGGGTTGACTTGCTTTAGCTCTGAAAAGTAACTCTGACAACTCTGCTCTGACAAAAGCAACTCTGTCAACTCTGCTCTGACAAAAGCAACTCTGACTTCTGAGCATGTGTACATTCTTTCTCTTGTACTCTTGCTGACGGATGATCATGTGCAACCGGAAGCGGGAGCCATGTTCTGCAAGTGTTAGTCTAAGAGTCCCAGTGCTAAGAGCATACATTATCGGAAGCTCATTTGCTTCCGGAAATGAAACTTAGTTCTGCACGTAAATGTTAGTCTAGGAGTCCCAGTGCTAAGAGCACACACTATCGGAAGCTCATTTGCTTCCGGAAATGAAACTTAGATCTGCACGTAAATGTTAGTCCAACATAGTAATATATAATCAAGTGCAATCGGAAGAATTTTTGCTATGGGAAGCAATCCTACTTAGACTAGGTTATATAAGATCAGACTTAGTGTTAAATTCACTTCCGCTATCAGACGCATGTTACATCCGCAAGCGCTAGTCACGTTGTTTTTGCTCTAAGTCTTCCGCTAGTGATTTTGCATCCGGTTGTGTTCTAACTTAGGATTTAATTCTAATCTGATTCTTCCTAAGTGATCAATCAGTTCTTTCATATTTTAGTCTTCATCAAAACTTAAGATTCTAACATTCTCCCCCTTTTTTGATGATGACAAACTAAAGCTAACTTATGAAAGCATACTTAAGCAGATATAATAAATTAACACAAGTATGGATTCAATAAGCGAACTTCATTGATTAAACTGTGTAATTACAAATATGATCAAAAAAAGGCATTATACACATGAATACAGCAAAACATCGAGGTAATTACAAGTATGATGAAAAGGATGTAAAAACAAGGAAAATTGATATGTTATGCTATGCATGAGGGGTTTGGTGGGGTTCTAAAGCTTATGTCTTTTGGTCCTCTCTCTTCTGTTTAATTCATGCTCTTCCTCATCACTAGCTTACTCATCAGAACTATTCACCCAGATAGAGGACACAAAGGCTTTCCTCTTGTCCTTCCCTTTGGCTCTCTGAAGGCTTGGACACTCAGCCTTGAAATGACCAGGCTTCTTACACTCAAAGCACACAGGGGCCCTTTCCTTCCTATAATCCTTCTTATGGCTAGATTCTCCTTTCTGAAAGCCTCCCTTCTTTCTGAAGAACTTTTTGAATTTCCTTACCATCATAGCCATTTCCTCTTCATCTATTTCCTCCTCATCATCCTCATCATCATCATCATTCCTATCCTTGCTGGGAGCAACCAGAGCACGGTTCTTGGCTTTAGCTGTAGCTTGAGGAGCTCTTTGAGCCAACAAGGTTGGTTCATATTCAGCCAGAGAACCAAACAAGGCAGTGATAGAGCTGGTTGATTCTCCCTGGACTTCCTGCAGGATGGTAACTTTGGTGATCCAGTCACCCTTTATCACCTTTAGAATCTTGCTTACTTGTTCTTCCTCAGGAATGTCCTTTCCCAGAGAGGCCAAGTTGTTAATAAGATGGGTGAATCTAAGCTCCAGCTCTCTGATTGGCTCAGTTGGGCTAAGCATAGCAAATTTGTGAAACTCCTCAACCAGCATCTCGACCCGTCTTGCCTTCACTCCCTTGGTTCCAGAATGAGCAGCCTCAAGAGCCTCCCACATATCCTTTGCTGTTTTGTGGTGGCTGATCCTGTGGAACTCCTTAGGACTAAGGGCGCATTGAATGTAATGCATGGCCCTGTAGTTCAGCTCCACTAAAGCATAGTCTTCATTGGTGAACCTGGATCGAGGCTTTGCAAAACCTTCATCATCTAGAGGGAAGTGGTTACCATGCTCAATCACAACCCAGAGGCGAATTCCGTTGGACTTGATGTAGGTCTCCATTCTGAACTTCCAGAAGGGATAGTTGTACCCATCAAAGCCAGGAGGCTTGTTTGGCTGAATAGCAACATCGGGCAAGGAATGATGATCTGCATCCATCACTAGATCTTCTCTTTCTAGATTCGTTGGAATCAAGTCAGTAAGACATCGCTCTGATACCAAATGAAAGTGAGGATGCACAAGAGGGGGTGAATTGTGCTACCAATAAAAACAAACAATAAAAACACACAAGGTTTTATACTGGTTCGGTCTAACTCTTGACCTACGTCCAGTTCTCAATCACCCAGATTGAGTTTCACTATCCACAGGTTTTACAAACGGGTTCACCTGAAACCTTTACAACCGCAAGTTTTAGCACGGGATCACTTGCAACCTTACAACCACAAGTTTTACACCAGGTTCACTTGCAACCTTACAGACTCACTCCCCCTTACTACCTGTAAGGGTTCAACCTTTCAAATAAAGGATTTTCTAACTTAGTTCTCTCTAAGAACAAAATGTTAGAATCTTAAGTTTTGATGAAGACTAAAATATGAAAGAACTTAGGAAGCAATAGGTGAACATAGAAATCCCAAGTAAGAGTGCAACCGGATGTGGATTTACTTCCGGATAGACTAGGACTTGCGCTCGCGGATGAATGTTTCATCCCCCAGCGACAGCAAGTAATCCACTAGGGAAATGACTTAGTTCATGAGCATTAAAAATACAAAACCTTAAGACTAAGCTAAGTTCCAACCGGAAGTGAATTAGCTTCCTGTTAAATTTAGACTGGCGCTGGCTGATTCGAACATAATGACACTGAGCGTCAGTGAAAATAAGCCACGTCCAGTAGAATTGCTTCCGATAGCTAAGTGACTAGCGCTGGCTGTTGGATTGAATGAACACTGAGCAAGAGTGAGCAATAGTGAACAAAATCCTTCATCCAGTGGATCTACTTCCGGATGTAGAAGTGCTTCCGGATACAAGGAAGACCACTTAGGCTAAGAACACTCCCACTGCATGTAACAATGTTTATACTGTTAGACTAACACTCAGTGCAGCACACTCAGTAGAATTGCTTCCGGATGTGAATCTGCTTCCGCAAGCAATCAGAATGTCAGAAGTTGCAGTGTCAGAATGCTTTTGTCAGAGCAGAGGTGTCAGGACTACTTTTCAGAGATAAAGCAAGTCAACCCTGCTATGCATTGATGAAGCATTTATTGGGCAAACGGTAACATGGGAAAAACGGCCATATTCAAACGGCTCTCCCACCTACCAAGAGTCAGATTGCCTGAGGACTATATAAAGGAGCTCAAACTTCATTTATGAAGCCAACAATTATCTTTGAATATTCTTGAGAGAAGTTAGAGCGAGAAACTAAGAACACCTTCAAGCATTCAAAGCTGTCCAGAAAAGTAAAGAGCATTTAACACTTTGAGTGATCTTTTCATCTACATATTCTGTTCTCATTGCTGTTAAGTCTCTTCTTGTTATAAGAGCATTGATTGTACTTAAGTGTGTAACACTATCTGTTCTTTGAGAGAACTCAGTTTGTAAAATCCTTTAAGTATAAAGGTTAACCCCTTGCTCGGTGTGAGGGGGAGTTAGTTAGAGAGGTTACAAGTGAGCCTTGTGTAAAACTTGTGGTTGTAAGGTTGCAAGTGATCCCGTCCAAAACTTGCGGTTGTAAGGTTTCAGGTGAACCCGATTTAAAACCTGGGAGTTAGTGGAACTCGGCCTGGGTGGTTGAGAACTGGACGTAGGTCAGGTAGACCGAACCAGTATAAATATTGTGTTTGTTTTATTTGAGCATTTATTTTTGTAGCACAATTCACCCCCCCTCTTGTGCATCCATTACTTTCATTTGGTATCAGAGCGGGTCTTTCTCACTAGATTCCAACGAATCCAGAAAGCAAAGATCTTGTAATGGATACTGACTATTCTCTACCAGACGTCTCTATTCAGCCCAACAAGCCTCCTGGCTTTGATGGGTACAACTATCCATTCTGGAAATTTAGAATGGAGACTTATATCAAGTCCAGTGACATTAGACTCTGGGATGTTATCGAACATGGGGATCACACTCCCCTGGATGATGATGGTTTTGCCAAGCCAAGAAGCAGTTACACCCCTCAGGACTATGCCCTAGTCCAGCTAAACTATAGGGCCATGCACTACATCCAGTGTGCTCTCAGTCCCAAGGAGTTCCACAGGATCAGTCACCACAAGAATGCCAAAGATATGTGGGAGGCCCTTGAGGCTGCTCACTCTGGAACCAGAGGGGTGAAGGCAAGACGGGTTGAGATGCTGGTGGAAGAATTCCACAAGTTTGCCATGCTCAGCCCCACTGAGCCTATTAGAGAACTGGAGCTCAGATTCACTCACCTCATCAACAACTTGGCCTCGCTGGGTAAGGACATTCCTGAAAGGGAGCAAGTGAGCAAGATTCTGAAGATCTTGAAGGGTGACTGGATCACCAAGGTGACTATCTTACAGGAAGTCCAGGGTGAATCAACTAGCTCCATCATCGCCTTGTTTGGCTCCCTGGCTGAATATGAGCCTACACTACTAGCTCAGAGAGCTCCTCAAGCCTCATCCAAGGCCTTTGTATCGTCTATCTGGGTGAATAGCTCGGATGATGAAGCAAGTGATGAGGAAGAGGTAGCCAACCTCTGCCTTGTTGCTCGAGAAGAAAATGAGGAAGTATCCCCAGAGTTTGATCCTATTCACGAGGATAGTGAGGTAACCTTCCCTGAACTTCAAGAAGCATATAATGAGGTGCATGTAGAATTTTTCCGCTTATGTAGAGCATATAAAGTGTTGAAAGCTAAAAAGGAATCACTTGAGTCCAAGGTGGACTCACTAAGTGATGAGCTAGCGAAAGCTAGAACACTTCCGTTAGTGGAAGGACAGGGTTCTCCCCAAACAGAACCCAACGACCCAACACTTGAGAGCTGCCCTAATTGCAGCAAAGTCTCAGCTGAGAAGGACAAGCTGCAAAATGCCCTGCAGAAGTTCACAAATGGCTCAGAAATGTTAAATATAATTTTAATGAATCAAAGGGCTTATAGGGATAGAACTGGCTTAGGATATACTCCTAGAGGGAAGAAGTGGGTTGAACCAAAAGTAAAGCCCTACTTAAAGTTCTTCCATAAAGCCTCTAGTCATAGCTCCTCACCCTTCAGCTTCTGTAACTATTGCAACAGGAAGGGACACTCCACGTCCACCTGTAATGCCAAGAAGCATGGAGCAAGCAGCTCCTACAAATGGGTCCCTAGAGGAACCAAGGCAACAAAGGATCCTCCTCCTGCAAAGGAAACTAGGAGAGGACAAGGATGCCAAGCCTGGAATTATTCCAAAGGGAAAACCCAAGAGTCCAGAGCCAGCACTCGGCCAGAGGCTCTGAATAATCATAAGCCCAAGGTCAAGGATGACTCTAAACCAAGGGCATTGAAAACTAATGATCGAGGACCCAAGAAAAATTGGGTACCTAAATTTGCTTGATTTTTCCAGGTGTGTCTCAAGGCATCCAAGAACAAGAAATGGTATATTGACAGCGGATGCTCGAGACATATGACTGGAGACAGAGACAAGTTCAAATCCCTGGTGATCAAAGATGGAGCCACAGTAACCTTTGGAGGAAATCAAAGTGGGAAGATTACTGGAGTTGGAGAGGTCGGACCAGTAAAAGATGTCTACCTAGTGGACGGTCTCTGTCACAACCTGCTAAGCGTCAGCCAGAGCACAGACAAAGGAAATTGGGTAATATTTGACTCACATGAGTGCATAATAGTTGATAAGCAGGATCTAAGTTTAGATAAGGCCAACTTAAAGTGTAAACTTAAGGCTAATAGAAATGGAAACCTATATACATTAGACTTGTGCCAACAGTTAGAAGAAAAATGCTTTATATCCAGTGATGAGAACAGTTGGCTTTGGCACAAGAGACTAGCTCATGTTAATTTCACTCAACTTGACATGCTAATTAAAAAGGAGCTAGCAATAGGCATTCCATCATTTAAAGTAAAGCATGACTTTATCTGTGAGTCCTGCCAAAGAGGAAAGCAAACAAAGTCCTCGTTCACAACCAAGAAGAAAGTCTCCACCAGCAGGCCCTTGGAACTAATCCACATGGATTTGGTTGGGCCAGCAAGAGTGAAGAGCTTGGGTGGAAACCTATATGCTCTAGTGGTGGTGGATGACTATTCAAGGTTTACCTGGACTATGTTTCTTGCCTCTAAGCAAGATACGTTTGATGCTTTTGTTGTCCTGGCTAAGAAAGTGCAGAATGAGAGAGAACTCAAAATCACAGCCATAAGGACAGATCATGGAGGAGAATTTGAGAACCATAGCTTCTCTGAGCTATGTGAACAAAATGGCATAGAACACAACTTCTCAGCTCCTAGGACTCCTCAACAGAATGGAGTTGTCGAAAGAAAGAACAGGGTTCTGACAGAGATGGCTAGAAGCATGCTCAATGAGAAAGAGGTCTCTCAAGTGTTCTGGGCGGACGCTATGAGCACTGCTTGCTATATCTCTAACAGAGCCTATGTTCGCAAGGGCTTGGACAAGACTCCCTATGAGCTGTACAAAGGGAGGAAGCCCAACATCAGCCACCTCAGAATCTTCGGGTCAAAGTGCTATGTGCACAACAATGGAAAGGTAAATCTGGGTAAGTTTGACCCAAAAGCTGATGTAGGTATGTTTATAGGATATTCCCTTAGGAGTAAAGCATATAGAGTATACAACATGAGAACTAGAGTTGTAGAAGAATCAATGCATGTTGTATTTGATGAAACTCCTACATGGGGACAATCCACAGAAGATGATGAAATGCTTAATCTTCCAAAATTACCATCATCTTCTTCACCATCAAAAGAAATACCAGCAAGCAATCCTAAGGAAGAAGATGAACTCAGTGATGAACCTAGAGTGCAGACCGTGCCTGATGAGGCACAGTTGCCAACAGCTAGGAGGCATCACAGAGATCATCCTCTTGATCAAGTGCTTGGTGATGTTTCTTCTGGTGTCAGAACCAGAAGACAAGTTCAAAATGAAGTTGAGTTTGGTGCATTCCTATCTCAAATAGAACCAACTTCAGTTGAACAAGCTCTTGAGGACTGCAACTGGATTATTGCCATGCAGGAAGAGCTAAATCAATTTGAAAGAAGCCAAGTCTGGGAACTAGTCCCTAGGCCGTCTCATCAATCTATAGTAGGGACCAAATGGGTCTTTAAAAACAAACTGGATGAGACAGGTCAAATTACAAGAAATAAAGCCAGATTAGTAGCCAAAGGATATAATCAAGAAGAAGGGATTGACTATGAAGAAACTTTTGCTCCAGTCGCTAGACTTGAAGCAATTAGAATTCTTCTGGCCTTTGCATCCATGAAAGGCTTTAGATTATATCAAATGGATGTGAAGAGTGCCTTTCTTAATGGTTATATTAAAGAAGAGGTATATGTAGAACAACCTCCTGGCTTCGAAGATCACAAACATCCAAGACATGTGTATAAATTAAAGAAAGCTTTATATGGCCTAAAACAAGCTCCTAGAGTTTGGTATGAGAGACTCAGCAGCTTCTTGCTGGGCAAGGGTTTCTCAAGAGGCAAACTTGATAATACACTGTTCATCCTTCACAAAGATAGAGATATGTTAATTGTTCAAATTTATGTTGATGATATTATATTTGGAGCAACTAACGAAAAGCTTTGTGAGGATTTCTCTAAGACTATGCAGGGTGAGTTTGAAATGTCAATGATGGGAGAACTAACGTTCTTCCTAGGCCTGCAAATCAAACAGAAGAAGAATGGAATCTTCATCTCCCAAGCCAAGTACTGCAGAGAGCTACTCAAAAAGTTTGGGATGGATGAATGCAAGGAGTATGACACTCCCATGAGTACCACTGCCGCACTCGATGCTGACGCAAAGGGTAAATCTGTCAGCCTGCCCATGTACAGGGGAATGATAGGTTCCCTCCTATACTTAACGGCAAGCAGGCCTGACATCCAATTTAGTGTTGGCATGTGTGCTAGGTTTCAAGCCAACCCCAAGGAATCACACTTAACATGTGTTAAACGTATTTTGAGATACCTTGAGGGAACGCAAGAGCTTGGTCTTTGGTATCCCAGAGGTAACCAAGAGTTCTTGTGGGCTTACTCTGACTCTGACCATGCAGGTTATAAGACTGACAGAAAGAGCACCAGTGGACAATGCGCCTTCCTTGGTGGGTGTCTGGTGTCTTGGGCTAGCAAGAAGCAGACCTGCGTGTCTCTGTCATCCACTGAGGCAGAATACATTGTTGCAGCAAGTTGTTGTGCCCAAGTGCTGTGGCTGAAGAACCAGTTGAGAGATCTTGGCTTGGAATTCCCTGAGGCACCCATCCTCTGTGACAACACAAGCACAATCAGCCTAGCCAAGAATCCGGTTCAGCACACTAGGACAAAGCACATTGATGTCAAACATCACTTCATCAGAGACCATGTTCAAAAGAAGGATGTCAAAGTGCAGTTTGTCCCTACACAACAACAGCTTGCTGACATTTTCACCAAGCCTCTGGGGTTTGAACAATTTACTTTCATTAGAGGTGATTTGGGAATGGTAAACCCAAATGAGGTGTAACTTCTATTTATTATACTTGGTTGTTTTAAAACTTACAAAAATACTAACTTAGGCATCGGAGTGCCAACATGTGTTTTTGCAGGGTCTCAATGTTAAATCTTAAGAAACTGCAACCGGAAGCAAAACCACTTCCGGATGATCTTTCGCAGACACTGAATGATGAAAACAAGAGAGCGCCAGCACCAGTCCAAGAGACACGTCACTTCAGAAACGTTTCAACTCCTTCTATGAGAAGTTGTGCCTTCTCTGATAAGATGAAGCGACATATGTCATCAGGTGTGTCGTTCCAACTTAAATTGTTTACGTTACTCAATGTGTGAAAATCTGAAGCGACATGACCATTTTACCCTCAGTAACTTTTCTTATAAATAGGGTGTCATTTTTCACTTTCACTTTTTACTTGCATCATTTTCACTTTCACCATTCTCTCTGAAATTTTCTTCATCTTCATCTGAGTTCTTCATCTGTTCTTCATAAACTCTTCGCATTTCATCTCATTTCTACTCCATTCCATACAAAATGGCCGGATCTCATGAATCCAACCCAGTTACCAAGCAACACAAGTCAAAACATTCTTCATCTAAGAAACATAAGTCAAAATCTGGGAAATCTCATCATGAACGATCTCGGAAATCTGGGCAAAGTGATGAACATCATGAAGAACGTCATGAACTTCGTGAAGTTTCTGGGCAAACACCGGGGCAGGAGGAAAATGTTCAGGGTCAGCCTGGAACTTCTGGGAGAGTAACTGAACAAATAGTGGTTTCTGAACAAGAGAGGGAAGCCCTGAGAAAAGGGAAGAAGAAGAGGGTGCAATTTGCTGAAGAGCCGTCTTCAAAGAGGCAGAGGGTTGAAGAAGATGACCCTACTGTTTACAGAGATAGGGCCTTGGAGCCTGTTGCCTCCAAGTTTGAGACAATTAAGCCCTACTTCAATAACGGGCTGTTCATCGATCTGGGTAAGATAGATGACCTAGGGTTTCCCCACCTCCGCCCATATCTGGAAAAATACATGCCCTGGCTGGGGATCAAACAGGACTACAACATCAACGTCCTGCGAGTCTTCTGCCAATCCCTCTCTGGCAAGGTGAAATATAAGAAGGTCGATGGAAAGGAGCAGATCCACAGACTCTACTTCACGGCCACAGTCAGAGGAAGAACCTTCAGTTTTACCTGGAGGACGCTGAATGAGTTGATGGGGATCACTGATGAAGGGATGACTGAGTGGCTGTATCCTGAGGCGCTCAAATACAGCAAGGAGGAACTAGAACAGCTGTATGGCACCAATGACAAGAAGGTGTCCAAAATGAGTGACTCCTACAGGGTTCTGTATTATATCTACTCCCGGATGATGACACACAAAGGGGGCAACTTCAATGAGTTCACCCTGTTGGACAATCCGTGGTTCCCCAGATTCCTCTCCCTCCAGCCAATCAACCCAGGGCAGTTGATCAGTCTTGAACTTCATCGATGGTTGGCTAACGACAAGACTGGGTATCTTCCCTATCCCACCATCTTGGCCTTCCTCCTAGAGAAGAACCTGATCAAGGTCACATCTGACGTGGAGGAAGAGAATGTCAAGTGTGCTCCTGTGGGGGCAACGAACATCAGCAAGATGGGGATCAGATACAACAAGCCAGCAAGGGCCACTCGCTCTGGGTCACAGGCAGGCAGTGCCTCTCATACCTCAGTCCCCTCTTCATCTGGTGCAGGGGATCAAGAAGTAGATTCCCATGCTGGGCCAAGCCGAGCTGCAAGAGTGCCAGCATCCGTAAGAGCCTTTGCTGAGGAAGTCAAGGAGGAGCTCCTCTTTAGGCTGACTGACTCCTTGGTGGCTCCTCTCCGAGATGAGTGTGATACTGGCTTCCAGCAGCAAGGGGAGCGAATTCAGAGGATCGAAGACAGGGTCGGGCAGATTGAGAATCATCTTGCCAGGGTGGATGCAAAACTAGATCTCATCCTCCAACACCTCCAAATTCCCCAACCATCACAAGGTAGTCTACCTCCACCTCCTCCTCCCCAAAATCCACCTCCTCCTCCTCCCTCTGGCCACCCTCAACTTCCCCCTCCTCCTCCTCCTCCTTCCAACACTCAGCAACCACAGCCATCCCCACAAAATGACCAACAACCTCACTCACCCCCAAACAATGACCACCAATCCCAGCCATCACCTACCCATGACCAACAAAACCAAGACTCCCCTCAACAATCTCCTCGCCAATCCCCTCTAAACTCACCATCCACAACTCCCTCACCCACTCGCCCCAACGCACCTACTCGCTCACCTCTCAATCTCTCTGCTGAAACATCGCCTACCCTTGTCAACCCCAACTCTAGACCTAGATCCAACCCTTTGGCTGAACATCTAGGATTTCAAACTGCCATTCACCCCCTCAGCCACATATATCTAAGAGATTACCCCCGCCTTCAGCCAATCACTGACGAGCCCTTTCGACCATTCACCCCACACTCTTCCACTACCTACACTGAGTATTCCTCCACTTACCCATTTGAAGGTCTTTTTGTCAATCCTACCTGGTTCCCCGAAACTGCCTCATCCCCAGACACTAACCTTTCTACCTCCTCCCCAGACTCAACACCCCCAAAACAATTTGGCCCTGAACCTCCACCCTCCACCTCATCCGCTCCATCCCTGACACTCTCCCTTGTTGATGATGACAAAAGGGGGAGAGATATGTTGTCCGCGCTTCGCCTGTCTATGGACACCAGGGGTGTTCTCAGCCAGCCATCACTTTGGGTTGATGAAGACATCGCGGCTGCCCTTCGCCGTGCCATGGAATCCCAAAGGCTGGGTAGTGCTGAGAGCCTGATAAGAGGAGAAGCCATCAGGTTCATGCAGCAGCAGAGGTCGGCTGAGCAAGGACCACAATTGGATATGGTTATGGTTGAACACAATGAAGAAATTCCACAACCAGCCCCTTCATCATCAGAGTCTTCTACAGCTGAGCAAAGAAGAATTATATTAGAGGAAATCATGATGAAGTGGGGGTTAAAAAGGGATAACCATCCTCCTATTGTGATAGCCAAGCCTATTCCTGCATCCTCTGGGCAAGAGTCTGAGATCCCAGCTTCTGAGCAATCATCTGCCCCTCCTCCCTCATCTGAGCCAGTAGTCACCTTCAGTGAGTCTAGAAAGAAGGCCGTTCCTAGGAAGCGGGCCAGGAAGATTATTGCCACTGAAGCTAGTGAAGATGAGGAAGAGACTCCCTCTGACCAACCAGAGCAAAGGATTTCGTCTGCCCAAGTTAAGACCCCTGTAGTACAAGCTGCTCCTATTCTGAAGGAAGTCAAGTTAGAAATTGAAGACATGACTCCTGAGGAATTTGAAAAGTATGGGTTCACGGACAGACTTACCTTCGGTCAGATGGCCTGCCTCGATGCTGACAGAGCAAGTGCAAAACCCACTCCCTCAATAAGCAAGAGCAAGAAGAAGAGTAAGGGCAAAGGGAAAAGAAAAGCCCAGGAAGTTGAGGAGGATCCCAACTTCCCTGTTTGGAACGTAAAGATTCGGGCTGTTCACTACCCAAATGGAGAGGTCGCCTACTTCGATGATGCTACAGGATTCCCTGGGTATGAAGAAGTAGAAAACATGAAAAGGGCATTCGAAGACTCCATTGAATCTGAAAGGATCAGAAGGGAGAAAGAGGAAGAAGAGCTTCAGAGTATCATTGCCCAGATAGACCAGAATGTGCATGAGGCTGAGGTAGCCAGACTCCAGAAAGAGAGTGAAGACAGACAGAGGGAGAGGGAGAGGAAAAAGAAACACCAAGGCTGAACCCCCAATCCAAAACAAAACCCCCAATCCAAAAACCTTCTAACTTAGAAATATTTTTTATTTTTCATGCATCTCTCATTCTTACTTAGTGTAGATTACTTGTATATGCTTTGCTTGTATACTCTAACGTTCATTAATAATATTTGTCTGAATTACTTGTTCTTACTTATTGCTTTGATTATTATGCTAATCCTTTCATATGAACTTAATCGATAAAACTAAGTTTGTCATCATCAAAAAGGGGGAGAATGTTAGAATCTTAAGTTTTGATGAAGACTAAAATATGAAAGAACTTAGGAAGCAATAGGTGAACATAGAAATCCCAAGTAAGAGTGCAACCGGATGTGGATTTACTTCCGGATAGACTAGGACTTGCGCTCGCGGATGAATGTTTCATCCCTCAGCGATAGCAAGTAATCCACTAGGGAAATGACTTAGTTCATGAGCATTAAAAATACAAAACCTTAAGACTAAGCTAAGTTCCAACCGGAAGTGAATTAGCTTCCTGTTAAATTTAGACTGGCGCTGGCTGATTCGAACATAATGACACTGAGCGTCAGTGAAAATAAGCCACGTCCAGTAGAATTGCTTCCGATAGCTAAGTGACTAGCGCTGGCTGTTGGATTGAATGAACACTGAGCAAGAGTGAGCAATAGTGAACAAAATCCTTCATCCAGTGGATCTACTTCCGGATGTAGAAGTGCTTCCGGATACAAGGAAGACCACTTAAGCTAAGAACACTCCCACTGCATGTAACAATGTTTATACTGTTAGACTAACACTCAGTGCAGCACACTCAGTAGAATTGCTTCCGGATGTGAATCTGCTTCCGCAAGCAATCAGAATGTCAGAAGTTGCAGTGTCAGAATGCTTTTGTCAGAGCAGAGGTGTCAGGACTACTTTTCAGAGATAAAGCAAGTCAACCCTGCTATGCATTGATGAAGCATTTATTGGGCAAACGGTAACATGGGAAAAACGGCCATATTCAAACGGCTCTCCCACCTACCAAGAGTCAGATTGCCTAAGGACTATATAAAGGAGCTCAAACTTCATTTATGAAGCCAACAATTATCTTTGAATATTCTTGAGAGAAGTTAGAGCGAGAAACTAAGAACACCTTCAAGCATTCAAAGCTGTCCAGAAAAGTAAAGAGCATTTAACACTTTGAGTGATCTTTTCATCTACATATTCTGTTCTCATTGCTGTTAAGTCTCTTCTTGTTATAAGAGCATTGATTGTACTTAAGTGTGTAACACTATCTGTTCTTTGAGAGAACTCAGTTTGTAAAATCCTTTAAGTATAAAGGTTAACCCCTTGCTCGGTGTGAGGGGGAGTTAGTTAGAGAGGTTACAAGTGAGCCTTGTGTAAAACTTGTGGTTGTAAGGTTGCAAGTGATCCCGTCCAAAACTTGCGGTTGTAAGGTTTCAGGTGAACCCGATTTAAAACCTGGGAGTTAGTGGAACTCGGCCTGGGTGGTTGAGAACTGGACGTAGGTCAGGTAGACCGAACCAGTATAAATATTGTGTTTGTTTTATTTGAGCATTTATTTTTGTAGCACAATTCACCCCCCCTCTTGTGCATCCATTACTTTCATTTGGTATCAGAGCGGGTCTTTCTCACTAGATTCCAACGAATCCAGAAAGCAAAGATCTTGTAATGGATACTGACTATTCTCTACCAGACGTCTCTATTCAGAAAGCACTCTGACACTGCACTGCTGTACGTTCTGACATTCGGATTGCTACCGGAAGCAAATCCACATCCGGAAGCAACATCACTCAGTGTGCTGCACTTGAACGTTAGTCTAACAATATTAACACATAGTCACATGCAGTGGGAGTTCATTTAGTCTAAGGGAGCTCTCTTACTTCCGGAAGCAATTCCACATCCGGAAGCACTCCTACTGGACGTTGAGTTATGGCTTAGAGTTATACTCACTGACGCTCGGTGTTACCTAAGCCAACAGGCAGTGCTAGTCACTAAGCATCCGGAAGCATTCCTGCATCCGGTTGTATCCTAACTTAGTCTCAAGGATTTTATACTTCTAATGTTCCTAGACTGAGTTATGACTTAGTGAGTTACTTGCTTCCGCTGGGGGATGAGTCATTCATCCGCGAGCGCTAGTCCTAGTCCATCCGGAAGTAAATCCACATCCGGTTATACTCTTAATTGTGGTTCTATATTAACCTAATTCTTTCTAAGTGTTTAATTTGTTCTCTCATATTTTAGTCTTCATCAAAACTTAAGATTCTAACAAAATCAAGTTCTCTTGGAAAGATATCAATCGCCTGCTTGGGGTCACTGACGAGGGTATGAACCAGTGGATCTACCCTGAGAAGCTGAGTCAGGAGAAGCTTGAGACTGTCTATGAGACCAAGGGGAAGAAGGTCTCTGCTATGCCTGATTCCAAGAGGGTGCTTCAGTATATCTACTCTCGGTTGATGACCAACAAGGGGGGTAACTTCAATGAGTTCACCCAGTTGGACAACCCCTGGCTTCCTAGGTTCCTCACCAAGCAGCCTATCAACTCTGGGCAACTCATAAGTTTGGAGCTGAACCGATGGTGTGAAGTCATGGAAAAGGGGGGCAAACTTGCTTATCTTCCATACCCTCAAGTTATTGCCTTCCTCCTGGAGAAGTTCATGATCAAATCCACTGAGGAAGCTGATAACGTCAAGTGCCTGCCCATGGGATCAATGAATTTGGGCAAGATGGGAATCAGGTATAACAAGCCTGCAAAGCCCACTCGGTCTGGCTCTCAGGCTGGGAGTGCCTCGTATACAACTGCTCCCTCTGTGTCTGGAGCAGGGGATCAAGAAGTGGATTCCCATGTTGATCCTTTGATGGCTCCCCTTCGAGATGAGTGCGATGCAGCCTTCCAGCAGCAAGAGCAGATGATCCAGAGCTTGGAGGATCGCCTAGGGAGAGTCGAAGCCAAGTTAGATCTTATACTTAACCACTTCCAGATTCCTCAACCTCAGCCCAACCTACCACCACCTCCTCCTCCTAATCCATCTCAACCACCCCCACAGAATGACCCTCACAATCCACCTCCACCTTCGCCACAGAATGACCATGACACTCATCACTCACCCTCACCTCACAACACCCCTCACAACTCACCTCAAAACTCCCCTCACAACTCCCCTAGCTACTCCAACACATCCAACCATCAAAACTCCCCCAATCACTTACAATCTACTAACCCAATCCTTCACGGCCTTAGCTCCTTCACTTCCATTTCCAACCAGGAGGCCGAGAACCTTGGTTTCTTCACTTCCATTCACCCCCTCAGTTACATATACCTGAGAGATATACCACACCTTCAGAGGATACCTGAGAGAAATATATCTTCCACTCCCTATTCACCTACCTTCCCTTACCCTGACCTATTCTCAGAATCAAATCCATTCTGGTTCCCAAGCCCCACTCCTTCACCTGAAAACTCACCCCCTTCCTCACCTGAAAACTCACCACCCAAAAGATATGGCCCTGAACCTCCACCCTCCACTTCTCCCAATCCTTCCTCCCTGGCCCTCGCCCTTCTTGATGATGCCAAAAGGGGGAGAGAAATCCTAACTCAACTCTCCTTATGGTTAGATGAGGATATTGCTGCTGCACTCCGCTGAGCCATGGATCATCAGAGATTGGGTAGAGCAGAAAGTCTTATCCGTGGGGAAGCCATCAGGTTCATGCAACAGCAGCGCTCAGACAGCCAGAGGTCAAAATTGGAAATGGTATTGTATAGTCCGCCTGCTGATGCATCTCCACCTGAGCCTGAGCCTGAGTCTTCATCTTCTGAGCCTCCTCCCTCTGTGCCTGGCCAGAACATACTTGAAGAAATTATGATGAAATATGGGTTAAAGAGGCAAGTCAATCCACCTATAGTGATTGCCAGACCAATCAGGATTAAGAGGACAGCCAAAAGGTCATCCAGAAAGACAGCCAGAAAGAAGGTCACTCCTTCCTCCAGCGAGCACTCGGATAGTGAAGAGAAGCCCATTGTTCCTCCTCAAGATATTGAAGTTGAAAAGGTGCCAGTGCAAGGGGGAGCTTCTGAGCCGCAGTCATCCACTCAAGTGCCTCCTGAAGAAATTCTGCCACTTGCGGAAGTTAAGTTAGAAGTGGAAGACATGACTCCAGAGGAGTTTGAGCGGTATGGCTGGACAGATAGGCTCACCTTTGATCAGTTTACCCATCTTGATGCTGAGAGGGGAAATGCTAAGCATCCTGATAGCCTGAAAAGGAAAGGGAAAGGCAAGGGAAAGGAGAAAGGAAAGTCAAGTGAAGGTGATGACTCCAGCTATCCTGTATGGAATGTCAAGGTCAGAGCCATCCATTATCCCTTTGGATCCATGCCTATCTCTGACTCGCCTTTTGGAGAATTTGCTGGGCTTATTGGAAGTCAATGACCTGAAGAGGGCCATTGAGGAATCCCTTGAGTCGGAGAGACTGAGAAAGGCCAGAGATGAGAAAGAGCTTCAAGAAATGCTTGCTCAGATTGATCAGAGTGAGAAGGATGCTCAGTTGGCTAAGATGCAAGAAGAGTGTAATTAGAAACAATTAGAGAGAAAGAGAGGAAAAAGAGACACCAGCTCTAAACCCAAACCCCTCATGCATTTAACTTAGAATTTTTCTTTTCATATTTTTCATGCATAGTTATCTGCTCACTTGTAAATCTGCATGTTTATTATATTTCTATCTTGTAATTGATTTACTTATTACTAATGAAATTTGCCTTTGAGTTCATCAGTGCATTTTATTTGATTAATTCTCTAATATGAACTTAATTAGATAACTTAGTTTGTCATCATCAAAAAGGGGGAGAATGTTAGAATCTTAAGTTTTGATGAAGACTAAAATATGAAAGAACAAGTTAAACACTTAAGATTAGGTTAATATAAACCCACAAGTAAGAGTACAACCGGATGTGGATTTACTTCCGGATGGACTAGGACTAGCGCTCGCGGATGAATGACTCATCCCCCAGCGGAAGCAAGTAATTCACCAAGTCATAACTCAGTCTAGGAACATTAGAAGTATAAATTCCTTGAGACAAAGTTAGGATACAACCGGATGTGGATTTACTTCCGGATGGTCTAGGACTAGCGCTCGCGGATGAATGACTCATCCCACAGCGGATGTAAGTAAGTCAGTAAGTCAGAACTCAGTCTAGGAAAGTTAGAAGTATAAAATCTTTAAGACTAAGTTAGGACCCAACCGGATGCAGGAATGCTTCCGGATGCAGGAATGCTTTTTGGCAGAGCAGAGTTGTCAGAGTTGCTTTTCAGAGATAAAGCAAAGTCAACCCTGCTGAGCATTAATGGAGCATTAATGATCAACGGTAGCAAGAGAATAACAGCTATATTCAAACGGCATTGTCACCTACCAAGAGAGAGAATACTTGAAGACACTATATAAAGAAGCTCATCTTCATTTATGAAGATAACTTGGAGAAAATCGCAGAAATCTAGAGAGAGAAACTGAGAGCATTCTTCAAGCATTCAAATCTGCCCAGAAAAGCAAGAGAGCACTTAATACATTGAGAGTTCTATTCATCTACCCATCTTGTACTCTTTGTTGTTAAGTCTCTTCATTTATTGAGAGCATTCATTGTACTTAAGTGTGTAACATTATTTGTTCTTAGAGAGAACTAAGTTTAGAAAATCATTTATTTGAAAGGTTGAACCCTTACAGGTTGTAAGGGGGAGTGAGTCTGTAAGGTTGCAAGTGAACCTGGTGTAAAACTTGTGGTTGTAAGGTTGCAAGTGATCTCGTGGTAAAACTTGCGGTTGTAAAGGTTCCAGGTGAACCCGTTTGTAAAACTTGGGGTTAGTGGAACTCAATCTGGGTGATTGAGAACTGGACGTATGTCAAGAGTTGGACCGAACCAGTATAAAAACCTTGTGTGTTTTTATTGTCTGATTTATTTGGTAGCACAATTCACCCCCCCCTCTTGTGCATCCTCACTTTCAGATATTCTTGATCTTAACATTCCAAGCTGGGAAGTCAGGATCATGAGACAAGTCTGCCTTCCCTTTTCCTTTCCCTTTCCCTTTTACTCTCGTTTGCGCATCCCGAGCGTCCGCTCTCTCAGCATCCAGAAGTTGAACTTGATGGAATGTAAGGTTGTTAGTTCCACCATAACGATCAAGCTCTTCTGGGGTTAAGTCTTCTACCTCTAGATTTACCACGACTTCTGGTGGGATTTCCTCATTTGCTTTCTGAAGCTGCTCAGCTTGAGAGGGCAATCGAGTCTGAGAGGCTTCCCCTGACTGTGGCACCTTCTCAATCACTACATCCTCTGGAGCCGCTACGGACTCTTCCTCATTTTCAGATGAAGGCACATTAGGGGAAGAGGCGATCCTCTTTCTGGCTGTCCTCTTAACCCTTGTCTTGCTAAAGCTAACAGGAGGAATTGGAGCTGGTGCAGAGGGAGGAATGGGTTTGGCAATGACTACCCTTGGCGGCTCTGGCCTCTTGAACCCATACTTCTGGCATAACTCATCTAGCAAGTTGGGAGCAGGCACAGAAGGGGGTACAGGCTCAGCAAGGGGTACCACCTCAGGTTGTTCTGCCAGCACTATCTCAAGACTTGCCTTTCTGCTGGCAGACTGTTGGCGCATGAATCGGATGGCTTCCCCACGGATGAGCTTTTCTGCTTGGCCAACACGTTCCATGTCCATTGCCCTTCTGAGGGCAGCAGCAACGTCCTCATCAAGCCACAGGGATGGCTGTCTTAGGATATCTCTCCCCCTTTTGGCATCATCAGGGCGAGGGCCAGGGAGGAGGTAGAGGAGGAAATGATAGCCGGGGTGGAAGTAGACGAGGGAATGATAGCAGGGGGTTCAGGGCCATATCTGGGAGGAGAAGGTGGGGGTGAGGAGATATGGTCATCATGGTCTGAGGGTTGGTCTGAGGAATGTTAGAATCTTAAGTTTTGATGAAGACTAAAATATAGAGGATTAAACCAAGTGCCTAGGAAGCAATAGGATAACATAGGATCCCAAGTAAGAGTGCTTCCGGGTGAAGATCTACTTCCGGATAGATTAGGACTTGCGCATGCGGATGAATGTTTTCATCCCCCAGCATCAGCAAGTAAATCACTGGGAAATAACTTAGTCCATGAGAATTAGGTACACAAAACCTTAAGACTAAGCTATGTTTCAATCGGAAGTGAGTTTGCTTCCTGTTAGACTTAGACTGGCGCAGAGCGATAGAATAGATATTACTCCAAGCGACAGTGAGTCTACTTCCCCAAGTGAAAGCGCTTCCTGTTAGAATTAGACTGGCGCAGAGCGACAGAATAGATATTACCCCAAGCGTCAGTGAGTCTACTTCCCCAAGTGAAAGCGCTTCCTGTTAGACTTAGACTGGCGCAGAGCAATAGAATAGTTATTACCCCAAGCGTCAGTAAGTCTACTTCGCCAAGTGAAAGCACTTCCTATTAGATTTAGACTGGCGCAGGTTGATAGACTAGATATAACCCCGAGCGTCAGCGGAAATGCAACATCAAGTGAAGTTGCTTCCTGTTAGATCTTGACTGGCGCAGATTGATAGAATATATTTCACCCTAAGCGTCAGTGAATTCACCACGTCAAGTAAAAGTGCTTCCGATAGCTCAGTGACTAGCGCTGAGTGGTGGAATGAAATAGACTAAGCGAGAGCAAGTCATGGTGAACTAAATCCCTCATCAGGTGAATTTACTTCCGGATGTAGAAGTGCTTCCGGATACTCCTTAGATTTAGGGATCACCCACTGCATGAGACTATATGATTATATTGCTAAACTAACGTTCAAGTGCAGCACACTCAGTAAGGTTGCTTCCGGATGAGAAGTTGCTTCCGCAAGCAATCAGGATGTCTGAACGTTCAAAGAGATGCAGTGTCAGAATGCTTTTGTCAGAGCAGAGGTGTCAGGACTACTTTTCAGAGATAAAGCAAGTCAACCCTGCTAAACATTAATGAAGATGCACTTCTCAACGGTAACATAGGATTAACGGCTTTATTCAAACGTTCATATTCAACCTGCCACAGAAGCCTATGAAGCCGAGTATAAAAGAGACATTCATTCAGAAGAGAAGACATGGAAGAAAAAGAGAGAACAGAACAAAGTATCTGATATATCATACTCTTCATTCTACACATCTTCTACTACTCTCAGATCCAGATTTGTGATATTTTTCAGAGAGTAATTTTATTGTACTTAAGTGAGTAACATCATCCACTCTTAGAGAGAGTTAGTTTTGAGCTTAAGTGTTTAGCACAATCAGTTCATAGAGTGAACATAGTGTAAACTTACAATTTGTAAGGGGGAGCATTTAGAGGTTGTCTAAATCTCCATAGGTTGCAAGTTAGCCCGTAAAACTTGCATTTGTAAGGTTTGCAGGTGAACCCGGTGTAAAACCTGTGGGTTGTTAGGTGAACCCGTGCTCGTAAAACCTAAAGTGTAAAGGCTTCTCTTGTGCCCGGTTTAAACAAGAATAGTGGATTGAAAATCTCAGGTGGAGCCTGGGGACTGGATGTAGGTCTGGGTGACCGAACCAGGATAAATTTATGTGTGCATAAATTTACATTCAAACATTCTATTTTGCATCACATAACATACTGACTTGTGCATATCACTACTTCGTAAATATTATCACCAAGCACAAGCAGTCTTTCGAAAACAAGATTCAAAAGATTTAATTTATTCCCTCACCCAATTCACCCCCCCCCCTCTTGGGTGACAGCCACGTTTATCATTTGGTATCAGAGCAAGGTCACTTGTTTAAAGGATCCAACGATCTCAAGTGCAAAGACCTAGGCTGATTTGGGTTACAAAATGTGTTTTGAAGGTTTTGATCATACAATCCCACCCGTGTTAGAAAATGCTGATTTTTACTTATGGAAGGGAAGGATGAAAAGTTTTATACTATCCACTGATTTCAAAATGTGGGATGTTTTTGAAAAGGACTCTGATTTCAAACCAAAAGTAAATTGGACAGAAGAGGACAAAAGCTTATTTTACTTAAACCTTAGAGCAATGCAAATTTTGCACAAAAGTTTATCTGACAATGATTACCAGAAAATTAAACATTGCTCTAGGGCTATAGATATTTGGAACACTCTTGATACTATGTATGCTTCTAACCAATTTCTTGATGTTAAGGCTGTCCAAAGCTCACTGTGTGCTCCTTGTGAATCCACCGTTGATGAGCTACTGGATGGTGATGTAGTAGAAGCTAGTATCAGCAAAGAGAGAGTGGATCTCCGCCTAGAAGATTCAGAAGCTGAAGAAAATGAGGTACCTAAACTTGAAACTTCTGAATTGCAAGATATGTATAATGAGCTACATGTTGAATTCTGTAAACTTGCAAAAGAAATTCTAGGCTTAAGAAAAAGGAATAGGGAACTTGAGGAACTTATTCCTTCTTCTACAACCAAGGAGTCCAAAGTCCCACTCATAAAAGAAGATTTTTCGAAAGACACTGAAATTTCAAAAGTTAATAAACATAGAGTCTTTGAAAAGAAAACTGACCACCATAATAGTGATAAGAAATCTGATTCTGAACATCATCCCATTATCTGTCATTATTGTGGTAGAACTGGTCATATTTCTCACACATGCAATTTTAAGAGAAATTTAAATGTGAGAAATAAATATATATGGATCCCCAAAGGACAAGTAAGGTCCAGCGCTAACTATGTAGGACCCAAGTACAAATGGGTACCAAAACTCCCTTCTAGTGCCTTACCTGTGCAGGAAAGATCAAGAGTTCCTCTTGTCCCAAAGAAGAGAACTCGTGGTGATGTCACTACTGCAACTACCTGGTTCAATCATAAGAAGCAGTGCGCTACCACAAGGAACAAAGACCTTGTCTCAGGGATAAGCTATCACAGAGTTCCATTCAACTATCCTGAGAAGGACAAAAGAGAGAGGATGTCTCAACTCACATGGAGAAAACCTGCGAATCCTGTCTCTCCTAAGAAAGTGCTTCAGGCCAAGGATAAGTATAAAAGATCTCCTTGGGTAAGCAAGGGATTATTTAAGGTTGAAGCATGCAACAGTAAAATCTCCTATGCAAATGTAAGATGGACTTATTGAGATTTTACATTAAGCATCATAAGCATGAACATGATATGGCTTATAAGATATTTCACACAATGTTCATACTCTACATGCTATCTATGACTATCATTATCAGAAGCCATGTGCATATAGTCATAGTTGATTCGCAATGCTATATTCATAGTGAATAATTCTTAAGTGCATAAGAATCACATACTTCCTACAAACTGACCAGTCAGATCCAAGTTTGGAGACTGAAAAATGGGAAAGAGAAATCATTTGCTATTTTGTAGGAAAGAAGGTACGAAGGAACAACAATTTTCATGATCATACCTGATCAGAGCAATGTATCAAATCTGAATGAGTTGTTGTTCATAATGGGCTCCGAGAGCTACTGCTCCTGAAATTGAGAAGATCAAACAAACTCTACTTGACGCAAATATGGCTTTAGTTATGAAAGCTTGATCGCTGTGGATGCACAAGAGAGAACATCAACGAGTCACTCAAAGTTAAATCTTAAGTAAGTACCATCGGAAGCAAAACTACTTCCGGATGCTCTCGTGCTGACGCTGAATGACTACTCAAGGCAACCAGGAGCGTCTGTCCAACCGGAAGCAAAATCACTTCCGAATACTCTTTTGCTAGCGCTGGATGATAATTCAATATGATCAAGAGCGCCAGTGTCAGATCAAGGGACACATCACTTCAGAAAACGTTTCAACTTCCTCTATGAAACGCTGTGCCTTCTCTGAAGCAACACGTGTCATCAGGTGTGTCGTTCCAACTTAAAAACTTACGTTACCCAATGTGTGAAAATTTGAAAGAGTATGCCCATTCTATCCTCAGAAGTTTTACCTATAAATAGAAGTCATTTTCCATTTTCACTTTTTACTACATCTTTTTCACTCGCATCATTTTCTCTGAAAAGTCTTTTCATCTTCTCCATTGTGTTCTTTATTTTTCACACTTCTTGCATTTCATCTTTATTTACACAACATTCATACAAAAAAATGGCCGGTACGAATGAATCCAACCCAGTCATCCAGAAAACCTCTTCTTCCAAGAAACATAAATCGAAATCTGGGAAATCCACTCACAAGCATTCTGGTAAATCTGGGCACCATGAAGAACAACATGAAGAACTTCATGAACGCCAAGAAGGTTCTGGGCAATCACGAGGACAGGGTGAAGACGTTCAGGGTCAGCCTGAAACCTCTGGTAGAATAGAACAGGCAGTGGGTTCTGAACAAGAGCGGGATGCTCAGGGAAAGGGAAAGAAGAAGAAGGTTCATTTTTCTGAGGAGCCTTCCTCCAAGAGGCAGAGGGTTGAGGAAGAAGATGATCTCACAGTTTATAGAGATGGGGCTCTGGAGAGTGTATCCGCCAAATTTGAGACATCCATTCCCATCTTCAACCATGGCCTGTTCATCAATCTGGACAAGTTGAATGAACTAGGGTTTGCTCATTTACGCCCTTACTTGGAAAAGTATATGCCTTGGCTGGGCATCAACCAGGACTACAACGTCAACGTCCTGCGAGTCTTTTGCCAATCCCTCTCTGGCAGAGCTAAGTACAGGAAGGTGGATGGGAAAGAGCAAGTCCACAAACTCTCCTTCACTGCCACTGTAAGAGGAAGAACCTTCAGGTTCACTTGGAGAACCTTGAATGAGATGATGGGAATCACAGAAGAGGATATGAATCAATGGATCTACCCTGAGTCTCACAAGTACAGCAAGGAGGAACTCGAGGAGTTGTATGGCACCAACAGCAAAAAGGTGTCCAAGATGTCTGATTCTAACAGGCTCTTGTACTACATCTACTCCCGGATAATGACTCATAAGGGAGGCAACTTCAACGAGTTCACACTGCTGGACAACCCTTGGTTCCCTAGACTCCTCTCGCTCAAGCCTTTCAACCCTGGGCAGTTGATATGCCTAGAGCTTCAGCGCTGGTTAAGCAATGACAAGTCAGGTTATCTTCCCTATCCCACCATCATTGCCTTCCTTCTTGAGAAGCATCTGATCAAGGCTACATCTGCTGTGGAAGAAGAGAATGTCCAGTGTAGGCCTGTGGGAGCAACCAATGTGGCAAGGATGGGGATCAAGTATTTCAAGCCTCCTAAGCCCACTCGCTCACGCTCACAAGCCAGTAGTGCTTCTGGTACTTCAGCTCCCTCTGCATCTGGAGCAGGAGATCAGGAAGTTGACTCACATGCTGGGCCAAGCCGTAGTGCAAGGGTTCCAGCTTCTGTTAGGGCCTTTGCCGAGGACATAAAGGAAGAGCTTCTGTTGAGACTGACTGATTCCTTGGTGGGTCCTCTCCGTGTTGAATGTGAAGCTGGCTTCCACCACCAAGGGGAGCGAACCCAACGGCTTGAGGACAGAATAGGACAACTCGAGAATCACCTTGCCAGGGTGGATGCAAAATTAGACCTCATTCTCCAGCACCTACAAATTCCCCAACCTTCATCACAAGGTAACTTACCACCTCCTCCTCCTCCTCCTCAAAACCCTCCTCCTCCTAACCACCCTCAACTACCACCTCCTCCTCCGCCCAACACTCAACAACCTCAGCCTCCACCACAAAATGACCAACAAGCCCTACCATCACCCAACAATGACCAACAATCCCAACCTTCACCTACCCATGACCACCAAACCCAAGACTCACCTCACAACTCTCCACGCCATTCTCCTAGAAACTTCTCATCCTCACCTTCCTCATCCTCATCCTCACCCATTCCCACACGACCAGGTGCCCCTACACGCTCTCCACTCCGCTTCTCCAACCCTACCCATCAAAGCCCTAGACGCATAGGATCTGAAACAGCCATTCACCCCCTCAGCCAACCATACGGCGAATATCCCCGCCTTCAACCACTCTCCGATGACCATTTACCCTTTACCCCTGACTCCGCCAACTACAAAGAATACTCCTCCACTCATCCTTATGGGGATATCCTTGTCACCACCAGCTGCTTCCCCGACCCTCCTCAAACTCCTGAACACCTATCTTCTCCCACATCCTCCACCTCTACCCTCTCACCCTCCCCTCCCAAGAAATTTGGTCCTGAACCACCTCCATCCTCCTCCACATCCACTCCATCCCTGGCACTCACCCCTGTTGATGATGACAAAAGGGGGAGAAATGTTATGTCCACTCTTCGTCTAAGCATGGCCACAAGGGATGCCCTCAGCCAGCCATCACTCTGGATTGATGAAGATATCACGGCCGCCCTGCGTCGTGCATATGAGTCTCAGAGGCTGAGTGGTGCAGAGAGCCTTATAAGAGGAGAGGCCGTCCGGTTCATGCAGCAGAAGAAAGCGGCTGAGCAAGGACCACAATGGGATATGGTTGTGTATGGGCAGAATGAACAATCCTCACAATCTGAGTCATCATCGGAGCCTCCTCCAAATAAAACAAGTAGAGAGATGGTTGAGGAGATCATAATGAAGTGGGGACTGAAGAGACCCAACCATCCTCCCATTGTGATAGCCAAGCCTGTTCCTGCATCCTCTGGGCAAGAGTCTGAGGTCCCTTCATCTGAGCAATCTTCTGATCCTCCTCCCTCGTCTGAGCCAGCAGCCAGATTCAGTGCACCCAGAAAGAAGGCCGTTGCTAGGAAACGTGCCAGGAAGTTAATTGCCACCACTGAATCTGATGAGTCTGAGGAAGAGACTCCATCTGACCTACCTGAGCAAGGAACTTCATCTGCTCAGGTTGTGCAAGAAAATCCAGTGGTCCAAGCGGTTCCAATTCTGAAGGAAGTCAAATTGGAAATTGAAGACATGACTCCTGAAGAATTTGAGAAGTATGGATTCACTGACAAGCTATCCTTTGGTCAGATGGCTTGCCTCGATGCTGAAAGAGCAAGTGCCATGCCCACTCCTCCAATTAGCAAAAGCAAAAGGAAGAGCAAAGGGAAAGGGAAACGGAAAGTCCAGGAAGTTGAGAAAGACCCCAACTTCCCTGTATGGAATGTGAGAATCCGGGCTGTCCACTATCCCAATGGAGAGATCTCCTACTTCGATGATGCTACAGGTTTCCCTGGGTATGAAGAAGTGGAGAACATGAAAAGGGCATACGAGGAGTCCATTGAATCAGAAAGGCTCAGGAGGGAAAAAGAGGAAAAAGAGCTTCAAGAGATCATTGCCCAGATAAACCAGAGTGAGCGTGAGGAAAATGAAGAGAGGCAGAAAGAGAGGGAAAAGAAAAAGAGACACAAACTCTAACCCCCAATCCAAATATTTTTGTTGATTTTGTTTTCATGCATATTTTCATTCATACTTAGTGAAATTTATTTGTATACATTCTTTACTTGTATATGTTATTTGATTACATAACTCTGACTTGTAACCTCTGCTTGTCAATAATATTTGTCTGAGTTACTTGTTGTTATCCATTGCTTTTATTCTCTTGATAATCCTTCCTTAGGAACTTAATCGATAAAACTAGGTTTGTCATCATCAAAAAGGGGGAGAATGTTAGAATCTTAAGTTTTGATGAAGACTAAAATATAGAGGATTAAACCAAGTGCCTAGGAAGCAATAGGATAACATAGGATCCCAAGTAAGAGTGCTTCCGGGTGAAGATCTACTTCCGGATAGATTAGGACTTGCGCATGCGGATGAATGTTTTCATCCCCCAGCATCAGCAAGTAAATCACTGGGAAATAACTTAGTCCATGAGAATTAGGTACACAAAACCTTAAGACTAAGCTATGTTTCAATCGGAAGTGAGTTTGCTTCCTGTTAGACTTAGACTGGCGCAGAGCGATAGAATAGATATTACTCCAAGCGACAGTGAGTCTACTTCCCCAAGTGAAAGCGCTTCCTGTTAGAATTAGACTGGTGCAGAGCGACAGAATAGATATTACCCCAAGCGTCAGTGAGTCTACTTCCCCAAGTGAAAGCGCTTCCTGTTAGACTTAGACTGGCGCAGAGCAATAGAATAGTTATTACCCCAAGCGTCAGTAAGTCTACTTCGCCAAGTGAAAGCACTTCCTATTAGATTTAGACTGGCGCAGGTTGATAGACTAGATATAACCCCGAGCGTCAGCGGAAATGCAACATCAAGTGAAGTTGCTTCCTGTTAGATCTTGACTGGCGCAGATTGATAGAATATATTTCACCCTAAGCGTCAGTGAATTCACCACGTCAAGTAAAAGTGCTTCCGATAGCTCAGTGACTAGCGCTGAGTGGTGGAATGAAATAGACTAAGCGAGAGCAAGTCATGGTGAACTAAATCCCTCATCAGGTGAATTTACTTCCGGATGTAGAAGTGCTTCCGGATACTCCTTAGATTTAGGGATCACCCACTGCATGAGACTATATGATTATATTGCTAAACTAACGTTCAAGTGCAGCACACTCAGTAAGGTTGCTTCCGGATGAGAAGTTGCTTCCGCAAGCAATCAGGATGTCTGAACGTTCAAAGAGATGCAGTGTCAGAATGCTTTTGTCAGAGCAGAGGTGTCAGGACTACTTTTCAGAGATAAAGCAAGTCAACTCTGCTAAACATTAATGAAGATGCACTTCTCAACGGTAACATAGGATTAACGGCTTTATTCAAACGTTCATATTCAACCTGCCACAGAAGCCTATGAAGCCGAGTATAAAAGAGACATTCATTCAGAAGAGAAGACATGGAAGAAAAAGAGAGAACAGAACAAAGTATCTGATATATCATACTCTTCATTCTACACATCTTCTACTACTCTCAGATCCAGATTTGTGATATTTTTCAGAGAGTAATTTTATTGTACTTAAGTGAGTAACATCATCCACTCTTAGAGAGAGTTAGTTTTGAGCTTAAGTGTTTAGCACAATCAGTTCATAGAGTGAACATAGTGTAAACTTACAATTTGTAAGGGGGAGCATTTAGAGGTTGTCTAAATCTCCATAGGTTGCAAGTTAGCCCGTAAAACTTGCATTTGTAAGGTTTGCAGGTGAACCCGGTGTAAAACCTGTGGGTTGTTAGGTGAACCCGTGCTCGTAAAACCTAAAGTGTAAAGGCTTCTCTTGTGCCCGGTTTAAACAAGAATAGTGGATTGAAAATCTCAGGTGGAGCCTGGGGACTGGATGTAGGTCTGGGTGACCGAACCAGGATAAATTTATGTGTGCATAAATTTACATTCAAACATTCTATTTTGCATCACATAACATACTGACTTGTGCATATCACTACTTCGTAAATATTATCACCAAGCACAAGCAGTCTTTCGAAAACAAGATTCAAAAGATTTAATTTATTCCCTCACCCAATTCACCCCCCCCCCCCTCTTGGGTGACAGCCACGTTTATCAAGGAAGAGGAGGAGTGGTGAGGGGAGTCTTGGTGAGAGTGGTTAGGTGAGTGATCGGATGAGTGATGGTGGTGAGGGGAGTCTTGGTGAGAGTGGTTAGGTGAGTGATTGAATGAGTGATGGTGGTGAGGGGAGTCTTGGTGAGAATGTTTAGGTGAGTGATCGGATGAGTGATTGTGGTGAGGGGAGTCTTGGTGAGAGTGGCTAGGTGAGTCATTTTGTGGCGGAGGGGAAGGTGGACTTGGTGGAGGTGGAGGTGGAGGAGGAGTAAGAGGAGGAGGGGAAGGAGGAGCTAAGAGGTGGCCAAGGAGTAAGTCCAGCTTGGCTTCAATCCCATCAATGCGAGTTTCCAATCGCTTGATCCTCCGGCGCTGTCTCCTGTAGGCGGCTTGAAATTCCTCACGGAGAGGGGTCATCAATGGATCCGGCAGCCTAAACAGAAGCTCATGCTTCACTTCGTCGAGTAAGGCCTTCTGAGCAGCAAACACCCTTGGTCCACGGGAGCTACTTGGGCCAGCCTGGTGGGATTCGGCTTCCTGATCCCCTACGCCAGAGGTAGAGGGTTGAGAGTTGTGTGAGGCACTTCCTCCCTGAGAGCCTGACTGAGTTGCCCTCACTGGCTTGTTATACACAACTCCCATTTTGCCTAAGTTTTTCGAATCCATAGGCAGGCACTTCTTGTTGTCCACTGCCTCAGTGGATTGGATATTGAAGTTCTCCAACAGGAAGGCGATGAGCTGGGGGTATGGGAGAGATGCGTTGTCCTTGGTTGTTTTCCCATCCAGCCATCGGAGGAGCTCTAGGGATATGAGTTGCCCAGGGTTGATTGGCTCTTGACTGAGGAATCTGGGCAGCCAGGGGTTGTCAAGCTGTGTGAACTCGCTGAAGTGAACCTGTTTATCCTTTCTCTTTCCAGATTTCCCAGATTTCCTAGATTTCCCAGAAGAGGAGGGGTTTTGTGGGTTAGGGTTTGTTTCACTTGATCCGGCCATTTTGTAGGAATGGATGTGGGTATGGAGATGCAGAACAGATGAGAGTGAAGATGAAGATGATGATGAACAGTGAAGATGAAGACGATGAAGATGAAGATGAACAGTGAAGAACAGTTGAGAGAGAATTAGAGAAATTTGTTTGAAACGTTTGAGTGAGGGGTTATGAATGATAAATGCCTATTTATGCAATGTGATGTTTGATGCGAGGGGTCATGACGACAAGTTATGGGGAACACACACTTTTTATGGGAAATGTAAACATTTAAAATTGAAACGACGCACCTGATGACACGTGTCGCTTTCTGTTGTCAGAGGAGGTACAGCTGTTGTCAGTGAAGATGTAACGTTTCTGAGGTGACGTGTCCTTTCCCAGTGCTGGTGCTTCCGGTTGATGATTGACAACCGTAAGCCGCAGGATCCAATGCTGAGTAGACGAACTGGTGTGCAGGTTAAGGGATCACTCTTGCACATGCTTCCGGATGTGAAAGACTTGAGATTTAACATTTAAGTGCTGGGGGACCTGCAAAACTAAAGATTGGCACTCCGATGCCTAAGTTAGCACAGTTTACAGGTTTAAACATTTAAGCACAGGTTTATTCTGAAGTTTAAACTTCATTTGGGTTTACCATTCCCAAATTTCTTCTGATGTATGTAAATTGGTCAACTCCCAGAGGCTTGGTGAAGATATCTGCAAGTTGATGCTGAGTTGGAACAAATTGCACCTTGACATCTTTCTTTTGAACATGATCTCTGATGAAGTGATGTCTGACGTCAATGTGCTTTGTTCTTGTGTGCTGTACTGGATTCTTGGCTAGGCTGATTGTGCTTGTGTTGTCACATAGTATGGGAGCCTCAGGGAACTCTAAGCCAAGATCACGAAGTTGGTTTTTCAACCAAAGCACTTGGGCACAGCAACTTGCAGCAGCAATATATTCTGCCTCTGTGGATGACAGTGACACACAGGTTTGCTTCTTGCTTGCCCATGACACCAGGCCGCCTCCTAGGAAGGCACATTGGCCACTGGTGCTCTTTCTATCTGTCTTGTAACCTGCATGGTCAGCGTCAGAATAAGCCCACAAGAACTCTTGGTTACCTCTGGGATACCAGAGACCAAGTTCTTGAGTTCCCTCAAGGTATCTCAGAATTCGCTTAACACATGTTAGGTGAGATTCCTTGGGGTTGGCTTGAAATCTAGCACACATGCCAACACTAAATTGTATGTCAGGTCTGCTAGCAGTTAGATATAACAAGGAGCCTATCATGCCCCTATACATTGATTGGCTAACAGAACTTCCCTTGACATCAGCATCGAGAGCGGCAGTGGTGCTCATGGGAGTATCATACTCCTTGCATTCATCCATCCCAAACTTTTTGAGAAGTTCTCTGCAGTACTTGGTTTGGGAGATGAAGATGCCATCTTTTCTCTGCTTGATCTGCAAGCCTAGGAAGAATGTCAATTCTCCCATCATCGACATTTCAAACTCTCCCTGCATTGTCTTTGAGAACTCCTCATAGAGTTTCTCGTCAGTTGCTCCAAAAATGATATCATCAACATAAATCTGAATAACTAACATGTCTCTATTCTTATGCAGTATAAACAATGTATTATCCAGTTTGCCTCTAGAGAAACCTTTTCCTAACAAAAAATTGCTAAGTCTCTCATACCAAGCTCGTGGAGCTTGTTTCAGGCCATATAGGGTTTTCTTTAGTTTAAAAACATGTTTGGGATATTTAGGGTCTTCAAAGCCAGGAGGTTGTTCAACATACACCTCTTCCTTAATATAGCCATTAAGAAAGGCACTTTTTACATCCATTTGATATAATTTAAAACCTTTCATGGATGCAAATGCTAGAAGAATCCTTATGGCCTCAAGTCTTGCGACTGGAGCAAAGGTTTCTTCGTAGTTTATGCCCTCTTCTTGGTTATATCCTTTTGCAACTAATCTGGCTTTGTTTCTAGTGATTAGTCCGGTCTCATCCAGTTTGTTCTTAAAGACCCATTTGGTCCCGACTATGGATTGGTGAGACGGTCTAGGCACTAGTTCCCAGACTTGACTTCTTTCAAATTGGTTGAGTTCTTCCTGCATAACAATGATCCAGTCACAGTCTTCTAGGGCCTGTTCAACTGAAGTTGGTTCGATTTGAGACAGGAAGGCTCCAAACTCAACTTCATTTTGAACCTGCCTTCTAGTTCTAACACCAGAAGAAACATCACCAAGTACTTGGTCTAGTGGATGATCCCTGTGATGTCTCCTAGCGATTGGCAACTGTACCTCATCAGGCACCGTCTGCACTCTAGGTTCATCAATGGGGTCATCCTCCACCTTAAGATCACTTGCTGATGTTTCTTTGGGTGGTGAGGGTGATGGTGGTTTTGAAAAATTTAGAATTTCATCATCCTCTGTGGATCCTTCCCATGAGGGGTTTTCATCAAATACAACATGCATGGATTCTTCAACTGTTCTAGTTCTTATGTTGAATACTCTGTATGCTTTGCTTCTAAAAGAGTATCCTATAAAGATTCCTACATCTGCTTTAGGATCAAACTTACCCAAATTTACCTTTCCATTGTTGTGGATATAGCATTTTGATCCGAAGATTCTCAGGTGGCTGATGTTAGGCTTTCTTCCCTTGTATAGTTCATATGGTGTTTTGTCCAGGGCCTTGCGAACGTAGGCTCTATTGGAGATGTAACAGGCAGTGCTCATAGCGTCAGCCCACAACACTTGAGAAACTTCCTTCTCATTGAGCATGCTTCTGGCCATCTCAGTCAAAACTCTATTCTTCCGCTCAACCACGCCATTTTGTTGTGGAGTTCTAGGAGCTAAGAAGTTGTGATCAATCCCATTATCTTCACACAGCTCTAAGAAGTTGTGGTTCTCGAATTCTCCACCATGGTCTGTCCTTATTGCTGCTATCTTGAGATTTCTCTCATTCTGCACTTTCTTAGCAAGGACAACAAAAGCATCAAAAGCATCATGCTTAGAGGGAAGAAACATAGTCCAAGTGAACCTTGAATAGTCATCCACCACAACTAGAGCATAAAGGTTTCCACCCAAGCTCTTGACTCTTGCTGGCCCAATTAAGTCCATGTGGATTAGTTCTAAGGGTCTGCTTGTGGAGACTTTCTTCTTGGTTTTGAACGAGGACTTTGTTTGCTTTCCTCGTTGGCAAGATTCACAGATAAAATCATGCTTTACTTTAAAAGATGGAATCCCTATGGCTAGCTCCTTTTTTATAAGCATATCCAACTGTGTAAAATTTACATGAGCTAGCAGTTTATGCCATAACCAACTATTTTCATCACTAGTGATTAAACATTTTTCTGTTAATTGTTGGCATAAATCTAGGGTATATAAATTTCCATTTCTATTAGCCTTAAGTTTGCATTTAAGATTGATTTTATCTATGTCCAGATCATTCTTATCACCTATAAGGCATTCATGTGAGTCAAAGATTACCCAATTTCCTTTGTCTGTGCTTTGACTCACACTCAGCAGGTTATGACAGAGACCATCTACCAGGTAGACGTCCTGGATAGGACCAACTTCACCAACACCTGTAATCTTTCCACTTTGATTTCCTCCAAAGTTCACTTTGGCTCCATCCTTGATCACCAGTGATTTGAACTTGTCCCTATCTCCTGTCATGTGTCTCGAGCATCCGCTATCAATATACCACTTCCGGTTCTTGGATGCCTTGAGACAGACCTGCATGGATCAGACAACTTTAGGTACCCAACCTTTATTGGTTCCTTTATCATTAGCACCAGGAACCCTAGGTCCAGTGTTGACCATAGGTTTGTGAGTGACTTGTGCCTCTGGCCTTGAGTGGGCTCTAGGCGGATGGATTTCCTTTGGACTAGGTTTCCATGTCCTAGGTCTATGTACTCCCTTAGTCTCTTGCCTTGGAAAGTCCTTAGGCAATTTAGTTCCTTTTGGAACCCACTTGTGAGTGCTATCAGTTCCATGCTCTTTGGCGTTACAGGTGGACGTGGAGTGTCCCTTCCTGTTGCAGTAGTTACAGAAGCTGTAGGGTGAGGACGTATAACTAGTGGCTTTGTGAAAGAATTTTAAGTAGGGTTTCACTTTGGGTTCCACCCACTTTTTCTCTTTGTGCTTATAGCCTAATCCTGTCTTATCTCTATAAGCCCTTTGGTTCATTAGGATAACATTAAGCATTTCAGAACCATTGGTGAACTTTTGCAAGGCACTGTATAGCCTATCTCTTTCAATAGAGATTTTGCTGCAGTTGGTGCAGCTCTCTGAGGCTGAGGCATTGGGTTCCACTTGGGGATTTCCCTTGGTATCCGCTACCGGAAGCCTCTTGACTTCTGCAAGCTCATCCCTTAGTGAGTTTACTGTCACCTCAAGTGATTGGTTTTTCCTCTTTAAAATCTTAAATGTCTTTGTCATTCGATAAAACTCTCTATAAATATCATTGTAAGCTTGCTGAAGTTCAGTGATGCTTACCTCGTCACCATGGACAGATTCAAAATCTGAGAGAGTTTCTTCTCTATCATCTTCCCTAGCGACAAGACAGAGATTTGCAATCTCTTCCTCATCACTGTCTTCCTCATCTGAGCTGTTAACCCAGATAGAGGACATGAAAGCTTTCCTTTTGTCCTTTCCTTTGAATCTTTGGAGGCTTGGGCACTCAGCTTTGAAATGACCCGGCTTCTTACACTCGAAGCAGACAGGGGTCCTTTCCTTTTTGTAACTTGATTCTCCTCTCTGGAATCCTCCTTTCTTCTTAAAGAACTTTTTGAACCTTTTAACCATCATGGTCATTTCTTCATCATCAATATCCTCCTCATCATCATTATCCTTTTCTTTGCTGGGAGCAACTAAGGCAAGATTCTTCGCTTTTGTAGCTGCTTGGGGAGCTCTTTGTGCCAACAGAGTTGGTTCATATTCAGCCAGTGAACCAAATAGAGCAGTGACAGATCTGGTTGATTCTCCTTGTACTTCCTGCAAAATAGTAACTTTGTAAGCCAATCACCTTTTAACACTTTCAGGATTTTATTTACCTGCTCCCTCTCAGGGATGGTTTTTCCCAATGAAGCAAGGTTGTTTATAAGATGAGTGAATCTGAGCTCCAGATCTCTGATCGGCTCATCAGCAAGCATCGTGAACTTGTGGAATTCTTCCACCAGCATTTCCACTCTTCTATCCTTGACTCTTGAGGTCCCCGAATGAGCTGTCTCAAGAGCCTCCCACATCTCCTTTGCGGTCTTGTGGTGACTTATCCTGAAGTACTCCTTCTGACTTAGCGAACACTGAATGTAGTGGATGGCCTTGTAATTCAGCTCGACCTTGAAGTAGTCATATTTGTGAAGCTGGACCGAGGTTTCTCAAAGCCTTCATCATCCAATGGAACATTATTCCCACGTTCTATGACATCCCAGATACGAAGGCCATTAGCCTTAATATAGTTCTCCATTTTGAATTTCCAGAATGGATAGTTGTACCCATCGAAACCAGGGGGCTTGTTTGGGGAGAATGCTACGTCAGGAAGAGTGTTCTGATCAGCATCCATCACTGAATCTTTTCTTTCCAGATTCGTTGGAATCAAGTCAGGAAGACCCGCTCTGATACCAAATGAAAGTGAGGATGCACAAGAGGGGGTTGAATTGTGCTATAAAATAAAAACTTATAAACAAAATAAATCACAACAATTTTATACTGGTTCGGTCTTAACTCTTGACCTACGTCCAGTTCTCAATCCCTTAATTGAGTTCCACTAATCCACAGGTTTTACAACGGGTTCACCTGCAACCTTTACAACCACAAGTTTTCCGGGCTCACTTGCAACCTTACAACCTAACTTACTCCCCCTTACTACTTGTAAGGGTTCAACCTTTAAACAAAAGATTTTCTACTTAGTTCACTCAATGAACAAATAATGTTTCTCACTTAAGTACAATAAATGCTCTCAATAAATGAAGAGACTTAAATGCAAAGAGTACAAGATAACTGAAGAATAACTCTCAAGGTAATAGGTGCTCTATTGAACTTTTGCTTTCTGGGTAGTATGAGCTTTGAATGCTTGAATGAATTTTGCAGATTATGTTCGGTGCTTCATAAATGATGAAGTTGTTCCTTATATAGCATCCACTAATACTCCACATGCTTGGATGGAAACAATATCGTTTGAATATGTCCGTTAAACCCTTGTTACCGTTGGCTCCATTAATGCTTCATTAATGCTCAGCAGGGTTGACTTGCTTTATCTCTGAAAAGTAACTCTGACAACTCTGCTCTGACAAAAGCAACTCTGTCAACTCTGCTCTGACAAAAGCAACTCTGACTTCTGAGCATGTGTACGTTCTGTCTCTTGTACTCTTGCTGACGGATGATCATGTGCAACCGGAAGCGGGAGCCATGTTCTGCAAGTGTTAGTCTAAGAGTCCCAGTGCTAAGAGCACACTATCGGAAGCTCATTTGCTTCCGGAAATGAAACTTAGTTCTGCACGTAAATGTTAGTCTAGGAGTCCCAGTGCTAAGAGCACACACTATCGGAAGCTCATTTGCTTCCAGAAATGAAACTTAGATCTGCACGTAAATGTTAGTCCAACATAGTAATATATAATCAAGTGCAATCGGAAGCATTTTTGCTATGGGAAGCAATCCTACTTAGACTAGGTTATATAGGATCAGACTTAATTTTAAATTCACTTCCGCTATCGGACGCATGTTACATCCGCAAGCGCTAGTCACGTTGTTTTTGCTCTAAGTCTTCCGCTAGTGATTTTGCATCCGGTTGTCTCTAACTTAGGATTTAATTCTAATCTGATTCTTCCTAAGTGATCAATCAGTTCTTTCATATTTTAGTCTTCATCAAAACTTAAGATTCTAACATAGGTAACTAGGTTACAACCTCCGTAAGGATGAGAATGCGTGTTCGCTTCCGAGAAACACTCTTATTGGCAGAGGTGACAATGTTGCCTATGTGGGCAACACTCTTACCCCTCGAGTCCGGATTAAACCGGGTGGTGATTAACAAAAAAAATAGCTAGTGTCTACCATTATTGCAGGTGAAGTTGAATTAACTTGAAAGGATATCGTTTGTCATATTTATTTTATGTTCACTTAAGGCAATTTAAAAACAATAAAAATATCGATAATGTATGACATGATTAAAAATTAGAAGACTAATATTAAAGGCAATCACTGAGTACAACTGAGACAAGATTCGAACGCAAGTGCTAGATTTCCAGGTTGAAGACAATGTCCCTCATAAATCAGAGATGTTTATGCCTGAATAGGTTATAAATCATAATTTGTAATCTTATTGCCATATTTATCTATTCATTTTTTTTAGGCAAAATGTCATATTTATAATTTATCTTTTATAAGTATTCGGTGCTAGATTTAATTTCCAAATGAAGGCAGAGGTGAAAGATAACAAGTCTTGTCATTGAATTCTCTACTTCACAAAAGGTTCACACCTACCCCTAGTTATGAACATACAAGTTAAGAAATTACATTAACTACAATATCCTAACATATGCAGAAGAAACCCCTACAAATTCGATATAAACGTACAACAGGCCCTTCCCTTTTATTCTGATGAGGTAGGGCTTCTTCAAATATCTAGTTGGTTAGCATTTTCACTTCCTTGGCCCTAATGCAACTACATATATATGAACCTACTACATGTTGCTAAGTTACATCTTGACATGTATAGATGGGAAAATTACATCAAAGATCACGCAGATTTTGTAAATTCCAAGTCAAAATATTTTAAAAACTATAGTTATTTCCTTGTAAAACAAAATATTATCAAATTTTAAGAGGAAGTTACCCTTAAATCTCATGTACATCTTTATTTTGATTGACTTAAATGCATTTTGAGTAACTTTCCCCAAAATTCAATTATAGTTTTCGTTTTCAATAATATTTATAGTTTTTAAGATTATTTAATATAAAATTTACAAAATCCCACTTCTTTGAGCAATTTTCCCTCCACACAAGCCCCAATGGCCAATAGAATTGGCCTAGTGAAGTACTTGGACCCACTCATATGGCCCTGAGAGAGGTACATCATTTACAATGTCAAAGTTGTACCTGCAAAATAAAACCCATATTAATTGCATATATTCACATAAGACAGCACTTACATGGGATAAACGGCAACCAAAAAGAAAAACAGTAGTAATTATAATTACCACATTAAATTTATATCATAAGATGAACATTGTTTCATGTCAAAAAACTGTTTTTATTTTCTTTGAAATAATAATGTAATTTAAGATAAGAAGATGTAATTTGAAAACAATAAAATAAAATGTACTCTAAAACAAAAAAAAAATGATAAAGACTGAATATAATACTTCTCCATAAAGATTCTGTGATGCTGCTCCTCTGCAAAAGCAAAGAACTCCTCAATCTCGTAAGCCATTGGAATATTCCTTGGCACGTGCTCACATAAAATTTTCTTTGTGGATGATGCAGGGGTGCTCAAAGTATAAGAATCTCTTGTGAAACTACAAGGATGGCTATCCCCTGTACTTCTGATTAACCACATAAAAAAGGCCAGCCAAAAATCAATACCAATGAGAAAAAACCAAACTAGTAAGAGAAAAAGATTAAGTGAATCTTCCAATTCATGTCTTACTCATTGTTGTGTACTAATTGTATTTTTTTTCCTCAGCTAAATATAGGGATTTGAATTAGTCAAATTGTATATGACTTTGGTTATAAATAAAATTATTGGCCAAAAGAAACCAAAACCAGAAACATGTGTGATGCTAGCTGACAGCATAACAAGTCACTTGATGTTGATGAAAATTGAAAAAGTGAACATCTTTCCCATACAAACTCTGTTCAAGTTGAAACTAAAGACAAATAGCTATTCTAAAAAAATATAGTTAGCATTTAATGAGACAGGGTCTGACACAGTGGGGTTCGTAGCATTATGGAAAATATGCAGAGCAAGAGACGGCCAAAATCTTTCTCATTCATTGCAAACAACAAGGACAATCAACAATCAAGGTGAAAAACATGATATGGAATCTCAACAGAGTCAGAAACAATTACCTAGATTTCTTTGACTAAATTATTGCTTTCAATCTTAGAAAAAAATATCATTTGGTCCTTCATAATGCAAGTCTCCTAATTTAATCCTTTATAAGTATGATTAGAGATAGTAATTGTAACACTTAAATGGGTCAACTTCACAGGTTCCATGCCATTGGAAAAGATGGAAATTTCAATGAATAATAAGGGAAAGATGCATCTAGCAGCAATAAATAACCCTTATGGGGATTGTACATTATTGTTGCAAAACCTCTCTCACAGGTCACAAATGCTAAAAACTTGACCAACCCTTGTGACAACTGTCACTTTCCTTCGTGCTCATGTCACAGAGATTTTAGAGTGCAGTAATCAAATGAAAGCGAAATAACATAAGACAAATTTTCAGACTGAACCCACACATGAGATACACAAAAAAGTTCATAGTAAGCCTTCATGCAAGTAAATCTAACCATTAATCTTCATCAAGTCCTTTTCCCCTTTCCCCCTTTAATTTATTTATCGTTATTTGCACTCACGAATTCCAAGAAAAAAAGCTAATAATTAATGGCCAAAAAACCTACAAATGAAAAAGAGAAGAAAAAAATTGGGAAAATTAATTTGAGGTCCCCCACAAGGGACTTAATACTAGAAAAGTCTCAAAAAGTTGAAATAATTAATGTAGGGTCCCAAGGGACCTCACCTTAATATATTTGAAAATTGAAAAGACATTTTTGCCCCTGCCCTTTTATTGATGGGAAAAACCTGACAACTTAATGGGCAGCCGTGACAACTCGATGGGCATAACTTGATAACTGAATGGGTAAATGTGACAACTTGTTGGGCATGTGTTTTAAGTTAATTGTCCAAACTCTGTTAAGTTAATGGGAAAAACGTTGTCACATTTGCCCATTCAATTGTCAAGTTATGTCTATCGAGTTGTCACGGCTGTCCATTAAGTTGTCAGATTTTTCCCATCAATAAAAGGGTAGGGGCAAAAATATCTTTTCAATTTTCAAATATATTAAGGTGAGGTCCCTTGGGACCCTACATTAATTATTTCAACTTTTGGGACTTTTCTAGTATTAAGTCCCTTTTGGGAGACCTCAAATTAATTTTCTCAAAAAAATTCCATAATAGACTCATTCACTTTGCTCATTTTAAATAATAAGATTTCTCTCCATTCTCTTTTCTTCCCCTAAAATTGTACATCCCCTTATTATTCTTCTTCTAGTTGAAACTACAAAAATGGTCGACTCAATTAGTGAGGGTATTAGGGAAGGGAATATACTAAGCAATTTAACCCCTACTTTTTATAAAGTGGCTGGTTTGAACTCACTACCTCAGACCCCACAGCAAGTGATCCTACCGTCGAACTAGCCGACCCTTCTTCTAGTTGAAACTAACCTAACAATTATTAAACATAGCAATTAACTAGCTCTTCACCTAGAAGGTAAGTGGGCTAAAAATGAGAAGACATGTTCAAATCCCATAAAACCCTATTATAAGGATGTAACAACCCGAGTATGTGAGCAAAACTCATAGGCCTCAAGCCACATCAATCAGTTCTATTAAAAACAACTTAAAAACAAACAAAAAAGTAACAAGCATAAGAGAAATAAGTGAAAATGATACTCCAACTTCAAAATTAAAATGGATTCAAGAAGAAGCATTATATATATTATACTCCATCTGGTCCTAAATATAAATATAAGACTAGTTGACTTTTTTGAAAAATCTTAAAAACGCAAGTCAATTATAAATTGATTTACCTAATTTTCCCCCTAAACTAGTTTATTTAACCTATAAACTAATGACTAATTTAAAAATATATCAAATATGTTATAATTTAATAACATATTTTATAACCTTAAGATCTCAAAAAAGTCAACCGTGACATATATAAAGTACCTATCTTTTTCTTCAACCTGAGAGACATTATCTCCAAACGAACTAACACTTTCCTCCACGTCATCACTTCCCTTCACAACAATTTCCCCACCAAAATTCACCTCAGCACTTTCTCTCCCCTTCGAATTCTCTCTTTTGGGGAGGCGGCGGCTTCGGAGGTGGAGGTATGAAAAAGAAGAAGCATCATGAGAATTGATGAGATTATTGTTAAGGGTTTTGGCTCTTGTACTTGTACGGACGCCTTGGGAAGAGTGATGCCGAGGTTGCTTCATGAGTGCCACGTCACTACTGCCTGAGATTTTGGGTTTCGTCATGTACTTTCCCATGGTGGAAGTGAGAGAAGCTTCATGCAAAGAGGAAGAGAGTGAGAAGAAGAAGAAGAAGAAGAAGAAGTTGATGTAAGAGAGAGAAGAGGAAAAAGGTAGGGCACAGGAAGAAGGTGTGAGCGTGTTTTAGGGTTGAGGGGACAGCACCCTTATAAATATAAGTATATACAGTTATTGTTATTTTTTTTTATCTTATTATTGTTATTTTTTTTTATTTGTGTATAGTTTTAAATGTCTGAATTTTATTACAAGTAGGCACCTTGGTAGTATATTCCCTTTCTTTCTAATTCTTTTCTGGTTTTTGTGGGACATGAGTGTAATAGCTAGCTAGCACTTGCTTGCTTGAATTGGTAAGGGAATTGTGTTTCTATAGATTTAGTTCGGATTATTCTGTGGTCGATATGCGTCAAATTATAGAACAGAGTTGATAAGCATGAGTGTAATAGCAATATACTTCGAGGGCCCGGCCCCAGCACCCAACATAAAAGTATGTCGAATAAATATGGATTCACGCATTGTGTCGTGTGATTCATGTAGCTGACCCTATCTAGTTAGTGAGATAAAACTTTGTTATTGTTGTTTGACAAAATTAATTCAAATAATTATACACATGTTAGTTGTTTACCTCTATATAAGACTTCAAATCAACAAGAGATTAGTCATATTTAACACAAGGGTGAAATACCTTAGAAAAAAAATAATATGTCAAATACAATGTAGTATTACATTTTAATGGAATCTAGATTTTGCTCAAATGTAGTTATATACTCCATAATATTAGTTTTTTTGATGTTATATATATAGTAGCTTTTGTATTGTATCTTTTTTTTATACATCGGAAATAATTTTGTTTTGTATCTATAGTTTATATATAGTCTAAAATGTTAATCTCTATTGCTTAAGAAATAGTTAATATCAAATTATGGTGTTACCTAAATTAAAGATTAAAGCAGCTAAATGTAAGCGCTCTTTGAGCCCAGAGGTTTGCCCTAACCCTGGTGAGCCCCTAAGACCCAACTCACCTAAACTTTTATATTGATATAAAAAAAGAAGAAGATTAAACAATCATAACTAAAACTTGTTTTATATATATATATATATATATATATATATATATATATATATATAAAAAAGTGAAACTCATAAAAGTATATAGACGGGACTAAAACTTATCAAAAGTATGCATAAAAACGACAACATAAATTCAGGATTGAGAAAAAAAATATCAGTTTGACTTTTTTGTTAGTTTTGTGCAACATGCTTTTAATTATATGCAATTGCATTTTGTATCGAAAATTTTTTACGTGTTGTGATGGATGATATGTTTGTACACAACTAAAAGGGTCCTTTACAATTTCTCTTTCATCTCATTTTTTAACAAGTTTTGATTGTAGTACCTACAACTGAAAGACAACTACTGTTTTGGAAATATGAAACTACAACTGCAAAAAAAAAAACTATGCTCTAAACTGTAGAAATTCATGTTAAAAGAACAGAAACTAAAATCAAAACTTCATGAAATTGTAAACAATATACAATTGAGTTAATATCTCAATAATATTATTATGAATATATTTTTTTTATAATAGAAAAAATGATACTACCTCTGTTCCTAATTATAAGTATACTTTGACTTTTTTGTAAAAGTTAAGAAAGTAAATTATACCACTAAATTATAACATATAGCAAATGTAATTACAATATATGTTAGTTTTTAACTAGAATAAACTAGTTGCAGGAAAAAAGATAATTTTAAACAATTTAAAATGTTAAAGTTTGTAATTTTAACTTTTCTAAGAAAAAGTCAAAGTAAGCTTATAATTCGGAACAAAGCTAGTACTAATCAAGAAAGATTACATAGTTCTAACAACATCATGAAAATGAAAAGGAAGAGCAGTAAACTGATCAACAGAAAGTAGGCAACATCCATAGCAATAATATGTTTGACCGAAAGAGCCCAACAATTGAAGTCAATGCTACGCTTACGGACGTTCCAAATGGCAAGATACTCTATAGGTAAGTAGTAAGCTACACTAATGTATCTAGTTCAGAGCACGACAGAAGCATCTGAGGGCAAAAAATTCACCAAGAATGGTAGTAGGTTTCCACGCGAAGGTTTGAAGAAGCAATGCTTCAAAACATACCAGGATGCGACAGTAAAGGTCGGGGATCATCGGAGTTTCCATTTTTTAATCAAGACGTTCCACTGATTTGCACTTAAGAAATTATACACACACACACATACTAACAGAAGAGCTCTTACAGAAGGGATACACATATATAAATTGACATACTAACTTTTTTTTGGCCAACAATGACATACTAACTTGAAGGGCCAGGAAGACTCAGAGTATGTTTGGTTGTAAAAAAGAAAGTAAAAAATTAGAAATGAAAAGGGTAAGAAATAGAAAGTAGAGATAATGATTAGAAAGTAAAGTTTGTGAGCCCCAGAAAAAGTGTGAGATGGAGAGAGAAAACTTGTGGACTCGGGATATATGTAAATGACCATATTACCCTTAACTTTCTAATTTATTTTCAAGCCACTTTCCCTTCTTTATGGAAACCAAACATACCCTGAACACTTTATAAAGCTAAAAATAAGCTGAAATGAGTACCTTATTAAAGAAGCTTGTTTTTTTAAGATATTTGCATGAACATCATTAGCCAATGGAGGGATTTTTCATTTTTGCCCAGCCACGGCACAATGCAGAGTTTATGGTTTTTCTACCCATATGCTATAGGGCCAAAAACAATTTACCAATATGATACACCAAAAAACTTATTTACCAATATGCTACATATATGGAAGTCGTTCTTGGCAAGAACGACTTCTAAAGTCGTTCTTGGCAAGAACGACTTTAGAAGTCGTTCTTGCCAAGAACGACTTTCTTATATCCCGCACGCATCCCCATGAATGAGCAAAAAATGTTACTCCCTCCGGCCCTTATTATAAGTCACCAACTAATTTTTCTCATATACCAATAAAATTGGTTAAATGCATTTAGTTTGTCCTAAAATTCAAGTAATTTCCAATACTACCCCCAATTATTACACTTGTTTCTAAAACTATTAACTATTATTACTCTCTCCTGTTACTTCTATTAAATATGGGTATATATGGAAAAAAATAAATTAATGCACACTGGAAACCGTGAAGTGATTTATAAAAAAGACCAAGAAAAATGGGTAGTAGATGACTTATATTTAGGACCTGAAGGAGTGTTATTTAACCTCAAACTATCTCATCATATTTATGTAACTTAATTAGAATTAAACATATTAAACATATATCTTCTTTAGTTTTCTCGAATTTCATTATTATCTTTAGAAAAATTAATGTCATATAAAACAAAAATAATGAAGCAAAAAGGAGGAGGAAAATTGGATGTGGTACAAAAGTCATACTCCATCAGGTCCCTAATATAATAGCCCAAAATTTGAGTGATTTTCGTCCTAATATAAGAGCTCACCCCACTTTGTCTGAATATTTATTGTAAAATTTCCAGTTTTACCCCTAATCCATTTGAGTGGAGAGATATTAAGAGGAGAGAGGAAAGAATAAATGAGAGCATTGGAGAATGTAAACACCACTCTTTTTCAAAGTTTTATCTCCCCTTTTTTTATTTGGCTCAAATTCATCATTCTCTCTCCACTTATTCTCTATCTCATTTATTATCTAGCCCTCTCTCTCCACTTATTCTAATATGTAATAATATATCTCTCTCCTAATACAACTACTCATAAATAAGGGTAGAAATGGAAAAAACATATTAATTACACACATCCAATTAACAATCAGATGTTTTATTAAGAAGTGGATTTTTGGCGGCTGACTCTTACATTAGGGACCGGAGGGAGTAGTTTCTAGTTTGCATTAATTATTTTCCTTATATACCCATATTTAATAGAAGTAACAGGAGAGAGTAATAATAGTTAATAGTTTTAGAAACAAGTGTAATAATTGGGGGTAGTATTGGAAATTACTTGAATTTTAGGACAAACTAAATGCATTTAACCAATTTTATTGGTATGTGAGAAAAATTAGTTGGTGACTTATAATAAGGGCCGGAGGGAGTAACATTTTTTGCTCATTCATGGGGATGCGTGCGGGATATAAGAAAGTCGTTCTTGCCATGATGCGTGCGGGATATAAGAAAGTCGTTCTTACCAAGAATGACTTCCATATATGTAGCATATTGGTAAATAAGTTTTTTGGTGTAGCATATTGGTAAATTTTTTTTGGCCCTATAGCATATAGGTAGAAAAACCCAGAGTTTATTACACCTTTTGTTTTTCATTTGTCAACTTGAAAGCACGCACTGCTATGTTCTGCGTTTGTATACCCTCAATTTGGCTACTGATTTGACACCACACGCATGCACTATTTCATTTTCTAAAATCTTAAAAAAAATTTGGCTGAATTCCCTTCTCTACCCCTTCCCATCCTCTTTACTTCTCTACTACAATAAAATTTATTTTTTGGGGTAAATTTTTTTATTTAATTTTATCATGGGATTCTATATAAAATTAATGATATTTGATATGCATAAAAAAATAGTATAGTTTTGAATTTGAAACAAGTTTCCAATGATTTAATGCTTACAATTGTATGTTTTTAAGTTAAATCATTGAATCTTTGAAAAATCATATAAAATTTAAATTGAACCATTTTCTACCATAATGTATTAAAGTGCCACCAATTTTATGTGGAATTTAATGAGAAAAGTAAACAAAAACTTTTGACCCAAAAATAAAGTTTGTTGGTGTAGAAAAGTTAGGGAAAATCTCAGGAAAAAAAAACCCGAATATGCAAAAGGACAAAATGTTACAGGACGGGACTGAAATTTCCCGTCCCAAAAAGCCATAAGATGGAACAGGGTGGGCAGGAGGGATTGTGATGAAAGAAAAAAATTGCACACCCCTACATATAGGAATGCATGTACTTGTGGGAATTCAAGTTCAAATTATGTCGTCATCACAAGAATATGACAATTGCAGGGTAAACACCAGTTTAAAATGAAAGTAGTTTGGAATTAGTTGGTCGAGCAAGTCTCATGATTTTGGTCAAAAGTCAAAACCAAAACCAACAAATTAATCCCCTCTTTTTTTTAACAACAAAAACCAAGAGATTCTTAAAGTTATTCTATCAGCAAATGGAAAAAAAATACTTAAATAGTCATTTGGAAATTGATAGAATTCCAAAGATACCAGACTATAGAAGCCTACATAACAGTAATAGATAAACCATACGATAAGTCAACAACATTATTTACCACTTTGAGCAAACATAGTGAAACATCAAATCCCCAATACTTGTTTGTCACAATATACAACCAGATTGGACACTAATGTTCAGTTCACCATCCAGGTCTAAGCTAACAAATTTGACAGCATACTTTGTATTATCACATTTTTCAAAGAAATTTTGAAAAAGAGAGAGAAACATAACCGAATTTGGATTCCCACCTCTTACACAATACTCACCAATCATGTCTCCTTCATCTAAGCTAACAAACTTGTCTGGTCGCAGGACCCACAATCACCCAGTACTCTTGGTAGAAAATAGCTTGGATGTCATCGCGGCCTGGGGCCTCAAAAGCCCCCATATCAAATAAGATTGTATGAATTTTCTCATCGGTAATCTTCCCAGTCAGAAGCGACCTGGAGTTATCATCCATAGGGGTAAAGGCAAACCTCATGTGGAGACGCGGGAGATGGTTAACTGTACCCGTAAACAGCTCCTTATAGTAGTTCCAAGCAAGGGATTTACGGTCATCCTGACTTAAAATCCACTCACCCCCATCATTTTTGAGGTCTTTATTCCGATTTTTCCTTCTTCTTAAGGTAGTTGAGGTGTGAAAGAATTTACTATTTTTATCACCCCATTTCAGCCATTGACACCTAAATTTTTGGTACCAATCAAGCTCCTCAAGGTAGCATGCATGTTCTAAATCATGAAAAGTCAAAAAAGCCAAAAAAATCAGTTGCACCTGCACGTGACATGAATCTGAGAAGTCCATCGTAGATATTTTTTTTAGAAGTTTAGGTGGTTCATTTGAATTTAGCTTTTTTTTTTCCTTGTTTCTATTAGTTATTGACCAAACTATTTGGACGGTTCCTGAACTCAATTATGAAATTTATAGCTACTCCTCTCTAGAAATTGAAAGCCTCCAAATCATTTCATAAGCATTCAAATATTAATTACTTAGGAACTTTTCATAAAAAAAAATTGAACCCTTTTTTTAATCCACATAGTTTTTCTCGATGTTGAATCTGAAAGTACTTATTATTTATTTTGTTTAAAGTAAGCCCTTATTTTGAATATGGTGCACAATGAATTGTTACACTCAGACAAATACCTATAATTTATTAAATTATAAAGGTCTAATTTCAACAAACAGATTAAAGGGATCCAATTCCAAATTAAAGTGAATTAAACTTTTTTAATAAATAGTTTCGCCATTTTTATCAACTTTAAATGAAACAATTTCAGTTCCACATCTCTGAATCATCTTTGGATTGCACTCATAATTCAAATATTGGTATTGAGTCGCAACATTAAATTCTTATTTCAAAAATAAATCTCTGTCTACATCGCCGGTGCCAGTTGTCCCTATCTTCAAACAAACAGAACTGGTCAAAAAAACAAAACAAACAGATCGTAGATTCGTATATTGCCATACCACGAAGATTTGACTTTTTCTAGCTAGGAAATGGTTGTACATAAAGGTTGGCTTCTTTTTAATCAAGGTCAATGTCAAGGCCCTGATATAAATTTTCTAGTTGTTGTAATATTTTATTTTAAATTTTTTTGGTGCTAATCTAATCTATTAAATTTAAGTTAATAAGACGAGTTAGTTGTGATGTGATGCACAACCATATAATTATTTTTAAGTAATTATGGTTTTTGAAGCTACAGTCAAGGGCACGTCACGTTGTACTCAACCCATTTGAAATTGCTATAATATTAATATACACACATATATTAATATTGATGAATGTAAGGACTCAACCAATATAGATTTTTGGCCTCGTTTGGAACGTGGTATTGAATTTGGAGGGGTAGTGACCCTATTTTACCCTTCAAGTAACCACCCTTGGATCACTGGGCACCCTAAACTAACACTGGTACCATTTTACCCTTAAAGTAACCAAAGTAGTCCAATTTTACCCTCTCGCAATATAATGTTGACACGTGGGCGATATGGTACAATTACCTTCCATGTGTCAACATTCCACTGCCATGCATAGGGTAAAATTGGAACATTTTGGTTACTTCAAGGGTAAATTTGTACACGGTGTTAGTTTAGAGTGCCTAGTGGTCCAAGGTGGTTACTTGAAAGGCGAAATAGAGTCATTACTCAATTTGAAGGGATAGGAACTGACATTAGAATTGGGATTGGAGTGAGACTGAGACTAAAAAATTATGTTTGGTGCTCTCTCCAATAATAAATATAAGACTTAGTTAATTTTTTAAAAGATTAAAGAAACAAAATAGGTTAGTTAATTTCGATATTTGACATTTCTTTAGATTACCTATTTGTTCATAGGTCAAATAAACTAATTTAAGCAGAAAATTAAATAAATCAAGAGTAATGACTCTAATAATTTGCCCTCACCAGACAGTCAACGATGTTTGACCATTTTAAAACTTTGTGAAATTGCATATTGACCCATATATTTATTTGGGTTAAGGTGCATTTTTAGTACTCTATAATATGGCAAATTGCACCTAACATAATATACAATATTGTGGTCCATTTATGATAACCAAGAATTATTTTCCTTGCTTATTTAGTAACGACGTTAAATAAGCCAAATTTGACCATTAGGTGTCAAATTTTGACTGTTAAATGGTGAGGTAAAGGAGCATTTTTAGTACTCTATAACATAGAAAGGAGCACCAAACATAATATACAATATTTTGGTCCATTTGTGGTAACCAAGAATTATTTTCATTGCTTATCTAGTAACCCGTTAGCTAAAACTTAGTTTTGTGAGATAAAATCTAATGTGACTTAATGATGTAATATATGTATGCTGAAATGACAATTTAAGGAACATTTAGTTTAAGTTTATAAATATATAATACTTAAGATAGAAGTAACTCTTCTTCTATGACATCATGGAGTCATTAATTTGGGTCGAGCCCATAGGGACAACCCGTTTTAACTCAAGATAGAGGAGGGTCATACTTGGGATTTATAGGAAAAATGAGATGCGGGCCTATAAGGGCTAAACCTTAAGGACAAAGGGATTTGTGGTTCGGCGTAGACCCATTTTCCCCTTTTAATTATTTGTTTATGATGGTTTGTTCCTTAACTATTTGTTTAGTTTATGATTTTTTGCTTACTTTTTTATACATGTAAAATACTAATTATTACTTATCTGTTTATACATGCATGATACAAGGATAGTTTAAGAATCTTTAGAACTTTGTAGTGTTTAATCATTTGACACTTAGAATAATATTTTGATTTAGTGTTTTATGGTGTTTAAATATTGTATATTATGTTTGTTGTTCCTTACTATATTCTAGAGTACTAAAAATGCTCTTTTACATTTTTTCCCCACCATTTAACGGACAAAATTTGACATCTAAAGGTCAAACTTGAATTTTTTAACGTCATTACTAAATAAGCGACGAAAATAATTCTTGGTTATCACAAATGGACCAGAATATTATATATTATGTTTGGTGCACTTTGCTATATTCTATAGTATAAAAAATGCACTTTAACCCTATTTATTTTGGTCTTTATAGTTTTCTTATATTTTCATTTTAGTCCCTGTAGTTTAAAACAAGAGGTTTTGAGCCCTCAAGTTTGATTCTATTAAGCACAGTTAGTACCTAAAATTTAATAAGTACTTGAATATGGGTTAACGGCGTTAAATATGCTGACATGTCGTTGATGGTGTTAATTATAATGACATGGCTAGATGACTATGAGATTGATGTAGCCAAATAAAATATAAACCTTTTATTTTAAACTATAGGGACTAAAACGAAAATCGAAGCAGATTATAGGGACCAAAATATAGATAAGAATAATTATAGGGTCAATATGCAATTTCACGAAGTTTTAAAACGGTTAAACATCATTGACCGTCGGGTGAGGGTAAAATTTGACTACATTGGTTACTTGAAGGACACATTAGAGTTTGTTGTTAATTTAGGGTGCTTAGTGGTCCATAGTGGTTACTTGAAGGGCAAATGAGGGTTATTATCTATAAATCAATTTATAAGTGATTTATTTTTCTCTATGTTATGGAAATAAGAGGAAAGAAGAAATATGAAGAAAAAAACAACTGAAGAAGTTCAAACTACCAATGACCTTCGAAAAGCAAATGACCGTTAAAGCCAAAGTGACACAAAATTACGAGATTTGAGATTAACCCAAAGTCTCACCACATATATACCACATAGGATATTGAGAAATGCTAGGGTGTTATAATGCACCAAATATGTCACCCACAAACCTAATGAAAATAGTTGGTGTTATGAATTATCAACATTACCTTTAAAACTACAATTGTTATGATCATATTGAATATCTCCTTAAGATGAACTTATGAATGTTTATGCTATATTTGACAACTATATCGGTATTTATGTTTTTTCGTATAATATAGAGATATCTAACTTTCACTAGAATCTAATTTGTGGTTTCTCAAATTCAGATGATTGATTTGTCCTTTTTCATTTCTAAAATGATTTTTGAAATATTTTCCAAAAAAATTATTATACATTATATTTTAAATTTATACTCTCAATATATATGAATATGATTAACGAACGAAGATTATAATTAAGATAAACCTAATCAAAATATTTCATAGCAACTACACATACATTTTTCATTCAATCTTTTAAACAACTAATACCAACTTTTTTGAAAACCTTAACACATATACATAAACTTGTTAATGTTATATTCTTTCTAATAGTAATCATATTTTTTTGAAAAATACAAAAATAAATGAATAATAAGTTCACAAAATATTTTGATATGAAGGGGGGTGAGAAAGATTCAATAGGCATAATTAATATTAAAATCCCTGATCTCACATGACAAGATTCTGGCGGTGTGTATTGTTTGTTGCAATAGTGAATGCCATTGATGTCAAGTGTCAACGCAGTTTTCTTTCTCTATGCCTCAAGATTCATCAAATGTATTTTGATGATAGCTGAGAGCGTGTGTGTGTGTAACTGTAAGTCATTAAGGTTGTAATGATTACGTTGAATAATTTACAAGAAACAGATCTTTTTTATCAGAAGAATATATCATCAAGATACAATAAATCGCAAAAAATATATAACAAGGTTTTTCCTATTTCTTTCTTTTTTAAAATATATCAACGATTAAACATCGCTTTTTTATCCAAACAGACGATTAATTAAGTATTGGGAGTTCATACTTCCTCTCCCAATACAAACGTCGAAGACGAATTCAATAGTTTAAAGCATCTAGCAGAACTTTACACTAACGGTTGGTTAAATAAAATTCCATATCCTGCCCCTAATAGGACCATCCAAAAGTAATCTTCTATATGAATATAAATAGAACTGTAGGCTTTATTAATTTGAACTTGGCATCTTATGAGTCCTTAAATTGAATTGCATTTTTAATTATCAGAATAGAACATCACATTATAGTTTTTTTCCTTAATTTTATAAGTTTATGATTATAAAGGTTTTGTAGCTAAATGGCGGCAAGCACAGGATTTCTCAAGTATTCTCTATCTTGAAATTATATAGTTTTCGATCACATACACACATATGTGTATTAGTGTGTATAAAATCATATGTTAACAGAAAGATGACCAAATCATCAGTTAATGCGCTACAATACTGTTTTGAAAGTTCCATTCAATTAAAAAAGACACCGACTTCATCACATGGACAAAATATTCTGTGTTTTATTGACATTGTCAAATGTCAAAGCTGAATTTATAATTATTGGAGTCAATGAAACCCATTTAAGAAATACGTCGATTTTAATTTGTTGAAATCAATAGCACAAATTTCCTCCCATGAAGATTATAAAGTCAAGCATCTACAAAATGTAATAGAAAGATCGCACGTCATCATTTAAATAAGTGTTTTTGTTAATTCTATATCTATTTTTTATTACACTACGTATATATCTGGTCTTTGTATGATTTTTACTTATTTTCATTTATAAGAAAATGATTTTTACTCATTTCTCTCAATTTATCTTCATCAAATGCATTATACACCCCTCTTTTATTTCATAGGGTTAAAGATCATCATTAACTCAAAAGTTTTGTCTGAGGATCACAGTAGCATTGAAAGTATTTTTAGATCAAATCAGCCTTTTAAATCATAAAATGGGCTCAAGATAGTCTTTCTTTGACAACTCACTAACAATACTTCTGGGACTATTATGATCCACTACTGTGATCCAAAAATGATTATCTTGAGCTTATTTTATGACTTAAGGGGCTTATTTGAGTCTATAAATACTTCCAGGGCTACTGTGGTCCTCAAACAAAACTTGCAGATCAATGGTGATTTTTAACCATATTTTGTAAGATACAAATAAAATAATTACATATGTTTAAAATTAACTAGAATTGGTTAAAAAGAACATTTTTAATGAGGTAAAAATAAAAAATAGTACTAAACAACTAAACCAATAAAATGGTAAATGTACTTTATAATACTGATGACACATAGTTGGTTTAGCATTTTGCGTCTCTAATACGATAATATCTAAACATTGCAATTGCCAGCTAACTGACCGACTTTAGCGTTAAAATTGCACACCTTACTAATATAATAATTTTATTATTCCGTATGTATATGTATATATGTATATGTATATACATATCTATATATATATACCTGTGCGTGTGTGTGTCTATATATATATATATATATATATATATATATATATATATATATATATATATATATATATATATATATATATACACACATATATATGCGCGCAATCAGAAATCCTCTTGGAGAAGTAAATGCTCGTTGCAGCCATAAAAATCCCTAAACACATGGAAGATCAGTTACGCGCTTCGATTTGAAGAATTCTTAAGTAATTTTAAATTTAGTTGACCCTCCACGTCTCTTAATTTGCATCGTTGAATCATAGTATATATTATTGATACATTCTGTATGTTTGCATGAAGCCTAAAGTAGTTAAATATAATATATATTGACTTATAAAAGACGGTCTATATATAGTTGAAGTTAGAGAGATTCATATGTGTGCATTGTTACGTTGGTTTATACAAAAAAGATCAGAGGGGGATGATGAGTAATCAAGTTAGATTGAACTGTGGCATTACAATGCCTCTTATGGGATTTGGAACTTATTCATACCCATATAATAGGAAGACTACAGAACTTGCCATCTTCAATGCCCTAAAGGTACTGCTGTATATTTTGCCATTTTTTTGGTCAAGTTCCATAGTATATAATGTTAAGTCTCACGATTACGGAGTAAAAAGATATTTTTATTTCGAAATACCTCTCTCTCTCTCTCTCCCTCTTCCTCCGTCCCTCCATATATATATCATGTGCGTGCGCGCCCTCTTGTAAAATTGTTTTTGGTACTGAGATATTTTACAAAAGATGACTAAGATTTATACTCCAATGTTCCAATTTCACAAGACTTTTCTGTATTGTGTGTGTGTGTGTGTGATATTAGTACCTCAAAGCTTATAAATATCCTTTTCTGAACTTCCCTTGAACCTATGGAAAAAAACTTCCTATAAATTAATAATACTCCCCCGACCGATTAATTTATATATAAGCTTAAATGACAAGTCATGTAAATTAAGAAAGTTGAAGAAAATGATAACTATATCTGAAATAATATTTTTCTCAGATTTTACCTTTATTTATTATTGGAAATTTAGTTAAAAGAAATTAAATTTGATAACGATGATAGAAATATTTATAAAAAGAATATCGAATGAGGAATATGATTATAGGTAAAATAGAATAACTCATTAAATAATTTAACAAATCTATTCAAGCTTTTATGTAAGAAACAACCTCATCAAATTTTATGCTCTTATAATATTTAAAAAGTATCTAATATTTATGGAAGTATCTAGGATCATATTAAGTACTCCCTCCGATCCTAAATATAAGACTTAATTATTAATTACCTAATTTGATTAGATTAATGATTTTAATTAAGTTAGTTAAAACAACATGATATTATCCATACATCCTAACAATCTACCTTCTCCCACCCTCCATCTCTTCTTTGTCTATTATTGGGTGCATTCATAAGGATACTTTAGGGAAATTTTGATAAATATTAGAATAAGTCTTATATTTAGGATCAAATTTATCTCCTCAAATAGATTTTATATTTATGACCAGAGGAAGTATCTATAGGATCATATTAATCAATCAAAGTTAATTAATATTGTTAATGTTCAGTCCAAAAAAAATTAATATTGTTAATGGTTGAGCTTGATACAGGTGGGCTATAGACACTTTGATACAGCAATGATATATGGCTCAGAGGAAGCAGTGGGAAGCGCATTAAACCAAGCAATGAAAAAAGGAATGATTGAAAGAGAAGGCATTTTCTTGACTTCCAAACTATGGGGAAGTGACCATCATGACCCTGTTTCTGCTTTGAAGCAAACCCTACGGTAATTAATTGAGCTCAGCTTATATATATATGCTTCACAATATATATACATGTTTCTTCCCATCCAAAATACAAGTCATATGTTGAATCACCTCAATAGAATTATGGTAAAACGGATTAACTCACTGTGTTCACCTTTAGGCGACTTCGTTCTAGTTTGCACCCATAATTTCTTCCAGAATATATTTTGATCCAGAGTGAGTCTAATTTTACATACCTATTTTCTTTCTAATCAAATTTTATTCAATTATGTGTAACAAACTTTGAACATATATATGTTCTATGGAAATGCAGAAATGTAGGGATGGAGTATTTAGACATGTATTTAGTGCACTGGCCTGTGAAGTTGAAGCCATGGGTGAACTATCCTGTGCCAAATGAAGAAGACTTTGAGAAATTGGATATTGAGAGCACTTGGATTGGCATGCAGAGATGCCTTGAAATGGGGTTGTGTAGGTGCATTGGCGTCAGCAATTTCTCAGGCACCAATGTTGAGTCTCTTTTGGAATTCTGTTCTACACCTCCAGCTGTTAATCAGGTACCGTCCTAATATCCATGTATATGGAGTATTAGCATATACTACATGCCAAAAAAAAAAACAATGAATTAGACATAGAATTCTGTCAATAAAGACAAAATTTATTGGTTGAATGGGAGATTTCATGACTAATTATTTACTTTGGCTAAAATTGATTAATTATTTAACAAGATCAGATATTTTATGACGGATTCTGTAGCTCATTCGTTTTTCTTTGTGAAGTAACTATATTCACATTTCTCACTTTACAATTTTGGAGTAGAGTAAATAATAGTAGTCTATATATTCCCTCCCGTTCCAAATATAAAAGTCATTTAACTTTTTTGTGGAGGTTAATGAAACAAACTAAACCACTAAATTTTAACATATTATATCCTCATGTAATTTGATCACATGTTAGTTTATAAGTAGAATAGATTAGTTTTGGGGGAAATATAATTATAAACATTTTAAAGTGATTAATTTTGTATCCTTAATTTCTTCAATAATACTAAAATAGGTCTTATAATTAGCACCATTACGAGTACAAAATTCCCAAAATGTCGCTTGAAATAGCTTTGTTATATGAAGTGCCTAACGATTGTCATGGAAATTATCTTAGTGAAATAACAAATTGTTCCCTGAATAAAATTATTATTTGACAATTTGAATTTTTAGTTGTAACCTGTTGCCATAATTTTTTTAATCATGTAAGGACATCATTGCATTATACTACCTCTCTGGTCCTAAATATAGGACCTAATTGACTTTCTTTTGGAGAGATTAAGGTTGCGAAATAGGTTATTAAATGATGACATATTTGATATATTTTTAGATTATCCATTAGTTTATAGGTAAAATAAACTGGTTTAAGGGAAAAAAAATTAAGTAAATCAATTTATAATTAACTTATTTTTCTTTTTTAAGGATTTTCCAGAAAAAGTCAATTAGGTCTTATATTTAGGACCGGAATGAGTAATATTTATTATTTCGAGAGCTTATTTGTTCAAATTCGTTTGCTAACACACACTCACACACAATAAGGTGGAGATGCATCCAATGTGGAAACAGGGAAAATTAAGGGAGACATGTGAGGCCCACAAAATCCACATAAGCGCATATTCACCACTTGGAGGTCCTGGGAATGCGTGGGGATCAACGAGTGTTGTGAATCATCCAACCATCCAATCTATTGCGTTCAAACACAGTTCAACCCCAGCTCAAGTCAGTTTTATCTAAGTATATAAAATTTTTACCTTTATGTAAAACATCTTTGTTCTCGAATACGTAAGGGTATATGGAATTTTATAAAACTATAAAAGTGCATCAAAAATATTTTAATGACTTATATAAATTTACTGAACTCATTTGTTCATGTATAGATTGCATTGAGGTGGGCATTATCAAAGAAGTCAAGTGTGATTGTGAAGAGCTACAATGAAGAGAGGATGAAAGAGAATATGGCATCATTTGATCTGAATTTGGATGATGAAGATATGTTTGAGATTGAGAAAATGGAAGAAGAGAAGATCATGAGAGGAGAATTCTTTGTTAACCAAACTACAAGTCCTTACAGGAGTATTCAAGAACTATGGGATGGTGAAATTTGAAGATCTATATTAATGCAATCATCAATGCATGCATTGTAAGCTTTGTTGCTATTATTTAGGGCCTGTTTGGTTCGATTACATTGCACACATGCAATGGTAATCTTGATTACATTACCATATGTGGCTTGTTTGGTTGGACTTGGCAATGGTAATGTTGATTACAATTGTAATCAACATTGCATATTTTTTGGTAATGTCCTTTCATAGGGGTACCCCTATGAATCCTCATTGCAGCCTTGTAATGTTATGTAAATGTCAATTTTATCCTCATTACTTTTTTAAAATGACCACAGTTGCCCTCATACCTTTTTGCGTATCAATCATCTCCGACTTTTTTCATTCAACGATTCTTCTTCTCATTTTTATGAAATCAACCTTCACCGAAATCATGAGAATCAATCACCGAATTTTTCCTGATTTCAGGAAAAGAAATCAACCATCATCAAAACACATCAAATATTGTTTCTCATCAGAATCAATCAGAACCGAAATTTCAATGAAAAAATCATCCATAATCAAAGTCATAACATCTATGAGATCTTCATACTCGTCTATAAAAGCAGGGTTTTGTCTTCGATTTCATCCTGCATCATTTGAAGGAATCTACAGATACAAATTCGTCAGCCACCAGGTATGAAGCATCGCGTTTTGTTTTGGAGTTTGGGTTTAGAGTTGGGTTTATCTTTGTTGTTTCATCTTCAAATTCTAGGTTTATCTTTGTTGTTTCCTATTCAGATTTTGGGTTTATCTTTGTTGTTTCGATTATACTGATTCTGGGTTTAAAATTTTGGAGATCATCTTTTTATTTACACTTGTATTTTTGTATGTATATGTCATTTTGGATATCATATATGTATATTTCTGGGTATATGTCATATGTCATCCTGGGTATACACCATAGTCCTAAGAGCCATGATGCGCTTACAAGGGAAACTTTTGAAAGCTCCTGAGCCAATTCTTGAAAACTCAAATGATGCAAGGTGGAAGTGGTTTAAGGTATATACATATAATGTATGTTTAATTTTTTAAAAGGTTTGATATATGAGTAATGATGAGTTTTTGTATGCAGGGATGCTTGGGTGCACTAGATGGAACCCATATTAGAGTTCAAGTGCCACTTTCTGTAAAGGCTAGATACCGAAATAGAAAAGGAGACGTAACAACTAATGTGCTAGGAGTGTGTGCCCCTGACAGTCAATTTATATTTGTTTATCCGGGTTGGGAAGGGTCTGCAGCAGATGGAAGAGTTTTAAGAGACGCTATTGGAAGATCCAATGGCTTCAAAGTGCCCCATGGTATGTGTACACGCAACTATTGCTAATGTTGTTTATTGTGATGTTGAAATAATTTTAATCACATAGACTACTGACAAAACTTAAATGGTTGTAGGAAACTATTATTTAGTAGATGCGGGATACACCAATTGTGATGGCTTCCTTGCCCCATATAGAGGTCAGCGTTATCATTTAAGTGAGTGGCGAGAAGGTCGATATCCTCAAACTCCTCAAGAATGTTTTAACATGAGACACTCATCTGCACGAAATATAATTGAAAGGTGCTTTGGGATGCTGAAATTGAGATGGGCGATATTGCGGTATCCATGTTATTATCCCATCCGTACGCAAAATTGGATAATCATTGCTTGCTGTTTACTTCATAATCTGATAATACGGGACAATTTGAAGGATCCTGTGGCAGAAGAATATGATGCGCAAGAACATCCAAATATACCTTTAGAGTTCAATCCTATTCAAAATTTGGAACCTACTGATGCTTGGAGTGCATTTCGGGATACTTTATCTGTTCAAATGTTTAATGCATTTAGAGCTAATAGGGGTAATAGATGAGTTGTTAGTGGTGGATTTGAGACTTTAATGTTGCTCATTGTAATTTGGAGTTGAATAATTTCATGTTGTGTGCAATTTGATGACATGTGTTTTAATTGGTAGATGTTTTTGAATAATTTACATTTTACACTGTTGTGATGCTTTTCTGGATATTTTAGTATGGATAATGAAGAGCAGAGAAATGCTTCAAAGGGACTCAAACATCAATGGACAGATTGTGAGGACGATGCCCTTGTTGATTGTTTGGTGCAATTGAAGGTTGAAGGTAAGTTTGTTGCCGACACTGGATTTGGTGGGGGCTATGTGGGCAAGCTGGAGGAAATGTTACAAGAAAAGATCCCAGGCACTACAATCAAAGCACATCCTAATATATGGTCTAGACTGAGGACTTTGAAGACACAGTGGCAAATCGTCCACAACCTAATATATGGGGCGAACACTTCTGGATTTGGATGGGATCCGGTTAATAAATGTGTTGAAGCAGAAGACGCTGTGTGGGAACAATATGTAAAGGTAAGAAGGATTTAAACATTTTTTAAGTATGCTATTTTGTTTAGATATGAGTTAGTTATTGTTTCATTAATTCTATTGTTGTTTTAGGGGAACAAGAATGCTGGTAAATTCCGTAACAGAAAGTTGCGCCACTTTGAAAAACTAACATTTATATGGGGTAAGGATCGCGCTACTGGAAACAATGCTTTCGTGCCAATTGAAGCTGAAAAAGAGGCTGAGAAAGAGGCAAGTGAAAACGAAGATGCATATGAAAAGGGTCAAGTTGATGCAATTGTCAAACCAAAAGTTGAGGGAGAACAACCTACAAATTCTAAGAAGAGGCGTAGAACAAGCTGTGATGCTACAGAATTATTGTCTGAAGCAATGAAGGAATCTGCACAATCTATGATCCAAATCTCTGACAACATGTGCAAATCATTTGTGGAGGCTCGTCGTGATTCTTCTAATGTTAAAGCTGCCCAAGAACTTTATTCTGAATTGCTAAAAGTTGAAGGTTTAACTGATGATGAGGTTGATATGGTTCATCAAAAAATTGCTGCATCGCAAACTTTGATGAGTGGTTTTCCTGTCATTCCAGTTGAACGTAGAGCTGCTTGGATTCGTCGCCTCATCAACTAGCTAACTTTGAAAACATTATGGAGATTGATATAAACTTGTTGGTTTTATGTGTTTTGTTATGGAGATTGATATAATCATTATATCCAATTTGCTGGTTTTTCCATTTTACTGTTGCTTATATAATTATATTATTAGATATTGTTGTTGCTGATTTATATATGATGGGAATGAGTTGGTCTGAAAATGCAAATCAGATGTTGAAAATGCTATTTGGGCTGTTCTTGTTGCAAAACATATATTAAGTGACCATTTTCCAACTGTTACTGCTGCTGCAGGAGCTTAACAGATGAAAGATCAGTTTGTTGCTGGTTTAATATACTTGTTTGTTGCTGATGCAAGATCTGTTTGTTGCTGGTTTAATATACTTGTCGGTTGCTGATGCAAGATCAGTTTGTTGCTGGTTATATGACTGAACATTAACTGTATATCAGCTGATGCAAGAGCAGTTTGTTGATGGTTTAATATACTTGTTTGTTGCTGATGCAAGAGCAGTTTGTTGCTGGTTATATGACTGAACATTAACTGTATATCAGCTGATACAAGAGCAGTTTGATGCTGGTTTAATATACACGTTTTTTGCTTATGCAAGAGCAGTTTGTTGTATCAGAATTTTATATATCAGCTGCACATTTTGCTATAGCCATTTAATATAATATAATGTATCATAATTTCTCTGTTGCTGGAAAAAGCAGAATTATTTAATCAATAAACTTTGCACTGATTGCCAATCTGGTTTGCAACAGATATAATATGATTTGGTTATGCTGGATAAAGTTTCAATACATATTGGTTTTATAAATCAGATATACTGTTGCAGAATGAGCTGAGATAACACAATTCTTAATTCAAATAAGTTTAGTACAAAACCATAAGCTGAAGAACATCCAATAATAAAAAATAATTGTTCTTCCAATAATCAAATATAGATAACAAAATCACATTCTTTTGAGTACATGGAAGATTAGAAACAGCAACTCATAAGTCTCCATCTTCATTCAACTAAACATAGCTGCGAATGTTCTTCAAAATCTCTTTCTTTGCATCAATTGAAAGATGAGGAAATGCCACACGTAACTCTTCATCTTTAATCATCTTGACATAAGCACATTGCCTCTCTTCATCAGTCATCCCTTCAACTTTTAACACCTCATCGTGTAGCATCTCAAACTCATTTACCACCTCAGTGTAAATATGAGGATTACTCTGAATAAAATTTTTCTTCTTGAATACGTTGTTGAGGGTATTAAAATGAGGAAACAACCTACATCGAAACCTTTTAGCCTTCTCGTGAACCTACAAAATGATATAGACAAACAAATCAACACCAATAACATACTCAAGTACATATTTTATTTACAATGACTTACATTGATATAGTCAGTCCACACATTATCTTCTGCAACAATACAATTTTTTTCAGAATTCCATTGAAATCCTGGGTTCTCTTGACTGTGAATCATGTCATAAATAGTCAACCAATCATTTTTCATTGTTCTCATTCGCATACATATGTCATTAGCTTTAATGACCGATCCATTGCTCCCATCATTAATCATATTCTCTATTGTCTTATATAAAAATGGTTTCGATATATTTTCAAAATCAAGACCTCCTTCAACAACAATCTCTTTCAAACATCCAACTAGAAGTTCATCCTCATGGGGAGTCCATGAATGAACTTTTCTTTCCATAACCTACATGTTAAAGAATATAAAATTAATCCACAGTAAAAAGATGCCAATAATTCTGAAACAAAAATCAAAGTAAATATTCATATATTTTTGAGTAAATATTCATATATTCAATGAATGAACTTCAGGGCATTCCTTCCACAACCAGTAAAGGCTACATGGTTTCGTCCTATTCTTCAATGAATGAGTAAATATTCATATATTCATATATTCGGGACCTTGCCAGAGTCATCCACCATATAAAACTGAATTGAGATAATTCTAATGATCCAAAAAAGGCTACATGGTTTCTTCCTATTCTTCAACAGCACAATAACAGGACAATAATGATGCGTGGAAAAAAACAAATAATAAAAATCATTGTGAGCAAGCAATACCCAGATATTTGTACAATTACATACTCTAACCCCCATAAAAACAATCTGATGCGAGGAAAAAACCAGTGGGTATAGAGGCGAAGTGAGCAATACAGATCATAGGAAAGTGAGCAACAATAAAATTACCAAAATATGGAGGCCAAGGCAAGGTCGACGGCAAGGGCGTGGATGACGGCGGGGTTGAGGCTGACGGCCACGGTAAGCTTGGCAGAATGAATAACGAAGGCGAGGGGTAAGGGAAATGGGTAAATGGAAATGGGATATGAGATTTTATTTTAACAAATGGAAATGGGGTAGAGGGTAAATTGGACTTTGTGTTATATTATAATTTTAAATAAAATATTGATTGCATCTTCCCATTAAAGACGAACCAAACACAATCAGTATAATTAAGATTGCATTACATTACCATTACATTGCATTACACACCATTACATTGCATATTGGGTTTGAACCAAACGGGCCCTTAGTCTTCGTATAGTTACAATTAGCGCGCGCGCGCATGTATGCTTGTATCAGTATCAAATCAAGTATAAAAATTAAAATAACAAATGCTCATATAAAAATTATACAATCATTTTCAAGCTTTGATAGAGGTGAATAACATATGCTCATATAAAATTTATAAATCATAGTTTACACTTTAAGATTTTACACAAAAAATTACAATTTCTCATGTATGAATTTACAATATTAGAATTTTTAAAAATGATTTTTCATTTATTTTTCAGCCCTCCAAGCTACTATTAAAAACGAGTCAAACTTGAAAATGAAGATACTCTCACTATTAAAAAAACTCATTGTATGACAACATTTATTTTCGTCACTTAAAAGTATTTATAAATGTCGGAAAGACACTATGACATTTTATAACAAACATTTACAACAAATTTACTGTGGCAAAGCGATTTTCTAACTCTTGTGTCCCACGTTTTTTTCCGCCACCAAATTTTAAATTTCAATGCAAGACGATGGAGGTAAATTTCAAATTTTATATTTCTCTAATGTTGTCAAATGTCACTATGTATAGACAATAAAATAATTGTATTTTAAATTTCTTTGATCTGCAGTTGTCAATCACCACTCAGAAAACGAGGCCGCAAAAAAATCAAACTCATGGCAGATGTTGATAGTTATTATATCAAAGTAATTCCTAAGACTCATTGTTAATATAACGAGATAGAACTCCCGCGCGATGCGCAGGTGATTTGACTTGCCAAGAATTCAATGAGGAAAATAATTGTAGTTCAATGTTATATTGGATTGGTCAGTACAAAACTTAACTAACCCAGTTAGTGAATTAAATATTTAGCAAATGAAGAAATGAGAGTGAAATTAGAAAAGAATACCCTCTGCCTCTCTATTATATGAACGATAATTATTTTTTTAAAAAAAATCACATTACTAAGTCATAAAAGATAAACTACACAGTACAATAAAATATTGAATCTTCACCTAGTTAACCAAAAATTAATTCAAATTGAACCAACCTCTATTACTTCGAAAAATTCCCCAGTCACGTGTACTTCTATCTTCCATTCTTTTGGAATTGGGCTGAACCAAGGCTCAATTAATTAGAAATATTCAGAAATAAATCAGAAATGATTGGGTTTAATCATTGAGTGATTTAGGGGATTATACAATTAATGTATTCCTATTATGTTTAGTCAATTATTTCCTTTTTGCTGTTATTCTACAATTATGGAGAGCTATTTTGTATTATGGAGCGATATTATGTATGATTTGATATGCTCTCTCCTCCTCTATATATGATTCATGTCTTATGATAAATAAAATAAATTTGCCTCTCTATTATATGAACGATAATTATTTTTTTTTAAAAAAATCATACTCCAAAGTCATAAAAAATAAACTACACAGTACAATAAAATATTGAATCTTCACATAGTTAACCAAAAATTAATTCAAATTGAACCAACCTATTACTTCAAAAGATTCCCAGACACGTGTACTTCTATCTTCCATTCTTTTGGAATTGGGCTGAACCCATTAAGCTCAATTAATTAGAAATATTCAGCAATAAATCAGAAATGATTGGGTTTAATCATTGAGTGATTTAGGGGATTATACAATTAATATATTCCTATTATGTTTAGTCAATTATTTCCTTTTTACTGTTATGCTACAATTATGGAGAGATATTTTGTATAATGGAGCGATATTATGTATGATTTGATATAATTTCTCCTCCTCTATAGATGATTCATGTCTTATGATGAATAAAATAGATTTTTTAACGCATATCTTTTACACATTCACCATTAACTTTCTGAAGCCAGAGAACGGAAATCAAGCACATCATATTAGAAAAACTCCAATCACATAAATTAATTACTTGTTTAGAAACACATGAAAAATCCAAAGTCATAGATTTTTACAAATGTTGAAAAGGTCAATGTGTCATCATAAACTCTTTTATTTCAAGGACTTCACAAAATAGGAGAAGTATGTCATTCTCCACCCCCCCAACAAAAATTCACCCAGATAAGTTGAACCATAAAAACATTGCAGAAAGCAGGATCTTGTTGAATAGCAATAGTCACAAAGTGGAAAATCCAATTATTGAAAAGCTCTAATCTAAACTACCTACCGAAAGCACCACATACCTCAACCCATTACCCTTGACTTCTTAAACACTTTTTTCTTCCATGTCATCTACCAACATTAAAGAAGAAATCAAAGAAGAAGAATAAAATATGGTGGGTGTCGTCTACTCTGAAGAAGAAGAGAAAAACAATCACAAAATATCTTAGAAAAATATGAACTTGATAGAGCACAAAATCTCCCAACCTAGAAACCCTAGAGTCTTCTCCAAAGCTTTGCAATGATCAATCCTTGAAACCACAACAATTCCTAGAAAAACCCACATCATTAGAAACTCTTGTTAGACTCAGAAGATGCTAAAGAAATACTCAACACTTTCAAGTAACTCAGAAATTCAAAAAGTACAACAAACCCCAACAAATTTCACCTCTAAATTAAAGAAAAAAGAGGGAATAATAAACATAAGAAGTGACATATCATCCAAAGCATCCACCTCAGTGTCCTTAAACACGTCGGAACACCGACTCCCACCAGCGACAACGATCAAACTGTCTTTTGTGTCCTATCGCATGAAGAAGGCAGTGGTAAAAGGGGAAGTCGAAAATGGAAAAGTCAAGACAAGTTTTGCAAGATGAGATGAAGGAAGAAGAGAGAAACAAAACAGAGTGAAAAAAAAGAGAGAGAAGAAGGAGCAGTTTGTCCAGTAAGCATATGGGAGGAGGATGAAATTTTAAAATTGAAATTCAAAAGAGAGAATATGTGGGAGGATGATGAAAGTGAATTTGAAATTCAAAATGAAGGCTTTGTTGAGACATATTAAGGTGAGAGAATTTTGTGAAGCAAAGCTTCCGGTGGAAGAAAATGAAAAGGGTGTGAATGAAGCAAACATAAAAAGCAAACACAAGCTGAGCAGTGGGTCCCACGGACACGTGTCAAGCAGGCAGTGCTCCTTATGAACAGTAATCTGAGGTAGTTTATTGGGGTGTTTTGCTTTTATTGATATATAGATTATTCACCTGAATCGAGTGCTTATCGCTTATGTTTTTGATACATGTCTTCTCATATGGAAGGAAAAATGATCTAATTAAGTTGTCATTACAAACCAAAATGTATAGAGTGTAAACGTGGTGTCTTCAATGCGAGGATTTTAAACGTGTTTAAGCTATTATAATGTTGGAAAGATGGTCATTAATGATCAAAAAAATTGGGTCTATAACGACCAAAATACTTTGGTCATTAATACTAGTGTCATTTAAAGTATAACCTTTAACGACTAAATAAAACTTTTAATGACCAAAGTTTCAGTAACTAATTAAAAGATAATTTTGGTCATTGTTTCTAACTTTTAACAACCAAAATTATCTTACGCTGTTAAAATCTCACATTCATTTTACGAAGTGAATAATACTATCACAAAGATGATGTTGAGATACACAAAAATTGATGCTTTCATATATGATTGTATGATGATTTGGGGATGACGTTGTGTTGGAGAAATGTAGTCAATGCAACATAGATCAGTACAAGGTGGTTGGTGTGGGTCAGTGGGCAAAGAAAATGACTATTAAGAGTATGTATGAGATACTTCCCATTAGGTTCATGACTTCAAAGTTTATTCATGTCTTCAAAAATGGCTCAGCCGAACTTTGAAGGTAAGATGAGTCAACTTAGGGACGGTAATGCATGGAAAGACATCGATGATGGCTTCCCCGATTTTGACGAGGACCCTAGAAATGTCAGGTTTGGTCTCACTTTTGATGGTTTAAATTTGTTCGGTGCTTGCAGCCAAACATACATCATATGACCTATTGTGTTGATACCTTATAATAACCTACCCCCTTAGCAATGATATAAACTTCTATCTTCAGCTGCTGATGAAGGAATTAAACGAGTTATAAACTGACAAGGTAGAAGTGTTTAACGATCAAAGTAAGACACATTTTAGACTCTATGCGCCAATAATGTGGACCGTTAACAATTCCCTCAACCTCTACACGTCCGATTGGAACACTCATACAAGGATGTCATGTCCTTACAACAAGAAGTCATTTTTCATGGGTCATCGACAATTCTTTCCATTAGATCATATATTTAGGGGCAGACGAATGAATTCAACGAGAAATGGAAACATAAAGATTCACCCTTATCATTGTCTAGGTTCCAGATCTTTGACTGGAATCGAGATTTGGAGTTTGAATTTGGGAAGGAGCTGTCACCTCCAGATGAAGAAAGCTATTCTATAGCCGTTGTCGAAGGCCTCAGCGACCAGCGACACACAAGATTGATCCGTCGTCACAATGAAAGAAAAGGAGCATAATTTTCGATCTACCTTACTAGAAACAGAATCAATTACGCACTATTTGAATGTTATACACATCGAGAAAAACATGGGTAATAATGTTTAATACAATATGTTGAACGAGACAAGAAAGTCAAAAGATCATCTTGTAGCGAGAAAAGATCTTTAAACTTTGGGATTAGGTCAAAACACATGCCAAACTAAAATGATAAATTTGTCTCGACCATATTCATGGTAACAAAAAAGTGTTCATGTTCACAATAAAGGTCATTAAGGTTCCTAATGGATATTTATAAATATCTCAAGGTGTGTGCGGACTTGTAAGGTAATCGGATTTTTGGATTGAAAAGTCATGACGATCACGTCTTACTCCAATAATTCCTTCCGTTGGTAGCCAAACACATGCTACCAACGATAGTGTCTATAGTTTTGGCCAACCTCGATCAGCTACATATTTAGGCAGTTGTGTGCGAAGATATTGGGCAAAAAAGAGATGGATAATTTTCACGAGAAAATTTTTATCTCTCTATGACATGAATATGATATTTTCTCCTTCATTTTCACTTCGCAAGTCCATCTGATTTGTCCTCCTTGTCCGTGAAGCAAAAAAGGGTGGATCGGTGTAGGTACATGAGAAAAATGAAGTCGTTCATAAGGAACATGAATTTGTCAAAGGATTGCATAACAGGGTGTTACTCTGGTGACAAAGTTGTAACATTTGTTATGTGCATATTAACCACCCTTGTCTTGATGATAACCTGACCTATGTCCCTTCACCTTCTAACACACTGATCCCCCAGTCAGCAAGCCAATTGGAGTAAGTCAGATATGCTATTTAAGCCCTAAGAAAAAGCTACAAGTTCAGAGGCATGTCCTGACGAGTTGCTCTAATGTTGACTCATGTCGCGTCTAAGAACTCCAACTCTACAATAATCATATAGAGTTGTACATTTGTTATGCATGGCCTATTAATATTTATCTATTTTTCTGAACTTTTACACCACTATCGAATGCTTATTATGTGGGAACAACGAGGTTGACTAGGGACGATGGCAATTATGGTGGATAACTTGGTCAACCGTGGATCGACATATTAGTTGAGAGACATGATACTCAATTACCCAAGTCCACCCATGTAATGATAAATCTATCAATTGGCCCCCTCGACCATGCACTATGATACATGACATATAACATAAAAGCTTTCTACTTCCACATAGTTGCACAAGATGGTGCATGCCTGACACAAAATTTCGCGGTGTTTAGGACATTCAAAACAAGTAATTATGGCAGTTCACAGGATGCTTAGGTGCTTCTAAGAGTAGTTGAATATTACAGGAAACTCATGGACATCATTCTGCTTAACTATAACATTGAATTCATTGTTCCTCTCTTTAAGTGTGATTGGGCAGACACTAGGGGTCAATGAGGCAAAAAGGTGGGCAGCCGCAGAATCACATCAGTCAATTTCTACAAGCTCATCCACACGAGGGTATCACTACACGATGAGTCATACATTATTGTCGACCACACGAGGGTATCACTACAAGAAGAGTCATACATTATTGTCGACAAAAACACAATAGGTTTACTATATGCTTCCAATCCTAAACACAAAATTGACACAGCACTGCTGCATCTCCGACCTCCGTCTGTTACAAAAGCTCAGCGTCCACTCTAAAACTGAAGCGGAACGAGTTCTTTGGAAGCCATGAATGAATCTTCTTGTCACATTTCTCGTACAATTTTTCTCAAGATTCAATTTGCAAATATCCAATCACTGAATCTTGCGTCCATGTTACCTCAATTCTCGAATAAACCAACACACCTCTTCCCTTAACAAAAAGTAAACCAAATCACATACCAAGAAATCTCCATTACATCACACACCATAATACCACATCCATTTCCTCTCCATCAATTTATCTCCACCTCCACCTAAAATGGCCTAGGAAAATCTCACCACAAAAATCCCCATTGCAACCGTAGAAACCTTCCTCCCTCTCTTGCCGAGCATGGGCCAAATTCACAGAGCTAACCGCCATATCAAAACCATAATCGTTCACTAAAGACATTGCAATAATTGGAAAATACTAAAGTCACTAGTCAAAGTTTCTTTTCTTTTTTCAATTTTGTTATACTGTAGTGTTGAGCAAGGGACGTTTTGGGAAAAGTTATAAAATTTTATAAATAGATCTTACATTTGAGACCAAAATTGTGTCTCTAAGAAGGTCTTATATTTTGGACAAGAGGAAGTAAATTAAACTATATACATGGGACATCAATAAATTTCTCATCAAGAATTGGATTTGTTCTTGACAAGTCCAATTTTCATCAAACCATTAAGTTTATGACCATCAATTTTTAACCTCAATTGAATTCCAATTACCTGAATTTAGTACCTCAATAAGGCAAAAGTTTCCTTTTTCACGCATCAAAACTATTGATAACAATAAACTTTCCTAACTACCAATATAAAAAAGTTTATTATATGTGCTCTTCTTTAAAAATGAAAAATAAATATATGATTCACACATGCAGCAGTATCTATGAATCAACCCATGTTAATGGTGGGGTAAAACTCTGATTCCTTGTTACAAGTACATCTGCAAAAAAATGAGCTGTAAACAAAAATTTAAGTCAACTAGCGGCTTACCCCGCAACGTCGTACATACAATGAATCATTTTAACTACAATAAATACAATAGTCTGAATTAGAATTATTTACAATGAAATTGATAGATATGTGAAATTGTTTAACTATATTTAAGTTTACCAAATTAGACGTGGAGTTATTGAAGTTGATTATAGCGAAAAGTTGTAGAAAAACTCTTGAAACAGAAGAATATATAAAACCATTTTAAGTTTTATAATGAATGAAAATGATATACACTATATTTAGATATGATTAATTTTATGTATAATGTACTTAAGTTATGTAACATATTTGTTAAAGCATTTAAATATAATGAAATTGACTGAATTATTGAAAAATACAAATTAAATACTTTCATTATCCTTACTGTGAGTCAGAATTAATATTATGGTAGGTTTGCTTGTTTTTTGTTTGAATCAAACGAATAGTTTTATTAGTTGAATGGTTGATGCGGTTAAAATTTTAATGTTTGCACCAAAAATATATAAAACTAATGGTATATTTTGAATTTTATGTCACCTTATTGTTACCCATCTAGAGAACAAATTTGAAATTTTTTATGTTTTGCATTTAACTTAATATTCTAAAAATATAAGTAAATCCAATTCTGAATATTAAATCAATTTGATTAATATATATTGAAAAATGTAAGGAAACAAAACTTTTAAAATTACTGAAAAGATCTTTGACTCAACGAATATGTTTGAGTCAGGAAAATCAAATTAGTGATGGACAAAATTATTAATAATTCAGGATAATTTTTATGTTTCTTTATTTTACATGAAACTTTTTATTATTCATAATAAATTTTCCTTGACCAAATATAAGTTTTCATGATTTATTAGGAAATAAAAATATAAAAGTGCTAAAAGCATATACATTTGAATGTGTTTCATGAAACAAAATTAATATTGCAGTAACAATTCCCAAAATTAGTTTACATGATTTTATGACGGTTGATTTCCCATATAATTTCAATTTAAATTACACTTAATATTTTTAACTTGGAAAAGAATCAAACTCGTCCGTGTATAAAGCATTAAAAGAGTCAAACTACATCACCAACATCCCCCATCAAAACCCATGGCCAAAAAACAAAGGTGTAATTTTTTTAACTTGACATAGAATAAAAACTCGCTCATGCATAAAAACAAATGAAGTGTCAAACTTCATACCCAACCTCCCCCATCCACCCCCTCCGAGAAAAAACAAATTTCCTTTAGATATTTCCCTTATTCGAAAGTTCACTTGGATTTATTTTTTTTGGTAGTCAATCTTTCCATATTATTTCAATTTAAATGACATAGTAATATTTTTAACTTCACAAAGTATCAAAGTCACATGTGCATAAAAACATAAGAAGAGTTAAACTCCATCTTCAACACCCCATCTAAACCCCCCCCCCCCCCCCCAACCAAATGTCCAAGCATCGCCCATCCAAAAGTTTACTCGGACTAATTTTTTTGGAAGTTGGCCTTTACAAATAATTTCAACTTTTAAGATCCCATGTTATATTAAATATTCATAATTAAGTCCTATACTAAAATTTTCACTATTTTATTCGGAAACTCTTATTATTCAAAAAAATAAATTAGTACAAAAGCTTGTGCATAAGTAAATTTTTTGTGTGCCATTTATACTTATAATGAATAATAAAGTTAATATATTTAAATAGTTTAAACATCTCCTGATAGAATCCATTGAGCAGAAATTGATCAGAGAAGATAAAGTGTCAACAAAAATTTTGGCATCATCCACATTGGATCAACTTGGGTTTCATAGTTCTATGAAAATAAATTTAAATTCTACCGGGAGATGATAAGATGATTATTTTTACTTAGTGAGGGCATCTTCCAGTTTTTTGCCCTGAGTTCTTAAAATTATGTACTACTTTATATAATGTTGATTGACAAAAAAAATTGTTTAAGAATTTAGTTCGAGTGATGATGAGACTGTGGCTACTTTATTTGAATTAATTTTTTAATTAATTCGCCTTTATGCTTAGAATCAAAAGATAGAAAGATATTTCATCACTATAAAAAAATTTCATTGGCAATGATAATGATATTTTAAATTCATTTTTTTAAAACTCAATCCCATTATCAATATGTGATCAATATGTCATACACCAACTTTCAAGTGTAAATCCATAGTAGAGTATAATTGGAATATCAAAACATCTACGGACTTAATTGGCCTAGGAAAACGGTAATAAATTACATTGCAATTAATGAATTGATTTTTTTAACTGAAAATTAATGAATTGATGGAATATCACTATTATCACTATTAATTATCACTTTCAATGAATCACTATGCAACTCAATGTATTCAAGTCTTACACATTGTAGTTATCCCAACTATAAGTAGCTCTCCCATCATAAAGGCCTTCAAATTTCAAGACGACTATTGCTTCGAAGAAATATTCTTTGGTGTCGATTGATTCAGGTTGTCGTTTGAGAACCAAGTGTTATAAAAATACAGAATTTCTAATAAGATCAAGCGCACAATAGTGAGCCTACAATGAAAGGTATCCATACTCAATGCAACTGTCATAACTCGTAAGCATGAAAAACACAATTGTCAATATGCAGTTGTCATTAGAAAAACATGTCCTATCATTAACAATGCAAAGAAACACACCATGTTATCAAAAATAAATACTTCCTAAAGTCACAATATTAGATGATTAATGAACAATTTGTTGAAGGGAGGGAATGAGAAGGAATAGCATTAGGAATTTAGGATCAAAGAAGAAATCATGTCTGATCTATATTCAGGAACTAAGGTAGTAAAAAATAGCAAAATCACATAGAGATACAATGAAAGTAAAAAACAAAAGACTAACCCACAAACCATGGCCACCTCACAGGTTTAGCAGGAGCTTCTTTAGTCAAATATCTAAACCTCTCAGGCATAGTACTTTGAGCTCGAGCCTCCTTCTCAGCCTGGTCAAAATCAACATCAGAACCTTCACTACCTCCATTTTTAACCTCTCCTTCATCATCATTATCCCTTGCTTTCACAAAAACCCCAACACGCCTACCCAAAGAAAAAGTTTGCATTTTTCCACAAATCCTTTAATATTTCATCCAAACTGATTATTACCCACATGGGTTTTTTTAACATCCCAGCGCCTCGCTCTTGAAATTGTCCGCTTTGGGGAACGAAAGGTGCTATATATAGGCCTGGATACCTCCCCCTCTCGACGCGTTTTAAAGCCGTGAGGGGTGAGATTCCCCAAAGCGGACAATTTCGAGAGCGAGGCGCTGAGATGTTATATTTTTGATAAAAATAAGGAATTTGAAGTCACCTTGTGTCGTGCCCCCTACTGAAAAAATATTAAATGTCATGCTTCTTCTCACATGCAAACTTTTTGAATCAGGGGAATATGCATTTTGTTCTAAATATCATGCTTTATCAGGGCCTACCTCAGTCTCATTGCATTGACACTTCTATTAGATCAAGAATTGACTCAGGCACTCAGCCCCACCAGCATGTAGTTGATCTAAGCTAGACAAAGTCCCATAACACAATTGTCACGATATCATGAAAGCAAAAAGAAGACAACGACATGACAATTAAATTGATTTCAAGTGAATTACTTGAGTAGACAAAGTGAAGTCATCAAAGTCACCGGCTTGTACCACCATATGATGTGGTCAACAGGGAGTAGCAATTAAAGGAATAAGGATGAAGCAAAGATTATCAAGAAAGAAATTAGTAGGCTTGGTCAAAATGAATATTCTCCTCTCAGAATTGATTAATTTATCACTAATTGGTGTGATACATTTGTATGAATAAAATTGCTCAAAATGAATATTCCGTAGTCATTGCATACAAAAAATTTGTATAAAACTGATGTGCAGGTACTTACCTTTTGAAGAATTTTCTCCTGATGCATAAGACCCTCTGACAACAAAGGAAAATCAGCTCAGTATGCTTTACCATCTTGGATGAATGGTGGAATAATTCATATTGCAGAAGAACCATAAACAAACCATAGCCAATCCCACCAAAACAAACACATGAACCAACATTGAAATGTGTCACCACACTTTTTGTCACCGATAAAAGTAAAAAGTTTAAATTTTTTCAACCACTAACACAAAAACTTCAGTTGAATTTTTAAAGATACGTAGATAGGAGTATGCTATTCAATAAAGATAAGTAGATAGGAGTATGCCTATCTAGAAGAGGTACGATATGCCTGTCACTTTCCCTTCAACCTAATGTGTTTAATTTTTAAAAACATAGGAATATACCTCACCTGATAGATAGATATATAGATAGATAGATAGGAGTATTATTTTACTCTAGATAGTAATTTACTCGGACTATGATTCATGCTTTTGTTCTATGGAGTGTTTCCTGAATTTGCTCTTGAATTCTCTATTTCTCAACTTCTCCCTCTCATCAAGTTCTTCATAAAAGTGGTCCTTGTCACAATCAGGAAGCGGTAGCTACACCAATATAAATATCATCAATGGAATTACATTTTTTTTACCGAAATGAAACACTTGGAAATTATGCTTACCACAAAAGCATTGTAGTATTAGTAAATTCTGCAGGATATAAAAAAGCATATTGTCAGATTATAAGAGAAAGCACGTGTCCATGGAATGCTATTGTAAATTCTGCAGAATAAAAAATGAACCCCACCAAAGCAAATATGGGTTACTTTCTGGTTCTTATAGTTAAAGGAATACATTAAAAAGAACCTAAAATTTAAGCCATGATCCAAAATGTAGTACCTAGCTTATACCTCTAAAATAACACCTATTTTCAAATAAATGTATCATCATGGCAAATGCTGGACCTTGCACATGAATATAAAAATGAACCCCACGAAAGAAAAAAGGAACATGTTAAAATCTTCATAATTAGAAACCTTGGTTCTTAGTTGGTGATAATCAAGGTAGCTGCTATTGTGAGATCCTTCTATTTGATAAAAAGGCCAGCCATTTTGTCTTCCCATGTTGGTAAAGATTAAATAATGAAATAGAGCAAAAATAAGGATGCACCATCCATGTACTCAAGGGCAATACCTTGAGAGTTTAAGCACCACCTTGAAAGATTCTGACAAACTAACCCCTTCATCATCCGCAAAAGATTATAATACCTCTAAAATGAATCACTACAAAAGGTCACTTGGCACTTGTCACACTGAATTGTAACAAATAGTTCATGTTAAAAATAGTGGAATAAAAAAACAGGATCTATACATGCACAATCCATTGATGAAAACAAATAATTATTTAGGATGAAGACGAAGGGCGAAATCGTTGGAAGCAATTGATATGACCATAGCAATTATTGGCTTCATAAGCCATAGCCATAGCAGACTATAATCTTTTAGAATCCTGCTAACGAAAAAATTTAAGGAAAAATTCAATTTATATCACATATAATATTTCAATTATTATGAAAATAGATCCCTCACCCTTGCAAAATGCCAAAATACATCTTATCATAACCCCCTCCATATATATATGAAAAAACTATTCTCCTTACTTTAGCAGGAGTAAAGTAAAAACTCTTTTTTGTAAGTATACATTTTTACCAAATATACCATGCAACAATCCAGATAGAAACTACCAAAGCAAACCATAAACAATAAATTTGTAGAGATAAGCAGTGTTCTAGGTGTTTTAATGATTCTCCCATCTTCACAATAAATTTTTTGATATAGTAAAACTAAAGAGCATAACCCAGTGAAATATGTAAATGCACACAAAAATGGAAAAAAAAACCTTTGAAACATAAGTTTGACATCTCGGCTCTACGTCCCGATGATGGTGTCCATGAGACATTGCTCGAGATTCACGAAGGTGATGGATAAAGTTGAGGAAGAATTGGGATTCTTTTGTTTTTCGGATAAAGTTTGGTTTTTTTCCGCATACCCAATGAACATATATCTTCTCCAAAGCCATTTTTCTGCTGAAAAAGAAGACGAAAAACAAACCTTCAATGGAAGAAAATTCAGCCATATTCATATTGAAGCATGCTTACATTCGTGTTGGTAATGATTAGAGGAAAGAAGCGGAAGATTTCGATATTAATCATGGAAATCGATGAATTTCCTCAGAGATCATGCGATTCGAAAAGGGCTGAGATTTTTAATTGAATGGGAAGGTGTAACAAAACGTTGGAGAGGCAAATAGACAGAGCAATAAAGCTGAAAATTAAAAGGGACAGTGGAGGTATTGGATGTAGAAATGTTATTCGGCTTGTTCAGTTACTATATGCATTAAATCTACCCAATCAAAGGAAATTGAAGCCATAAAAACTCTGAAAATGCACTGTGAAACCGAAACAGTCCAAAGAGGGAAGCGGTGGAATGAAACAAAGGAAGAGATTCAGTCAAAAAAAAACAAAGGAAGAGCATTAATATTCAATAATGGAGTTAATTCATGTAATACAAATACATGGATATAATTGATATCACATTGAAAACACGATGACACGATGATGATAGTGTGAACGCAACCAAAAGATTCCATACGCAAAATTATTAGTTATATTAGATAGCGTAAATGTTTCGAAGTGAAACCCACAAGTTATACTTTCGATGGAGAACGTAACAACGGATTTAAGAATGTTGCACCAAATTTAGCACTTCAAAAGACAGCCGCAATAAGATTTCAGCAATAAGGCACTTAGTGCTCCTTCTTCTCACCACGTTTCCTTTTGAGTGATCCACTCAGAGCAGCCTTGGCTTTCGCCCACTCTTTCATTGAAGCAGCACTCCTCATGAATGAGCATGTCTCACCTATTTTAATCTCTGTTGCAGATGTTTCATTTGTGTGTACATCACATTTTGCCTCACTTACGGGAGCAGTAGATGTATTATCACCAGTAACAAGTTGACTATTTTCCAGGGTATTCATGGTTGTGTTCAACTCATCTCCAACAGATTCAGTAGTATGCTTAGCCAAAACTTTATGCTTCTTCTCCAGACTACTCTTCATCGAGTTCAACTCATCTCCAACAGATTCATTATGAGATTGCTTAGCTAAATCAATATCTTTGCCCTCACTAGAACCAGCAAGATTTTCGCAGGGCTCCTTGGCCACTGGATTCTGAGAAGGGATTCCATGAAAAATCTGAGATATGCTGAATGAATTATTATTCTGACCAACCAGTTGTGTCCATGATTGCTTTTGCTTCCATGCAACACCTCTGCCTGATTCTTTTGACGTGGCAGTTTTTATGGTAGGCAGTGCTTCAGAAAGTTTTTCCATTACATCTGCATTGGCAGGTTCAATCTTCTGGCCTCCCTCCATTACAATGTGCTCAGTTTTGTTCTTTGCTGATGCAGGTTCACAGAAACCATCAGTTCTTTCTTTTCCAGAAGCATTACAGTCTACCAGCATATGGGAAGCATTGAAAGGACTGCTGCCTCCATTACCAAGAAGTTCTCTCCATGAAGATTTCTGAGACCATGAAACTTTAGTTGATTCACTCCTACCACCTCCTAGTTCAGAGATGTGCACCTGTGCGCTCATCTCATCCGGATGTTTGGGCCTCTTGCCTTCAGAGGTAACAGAGGGAGAATCATTTCTTTTATCTTCAATACTCTGGCAGAGCTTTATCTTCTTCCCAGTTGCAATAGTATTGCTTTTCTGCACTTCGAGCTTATTCTTGTTAAGTTCATCCTTCAAGATACTGGCTTCGTTCAATTCTGATCCCTGAAAATCAATGACAACAATTTAAAGAAAATAGAGACAAAATACAATGCAACAGCAATGCAGACAGCACCACTCAGACATAACCTAACCTGATTTCTTAAAATTCTTTCAAGTTCCAGGCTATCTATTATGGATATTTTCTTTTTCTTTGTCTCCATGTTAATGAGGAGACCATCATCATCATCACATTCACTGTCAGATCCAGATTCATCAGATTGCAAAGCACCAGGTGATATGTTAGAGTGCTGCTCCTTTTCAATCTGCATGGGACATGATATCTTTTCCCTTTCAAATAGTTTGTTCATCACAACATTCATTATGTTAACTTCTTCATCATTGATCCCATCAATTTCAGCTTGCCCATTATGAATATCCTTTAGTATTGTTGTTCTAGTAGAGCTCGAATGTTCCTCACAGTCACAAAAATTCACTGGGAGAGGAGGAACATCAACTTTTGGGAAGCTATATTTGTGCTTCCCAGTTCCTAAAAATGGTATGGATTTTACCTGCACGAGAAGGTGAAATGTGAATCATGATGCAGGTACTAGATGCCAGAAACATCCTAACATAAGCAGCATAGCAATATATACACAAAGGAATAAGACAATTCTTGGAATGATTGACAAATTACACTCAATATAAAACGTATAATATGAAGGTTCACTACGTTTAGCAGGCAAGATCCTGACCAGTCCCATTAAGTAAAGTCATACAATTTGCCTGACCCTGCAATGGATATGAACTAACACTGTTTTGCACTAAGCTCAATATTAACACATAGCTTCTAGAGGTTGTTGTTTTAAACACACAGTAACACTTGCATAGGAGGTAAATAACAGGGATAGTATGTCTAAATTGCAGCTTTTGTCAATCCCCATAAATGAAACCGAAGATCTCTAGGAAGCCCAGGTAAGGAAAGCTTTTACAATTTTTAACCCACCTTTCTTAATTTAGGAAAGAAAATGTTAAGCTTCTTTGTCTTTAGACTCTCTTTATTAGGCATTTCTTTCGAGGAAATGCTTTCGTCAGGATCCAGAATAGTTCCAGGTCCATCACTAGCAAGCTTAGCATCTTCTTCCCACTCTCTTTTCAAACGTACAAGATAATGTTCTTTAGCCTTCTCCAGCTTTAGCTTTCCACCCTTCCAGAGACAACCATTATACTGTGCGCAAAAAATATGTATATTAGTGATGCCTGTATGAAAATATATCAAAATAAAAACACAAATCCAACATAAACATGTACAAAAACCAAAAGAATGCATAGCTGATGGGCACATAAAAAGGTTTTCTTAAGCAACATAGAGACAGAGAAACTGAGATTGAGGGGAAATGACCAGACTAGGATTTAAAGGAAGGAAAAGTTTAACTTATCAAGCTTTGTAAAGGCTAAAGCAAGAAATAAACTCTATAACAGTGCTAAAAAGTTCAAAAATAAAGCTCTTTTATACTTTCACACCAAAAAGACCTCTTACACTGGCATACAATTACTAACGCCTATATAAGATGCCTTATTTCAATATTAGTGTCTGCCAGACAAACAATGTTTTAAAACCTCTTTGACCAATATACTTAGTAGAACTTGATAACATTATGTGAATACAATCAAGCAAAAAAATATTATCTATCTTGTTCTCAGCTAAATATGATGGGGCATTGTTGGGTTAAATCAGATAAGGTGGGGCTCGGTAAACTATTGGAGAAACAGTATTGTAGAAATCTCTTGATAATGTTTGGAAGGTAAGGGATGATTTCAGAAAAGGCTAACAAAAATAGGTGAATTCTCATAATTGCAAAATATTCACTTTTTTTCAAGCCACATTATGTCATTCACAGTTATGTGCATGCTATGAAAAATATATCCACTAATTTTATTTCAATTTCTCAATTATAGAAAATGATCATGGGCACCCGTTAGACTACTTATAACCGTAATACATATACATCCGTTGATAAATACAATCTCAACAATTGATTAGATTAATTATACTAGTTAAGTTAGTTGAATTCACTTGAAATAACTAATACACCATAATCATCTACTTTTATCCCCACCCCCTCTCTGTAAGCTTATTTATTTTGAGGAGCATTAATTAATAGAGATAATTTAGAGAAAAGTCCACAACAATTATAAAGATTTCTTAAATTTAGATTTAGGAACAAACCTACCTCCCCAAACACATCCATAACGAAACAACTATACTAAGTATAAAGCTGAGGGTAGATTCCAATTGGTTCCCATCAAATCATAAGCTTTGGAATTCACATTAGTTTATGTCAGAATCATTACCCTGCTGAAAAGCTTGGAAAGAGAGTTGTTGTGAGGGGGAGAGGGAATGAAATCAACATAAGCAAAACTTCGACCTTTGGTTCTGATTATGTCAACTCCATGGGCCTCACCCAAAGACCCAAACATCCTCTTCAGATCATCACACGTCACGCCTTCTCCCAGGCCTCCCACAAATACTCTCACTCTTGACGTCTCAACTTCTCGATTCTCCAGCTCCATATCTACGAACTCAAAATGCTAAGGTTTATCATATGTAAAACACTTTGCTGCAATCACTGAAAAAGGATAGAATCAGACACATCAAAATGCGCTTTAACAGCAACAGATATGAAAAAAGATAGTATAACACTTAACAAAGGATACCAAAATTTGTGAGAGAAGAAGTGGAAGAGTGTGAAACTTTTATTTCATTAAACATTACATTCATAAATGCAACACAATTGAAACTATTTCAGTCTCTTTTTCATAAATTCAACCACATGCAGTGAGGAAAGAAGAATCTCATGTTGCAATAATCAATACCTATAATCTTAAGCAAAGCCTAACATTTATCATTCCTTAATCCATAAATTACTTACTGATTTTATCCTCCATTGACTACATCAAGAAAAGAAATCTCATTTCTTACACTTCTCATTTCGATTCATTTCAGCGACTAGTACTCACTCACTAAGGCATGATTCAAATCCATTTGGCTAATTGCATTAACATCCTAATAACAGAAGTTTTTATCACAACTCATATCAGCACAAAATCAGCCGAAAACGGAACAAGAATCACACTATTCTTCACATTATGAGCACAACTTCAATGTGCAACTTGCAGAACCCTACACTTTTACTTTAAAGTTTCAAACCACAGTTTAGCAAACACAAAACCGATCAAGCACAACCAGAATAAAAAAAGATAACTGGCCAAACAGCAGTTGAGATGGACTCCACATCCATATATGCCAATGGCCATAATAAGGTAAGTACAAAGGAGGATTAAATTCCTACATTCAAAACATAAACTGGACAGACATAAATTCCATAGCATTTTATCTCTATTAAATCATAGAGTTCAGATCTAAACAGATTTGGAACAAATATAGGAACAGGAGAAATACAAAAATCTGGAAAACAATCCAATCTTCAACAAAATCAACATACATTAAAAGCACTCAATTCTATGACACTTTTACAAAATTTTATTAGGATTTCCATTTAATCTCTTTACATCTACTAGCAGCAGTTCAAAATTCCAAACAGACACCCAAATACTTCAAGGGTCTTCATTTAAGCTTCATTTAACTCATGTTAGACCAAATAGTCAAAAGAATTTCAAAATGTAACTAAATTCAAATAAAAACTGAACAGAAAAGCAATTATTGAATTTATCATGAACCCGCCAATTAAAGACGAACACAAGTATAAGAAGAAGTGAAATCACCAATCATTAGAAATCACACCTGAACTATTGACATGCAAGTTCCCAAAACATGCTTCAGCTTATTTCTCAATCATAGCCTAAGCAGAACCAAACTTAAACTGAACAAGTACTTTTTATTTCTTCCTAAAACTAATCGGCATTAAGAGTAGGAAAATACAGGAAATTTATAAACCGATATGCAATACACTACTTGAGCCACAATCATGACAATTACAGAGATTGACATGCAAGCATCAAACAAAAATGACCTTACTTAACATATCATAAATCAATTAGAATCAAAGAACCATCAAATAAACAAAGACCTTCTTCCCTGCCCAAAATTCATTCAGCAATTATGTAAAGAATGCATATACTTAACCCAATTCCAAACAATTTTAGTATTCTACTGAGCGCTCATAACAATCAAAATCAGCAAGGAAAAAATTAAAAGAACCAATACGAACAACCACAAGAAGACCAGAAAACTCAGGCACGTACACATGCACAGCCAATAACATCCATAAAAAACCTATACTCTACATTCTCAAATTTGAAGATGAAATTCCTCAATCCAAAAAAATGCATCAATTTCAAGCTACCCATAATTGAGCTCACCCATTTGCCTCACATAGCAACGTAGAGAATCCTCACCTGAACTCAAACAGCCAGTTGCAACTGAATTTGAGTCATCATCTGATGAGTTCTTGGCTAGATAAATCGCTGAAGCAGATGAGTTCTTTAGGATTGAAGGGTTTGATAGGGTTCAAATTAATTGAAGAAGGATTTCCTGTGAATGTATATGTAAGATGCAGGGGCATTTCGGTCTCTTTGCTTTTTCTTTTTAATTACAGTTCTCACCCTAAAGCCTAAATTTCACACTCATATTCTCACCATTTAGTTTATTCTTTTCTTTCTATTTTACCTTTTCTTAATACAATTTAATTTAATTTTGTAAACAACACCTCCTTAATAAATTTCATGAAACTTCAACTTAAACTTGATATTCTCTCATTCTCAATTTTATTTCATGATATTCCTTATGAGAAAAAAATGGTTGTTACAAAAAACTTGATACAATTAGTCTATAAGGTTAAGTACCTTATCCGCCCTGGAAGTATAATTTTTCCAGCTAAGCTGTAGAAGTTTAAAACTGAAACAATGTTAGAAAGTTTAAATTTGATGTCAGCGTGGATGTTTTCTCTATCTCAATTAAGCCCTGAAAGTATACCAAATGTGATTTAAGCCCATCTAACAATGCAAGTGTTTTTTCTATCATCATGATAATATGTCACTCTACCCACGGTTGTCTTCGTGGAAAAGTCATCACGTTTGCACATTCTTTCTTAGATATTTCTTTGCCTCTTTTGCAATTTCAAAATTTTTCTTAGAGACTCTAGTACACGAAACCTTCTTATGTATATTAATCCATCGTTTGCCACCAAGGATGAATAAATTGAGGGCCTCGAAAGAGAGGATAGAGGTTTCTTATCGTACTTCCTAACCATCTAGCCTATAACCCCTTGACAACAATATAATTCCATATTTTTTAAAAGCAACAATTTGGTGTTTTTTCCATTACAAGAAGATCAAAGGATTGCTTTTGGAGAAATTGGGGATTGTATCGTGTAACATCCTAGCTTTTTCCTACCATATTTATAGTAATTTAATACATTTATAACCACTGTTTTAATATTAGAAGTCCAAAAATGAGAATAAATTAAAACTTTTTCCTTAGAAGATTAGATAAAACATTTTTCCTTTGTAAACTGAGCTTCTACCACCTGGACAATTTACTATATCTACATTTGAATTATACTTAAAAAGGGTTGAATCTTACAATTTGATCTAAATACAAACCAGCTATCTCAGGTGATAGCTTTCCTACTTGTATTCAATACAAGCTAATAGCTTGTTACAAGAATTGATCTCAAAAGATCCAAACCTAGACTCCGGCAACTTCTAAGCACATACGGGCCTAGCAGGCATCTCCGCTCTATATGATAAAATTCCTTGTTTTCTATTGTTCTCCTTGTTACCTGCAGTTTTTTTTAAAAAAAGCGGTGACATTCAAAGAATCCCAATAGCAATTTATTTCATTCATTATCATTTGTTTTATAAGACTGCATTCATATGAGTGATATGATTCTTATATCCTTTTCGCGTATATAACGCCTCCACTCCATAGCAACAATATCTTCACTGCTATGTAGCTTCTGACACACAAGGTGCGACATGCACCGACCAACATTTCATATAATGATACCACTCATTATATTTAATGTTGATCTTTACCTACATGAGTTTTAAATTCACCAATACAGAATGATAAATTGACAAGAGGGTGCGACCCCCTGGAGTACTCCAAAATCCATAAATCATTAATAATATCACATAAGCATATAAGGTATAAGAATTCAATACTCATATTTAATGCAGTAAATATCAAAATTCATAGCATGCTATTTATATGACTGAAATAACCTGCTACCTGGGTTCCAATCAATACGCCTTCGGTAATACAATTTGAACTTTCTTCTTTTTCTTTTCAATGCCTTGAGACATGTGATCCATAATCCACCCTATTATTACACCATGTAATAACAGGTATAAATAATCATTTTCATACATTATATCAAAGAACGTAGCTCTCGAAATCCTAAATCTTTACTATCCAGCCCCTTTCTCCCCTATTTCAATGTTTTCATTTCTAATATTCAGTTTCACTATTGTTGAAGCTTAGGAATTCTTTTACAATTCCAAACCAATGAATTTCACCACTCACAGTTGAAGCTTAGGAATTCTTTTACAATTCCAAACCAATGAATTTCACCACTCACAATTACCATAATCTAGAATTTTAATCAATTATACCACATCTCATACATATTAGACATTCAAACATTTTGCAAGATAAATGATATGTCTGAGAATCACTACATTCATCCATGTAGGTACTTTTCAACATCAAAAGAAATCTTAATTCAATATATCAAGTCATTCAACATGCCACTTCATAAATTCCCAAAATAGGCATATAAGAAACTCATTTAAGCAGTACACGAATAATAATTAATGTCAAGTACTTTTATCCATAGCAGCACTGGCAATTTATTAAAATCACAGTAAAGTAAATCAACACCTTCATATTCAATTGATTAAATCAATGAGAGTAAAAACCAGATTTCTCATATTTCTTATTTGAAGCAAACAAGATTCTGTGATAACCAATCTCATTCACTAAACCAATTCAAATCATTTTGGCTAACTGCATTAACATCCTAAGCATAAAATGTTTTGGCACATACTTATATGAGCACCAAAAATAGCAGCCCAAACAGAACCAGAATTACAGAAATTCTTCACATTCTAAGCACAATTTGAATGTGCAAACTTGCACAACCATACACTTTTAATTTAACTTTCCAACCATACATTACAATTATAAAACAATTCAAACATGTTCAAAATAGAACAGAGTAATTGGCCATTTTACAATTAACAATACAAGTTTACAAAATCATCAATTCAATGCACCAATGAAACATAACAGCACTACATTCATTTAGACAAGAACTTCCATCTTTTCAAAACAAATCTATCTTGTTATAGCAGGGGAAAGTACAACCATTCATAAATACCCATGAGTTCACATATATATCTTCTTTTATACGCATGGGCTAGCTAATCATTTAGCCAACCATGTGTACCATTTTAGTTATTTAGCAGAAACATTCAACACAACAAAGAGAACTTAAATTAGCCCAAAATATAGTCAAAAATCAGTTCAGCCACTACATAAGAATAAAAGAAAATCCACAAAACTTAATAAATCAAATACGCATAGAAATATGTTTACTTTATTACACTCTTACATAACTTAATTAGAGATTTGAGCCTTAAAAATCCCAATAAAATCATTCATCACCTATTTTTCATACTTGAAACACAACATAAGAAAACCCAAAAGTTAGGGTTTTACAAAAACTTCACAAAATCTTATGCAACATTCAAATAATCATCAAATAGCTTCTCAACACTACAAATAGAATCTTAATTTCAATTTGATGTGTTATCTTAAGCCAAAGAACACTAACCCAAACTCGGCCTCCCCCCCTCTCAAATCAGCCCAAATAAGAAGAATCCGAAATAGAAAAGGAAGAGGAGGCGAATCTTCTCTTATCTGCACTGTCAAGGCCTTTCTTCGCCGGAAAAACAGCCACGCAACCACCGCCGTCCGCCGTCGAGCTCGCCGGAAAAACCAAGAAGCCGATGAAGGGAGTTTGAAGAAAACTTTGAGAGTGAAGAAGAGAGATTTCGGTTGTTTTAAGGTGGAAGGGTGAGTTATGCGTGTGATGAGAGTGAAGAGGAGGATTTGTTCTTATCTCATTTGACAATCAACCCTTGCATCTATATGACCATTTTATCCCCCACATAAACTTTTATTTCTTTTATTACTCTTTCTTTAAGGAGAAATGACAAAAAAATGACACTTAAATTTGAGTTGGACAAAATGGGGTCTCCAATTTCAACTTGGACAAATAAGGGATAGTCCCCAATTTGTCCTAAATGAAGTTTGTGACTTTGTGTCAAAAAAAGTAGATAATAGCGATACATGGGTAGTGAATTGTGATACTCCCTCCGTTCCTAAATATAGGACCTATATGACTTTTTTGAAAAATCCTAAAAAAAGCAAAAAATAAGTTAATTATAAATTGATTTACCTAATTTTTTCTCTTAAACTAGTTTATTTTACCTATAAGCTAATGGATAATCTAAAAAGATAATAAATATGTCATCATTTAATAACCTATTTCGCAACCTTAATCTTTCCAAAAAAAAGTTATCTAGGTCTTATATTTAGGAACGGAGGGAGTACTTGAGTAGTTAATGAGAAGGGTAGTTAATAGCGATACTTGGGTAGTAAATTGCGATACATGAGTAGTTAACGATTAACTACTCATGTATCGCAATTCACTACCCAAGTATCGCTATTAACTACTGTTTTGACACAAAGTCACAAACTTTATTTAGGACAAATTGATGACTATCCCTTATTTGTCCAGGTTGGAATTGGAGACCCCATTTTGTCCAACTCAAATTCAAGTGTCATTTTTTTTATCATTTTCCCTTTCTTTAACCAAAGTTAATTTACCAACACCAATTTCTCTTAATTTCTTTGTAAGTATTATGATTTTTGTTCACTATTATTTCTTCTAGGTTCCAAAGTGTTTTCCATGAAATTTGACACTTTAAAACCTAATGCCTAACTTTCTATTTAATTGCTAAAGAAATAAGCACATTGATTTCTTGAATACCTTTATCCTCAATTTTTATTCATAATCATTTTTAATTTGTTAATGGCACTCATAATTCTTCAATTATTTAATTATTACTTCTAATCTAATTTTTGGGATGTTACAATTCTTTCCCCCTAAAATAATTTCGTCCTCGAAATTAGAAGAGAGTCACTATATTAGCATAAGCAACTTGACATGATTTTTAGAAGTTTGAACTAGCATGGAATATCATTCTTGACGAGATTGCTATAAGTTAAAATGACAAGACATGAAAGGTTTTCGATACAAAGCACTGTTGAAGCTCTTGAGATTTCAAAAGATAGAAAATCAAATCAAATTGATTCGAATGTAGAAGACTTTTGGAGTTGGTGAGTGTACAGAACAAGAGTGTAATAAGAAAATTACAGATTCTGACTTCGGGTTCAATCTTGAACCAAGAGAAGACTCTGCCCTATACTTACTTAATTCTACCCAAGCTATAGAAAGGAAACAAATACCCCTAAATACTAATAAACTTAATTGGGTTTTTTTTAAGAGTCTTTCTAAATTTTCGTTTTGACTTGCTCATTTAGAATTCACACATAAGTGAAAGATTTGTTAATACTAATTTAGATTTACTTAATTAATTTAAATTTAAAATATTAGATAACTAAATAATTTACTTAATCATAATATGTGCTACATCATAACTCTTAATTATTAGAAACTTATGTGTTCAAAAAAATGCGTCTGGCTAGATTATGTATGTGTGTGTGTGTGTATATATATATATATATATATATATATATAAGTTTTTAGGTCAAGAAAAATTGTTTGAAGTAAAATAATAATATATATTACATGAAATCAAAAAATATACTTTTGATTATTTAAATCTGCATTAAGTAATGTTTTTCAAAAAATGTATAATTTTATTGATTTTTGGCTCTCTATTTCATTTAAGCGAGAAAGGCGACCCAACCCATTTGGACTTTTTTATCAGAAAACCCATCTTGATTATAATCCCATAATTGTGTTGATAAAATATGCTTAATTTGAATTTTTTTTGATACAATTAAATTTGAAATTTTAGTTGTTATTATAAAATATTTACCTTCTATATTTTGAAATTCAATTATTTTTATCCGCCCTTAATTACATACCTTCTATATTTGCTTAGACAAGTAAGAAGAAAGTAACCACATTTGTAAAAACTAAAATACAAACATAAAATACTAAAATAAAATATATGCAAAGGACAAAATTATATGTTAACCAAGAAAACCAATGAAAGTGTATTATGGTCAAAACACAAAGTCAGGCATCAAGCCAAACCCCGACATTGAACCAAATGTAACTCCTTGTTCCCAGTATATATTTTTTTTAAAATTAAGAAACTTAAACGAGTTGACAGGTAATGCACATCCTAAAACATGATAAAGTGTGGCGGTGAGCGATGGGGGAGGAGAGAGAGGGAGGGTATGGTGGGGCCATGGGTGAGTTTTTTATAAAGTGAAATGCGTGGCTGTCACCCAAGAGGGGGGTGAATTGGGTGGCAGAATAAAACTTATAAAATTTTCCCTTTTTAAACCTTTACTCCTTGTGCTTGATGAGAGTGACAATGAATCATTCCAAACACAAGTGAGTATGCAGTGGTGTGGTGCTTGGTGTGGAGATTTAAATAAGCAGAATATGCACAAGTAAGTTTATCCTGGTTCGGTCACTCCCAGACCTACATCCAGTCCCCAGGCTCCACCTGAGATTTCCAATCCACTAATCTTCTTGTTTAAACCAGGCACAAGAAAGCATTTACACTTTAGGTTTTACAAACACGGGTTCACCTAATAACCCACAGGTTTTACCACGGGCTCACCTGCAAACCTTTACAACCACAGGTTTTACAACGGGATCACCTGCAACCTTTCAACCACAAGTTTTGCGGGCTAACTTGCAACCTATGGAGATTTAGAAAACCTCTAAATGCTCCCCCTTACTTTTGTAAGATAACAATTCTGTTCTTCAAGCACAAGCTTTAGAACAGCCTCTATCAACAAGAGGATTTGATAATATGTTCACTTTATGAACTGATTGTGATAAACACTTAAGTACAAATGACTCTCTCTAAGAGTAGATGATGTTACTCACTTAGGTACTATCAATGCTCTTATGACAGAAAGAGACTTAACAACAAAGAGTACAGAATATGTAGATGAAAAGGATCACTCGATGTGTTAAATGCTCTTTTCTTTTCTGGGCAACTTTGAATGCTTGAAGATGTTCTTAGTTTTCTCGCTCTAACTTCTCTCAAGAATATTCAAAGATAATTGTTAGCTTCATAAATGAAGTTGAGCTCCTTTATATAGTCTTCAGGCAATCTGACTCTTGGTAGGTGGGATAGCCGTTTGAATATGACCGTTTTTCCCATGTTACCGTTTGCCCAATAAATGTTTCATTAATGCATAGCAGGGTTGACTTGCTTTATCTCTGAAAAGTAGTCCTGACACCTCTGCTCTGACAAAAGCATTCTGACACTGCAACTTCTGACATTCTGATTGCTTGCGGAAGCAGATTCTCATCCGGAAGCAACTCTACTGAGTGTGCTGCACTGAGTGTTAGTCTAACAGTATAAACATATAGTCACATGCAGTGGGAGTAACTTAGCCTAAGTGGTATTCCTTGTATCAGGAAGCACTTCTTCATCCGGAAGCAAATCTACTGGATGTGGCTTAAGTTCACTGACGCTTAGTGTTAAATCATTCTATCAGTCTGCGCTAGTGAAAGTTTATCAGGAAGTGATTCTACTGGATGTAGCTTACGGTCACTGACGCTTGGTGTTAAGTCATTCTATCAGTCTGCGCCAGTATAACTCTATCAGGAAGCAGATTCACTTCCGGTTGTCTCTTAGCTTAGTCTAAAGGTTTTGTATATCTATTGCTCATGGACTAAGTTATTTCCTTAGTGAATTACTTGCTCTCGCTGGGGGATGAGACATTCATCCGCGAGCGCTAGTCCTAGTCTATCCGGAAGTAAGTCCACATCCGGTTGCACTTTTACTTAGGGTTCTATGTTCACCTATTGCTTTCTAAGTTCTTTCATATTTTAGTCTTCATCAAAACTTAAGATTCTAACATTCTCCCCCTTTTTGATGATGACAAACTTAGTTTAATTGATTAAGTTCATATGAAAGGATTAGCATAAGAATAAAAGCAATAGATAAGAATACGTAACTTAGACAAATATTATTGATAGACAGAGATTACAAGTTAGAGTATACAAGTAAATAACATGTACAAGTAAATCACATACACAAGTAATCTAACTTAAGTAAGAATGAAATATGCATGAAAACAAAAATTTTTTAAAAAAATGTTTTGGATTGGTGGTTTAGTTTTGGTTTGGGGTTCAGACTTGGTGTCTCTTTTTCTTCTCCCTCTCCTTCTGCCTTTCCTCACTCTCTTTCTGGAGTTTGGCTAACTCAGCCTCATGAACATTCCGGTCTATCTGGGCAATGACACTCTGAAGCTCTTCTTCCTCTTTCTCCCTTCTGAGCCTTTCAGATTCAATGGAGTCTTCGAATGCCCTTTTCATGTTTTCTACTTCTTCATACCCAGGGAATCCTGTAGCATCATCGAAGTAGGCGACCTCTCCATTTGGGTAGTGAACAGCCCGAATCTTTACGTTCCAAACAGGGAAGTTGGGATCCTCCTCAACTTCCTGGGCTTTTCTTTTCCCTTTGCCCTTACTCTTCTTCTTGCTCTTGCTTATTGAGGGAGTGGGTTTTGCACTTGCTCTGTCAGCATCGAGGCAGGCCATCTGACCAAAGGTAAGTCTGTCCGTGAACCCATACTTTTCAAATTCCTCAGGAGTCATGTCTTCAATTTCTAACTTGACTTCCTTCAGAATAGGAGCAGCTTGTACTACAGGGGTCTCAACTTGGGCAGACGAAATCCTTTGCTCAGGCTGGTCAGAGGGAGTCTCTTCCTCATCTTCACTAGCTTCAGTGGCAATAATCTTCCTGGCCCGCTTCCTAGGAACGGCCTTCATTCTAGACTCACTGAAGGTGATTGTTGGCTCAGATGAGGGAGGAGGGGCAGATGATTGCTCGGAAGCTGGGATCTCAGACTCTTGCCCAGAGGATGCAGGAATAGGTTTGGCTATCACAATAGGAGGATGGTTATCCCTTTTTAACCCCCACTTCATCATGATTTCTTCTAATATGATTCTTCTTTGCTCAGCTGTAGAAGACTCTGATGATGAAGAGGCTGGTTGTGGAGTTTCATTTTGCTCAATGACAACCATATCCAATTGTGGTCCCTGCCCAGCCGTTTTCTTCTGCTGCATGAACCTGATGGCTTCCCCTCTTATCAGACTCTCAGCACCACCCAGCCTTTGGGATTCCATGGCACGGCGAAGAGCAGCCGCGATATCTTCATCAACCCAAAGTGATGGCTGGCTGAGAACATTCCTGGTGTCTAGGGACAGGCGAAGCGCGGACAGCATATCTTGTTAGAATCTTAAGTTTTGATGAAGACTAAAATATAGAGGATTAAACCAAGTGCCTAGGAAGCAATAGGATAACATAGGATCCCAAGTAAGAGTGCTTCCGGGTGAAGATCTACTTCCGGATAGATTAGGACTTGCGCATGCGGATGAATGTTTTCATCCCCCAGCATCAGCAAGTAAATCACTGGGAAATAACTTAGTCCATGAGAATTAGGTACACAAAACCTTAAGACTAAGCTATGTTTCAATCGGAAGTGAGTTTGCTTCCTGTTAGACTTAGACTGGCGCAGAGCGATAGAATAGATATTACTCCAAGCGACTGTGAGTCTACTTCCCCAAGTGAAAGCGCTTCCTGTTAGAATTAGACTGGCGCAGAGCGACAGAATAGATATTACCCCAAGCGTCAGTGAGTCTACTTCCCCAAGTGAAAGCGCTTCCTGTTAGACTTAGACTGGCGCAGAGCAATAGAATAGTTATTACCCCAAGCGTCAGTAAGTCTACTTCGCCAAGTGAAAGCACTTCCTATTAGATTTAGACTGGCGCAGATTGATAGACTAGATATAACCCCGAGCGTCAGCGGAAATGCAACATCAAGTGAAGTTGCTTCCTGTTAGATCTTGACTGGCGCAGACTGATAGAATAGATTTCACCCTAAGCGTCAGTGAATTCACCACGTCAAGTAAAAGTGCTTCCGATAGCTCAGTGACTAGCGCTGAGTGGTGGAATGAAATAGACTAAGCGAGAGCAAGTCATGGTGAACTAAATCCCTCATCAAGTGAATTTACTTCCGGATGTAGAAGTGCTTCCGGATACTTCTTAGATTTAGGGATCACCCACTGCATGAGACTATATGATTATATTGCTAAACTAACGTTCAAGTGCAGCACACTCAGAAAGGTTGCTTCCGGATGAGAAGTTGCTTCCGCAAGCAATCAGAATGTCTGAACGTTCAAAGAAATGCAGTGTCAGAATGCTTTTGTCAGAGCAGAGGTGTCAGGACTACTTTTCAGAGATAAAGCAAGTCAACCCTGCTAAACATTAATGAAGATGCACTTCTCAACGGTAACATAGGATTAACGACTTTATTCAAACGTTCATATTCAACCTGCCACAGAAGCCTATGAAGCCGAGTATAAAAGAGACATTCATTCAGAAGAGAAGACATGGAAGAAAAAGAGAGAATAGAACAAAGTATCTGATATATCATACTCTTCATTCTACACATCTTCTACTACTCTCAGATCCAGATTTGTGATATTTTTCAGAGAGTAATTTTATTGTACTTAAGTGAGTAACATCATCCACTCTTAGAGAGAGTTAGTTTTGAGCTTAAGTGTTTAGCACAATCAGTTCATAGAGTGAACATAGTGTAAACTTACAATTTGTAAGGGGGAGCATTTAGAGGTTGTCTAAATCTCCATAGGTTGCAAGTTAGCCCGTAAAACTTGCATTTGTAAGGTTTGCAGGTGAACCCGGTGTAAAACCTGTGGGTTGTTAGGTGAACCCGTGCTCGTAAAACCTAAAGTGTAAAGGCTTCTCTTGTGCCCGATTTAAACAAGAATAGTGGATTGAAAATCTCAGGTGGAGCCTGGGGACTGGATGTAGGTCTGGGTGACCGAACCAGGATAAATTTATGTGTGCATAAATTTACATTCAAACATTCTATTTTGCATCACATAACATACTGACTTGTGCATATCACTACTTCGTAAATATTATCACCAAGCACAAGCAGTCTTTCGAAAACAAGATTCAAAAGATTTATTTTATTCCCTCACCCAATTCACCCCCCCCTCTTGGGTGACAGCCACGTTTATCATTTGGTATCAGAGCAAGGTCACTTGTTTAAAGGATCCAACGATCTCAAGTGCAAAGACCTAGGCTGATTTGGGTTACAAAATGTGTTTTGAAGGTTTTGATCATACAATCCCACCCGTGTTAGAAAATGCTGATTTTTACTTATGGAAGGGAAGGATGAAAAGTTTTATACTATCCACTGATTTCAAAATGTGGGATGTTTTTGAAAAGGACTCTGATTTCAAACCAAAAGTAAATTGGACAGAAGAGGACAAAAGCTTATTTTACTTAAACCTTAGAGCAATGCAAATTTTGCACAAAAGTTTATCTGACAATGATTACCAGAAAATTAAACATTGCTCTAGGGCCATAGATATTTGGAACACTCTTGATACTATGTATGCTTCTAACCAATTTCTTGATGTTAAGGCTGTCCAAAGCTCACTGTGTGCTCCTTGTGAATCCACCGTTGATGAGCTACTGGATGGTGATGTAGTAGAAGCTAGTATCAGCAAAGAGAGAGTGGATCTCCGCCTAGAAGATTCAGAAGCTGAAGAAAATGAGGTACCTAAACTTGAAACTTCTGAATTGCAAGATATGTATAATGAGCTACATGTTGAATTCTGTAAACTTGCAAAAGAAATTCTAGGCTTAAGAAAAAGGAATAGGGAACTTGAGGAACTTATTCCTTCTTCTACAACCAAGGAGTCCAAAGTTCCACTCATAAAAGAAGATTTTTCGAAAGACCCTGAAATTTCAAAAGTTAATAAACATAGAGTCTTTGAAAAGAAAACTGACCACCATAATAGTGATAAGAAATCTGATTCAGAACATCATCCCATTATCTGTCATTATTGTGGTAGAACTGGTCATATTTCTCACACATGCAATTTTAAGAGAAATTTAAATGTGAGAAATAAATATATATGGATCCCCAAAGGACAAGTAAGGTCCAGCGCTAACTATGTAGGACCCAAGTACAAATGGGTACCAAAACTCCCTTCTAGTGCCTTACCTGTGCAGGAAAGATCAAGAGTCCCTCTTGTCCCAAAGAAGAGAACTCGTGGTGATGTCACTACTGCAACTACCTGGTTCAATCATAAGAAGCAGTGCGCTACCACAAGGAACAAAGACCTTGTCTCAGAGATAAGCTATCACAGAGTTCCATTCAACTATCCTGAGAAGGACAAAAGAGAGAGGATGTCTCAACTCACATGGAGAAAACCTGCGAATCCTGTCTCTCCTAAGAAAGTGCTTCAGGCCAAGGATAAGTATAAAAGATCTCCTTGGGTAAGCAAGGGATTATTTAAGGTTGAAGCATGCAACAGTAAAATCTCCTATGCAAATGTAAGATGGACTTATTGAGATTTTACATTAAGCATCATAAGCATGAACATGATATGGCTTATGAGATATTTCACACAATGTTCATACTCTACATGCTATCTATGACTATCATTATCAGAAGCCATGTGCATATAGTCATAGTTGATTCGCAATGCTATATTCATAGTGAATAATTCTTAAGAGCATAAGAATCACATACTTCCTACAAACTGACCAGTCAGATCCAAGTTTGGAGACTGAAAAATGGGAAAGAGAAATCATTTGCTATTTTGTAGGAAAGAAGGTACGAAGGAACAACAATTTTCATGATCATACCTGATCAGAGCAATGTATCAAATCAGAATGAGTTGTTGTTCATACTGGGCTCCGAGAGCTACTGCTCCTGAAATTGAGAAGATCAAACAAACTCTACTTGACGCAAATATGGCTTTAGTTATGAAAGCTTGATCGCTGTGGATGCATAAGAGAGAACATCAACGAGTCACTCAAAGTTAAATCTTAAGTAAGTACCATCGGAAGCAAAACTACTTCCGGATGCTCTCGTGCTGACGCTGAATGACTACTCAAGGCAACCAGGAGCGTCTGTCCAACCGGAAGCAAAATCACTTCCGAATACTCTTTTGCTAGCGCTGGATGATAATTCAATATGATCAAGAGCGCCAGTGTCAGATCAAGGGACACATCACTTCAGAAAACGTTTCAACTTCCTCTATGAAACGCTGTGCCTTCTCTGAAGCAACACGTGTCATCAGGTGTGTCGTTCCAACGTAAAAACTTACGTTACCCAATGTGTGAAAATTTGAAAGACTATGCCCATTCTATCCTCAAGAAGTTTCACCTATAAATAGAAGTCATTTTCCATTTTCACTTTTTACTACATCTTTTTCACTCGCATCGTTTTCTCTAAAAAGTCTTTTCATCTTCTCCATTGTGTTCTTCATTTCTCCTTTACACATTTCTCGCATTTCATCCTTTTTATTACTACAACATTCATATAAAAATGGCCGGATCTCATGAATCCAACCCAGTCATCCAGAAAACCTCTTCTTCCAAGAAACACAAGTCGAAATCTGGGAAATCCACTCACAAGCATTCTGGTAAATCTGGGCACCATGAAGAACATCATGAAGAACATCATGAACGCCATAAAGGTTCTAGGCAATCACAGGGACAGGATGAAAACGTTCAGGGTCAGCCTGGAACCTCTGGTAGAGTGGAACAGGCAGTGGGTTCTGAACAAGAGAGGGATGCTCAGAGAAAGGGAAAGAAAAAGAAGGTTCAATTTTCTGAGGAGCCTTCCTCCAAGAGGCAGAGGGTTGAGGAAGAAGATGATCCCACAGTCTATAGAGATGGGGCATTGGAGGGTGTATCCGCCAAATTTGAGACATCCATTCCCATCTTCAATCATGGCCTGTTCATCAATCTGGACAAGTTGGATGAACTAGGGTTTGCTCATCTGCGCCCTTACTTGGAAAAGTATATGCCTTGGCTGGGCATCAACCAGGACTACAACGTCAACGTCCTGCGAGTCTTTTGCCAATCCCTCTCAGGCAGAGCAAAGTACAGGAAGGTGGATGGGAAAGAGCAAGTCCACAAACTCTCCTTCACTGCCACTGTAAGAGGAAGAACCTTCAGGTTCACTTGGAGAACCTTGAATGAGATGATGGGAATCACAGAAGAGGATATGAATGAATGGATCTACCCTGAGTCTCACAAGTACAGCAAGGAGGAACTCGAGGAGTTGTATGGCACCAACAGCAAGAAGGTGTCCAAGATGTCTGATTCTAACAGGCTCTTGTACTACATCTACTCCCGGATAATGACTCATAAGGGAGGCAACTTCAACGAGTTCACACTGCTGGACAACCCTTGGTTCCCTAGACTCCTCTCGCTCAAGCCTTTCAACCCTGGGCAGTTGATATGCCTAGAGCTTCAGCGCTGGTTAAGCAATGACAAGTCAGGTTATCTTCCCTATCCCACCATCATTGCCTTCCTTCTTGAGAAGCATCTGATCAAAGCTACATCTGCTGTGGAAGAAGAGAATGTCCAGTGTAGGCCTGTGGGAGCAACCAATGTGGCAAGGATGGGGATCAAGTATTTCAAGCCTCCTAAGCCCACTCGCTCACGCTCACAAGCCAGTAGTGCTTCTGGTACTTCAGCTCCCTCTGCATCTGGAGCAGGAGATCAGGAAGTTGACTCACATGCTGGGCCAAGCCGTAGTGCAAGGGTTCCAGCTTCTGTTAGGGCCTTTGCCGAGGACATAAAGGAAGAGCTTCTGTTGAGACTGACTGATTCCTTGGTGGGTCCTCTCCGTGCTGAATGTGAAGCTGGTTTCCAGCACCAAGGGGAGCGGATCCAGCGGCTCGAGGACAGAATAGGACAACTTGAGAATCACCTTACCAGGGTGGATGCAAAATTAGACCTCATCCTCCAGCACCTACAAATTCCCCAACCTTCATCACAAGGTAACTTGCCACCTCCTCCTCCGCCTCCTCAAAACCCTCCTCCTCCTCCTAATCACCCTCAACTACCACCTCCTCCTCCGCCTAACACTCAACAACCTCAGCCTCCACCACAAAATGACCAACAATCCCAACCTTCACCTACCCATGACCACCAAACCCAAGACTCACCTCACAACTCTCCACGCCTTTCCCCTAGAAACTTCTCATCCTCACCTTCATCATCCTCATCCTCGCCCATTCCCACACGACCAGGTGCCCCTACACGCTCTCCACTCCGCTTCTCCAACCCAACCCATCAAAGCCCTAGACCCATAGGATCTGAAACAGCCATTCACCCCCTCAGCCAACCATACGGCGAGTATCCCCGCCTTCAACCACTCTCCGATGACCATTTACCCTTTACCCCTGACTCCGCCAATTACAAAGCATACTCCTCCACTTATCCCTATACGGATCTCTTTGTCACCTCCAGTTGCTTCCCCGACTCTCCTCAAACTCCTGAACACCTATCCTCTCCCACATCCTCTACCTCTACCCTATCACCCTCCCCTCCCAAGAAATTTGGCCCTGAACCACCTCCATCCTCCTCCACATCCACTCCATCCCTGGCACTCACCCCTGTTGATGATGACAAAAGGGGGAGAAATGTTATGTCTACTCTTCGCCTAAGTATGGCCACAAGGGATGTCCTCAGCCAGCCATCACTCTGGATTGATGAAGATGTCACGGCCGCCCTGCGTCGTGCATATGAGTCTCAGAGACTGAGTGGTGCAGAGAGCCTTATAAGAGGAGAGGCCCTCCGTTTCATGGAGCAGAAGAGAGCGGCTACGCAAGGACCCCAATGGGATATTGTTGTGTATGGGCAAAATGAACAATCTTCAACCTGAGTCATCATCAGAGTCTCCTCCAACTAAAACAAGTAGAGAAATTGTTGAGGAGATCAGGATGAAGTGGGGACTCGAAAAACCCAACCATCCTCCCATTGTGATAGCCAAGCCTGTTCCTACACTATCTGAGCAAGAGTCTGAGGTCCCTTCATCTGAGCAATCTTCTGATCCTCCTCCCTCATCTAAGCCAGCAGCCGGATTCAGTATACCTAGAAAGAAGGCCGTTGCTAGGAAACGTGCCAGGAAGTTCGTTGCCACCACTGAATCTGATAAGTCTGAGGAAGAGACTCCATCTGACCCACCTGAGCAAGGAACATCATCTGCCCAGATTGAGCAAGCAAATCCAGTGGCTCAAGAAATTCCAATTCTGAAGGAGGTCAAATTGGAAATTGAAGACATGACTCCTGATGAATTTGAGAGATTTGGATTCACTGACAAATTATCTTTTGGTCAGATGGCTTGCCTCGATGCTGAAAGAGCAAGTGCCATGCCCACTCCTCCAATTAACAAAAGCAAAGGGAAGAGCAAAGGGAAAGGGAAAAGGAAAGCCCAAGAAGTTGAAGAGGATCCCAACTTCTCTGCATGGAATGTGAGAATCCGGGCTGTACACTATCCCAATGGAGAAGTCTGCTACTTCGACGATGCTACAGGTTTCCCTGGGTATGAAGAAGTGGAGAACATGAAAAGGGCATACGAGGAGTCCATTGAATCAGAAAGGCTCAGGAGGGAAAAAGAGGAAAAAGAGCTTCAAGAGATCATTGCCCAGATAAACCAGAGTGAGCGTGAGGAAAATGAAGAGAGGCAGAAAGAGAGGGAAAAGAAAAAGAGACACAAACTCTAACCCCCAATCCAAATATTTTTGTTGATTTTGTTTTCATGCATATTTTCATTCATACTTAGTGAAATTTATTTGTATACATTCTTTACTTGTATATGTTATTTGATTACATAACTCTGACTTGTAACCTCTGCTTGTCAATAATATTTGTCTGAGTTACTTGTTGTTATCCATTGCTTTTATTCTCTTGATAATCCTTCCTTAGGAACTTAATCGATAAAACTAGGTTTGTCATCATCAAAAAGGGGGAGAATGTTAGAATCTTAAGTTTTGATGAAGACTAAAATATAGAGGATTAAACCAAGTGCCTAGGAAGCAATAGGATAACATAGGATCCCAAGTAAGAGTGCTTCCGGGTGAAGATCTACTTCCGGATAGATTAGGACTTGCGCATGCGGATGAATGTTTTCATCCCCCAGCATCAGCAAGTAAATCACTGGGAAATAACTTAGTCCATGAGAATTAGGTACACAAAACCTTAAGACTAAGCTATGTTTCAATCGGAAGTGAGTTTGCTTCCTGTTAGACTTAGACTGGCGCAGAGCGATAGAATAGATATTACTCCAAGCGACTGTGAGTCTACTTCCCCAAGTGAAAGCGCTTCCTGTTAGAATTAGACTGGCGCAGAGCGACAGAATAGATATTACCCCAAGCGTCAGTGAGTCTACTTCCCCAAGTGAAAGCGCTTCCTGTTAGACTTAGACTGGCGCAGAGCAATAGAATAGTTATTACCCCAAGCGTCAGTAAGTCTACTTCGCCAAGTGAAAGCACTTCCTATTAGATTTAGACTGGCGCAGATTGATAGACTAGATATAACCCCGAGCGTCAGCGGAAATGCAACATCAAGTGAAGTTGCTTCCTGTTAGATCTTGACTGGCGCAGACTGATAGAATAGATTTCACCCTAAGCGTCAGTGAATTCACCACGTCAAGTAAAAGTGCTTCCGATAGCTCAGTGACTAGCGCTGAGTGGTGGAATGAAATAGACTAAGCGAGAGCAAGTCATGGTGAACTAAATCCCTCATCAAGTGAATTTACTTCCGGATGTAGAAGTGCTTCCGGATACTTCTTAGATTTAGGGATCACCCACTGCATGAGACTATATGATTATATTGCTAAACTAACGTTCAAGTGCAGCACACTCAGAAAGGTTGCTTCCGGATGAGAAGTTGCTTCCGCAAGCAATCAGAATGTCTGAACGTTCAAAGAAATGCAGTGTCAGAATGCTTTTGTCAGAGCAGAGGTGTCAGGACTACTTTTCAGAGATAAAGCAAGTCAACCCTGCTAAACATTAATGAAGATGCACTTCTCAACGGTAACATAGGATTAACGGCTTTATTCAAACGTTCATATTCAACCTGCCACAGAAGCCTATGAAGCCGAGTATAAAAGAGACATTCATTCAGAAGAGAAGACATGGAAGAAAAAGAGAGAATAGAACAAAGTATCTGATATATCATACTCTTCATTCTACACATCTTCTACTACTCTCAGATCCAGATTTGTGATATTTTTCAGAGAGTAATTTTATTGTACTTAAGTGAGTAACATCATCCACTCTTAGAGAGAGTTAGTTTTGAGCTTAAGTGTTTAGCACAATCAGTTCATAGAGTGAACATAGTGTAAACTTACAATTTGTAAGGGGGAGCATTTAGAGGTTGTCTAAATCTCCATAGGTTGCAAGTTAGCCCGTAAAACTTGCATTTGTAAGGTTTGCAGGTGAACCCGGTGTAAAACCTGTGGGTTGTTAGGTGAACCCGTGCTCGTAAAACCTAAAGTGTAAAGGCTTCTCTTGTGCCCGATTTAAACAAGAATAGTGGATTGAAAATCTCAGGTGGAGCCTGGGGACTGGATGTAGGTCTGGGTGACCGAACCAGGATAAATTTATGTGTGCATAAATTTACATTCAAACATTCTATTTTGCATCACATAACATACTGACTTGTGCATATCACTACTTCGTAAATATTATCACCAAGCACAAGCAGTCTTTCGAAAACAAGATTCAAAAGATTTATTTTATTCCCTCACCCAATTCACCCCCCCCTCTTGGGTGACAGCCACGTTTATCATATCTCTCCCCCTTTTGTCATCATCAACAAGGGAGAGTGCTAGGGATGGAGTGGATGGAGAGGAAGGTGGAGGTTCAGGACCAGACTGGGTTGGGGGTGTGGAGTCTGGGGAAGAGGTGGAGAGGTTAGTTTCTGGGGATGAAGCAGTTTCGGGGAACCAGGTAGGATTGACAAAAAGGCCTTCGAATGGGTAAGTGGAGGAATACTCAGTGTAGGTAGTGGAAGAGTGTGGGGTGAATGGTCGAAAGGGCTCTTCAGTGATTGGCTGAAGGCGGGGGTAATCTCTTATATATATGTGGCTGAGGGGGTGAATGGCAGTTTGAAATCCTAGATGTTCAGCCAAAGGGTTGGATCTAGGTCTAGAGTTGGGGTCGACAAGGCCAGGCGATGTTTCAGCAGAGAGATTGAGAGGTGAGCGAGTGGGTGCGTTGGGGCGAGTGGGTGAGGGAGTTGTGGATGGTGAGTTTAGGGGAGATTGGCGAGGAGATTGTTGAGGAGATTCTTGGTTTTGTTGGTCATGGGTAGGTGATGGCTGGGATTGGTGGTCATTGCTTGGGGATGAGTGAGGTTGTTGGTCATTTTGTGGGGGTGGCTGTGGTTGTTGAGTGTTGGGAGGAGGAGGAGGGGGAAGTAAGGGTTGATTAGGTGGAGGAGGAGGAGGTGGGTTAGAAGGAGGTGGTGGTGGCAAGTTACCTTGTGGTTGAGGAATTTGAAAATGTTGGAGGATGAGATCTAGCTTGGCATCTACTCTAGCAAGTTGAGTCTCAACCTGACTCACTCGATCCTCGAGTCTCTGAATTCTCTCCCCATGCTGCTGGAATCCAATGTCACACTCATCGCGAAGGGGAGCTACCAAGGAATCAGTCAGCCTAAAGAGAAGCTCCTCCTTTACTTCCTCAGCAAAGGCTTTGACAGAAGCTGGCACTCTTGCAACACGGCTTGGCCCAGCATGGGAATCCACTTCCTGATCCCCTGCACCTGATGAAGAGGGGACTGAGGTATGAGAGGCACTGCCTGCCTGTGACCCAGAGCGAGTGGCCCTTGCTGGCTTGTTATATCGGATCCCCATCTTGCCGATGTTCGTTGCACCCACAGGTCTACACTTGACATTCTCTTCCTCCACAGCAGATGTGGCCTTGATCAGATGCTTCTCAAGGAGGAAGGCAATGATGGTGGGATAGGGAAGATGACCAGACTTGTCATTTGTCAACCATCGCTGAAGCTCTAGACAGATCAACTGGCCGGGATTAATAGGTTGCTGTTTGAGGAGTCTGGGGAACCAAGGGTTGTCAATCAAGGTGAACTCGTTGAAGTTGCCCCCTTTGTGGGTCATTATCCGGGAGTAGACGTAGTACAAGAGCCTGTTAGAGTCAGACATCTTGGACACCTTTTTCCCTGAGGTGCCATACAACTCCTCGAGATTCTCCTTGCTGAACTTCAGTGACTCAGGGTATAGCCACTCATTCATGCTTTCATCAGTGATCCCCATCATTTCATTCAGCGTCTTCCATGTAAACCTGAATGTTCTCCCCCTTACTGTGGCAGTGAAGGAGAGCCTGTGGATTTGCTCTTTCCCATCAACCTTCTTGAGCTTAGCCTTCCCAGTGAGGGATTGACAGAATACCCGCAGGACATTGACGTTGTAGTCCTGGTTGATGCCCAGCCATGACATGTATTTCTCTAGATACGGGCGAAGGTGAGGAAACCCTAGTTCATCAATCTTGTCAAGATCGATGAACAGCCCATGGTTGAATATGGGAATGGATGTCTCAAACTTGGCGGCCACACTCTCTAAGGCCCCATCTCTGTACACTGTAGGGTCATCTTCTTCAACCCTCTGCCTCTTTGAAGACGGCTCTTTAGCAAATTGCACCCTCTTCTTCTTCCCTTTTCTCAGGGCTTCCCTCTCTTGTTCAGAAACCACTATCTGTTCAGTCACTCTGCCAGAAGTTCCAGGCTGACCCTGAACATTTTCCTCCTGCCCCGGTGTCTGCCCAGAAACTTCACGAAGTTCATGACGTTCTTCATGATGTTCATCACTTTGCCCAGATTTCCGAGAACGTTCATGATGAGATTTCCCAGATTTTGACTTATGTTTCTTAGATGAAGAATGTTTTGACTTGTGTTTCTTGGTAACTGGGTTGGATTCATGAGATCCGGCCATTTTGTATGGAATGGGGTTGAAATGAGATGAAATGCGAAGAGTTTATGAAGAACAGATGAAGAACACAGATGAAGATGAAGAAAATTTCAGAGAGAATTGTGAAAGTGAAAATGATGCAAGTAAAAAGTGAAAGTGAAAAATGACACCCTATTTATAGGAAAAGTTACTGAGGGTAAAATGGTCATGTCGCTTCAGATTTTCACACATTGGGTAACGTAAACAATTTAAGTTGGAACGACACACCTTATGATACGCGTCGCTTCATCTTATCAGAGAAGGCATAACGTTTCATTGAGGAAGGTGAAGCGTTTTCTGAAGTGACGTGTCCCTTGGACTGGTGCTGGCGCTCACTTGGTTTCATCATCCAGTGTCAGTGAGGGATCATCCGGAAGTGGTTTTGCTTCCGGTTGTACTTACTTTAAGATTTAACATTGAGGGACCTGCAAAAACAGAGATTGGCACTCCAATGCCTAATTTAGTATTGTTTGCAGATTTTAACAATTAAGTACAGAGGTTTTCTGAAGATTAAACTTCATCTTAACATTCCCAAATGTCTTTTTATAAGGATAAATTAATCAACCCTCAGTGGTTGTTTGGTAGCTATATCTGTAGTTGAGAGACCATTCTTGCACATGCTTCCGGAAGTGTATCCGCTTCCGGATGTGAAGGTCTTTAGATTTAACATTGACAGCCTTTGTGGTTCCCTTTCATTAGGGACCTGCGGGTGCTAGCGGGAGCATATGTGCTTCCGAATGGTCAGTGAAAAGGATTCAACATCAGTGTACATGCTGAGGACTTTCCTAGTCACACCTTATGTTAATCAGCTCAATATCATAATCTTAAGAAAAAGTGCTTGTTGGTTAGTTTGGTAAAACAAGAGCATTAATAAAGTGAAAACAGATTTTGAAAATTTAGTTCACAATTTCACATGGTTTCACTCTCAAGTCATGAACTTTACTCATACTCTCTTGGATAAATACCAATGTGAGATAGTACAGGGAGTGTAGAATAGATTGCATATTTTCAGAGTTTCATAAACAAGTATAGTTCGATAAGTATGCCTTAAGAATGTTCATGTCAGATTATGAGGGCATGTGAATTGTCAACACAAAACAAAAAAACTTAAATGCCCATAATCAAGTTTTTCGAAGCAACTAAATTCTCATTATATGATCACATGAATAATTTCCAAATCTTAGTTCATGTTCTTTCAAATATGCTTAATATGATCTCATTATTCTTAGGATTTCAACAAGCTTTGAACTTAATTCATATTGTACAAGGCTTGTGATAATGTGCCAGGATATAAGACTATCAGTGAGTAGAGATTCTTAATATTTCTTTCCAGCCTAGTTATCTACACTCACTTAGGCTTCTATCCTATTGACATTTGCTCTTGGATTCATCAAATTTTTGCAGAGATTAATTTAAGGCATTTCCTAAGATTCCTAATGTATGTCCGACAAGAGAGACTATCCATTAAAATGTATAACAGAGAGAGTAATGGAAAGAAATGCTCATCTAGGATTGACGAGATTTCCTCAAGATTGAATTCCGAACAGTCATTCCTTCTCATCTTGATAAAGAGCATATTCGTTGACGTTCTCTCTTGTACATCCACATCGTTCAAGCTTTCATAATCTGTCAACATACTTAACCACAGGCTTGAACTGAGATCATTAGTAGATGGAGACTTAAGATGTGATTAAGGATTATTACTCGAGTTCATAGCCAGTCAGTTTATCGCTAAGAATATTCAGGATTAGTTTGTAAACATAAGGTTCTAGTTGATGACTAATAAGAGTCAATATTATGATAGACAGTCAAGATATCTTATGATTCATCAGTAGCACAGGCTATCCTTGATTTGAAGGCTTGCATTTCAAAAATCTTTCAAAAGTCAGTATGAATGCATAAACTATTTTCTTTTGTGAATGATGCCTTTTCTAAAGAAAATGATTTGATGTGCACGAATGTTATAAACCAAAAAAAATGGTTGATATGATCATTTTCAAAATAGGATCATCACAATCTTTTAAGGAAAATCAATATCACAATGTTTGAACGTTATTAAGCCAATTATGTGGTTTAGACGCTACATGTTCTTTACATCTATCCCATAGAGCAATTTGATGTTTATCCTTAGATGCATGGATGTCAATTGCCAATTGAGTGAGTAACATGCATTCATTACCCAGATAATTACATAAGTAGAGAAGAGGGTAAGAATGTTATCATCAAGGCTACACTCGCGTCAAGCAGTAGCTTGCTTGATTTTTTCTATTTGAAGAGTTGTAGCACCAGAAGCCCAGCATGAAGAACATGTTATTCAGATCTGACTCATTGCCCAGACCAGGTACGGTCTTGAATATTGTTGTTCCTTTGGATCTTCTTTCCTACAAAATACCAAGTAGTTCCCTTTTCCCATTTCTCAGTCTCCAAACTTGGATCTGACAAGTCAGTTTGTAGGAAGTGTAAGGTCTGCAAGCACCTAAGAATCACTATGACTATATGCACAAGGATATACATAGTTTTGATCATGATAGTCATAGATAGCATGGAGATTATGAGCATTGTGAATTTCTTTGAACTTTCTCCTATTAGGAATATAATGTTCATATCTATGATGCTTGATGTAGAATCTCAATAATCCCATCTAACATTTGCATAAGAGATTTTACTATCGCATGATTCAACTCTAAGTGATCCCTTGCTTACCCAAGGTGATCTTCTATACTTATCCTTGGCCTGAAGCCCTTTCTTATGAGAGACAGAATTCATAGTCTTTCTCCATGTAGATTCAGGAATTCTCTTTCTTGAAATAGAACCTTTGTTCCTGTGATAGTTGAGTGAAACTCTGTGATAGCTCATCCTTGAAATAGAACCTTTATTCCTTGTGGTAGTGCACTGCTTCTTATGATTGGACCAGGTGGTTGCAGCAGTGACATCACCATGAGTTCTCTTCTTTGGGGCAACAGGAACTCTTGATCTTTCCTGCACAAGTAAGGCACTAGAAGGAAGTTTTGGTACCCATTTGTACTTGGGTCCTACATGGTTAGCACTGGACCTTACTTGTCCTTTAGGAATCCATACACATTTATTCCTCACATTTAAATTTCTTTTAAAATTACATGTGTGAGAGATATGACCTGTTCTACCACAATAATGACAGATAATGGAATGATATTCAGAATAAAATTTCTTATCATTATTATGTTGGTCAATTTTGTTTTCAAAGACTCTTTGTTTCTTTAAATAAACTTTTGAAGTCTCAGGGTCTTTTGAAAACTTTTCTTGTTCCTTTGATAGGGATTCACAATTGGAACAATGTTCGGAACATGTTGGAGCTTCCGCTCCCGTTGGGGAACTAGCTATCGGCAGCGATAGCTGTTCTTCTATGGATGGAACATTGGAAACCTTGGATGTAGAGAAAGCAATGAATTCCTCTAGTTTCCTGTCCTTTTTCCTTAAGCCTAGAACTTCTTTTGCAAGTTTACAGAATTCAATATGTAGCTCATTATAAGTGTCTTGCAATTTAGGAAGTTCAAGTTCAGATACCTCAATTTCCTCAGTTTCTGAATCTTCTACGTAGAGATCAACACTCTCTTCACTGCTGCTAGCTTCCTCTATTTCAGCTTCCTGCAGCTCATCAAAGGTTGATTCACAAGGAGCACAAGTTGAGCTTTGGACAGCTTTAATTTCAAGAGATTGATTAGAAGCATACATAGCATCAAGAGTGTTCCAAATATCTCTAGCATTAGAGCAATGTTTAATTTTCTGGAAATCACAGTCAGTTAAGCTTTTGTACAAAAATTGCATTGCTCTAATGTTCAAGTAAAATAAATTTTTCTCCTCTTCAGTCCAGTTTACTTTTGGTTTGAAATCAGAGTCCTTTTCAAAGACATCCCACATTTTGAAATCCGTGGATAGTACAAAACTTTTCATCCTTCCCTTCCATAAGTAAAAATCAGTATTTTCTAACAAGGGTGAGATAGTATGATCAAAACCTTCAAAACACATTTTATATCCCAAGTCAGCCTAGGTCTTTGCACTTGAGATCGTTGGATCCTTTAAACAAGTGACCCTGCTCTGATACCAAATGAAATGCGTGGCTGTCACCCAAGAGGGGGGGGTGAATTGGGTGGCAGAATAAAACTTATAAAATTTTCCCTTTTTAAACCTTTACTCCTTGTGCTTGATGAGAGTGACAATGAATCATTCCAAGCACAAGTGAGTATGCAGTGGTGTGGTGCTTGGTGTGGAGATTTAAATAAGCAGAATATGCACAAGTAAGTTTATCCTGGTTCGGTCACTCCCAGACCTACATCCAGTCCCCAGGCTCCACCTGAGATTTCCAATCCACTAATCTTCTTGTTTAAACCAGGCACAAGAAAGCCTTTACACTTTAGGTTTTACAAACACTGGTTCACCTAATAACCCACAGGTTTTACCACGGGCTCACCTGCAAACCTTTACAACCACAGGTTTTACAACGGGATCACCTGCAACCTTTCAACCACAAGTTTTGCGGGCTAACTTGCAACCTATGGAGATTTAGAAAACCTCTAAATGCTCCCCCTTACTTTTGTAAGATAACAATTCTGTTCTTCAAGCACAAGCTTTAGAACAACCTCTATCAACAAGAGGATTTGATAATATGTTCACTTTATGAACTGATTGTGATAAACACTTAAGTACAAATGACTCTCTCTAAGAGTAGATGATGTTACTCACTTAGGTACTATCAATGCTCTTATGACAGAAAGAGACTTAACAACAAAGAGTACAGAATATGTAGATGAAAAGGATCACTCGATGTGTTAAATGCTCTTTTCTTTTCTGGGCAACTTTGAATGCTTGAAGATGTTCTTAGTTTTCTCGCTCTAACTTCTCTCAAGAATATTCAAAGATAATTGTTAGCTTCATAAATGAAGTTGAGCTCCTTTATATAGTCTTCAGGCAATCTGACTCTTGGTAGGTGGGATAGCCGTTTGAATATGACCGTTTTTCCCATGTTACCGTTTGCCCAATAAATGCTTCATTAATGCATAGCAGGGTTGACTTGCTTTATCTCTGAAAAGTAGTCCTGACACCTCTGCTCTGACAAAAGCATTCTGACACTGCAACTTCTGACATTCTGATTGCTTGCGGAAGCAGATTCTCATCCGGAAGCAACTCTACTGAGTGTGCTGCACTGAGTGTTAGTCTAACAGTATAAACATATAGTCACATGCAGTGGGAGTAACTTAGCCTAAGTGGTATTCCTTGTATCAGGAAGCACTTCTTCATCCGGAAGCAAATCTACTGGATGTGGCTTAAGTTCACTGACGCTTAGTGTTAAATCATTCTATCAGTCTGCGCTAGTGAAAGTTTATCAGGAAGTGATTCTACTGGATGTAGCTTATGGTCACTGACGCTTGGTGTTAAGTCATTCTATCAGTCTGCGCCAGTATAACTCTATCAGGAAGCAGATTCACTTCCGGTTGTCTCTTAGCTTAGTCTAAAGGTTTTGTATATCTATTGCTCATGGACTAAGTTATTTCCTTAGTGAATTACTTGCTCTCGCTGGGGGATGAGACATTCATCCGCGAGCGCTAGTCCTAGTCTATCCGGAAGTAAATCCACATCCGGTTGCACTTTTACTTAGGGTTCTATGTTCACCTATTGCTTTCTAAGTTCTTTCATATTTTAGTCTTCATCAAAACTTAAGATTCTAACATAAAGGTGGGGTATACATATTCTTAATTTTATTAATTAGGTCTTAAAAGGTATTTTAATATTTTCCAGTCATTCTGCTTCTTTAGTTTTAAGACTAGTCCAGCAAACTACATTCTTATGAGAACTTTCAACAAACATGTTATGTGCAACTTGAATGGCCCCATGTCTAGAAAAATATTAGCAGGCAGAATGCAAATACACAACAAGTCCAACACAACAAGTCCTACACAGTTGAGAGAATACCTTAGAGTTCGAATATGGAACCAAACGAAGGACCTTGTTGTAAAGAACCAAACGAAAGCGTCGACAGAGATGGAAAACAGGGGAGGACCTTGCTGTTTCGAATATGGCCGAGGGAAGAGAACAGTCAGATCTTCACGGTGGTGTTACGTTGAGCTCCGGTTCGATTTGAGGGATGGGAATGCTTTTGGATTTGAAGAGGATTTGAGTGAGGAGGTTTTGATCTGAGATTGAAGTTTCCTTTGACTGAGACTGAGGTTGAAGCATATGTGAGTGAGAGAGTAAAGCAAATGAACTTAGGGCACACACATAAGGGCATTTTGGTCTTTACCCTTCCTGATTTAATTTCAGTTTGCCCCCAAGGTCCTTAACTGATATTTCAGAATGTTTTGGTCCTACTTTTTAATTAAATCCCAAATTTGGTCCTAAATTGAAATTCTCCCTATTTGATATCTAATAATCAGGAATAATAATCTGGTGCGCTGCATCTCTTCCTTTTTCCCAATACACCTCTTCGGATTCCACACCTCTAATTAATACTCATTTCTTTCGTGTTCCACAGCATCTAACTATGATCATCTCCTCCGCACATCTCAGTTTCAAGTTTTATCTCTCTCTCACTCACCTTCTCTTTGCTTTTGTCTAACCTTTTCTTCAAAACATTGCCTCATCTGTACGGAAAAAGAAGAATAAGAAGACGATAATGAAGAAACTGAGGTGAAGGAGATGCGGTCGAATCCTTCGGATGATTTCATGAGCCTAACTCGTGAGGTAATTTTCTATTTTTTACATCTAAGTAAATAGTTTCATTGATTTTCTGTTATGTTTGGGTTTTCAAATTTCATCGTTGATATGAAAAATAGTCAACTAAGGGCTTCACATGTGAACATCTCTGCCAAGAGAGGAACTTAAGGGCGTTTTTTAGGGTATCACTTTCACAGTGCATATTGCACGCCCAAAGAAACTGACTGCGTTTTGTTTGAATTTCGATTTGTGTTTGTTTGGTTAGCGTTATATAAATTAAGGGTCTTTATTGTTATTGCTAATGTCTTCTCAATCATTCCTTTTCCATTGCTCAGCTCCTCACTCTTATTGATGTATTTTCCTCAAATTCCCTTTCTTTTTACTGTAAAACTTACTTTTTTGGAGTTTCATTTGTTGCTGTTGTATTGAGTTGGTGTTTATTTACTGTGCTGCATTAAACTCCAAAGTCACAATCTCAGAATGGGACCTTCTGCAGTATGTGGGAGATAAATTTGATTGGTCTAAATGGTATTTTACCTTTTTACTTAATTTTTTTTTGTATTGACCAAAGTGAAGAGGAGTCTTCTCTTTGGAAAAAATCCTTCTATTTGGTGGAGAATCTCAGAGTTGTTCCCTTTCTTTATTGCAAATTATAACAGTTTTATTGCGTCCCACCTCATTATGTGTGTGTATTTCACCACAGAATTGTTTATAATTGGGTCTTACAGTGTACAGTTTTCTTTGAAAATCATTTCATCAACCGTGAAGGGAGGAGAACGGATTTTTAATGACTTCCAGATTCAAGATCGATCTCCAAATCAATTTGCATACTTTTGGCGGGCTGCCCTTAAAACATTTGGCAAATTAGAATCAGAGGTATATTTATATTTTCTTGCGTTGATCAATTCATTAAGTAAATGAATATTTTTACTTTTTATCGAATTCAGGGCAAAAAAATATTTGGAAAAATAATCTGCCAAGGTTCATCCATGTAAATCCATTGTTCTGCTTTTTATTTTCACTCCCTTTGTTATACAAGAAGACTAGGTAAGAAGTTTTCAGATTCTACTTTTTTTAAATTTTTGGGTTTGTTTAAAATTGTCATGTTTTTCGTGTGGAATCTTCTTAATTTTCACCCTTGAAACTGGATTCATATGTGGTTTGAAGTAAGTTTAATGTTTTCTAGCCTTATGCCGTTTTACTAGAAAATAATTGCCATCTCGGTGAAAAATGAATGGTCATCATATCTTTCAGTTTTTCCCTGCTACTGTTGTGATCAATTATGGAGTGTTAATACCCTCTCTTGCTTTGGTGTTTCATCCGATTTCCTGCCCAAGTCAGGTCGCTTCCCATTCGTTTTCTGACTGTGGTGTTTCTTGAATGTTATTGCTATTGTAGGTCCAACTTCTGTTTTGGAATGTAGCTTATTTCTTTGTTTTGTTGTTTGTTTTCCTTTTCTTGCCTTGCACTTTGATGTTGTTTCTTGACTATTATTGCTATTGTAGTTCCAACTTCTGTTTTGGGGGCTTTGTTCATTTATTTGTTTTGTTGTTTAGTTTTTTTCTACTAGCCAGAGTTGTTTGAGAGATACTTAGAATTGAGGGTTAGGGCTTCAATAAAGAAGGAATGGAAGGAAGGAGAAGAGTGTGTGTCTCGGTATAGTTTGGCCTTTCGATTAGTTTCAATATTTTTATAGAGTACACAATTAAGTGACCCAAACACTAATTAATTGATTTAAGTATTTCTGAGAATATGAACTAATTGTTTACAAAGTAATTGTGAAGTATTTGTAATTAATTAAGTGACTTAAACACTAATTAATTGATTTAAGTATTTCTGATTCAAGTATATCTGCCCTTTAAACATACATTTACAAAGTCATAGAACAACAATCATTTTATAAATAATATATTTGCTGTTTCATATCTTAGAGCTAATTTGCTTATACCCAATTCAGCTTCTGTTATGTGCTTACATTGGCTTCATTTCCATGTTCTGTGTGATCATTGTTTTCTATTGTTTGCTTTTCTTTGTCTTGGAGTTAATTTGCTTCTAACCATTTCAGGTTCAGATGCCTTGAGCAAATTTGTTTCTGTGCCTTCACGATTTCTGTTGTTTAATTCATAGGTTCTTTTCATTGGAGAACAAAAATGTAAAAAGGTTCACTAACACTTTTTCAAGGTGACTGAAAAACTAAGACATACCAATCTTAGTGGAATATTGGGTTTATCTAGGATCTAATTTATAGTTTGTCAAGTTTTGATGTTGGTAGTATTATGCTTTGTTTTTATAGCTGTATTGTCCTCTTTTGTTCTTACCCAGTAGCTGATTCCTCTCATAGAATTCTTTATGGATTTGAATTGGATGTTTTGTCATTTTTTTATTGTTATTGATCCATTTCTTGCCTTGATGTTGGTTGAAAGTTGATTTATGCTATTCTAATATACTTTAGACAGGAGGAAATTCATGAGTTTCTAAGTTGTGCTGAAGCTATGATTATTGTTGTTTGATTACTCTTATGTTGGTTCTGATGAATTAATCACAGATGAAGCTTCTCGTTTTCCTGGGACTAAAAGGTGTCGTTTGACAATACTGACACAAAAGGGAGGAACAAAGATTTTAAACTCCTATTTATCAAAACACTTAACGTGTGATCTGCATTTATTTTTACTTTTGTTGGTGGACACGAAGTTAGGCTGACCACTGGTAATGCTGGTGGAAGATTGATATTTAGTAAGAATGTGGATTCATACTACATAATCATTTCTCAAATTCATCAGCTTGTGCTTTGAATTAGAAGACTTATCATTGTTTCCTTTGTATTTTTTTTGGTTATTCTCGTATTAATATGGACTATGAATTGATCTTGCGGTATACTTACTTCGAGGCATGGTTGGCTTCACTCCAATTTAACTGCAATGCAAGATTGTGTTAGAAGCAGTCATGGCATTTTATGATATGGTTGCTTTAGCCACATATGTATTTATTGTTGACTATTGACATGGGACATGATGTGGGTGTGAAGTTGAATGGCTAAACATACTGTGAAGATTGTTATGATGCTATTTGTTTGGGTGAAGATTGTTATGATGCTATTTGTTTGGGTACTCAGAAATAAAATTTAATTAGCAACTTAGAATCCTTGACTTCTCTTATAATCCTTGGCTATGAAGATGTTGCAAAAAAATAGTGAAAATGGAAATGAAGAATTTAATTATGAACATATATATAACATTAGCAACTTAGAAATTGACGTTAGTAAAAAAAAACTACTGCCAAAAAAACTTTGATTCAAATAACCTTTTGAATGGGGAGGTGTTTGAGGGAAATTCGATTTTTGGGGGGGAATGTGTAACTTACATTAAATTAAATACTCCTCAATTGATTTTATAAACTTCCCCTTGCATGCTTTCTAGACCCATAAAGCTTATTCATTACACTTTGAAATTAAAGTGGTAAAGGATGTTATTGGTTGGACCCATTACATCTTAGTCACTCGTAATGCAAACTTGCATCATTATAAGTTTTCATAAACTAGATATAGCAAATTAGCAATGCAATAAAATGTTATTGAGAAGAATTATTCAATCTACATTGATTTGATAGATAACATTTAAGAGACTTGGTGGGGGAATCGGAATTTCTAATGTGTGCTTCAATATAATTTTCTAATGTAATTAATACATAGCCTAGCCTTCAAAACAATATTTGATTTGGTTTCAATGACCTTCTTTTCCTTTGCACCATTCAATAGTCATTTTACTTACATAAATATTATTATTAGGTCATTCCATTTAATAATCATGTCCTCACTATTAGCGAAATCAAGGATAAAAGAATCAATGGTTCTTGCTTGAATGGAAAAAAAAACAAAAAAGGAGGAAAACATTCAAGACATTCCCCTCTGGATCCGTCCTTAAATTGGGACTGGACAAAGTTTGGGACAGAACGGGACATAGGACAACAACTCACATCCCGACCTTTTTCAGAATGGGACACGGGACGGGTTGTCCAGATCTCATCTCGTCCCAAATATACATATATGAGTGTTTTTATATATTCTTTTAAAGAAATACAAATGTCATTTCTATAATTCTTTTATACATGATATTTTTGATGAAAATGATTATCTTACTAAAATTTGACAACCTCGAATAACTCACCAAATAAGTTATATACAAATTTAAATAAAACTAGGTGCCGAATAAATTATATAAAATTAGCAACAACAGCCGACAAACAAAATAACATCTATCTAAACAACGTTTTCAAGTTTTAACTGAAAAATTGTTCTATAACCGGGTATCCCCGCGCAACGCGAGGGGTCAACCCTAGTTAACTGAAGTAACTCTCATCAGTCTTTTCGTTCCCCACATGCGTTCCATACGTTGAATCATGAAATTGGTTGCCTTGGTTTTGCCCAACAATTTCACAATCAACGAATTTATGTATGGTTTACACCACAAGGCATACTCATCTGCCGAAACTGATAGTTTAGGTAATTTACCTGTATCCAACCACACATGTTTCTCCTCTTGTTTCAAATCACCTCCCATCTCATCCAAATCCTGTGATTGGCTATGATTCTTCTCACTCATTTTGGAGAAATAGTTTCACAATCCCTGAAGAGCTTCTTCCTCCAATCCAATTTTTCCAAAAAACAGAGTCTCTAAGGCTCAACAATTTGTTTTCTATAGGAGCGACTACTCTTTCTCATGCTCGTCCCACCATTCCAACCTCCAAACACCGGTGCACCATCAGGCCCTACGTTGCCCTGAAAGCTGCCGTCACTCGCTCCACTCATTCTCTCTCTTTCTCACTTAACCCTAATGCTTGTTTTGCTTACAATCTCTCTATCAAAACAGATTAGCTTGGGGGAGTCATTTTTACTCCCTTCAAATTTCTTAAGATCTTATTTCTTTTATAAAAGGCAAAATGATATTAATTAGTGAAAATGTTACATAGTTCTAATAAAGATCTGATTTAAAAACTTATGAAGCTTAAATTTTACTAGTTTGTGTAAAATAGGAATAAAGTGGCTTATAAATTGGAATTGTTATTTTAAATATTTTGTTTGAATATATATCAATTAAATTTTATTTTGATTTATCAATTTTTTATTATTTTATCATATACAAAGAATACTTTCAATTTCTTCTTGTATGTTTTTATTAAAAAAAAGGAATATTGAAAACTAGAGTAAATAAACAAACAAATCCCTTCATTTTAATTTTTATGTCCAAATAAGGAAAAATGACAAATAAATTTCTCTCAATGCCCAAAAGGACAAGTAAAGAACTCAAACTCCCAAAAGAACAATTAAGGAACCAGGTACTTGCTTGACATTTGTAATTGTTGTGAAAAGACTCAAATTGCCCTACCTCAAGTTAATTCAAATGACTCAATTGTTAATGACTATGCTCCGTTAGTTAATTGGAAAGTTGCAATTTTTAATAAATACGATGCAAAAACATTTGAAAGGTGAATGTTAATGACAATTCAAAAATGTTAATGCCAATTACGATTTATGCGTATTGAAAACAATATAAAAGATACTATGAGAAACAATTCAAAAACTTTACCTCTTAGGTTCCAAAAGCAAATTAAAATGACATATAATGGCACCCATAATATTTTTATAATCTTGCAAAACTTCCAATAAAAGGTGCATAGTTTGATAAAAAAAATAAAAGGTGCATAGTCTACATTTAACTCACAATTAATGGGTGGGATAAATAGTTAGATTTCAACTCTAGTGGCTCATTATTATGAGTTAGCTCTTCCTCTTCTTCAATATAGTAATCCAAATTTACTTGATTTTAGATAATAGATATGCATAATCAGAATCTCTTGATTTTAGAGGGAATTGAAAAATATTGTTACAAGAATTTCGAAATTTCAAAACTAAATACGAATGAAATAAAAAGTAATAATTCAAGAAATTCATAAAAAAGGAAACTATTTATGTTTAATTTTTTTAACGTTAAATAATTAGTTATCCACGTGATCCAATTATATTTTGGCAAGTGGTACAACAGGAATGTCGTCATGAATTTTAGTATATATAATAGATATAGATAATCAAGATCCCTTGATTTTAGAGAAAATTAAAAAATATTTTTAAAAGAATTTCTGAATTTTAAAACTAAATACAAACGAAATAAAATAAATAATCAAAGGAAATCATAAAAAGGAAACTTTTTCTATTTAATTATTTTAACTATAAATAATTAGGTATCCTTGTGAAATAAAAAAAAAGGTATCCTTATGGTCCAATTATATTGCAACAAGTGGTCTAATAGAAATGTTGTCATGAGTTTTAGTATATAAGTAGATGAATGACCCCCGTGCGATGGTTGAAAAAGTTGAATATCTTATAATAGTTTAAAGATAAAAAATTTGTAACTAATTAAAATTAACTTGGGGTTTTAGTTTCAAAATTTGGATCATTCTTCTATGTTTTGTCTTTAGGGTAAAGGTGCAAAAACGGGTTCACACTATTACGCCAAAAGCACGTAGGGGTAACAAGTATTTTCGGACTCAATTCTGGGACTGAAGAATAAATATTGATGCAATATATGTAACGCCTTTAGTTTGACCGACATTGACTGTAAAAATCTGGCGTAGTGGGGAAAATAAAATTTTTTGTTGACGCGGCGTGCTTATGTGGCAATTATTTTTCTGAGTGTGTGGGGGCCACATTATTTAAATTATTTTTCTGGAGGTGTTTTATATTTTTTTATTAATTTAAATAATGTGGGCCCCAGACATGCAGAAAAATAATTGCCACATAAGCACGTCATGTCAGCAAAAAAATTTATTTCCCCCGCCACGTCAGCTTTTAACGGTCAACATCGGTCAAACTAAACGGTGTTACCTATATTGCACCAATATTTATTCTTTAGTCCCAAATTGAGTCCGAAAATACTTGTTACCCCTACGTGCTCCTAGCTTAATAGTTTAAACCCGTTTTTGCACCTTTACCCTTTGTCTTTATTATTAAATCTACTAATTTGTAAACTTTTGATGTGATTTTACACACACACACAATAATGAAAAACAATCATATTATTAATATTGATTGAATGAAAACAATATAAAAATTAATAATTCAAGAAATCTAGATAAAAGGGATAATATTTTTGTTAGAAGTATGATTTTTAAATTTAAATAATTAGGTATTCATGTGGTCCAATCATATTGTGTCAAGTGGTCTATTAGGAATATTGCTATGAAATTTTATGTATATAATATATTAAAAGATAGGGCGAAGGCCCAAAAATGATACATAACTATTGGCCAAGGAACAGAAATAGTACATAACTATTTCGAGGAACAAAAATGATGCTCAACTTTTACATGTGATCAAAAATGATACTTTCACAAATATACAATAATATTAGACATGAAATGTCCAAAATGCCCTTATTATTAAATAAAACTTTTACCGGCCGACAATTAATTTAGGGTGAAGGCCCAAAAATGATACATAACTATTGGCCAAGGAAAAAAATGATACACAACTATTGCAAGATACACCAATGGTACCCAACTTTTAACATGGGATCAAAAATGATATTTTCACTAATATGACAATAAGATTACACATGAAAAGTCCAAAATGAGCTTATAAATTAAATAAATTTTCTTCCTCACCCTCTCCTTCCTTAGCTTCTTTATTCTCTGGTTCCTGTTCACTGAGTCGTATCCTATTCAGCTTCTCTGTAAAAATTACTGTTCATTGAGCCGTTGTTTTCAACTTCTCTCTTTCTTGCCTCGGATCTCTTTTTTCTTCTCTCCTCTCACCCGAACACAACCAAATCCAAACCTCACATATTGCTCTGCATCCTCATATCTCTCATCACTCATCTCACACTTTGACTCCATCTTTTTCATCTTCTATTTCACTCTCTTCTCCCTTCTTTTTCGCTCCCTCTTCCTTTTCTTCTTGCTGAAGGAGAGAGAGACGACGTTGATCGCCAGTTCGGCCTTAGCAAATAGCGATGCTGGGGTACTTTCTTGTGTTTATTTTCCTTCTTTACCTTTCCTTTCAGATTTTTAACGAGTTTTTGCTGAGCTTTGTTTTCATATTTTTGCAGCTTGATCGCTCTAACGAGTTGTTGAGAGTTGAAGCCGCTGGTGGACGAGTTATTTATTGAATGAAGTGTTGGTAGAAGAAAGAAGCTAATGAAGGAGAAGGTGAGGAAGAAAATTTATTTAATAATAAGGGCATTTTGGACATTTCATGTCTAATATTATTGTCATATTTGTGAAAGTATCATTTTTGATCACATGTAAAGGTTGAGTATCATTTTTGTACCTCGAAATAGTTATGTACTATTTCTGTTCCTTGGCCAATAGTTATGTTTCATTTTTGGGCCTTCGCCCTAAATTAATCGCCGGCCGGTAAAAGTTTATTTAATTATAAGGGCATTTTGGACATTTCATGTCTAATATTATTGTCATATTAGTGAAAATATCATTTTTGATCACATGGTAAAAGTTGGTATCATTTTTGTACCTTGAAATAGTTATGTACTATTTGTTCTTTTTTATTTTCTTCTTTATTTTTAAAATAAAGACTCAAATTAATTACTCCCTCCGTTCCTAAATATAAGACCTAGATAACTTTTTTTTGGAAAGATTAAGATTGCGAAATAGGTTATTAAATGATGACATATTTGATATCTTTTTAGATTATCCATTAGCTTATAGGTAAAATAAACTAGTTTAAGAGAAAAAATTAGGTAAATCAATTTATAATTAACTTATTTTTTGCTTTTTTTAGGATTTTTCAAAAAAGTCATCTAGGTCCTATATTTAGGAACGGAGGGAGTATCATTTTTGGGCCTTCGCCCTAAAAGATATTGCTCCAAGATTTTTGGAATTTTAAAACTAAATACAAACGAAATAAAAATTAAGAATTCAAAAAATTTGGATAAAAGATAATATTTATGTTTGAATTATCGTTTTTTAACTTTAAATAATTAGGTATCCATATGGTTCAATTATATTGTGCCACGTGGTCCAATGAAAATGTCGTCCATTAACTTTATTAACTTTATATATATAATAAATTAAAGAGTTACATATCATTCTGGCTAATAAACTATTTTGAAAGGATCACTTTGCCCAAAGAATAATAAAAGGACTTATTCTAACCAATGAACAATAAAAGTTATTCATTTTAGCCAATAGGCAAATGGAAAATACTAAAACACCATTTGTTAGTTAACTAATAACTAATATAATTTCTAAAGATGTGTGTCACACTTTTAAATAATAAAAAATTCTCACGCCATCCCACTTACTTTCTCTCCTCCCTCCTTCTCTCCTTCATCACCACCTATGGCCACACTCCCCTCTTTCTCTCCCAAACCAACTCACCCACCTTACTCCCTCAGCCACCACAACAGTGTATTTGATCTCCGTCACAGAAGTCAAGGTCGAGTAAGCTATGTTTATCAAGTATCTTATGCTTACACATCAGTGTAGTGATCAAGAAAATTTCGGTGTCACCTTAAATGAGAAAAAAAAAATTAAATACAGCCTTATTTATATGACTTGAAGAGGACTCAGATCATTCAATAATAGCATGAGCAAGAAAAAGAAGCAATTCAAATAGAAATGAAATTCCATAAAACAAGATAACATTCCTTGTTGCCTATATTTGCTTTCCAAATAAAAAATAGTTTATTGGCCATAATGATACTTAACCATAGATTAAAAGATATTGTTCCACGAATTATGGAAATTTTTTATCCATGATCAAAGTATCTCCTCACTCGACAGGTGAGAGACTAATCCCCGCTGATTTGTAGTCACCTCAAAGGGTGAGACAACTGGCCTGTGAGATTTAATGTTTCTCCATACCCAACGCCAAGGATCGAACCCCAGACAATTGGTTAAGGGTGAATGAGTCGTTGTCACTCAACCACACACCCTAGGTTATTTTGGAATTTTAAAATGAATACATACGAAATAAAAATTTATAATTCAAGGAATTCAGATAAAAAAGATAATATTTATGTTTGCAAAATAATAGATAGATAACAAAATCAAATAGTATACTAAATAATAATAAGCTAAATAGTATGAACAATCGAAAAATATCTTGCTGGTGGAGACTTTCTTCTTGGTTTTAAACGAGGACTTTGTTTGCTTTCCTCGTTGGCAGGACTCACAAATAAAATCATGCTTTACCTTAAAGGATGAAATACCTATAGCTAGCTCCCTTTTAATTAGCATGTCAAGTTGAGTAAAGTTAACATGTGCTAGCCTCTTATGCCAAAGCCAACTGTTCTCATCACTAGATATTAGACATTTTTCTTCCAGTTGTTGACATAAATCTAGAGTATATAAGTTTCCATTTCTATTTGCCTTAAGTTTGCATTTTAAGTTGGCCTTATCTAAGTTCAGATCCTGCTTATCAATTATTATGCACTCATGTGAATCAAAGATTACCCAATTTCCTTTATCAGTGCTCTGGCTCACGCTCAGTAGGTTGTGACAGAGACCGTCCACCAGATAGACGTCTTTCACTGGTCCGACTTCTCCAACTCCAGTGATCTTTCCACTTTGATTTCCTCCAAAGGTAACTGTGGCTCCGTCTTTGATCACCAGAGATTTGAATTTGTCTCTGTCTCCAGTCATATGTCTCGAGCATCCGCTGTCAATATACCATTTCCTATTTTTGGATGCCTTGAGACACACCTGAAAGGATCAAGTAAGCTTAGGTACCCAACCTTTCTTGGGTCCTCTGTCATTAGTTTTCAGTGCCCTTGGTCTAGTGTTAGCTTTGACCTTGGGCTTATGATCATTCTGTGCCTCTAGCCTAGTGTTAGCTCTAGGCTCTTGGGTTTTCCCTGTGGATTGTTTCCAGGCTCGGGATCCTTGTCCTCTCTTAGTTTCTTTTCCTGGAGGAGGATCCTTTGTAGCCTTGGTTCCTTTTGGGACCCATTTATAAGAACTATTTGCTCCATGCTTCTTGGCATTACAGGTGGACGTGGAGTGTCCTTTCCTGTTACAATAATTACAGAAGCTAAAAGGTGTGGAGCTATGATCAGAGGCTTTATGGAAAAACTTTAGGTAGGGCTTCACTTTTGGTTCCACCCACTTTTTCCCTCTAGGTGTATATCCCAAGCCAGTCTTGTCCCTATATGCCCTTTGATTCATTAAAATGATATTTAGCATTTCAGATCCATTTGTGAATTTTTGTAGGGCATTTTGTAGTTTATCTCTTTCAGCTGAGATTTTGCTGCAATTAAGGCAGCTCTCAAGTGTTGGGGCACTGGGTTCTGCTTGGGGAGAACCCTTGCCATCCACTACCGGAAGCTTTCTGGCTTCCGCTAGCTCTTCACTCTGTGAGTCCACCTTGGACTCAAGTGATTCCTTTTTAGTTTTCAACACTTTATAGGCTTTACATAATCGAGAAAATTCTTCATGAACCTCATTGTAAGCCTCTTGTAGTTCAGAGAAGGTTACCTCATTGTCCTCGTGGGTGAGATCAACATCTGAAGATGCTTCCTCATCATCTTCTCTGGCCACCAGGCAAAGGTTGGCAACCTCTTCTTCATCACTTGCTTCATCGTCTGAGCTATTCACCCAGATAGAGGATACGAAGGCTTTTCTTTTGTCTTTCCCCTTTGATCTCTGCAAGCTTGGACACTCAGCCTTGAAGTGGCCAGGCTTTTTACACTCAAAGCACACCGGGGCCTTTTCCTTCTTGTATCCCTTCCTCTGACTGGAATCACCTTTCTGAAAGCCTCCCTTTTTCTTGAAGAACTTTCTGAACTTCCTCACCATCATGGCCATCTCCTCTTCGTCCAAGTCCTCCTCATCATCCTCATCATCATCATCAATCTCCTTGCTGGGAGCAACAAGGGCAAGACTCTTGGTTTTGGATGAGGGTTGAGGAGCTCTCTGAGCCAGCAGGGTTGGTTCGTATTCAGCCAGAGAGCCAAAGAGTGTAGTGATGGAGCCGGTTGACTCTCCTTGGACTTCCTGCAAGATGGTTACTTTGGTGATCCAATCACCTTTCAAGATTTTTAGAATCTTGCTGACCTGCTCTCTTTCAGGAATATCTTTGCCCAGGGAGGCCAAGTTATTGATAAGGTGAGTGAACCTGAGCTCCAGCTCTCTGATTGGCTCAGTTGGACTAAGCATGGCGAATTTGTGAAACTCTTCCACCAACAACTCAACTCGTCTTGCTTTCACTCCCTTGGTTCCAGAGTGAGCAGCCTCAAGTGCCCCCCACATATCCTTAGCATTTTTGTGGTGGCTGATCCTATGAAACTCCTTAGGACTGAGAGCACACTGAATGTAGTGCATGGCCCTAAAGTTTAGTTGGACTAGAGCATAGTCCTCATTGGTGTACCTGGATCGCTGCTTCGCAAAACCATCCTCATCTAGGGGAGTGTGATCCCCACGTTCAATTACATCCCAGAGTCTGAGGTCACTTGACTTGATATAAGTCTCCATTCGAAACTTCCAGAATGGATAGTTATACCCATCAAAGCCTGGGGGCTTGTTGGGTTGAATAGAGACATCTGGTAGAGAGTAATCTGTATCCATTACTGGATCTTTACTTTCTGGATTCATTGGAATCGGGTGAGAAAGACCTGCTTTGATACCAAATGAAAGTAATGGATGCACAAGAGGGGGGGGTGAATTGTGCTTCAAAATAAAAGCTCAAATAAAATCAACACAAGGGTTTATACTGGTTCGGTCTTCCTGACCTACGTCCAGTTCTCAACCACCCAGGCCGAGTTCCACTATCCCCAGGTTTTACAACTGGTGCACCTGGAACCTTACAACCGCAAGTTTTGAACGGGATCACTTGCAACCTTACAACCACAAGTTTTACTCAAGGCTCACTTGCAACCTTTCTAACTAGCTCCCCCTTACAACCAGCAAGGGTTCAACCTTTACAAATAAAGGATTTTCTAACTAAGTTCTCTTCAAGAACAGATAGTGTTACACACTTAAGTACAATTAATGCTCTTATAACACGAAGAGACTTAACTACAAAGAGTACAAGATGTGTAGATGAAAAGATCACTCAATGAGTTAAATGCTCTTTTTCTTTTCTGGGCAGCTTTGAATGCTTGAAGATTTTCTTGGTTTCTCTCTGTCTAGCTTCTTTCAAGAATGTCAAAGATAATAGATAGCTTCATAAATGAAGTTGAGCTCCTTTATATAGTCTTCAAACATTCTGACTCTTGGTAGGTGGGTTAGCCGTTTGAATATGGCCGTTTTTCCCATGTTACCGTTTGCCCAATTAATGCTTCATCAATGCATAGCAGGGTTGACTTGCTTTATCTCTGAAAAGTAGTCCTGACACCTCTGCTCTGACAAAAGCATTCTGACACTGCATTTCTGAATGTTCTGACATTCTGCTTGCTTGCGGAAGCAGATTCACATCCGGAAGCAACTCTACTTAGTGTGCTGCACTTGAATGTTAGTCTAACAATATAAGCACATAGTCAAATGCAGTGGGAGTGTACTTAGTCTAAGAGGTCTTCCTTGTATCCGGAATCACTTCTACATCCGGAAGCACTACTACTGGATGAAGGGTTATATTCACTTTTACTCACTTTCGCTCGGTGTCCTTCAATCCAACAGTCAGCGCTAGTCACTAAGCTATCGGAAGCAATTCTACTGGACGTGGCTTATGTTCACTGACGCTTAGTGTCATCTATTCCAACAGCCAGCGCCAGTCTAAATATAACAGGAAGCAAATTCACTTCCGGTTGAATCCTAGCTTAGTCTTAAGGTTTTGTATATCTAGTACTTATGGACTAAGCTATTTCCTTAGTGAATTACTTGCTGTCGCTGGGGGATGAGTCATTCATCCGCGAGCGCTAGTCCTAGTCTATCCGGAAGTAAATCCACATCCGGTTGCACTCTTACTTGGGATTCTATGTTTACCTATTGCTTTCTAAGTACTTGATTCATTCTTTCATATTTTAGTCTTCATCAAAACTTAAGATTCTAACAGTTAGGACATTTAGCTTTAAGTGTTCTATTTGATTTTGGCTTACAAATCTCTCTTTTAGGTCAAGTACATGAAAACCTAAGCTTAATCTCTTGTAATTCCATGGATGTATGTGTGTGCGATTAGCTCCTAGTATGTTTATGGAATGAATGTGTTTCTTAAGTGCTAGATCTAGTGCTTAATGTTGCTTTAGGTATGTGCTAAGCTTGAAAGAGCATTAGGCTTGGTTAACCTAATTAAATTCTTTTAGATTTCTTAGATTTAAGAGATCTCAAGGATTTAGTTAGATTATATCAAGTAAAACAAGTATATGAGGTCCAATTAACCAAAAGCACAAAGTACTTTGGAGAGGGAGGTTGCTACTCATCCCATTTCTTCACAATTTCATTCGGTCACTTTTAATATTTTTGCAATTTTAATTGTAGCTTGTAGTTGAAAAATCAAAATCAACCTCCTTGTTTGAACTTAATTTGCATGACATATATTGACCTTTACTTGCAAAGATTTACCTAGATTGTGAAAAGACCTACTTGCCACTACTACTTAGTAGTTAAGGTAGAATTATTGATTAATTCCTAGGGCGACATAGGTTAAATCACATACTGTAACATCCCAATTTCAAATTAGAGATAATAAGAATTAATCAAGGTGTTATGATATCAATAATAAATTTAAAAATCATTATCAATAAATAAATGGGGATAAATATATTTTTAAGAATATAAAATGTCTATTTTCTTTGGAAATTTGAGAAAAATAGTTAAAGGTTGAGTTTTAAATTATAGAAATTATGAAAAATACTCTAGGGCATAGGTAATATTATGGTGGGAGAAAATATGTAAGTTAGTAAATAGATTGTTTTAAAATTTAATTTTAGTTAGGGGTTTGAAATTGGAAAAAGTAAATAAATAAAGATATAAGGGCATTTTTGTAATTTGCTCCTCAAAACCCTAACCTTATACTCATCCTCCCTTCCCTCTTACTCAGCCGCACATACACACACACACATACCATCTTCATCTTCTTCATTTCTTCTTCCTTACTCCCTTCCGGCGATTTCATCACTTCCCCACCATGTTTCTCCATATACTCTTCATTTCCCACGGCACTCCTTTCATCTTTGGCCTCACCCTCGCTGCTCAACTCGTTCTTCACTGTTTCTCTGCTTGTCATCTTCCTTCTCCGGCGGCGGACGACGGCTGACAGCGGCGGTGCACGGTGAGATTGTGTTTTGTTGTTCTTCAAGCTATTTCTTGCCTCCAACTTCATTCTCTCATTATCCTTTCTCCTTTTGCTTTTCTGTTTGGGTCAGCCACCTTAGTGGCCATTTCCCATCGTTTTCCGGCGAAAAGAAGGCCGATTCCGGCGACGGCGAGTTCACATCAGGCTAGAAACTTTGTAGTCAAGCTTAGGTGAGGTTTCTTTTATGATTAATAGCCATTTTAGTTCATTTTTAGGCGGTTATGTGAGGAGGCCGAGATTGGGTTCAAGTTTTGGGTTTATAAACTGTCTAAAGAACCTTTTTAACTTTGAGTTAGGATGTCCTAAGTGATTATTTGAAGCTTGATTAATGTTTTATGAAGTTTTTGCAAAACCCTAACTTTTGGGGATTTTCAAATACGAAATAGCTTTTGATTTTTAGATGAACTAAATCTGCCCAATTGAAGTGTAACCTTTTTATTTACTTGTTTCCATAAGATATTTGAGACATGTTTCTATTTTACAACTTCAACTTTATGTGTGTGCGTGAATCTGAATATGTGTATGTATGTGCGCATTGTGTGGGTGTTTGATTAGTGTAGAGAAGATATTGACTATTAGTTTAGTAGCTCCATGAATTCTTGTTAAATAGCCTAAGAAGGGATTATGTGTATGTGTTATGTTTTCTTTGGTTGTCATGCTCTGCTGAGTTGGAAAATATGGAAGGGGGACTGATGTTGTACTCATTCTTGACATGGCTAGAATGGAATTTATTAAATGTGTAATTGTAATTTTTCTTAATCTGAAACTGTTATTATTGAATCAGTTTTGGGGCAGTGAGGGAAGTATTGGCTTTGACTGAATATTTTTATTGGACAGCAAAAATATGTGAGATGTTTGTTATTGATATATGTATGTTAGATAAGTTGTATTGCTGGAAGTTGTTCATGAATATGTGTGATAAATGATGCTGACTTTTGGTGAACTAATACAAAAATAAATTCTACTATATATCATAGGAGATAAATGGTTTAACAGTTTTATTTTTCTGTTATGGGTCTTGAATGTGTTTGCATAACCATAAACTTAGTTGGCAAGGAATGTAAAGAAATGATAATGAATCTCTTTGGGCTGATCTATTTTGGATTAAATTTTAATGATGGAATATGTAAGAAAATATGGAGAGTATTGATAAATGAACAAAAATGCTTAAATCAATTGTGTTAATGCATATAGGTGTTTAAGTTTTTGTTTTGGCATGCTAATGCAATTAATTGAATTGTGGGGTTCTCTAAGCAGTAGGAATATCAAATGTGCAGTTTTAATCAAGATTGTAAGTGGATGTGATTAGGAGAAGCATGAGTAGTAGTCAATATTTCTTTTAGGTTATATAGTAATGCATGGGCAATTGTGCTGGGTTTGGGAATGTAATGCATGGGCAATTGTTCCCATTTCGTGTTGTCTTATTTTGATCACAATCTGACTTATATTGGTTGTTGTGAATTGAGATAAAAATTTAGTAAGAGTAAAAATTGAATTGTATATGCTTGGGTTTGTGTGCATGTAACTGAAACTGAGTTCAATGGTTGTATGCGAAATCCTTGTTCTTGTATGATTAAATTTGTAAATGGCAATTCTATATGAAATTAACAGGTGAAAGTATACAAAGATAAGAAGGCTGAATGCATTGGTTCTAAATTGGTATATTGATTACTTTATGTCGATGCTTGTATTATTGCTTATGGGGTTGGTTGTTTGTCAACTATGGATGATTTGATCTGGATTTAAGTAAAGAGATTACAACTATAATAAATGGAAATCTTTGTTGTCATGTGTGTGTATGTGTATGATGCTTGGATGTGGAGAATATAATTTCATAAGGGCGTGGGGTAGTGATATAGAATAGGAGAGAGAGACGCTAAAGTATTATAATGTGAGAATGATATTGATTTGCCATTTTGTATCCTATTATTATAGGAGTATATCATGGTGATAATATTTGAAGAAAATCTAAGAGGAAATGGTAAGGAAGAGCAACAGAGTGCTAAAGGGCGACAGGTAATCACTCTTAACCTTACTATAACATTGAGGGTGACGTTAGTTGGGATTTTCAAAATCCTTTTCACCCTCTATATGTTATTATCTTTGAGAACTTATTTTTATATAAAACAGGCTATCGAGTGCCTTTCAAACGCGATTATTTTCGTATAAAAGAGTTGACACATTATATATTGTTATCCTGCTTGGTGGTTGTTATTGATCTGGAATGGTGTGAACGATTTATATAGGCATAGTGTTTAAATAGTGGTTTGAGAGTTTATGAGTATAGAAAAGTGAATTAAACGTTGAGTTTGAAATTGTGGAGAGTTAAGGTTGTGAGGACTATGATATGTTCAGATGGAGATATTGAAAGGAATTGTGAGTATGCATGGGCATTGGTATTAAGCTTGAGATATTGAATGAGATTGAGATGTTGAAAGGATTTATGAGCTTTGCATGACACTGAAATATATGTACCATCGCGCGATGATAACTGTCGATAGGCCAATCGACAGTTATTTGTACTGATGATCCTTTTCGGATTGATTGGATCGGGGATCATAGGTCAACTTATTGAGAGAAGTGACCTACGGTTGTTAAGGCATTTTAGAGCCCAACCGCCCCTACGGTTGTTAAGGCATTCGAGAGCCCAACCGTTCCCATTCTGTAATGGAAAACAGAATTGGGGTTCCCTCTCTGGGGATTTCCAGAGAGGGAAATTTGCCCCCTCATCATAGAGAGGGGCACATTGTCAAATCATATAGAGAAGATTAGATGCTTGAATGCTCCGTGATGGCACAATGCATCTATAGGTGAGTGTGAGAGTTGTGGTAGCATCATTAGATTGGAGACTGAGAGATGAAATTTAGTTAATGTGGAATTGACTGAGGGATGTTGAGTGATACATGGGGAGTAGAGATGATGAATTTGAGTTGATTGAGACGTGACAAAAGGATTTAAGTGATGGATGAAAGAAAATGTGATATATATGTATATATTGCTGTTTTTAAAAGGTGGTACCCTTTAGACGCCCTCGCTACCACACATCTCACTGTTATAGTGAGTTAAGCGGTGATTACTGGGACAATTTGTCTCATTCCACGATTACTCACATTTTTGCAGGTATTCATGTACAGGCGCAAACATCAGGAAAGTGAATTAGGTAGTGGAGGTTGTGTAATTTATTTAGAATTGTATATTGCCAATTTTTAGGTCTGCATTCGCTTCCGCATGTATATATATTTATTTATTGTTTAATATCAATTAGTTTTGTTTATTAACCATGTTAGGCGAATCCTTTCTAACATGGTTAGCTTTTAATTATCCATGATAGCATCTATATTGTATCAGGAAATCCTTTTCTATCATGGGTATTATAATAAATGATTAGGAAACTCTTTTTCTAACTATGATAGAGATGTTGATATGAATATTCCTTTTTCTATCATAGTTAGTAAAGAGATTAATGAATTGAAATAGATTATATTGGCTAATTAGGGAATTAGTAACAGAATGTTACACATACAAGCATTCAAAGCTTCATAAAGCCGTTTGATTAAAATGGAGGCAATAAGCTAAATCATTTACATTCAAGAACTTTACATGTATATCAAATAATTACAAATCCAAACCTAATGCTTCACAATTTATATAAGTATAGAATCAGTCATTATGCCTATTAACTCACTTAATGCAATATATATATATATATATATATATATATATATATATATATATATATATATATAGCAAGTTGGAAATAATGGTATCAGAGCCCCATGGATTAAATAATATGAAACCTTAATTCTTGATTTCATATTCTGATTGTCTTAAGTTGAATTTATTTGCTATTATCTTAAGTCGTACTTTAGAATGAATATTATCAAAGTATTAGAACCTAGAATGTACGGAATAGAAGCAGAAAAATTACCTGAAAATTCTTTTATGAATTTTGATAACAAAGAAGAGGCAAGTGATTGTGTATTTACACCATTTATAATTGGAGGAGATGGAGATTACACATTTAATCAATTAAATTGGACTAATGTGTTTATAATGAAACAATTAGGATGTTATATAAATCCGAATATAAAAGATATGTTACAAGTTTACAATTTAGATGAATTATTAGAAAAATTACCGATTGAAACAAGAAATACTATAGATAAGGAACAACCGAAATATAAAATAGATACATTAATAGAGTTGTCTAAACCATTAGAAGAAAATTTATATGACATAAGAAAAGAAATTGTAAATAATACCACTGAATTAGCATATATGAAAGCAAATATAAGGCAAATAATGAAAGCTTTGGGAATAGAAAGTAAAATTGAACCTATAAATGAAAATCCTCAAATAAATATGATGAATGTAAAGAATATGTTAGAAGCTATAGAAGAAATAGAAATAAAGGAAATAAATAAGAATAAGGTAAGACAACAAACTAAGGATGAAAATATAAAGCAAACAAGGATCTTATCTTAAGAAATAAAGAAAGGACAAGAAGTTATAAATAAAAATTTATGGACTATATATGAAGAAATAGAAAAATTTGATATGAAAAGGTATCAATAAAAATATGGTATAAGTTGTATAGAAAAAACAGAAGAACAAAATAAATTAAAAATTGAAGAAGGTAATAAGATAGCAGAAATATTATATAGTACGGGATCGGAAATTGATTATTTAATGGAAATAATAAAACCTAAAAATGATAACACAAAAAATAAAGGAGTGTTAGAATCTTAAGTTTTGATGAAGACTAAAATATGAAAGAACAAGTTAAACACTTAGACAAAATCAGGTTAATATAGAACCCCAAGTAAGAGTACAACCGGATGTGGATTTACTTCCGGATGGACTAGGACTAGCGCTCGCGGATGAACGTCTCATCCCCCAGCGAAAGCAAGTAATACACTAAGTCATAACTCAGTCTAGGAGCATTAGATGTACAAAACCCTTGAGACTAAGTTAAGTTGCAACCAGATGTGGATTTGCTTCCGATTGCTTAGTGACTAGCGCTGGCTGTTGGTTTGGACAACACCGAGCGTCAGTGAGCATAACTCTAAGCATAACTCAACGTCCAGTAGGAGAGCTTCCGGATGTGGAATTGCTTCCGGAAGTAAGAGAGCTTCCTTAGACAATTGAACTCCCACTGCATGTGATTATGTGTTGGTATACTACACATCTCATAGCATGAGTAAATGACACACTAAGTCACTTGGGAAGAATTAGACTAAAATCAAATCTTAAGGTAGAATACAACCGGATGCAGAATTGCTTCCGGAAGACTTAGAGTAAAATAACAAGACTTACGCTGACTATTGGAATAGACATCCCCTAGCATCAGTAGACAATACACTAAGTCAAAACATAGTCTAAGTAAGATTGCTTCCCATAGCAAACAAGCTTCCCACAGCATGTATAGTTCTTACTGCACTTGATTATATATACTACTCTGTTGGACTAACAAGTATGTGCAGAACTTAGTTTTACTTCCGGATGCAATTGAGCTTCCGGATGCAAATACCCTTGGCACTGGGATTCAGAGACTAACACTTGCAGAGCAAGATTGCTGCTTCCGGATGAACGATGATCATCCGTCAGCAAGAGTACAAGAGTCAACGTCACATACTCAGATGTCAGAATGCTTTTATCAGAGCAGAGTTGTCAGAGTTGCTTTTCAGAGATAAAGCAAGTCAACCCTGCTAAGCATTAATGAAGATGTACTTCTCAACGGTCACATGGGATTAACGACTATATTCAAACGGACATATTCTATCTGCCGCCCAAGTCTGAATGCTTTGAGGCCGAGTATAAAAGGAACATCTGCATTCAGAAGAGGTGTGGGAAGAACAAAGCCTATTGTCTGAGATATTGTATTCTATATTCCTCTCATCTTCTACTCTCTGATCTTAGAGTTGTAACATTCTTAAAGATTAATTCATTTTGTACTTAGGTGAGTAACATCATCTATTCTTAGAGAGAATCATTTGTACTTAAGTGTTTATCACAATCAGTTCATAGAGTAAACATATTATCAAATCCTCTAATTGATAGAGGCTGTTCTAAAGCTTGTGTTTGAAGAACAGAATTGTTATCATACAAAAGTGAGGGGGAGCATTTAGAGGTTTTCTAAATCTCCATAGGTTGCAAGTTAGCCCGCAAAACTTGTGGTTGAAAGGTTGCAGGTGATCCCGTTGTAAAACCTGTGGTTGTAAAGGTTAGCAGGTGATCCCGTTGTAAAACCTGTGGGTTGTTAGGTGAACCCGTGCTCATAAAACCTAAATTGTAAAGGCTTTCTTGTGCCTGGTTCAAACAAGAAGTTTAGTGGATTGAAAATCTCAGGTGGAGCCTGGGGACTGGATGTAGGTCTGGAAGTGACCGAACCAGGATAAATTTGTGTGTGCTTATTCTGTTTGCTTAATCTTCACATCAAGCACCACACCACTAAATACTTACTTGTGCTTGGGGTGATACATCGTCACTCTCAGCAAGCACAAGAAGTCAGCTTTTAAAAGAGAATTCTAATTTTTATTCTGCCACCCAATTCACCCCCTCTTGGGTGACAGCCACGCATTTCATTTGGTATCAGAGCCAGGTCACTTGTTTAAAGGATCCAACGATCTCAAGTGCAAAGACCTAGGCTGACTTGGGATATAAAATGTGTTTTGAAGGTTTTGATCATACTATCCCACCCTTGTTAGAAAATACTGATTTTTACTTATGGAAGGCAAGGATGAAAAGTTTTGTGTTATCCTCGAATTTCAAAATGTGGGATATCTTTGTAAATGATTCTGATTTCAAACCAAAAGTAAACTGGACGGAAGAGGAGAAAAATTTGTTTTACTTGAACATTAGAGCAATGCAAATTTTGTACAAAAGTTTAACTGACAGTGATTTCCAGAAAGTTAAACATTGCTCTAATGCTAGAGATGTTTGGAACATTCTTGATGCCATGTATGCTTTCCCTGGCAGTAAAGTTGTCGAAAGCTCCTTTTGTGCCCCTTGTGGATCAACTAATGGTGAGCTACAGGAAGTTGATATTGAGAAAGCCAGCGGCAGTGAAGAGAGTGTTGATCTCTACCTAGAAGATTCAGAAACTGAAGAAAATGAGGTATCTGAACTTGAACCTTCTGAATTGCAAGACATGTATAATGAGTTACATATTGAATTCTGTAAACTTGCAAAAGAAGTTCTAGGATTAAGGAAAAAGAATAGGAAACTTGAGGAACTCATTATCTCTTCTACATCCAAGGGTTCCAAAGTTTCCTCCATAGAAAAACAACTAGCGCTGCCCATAGGAAATCAGCTATCGAGAGCAGAAGCTTCAACATGTACTGAAAATTGTTCCAATTGTGAATCTCTGTTGAAGGAAAAAGAATGGTTTTCAAAAGGCCCTGAGATTTCAAAAGTTTTTTCAAAAGAACAGAGAGTCTTTGAAAACAAAACTGACCAACAAGATAATGATAGGAAATCTTATTCTGAATATCATTCCATTATCTGTCATTATTGTGGTAGATCAGGTCATATTTCTCACACATGTAGTCTTAGAAGAAAATTACATGTGAGAAATAAATTTGTATGGATACCCAAAGGACAAGTAAGGTCCAGTGCTAACCATGTAGGACCCAAGTACAAATGGGTACCAAAACTTCCTTCTAGTGCCTTACTTGTGCAGGAAAGATCAAGAGTTCCTCTTGCCCCAAAGAAGAGAACTCGTGGTGATGTCACTACTGCAACTACCTGGTCCAATCATAAGAAGCAGTGCACTACCACAAGGAACAAAGGTTGTGTCTCAAGGATGAGCTATCACAGAGTTCCACTCATCTATCCTGAGAAGAACAAGAAAGAGAGGATTCCTCGATCAACATGGAGAAAGTCTATGAACTCTGCCTCTCATAAGGAAGTGCTTCAGCCCAAGGATAAGTATAGAAGATCACCTTGGGTAAGCAAGGGATCACTTAGGGTTGAAGCATACAATAGTAAAATCTCCTATGCAACTGTTAGATGGAATTATTGAGATTTTACATCAAGCATTATGAATATGAACATTATACTCCTTAAAAGAGAGTTTCTTCATAATATTCATAGTCTACATGCTGTCATGATCAATATATATATATATATATATATATATATATATATATATATATATATATCCTTGAGCATATAGTCATATTTGATTCGCAATGCCACATTCATAGTGAATGATTCTTAGGTGCATGCGGACTTTACACTTCCTACAAACTGACCTGTCAGATCCAAGTTTGGAGACTGAGAAATGGAAAAAGGGAATTACTTGGTATTTTGTAGGAAAGAAAATCCAAAGGAACAACAATATTCAAGATCGTACCTGGTCTGGGCAATGAGTCAAATCTGAATAAGCTGTTCTTCATGCTGGGCTCCTGGTGCTACTACTCTTGAAATAGAAAAGATCAAGCACCGCCTACCAAAATCAAGCAAGCTACTACTTGACGCAAATGTAGCTTTGGTGATGTCATTCTTACCCTTTTTCCTATTTGAGTGATTAAATTAGGTAATGAATGCATGTTTACTCATTTCATCGGCAATTGACATTTATGTATCTAAAGATAAACTTCAAATTGCTCTATGGAATGAATGAGAAGAATATGTAGCGTCTAACCACACATGATTGACTTAATAATGTTCAAAATATAGTGATACTGGTATGATATTCTTTACAAACCAATGATGATCTTATTTTGAAAATGATCTAATCACATCTTAAGCTTCAATGATCTCAACTCAAGCCTGTGCTTTAAGTATGTTGACACAGATTATGAAAGCTTGAACAATGTGGATGTACAAGAGAGAATGTCAACGAATTTGCTCCTGATCAAGATGAGAGACACTGGCTGTACTGAAATCTTGAGGAAATCTCGCCAGTCATATATGAGCATTTCTATCCCTTACTCCTTCTATTGTAAATTTTAATAGATAGTCTCTCTTGTCGGACATACTTAAGGAGTTTAAAGAATTGCCTTGAATTAATTTCTGCAGAGGTTGATAAAACCAAAGGCAAATGACAATAGGATAGAAGCTTAAGTGAGTTAGATGACTTGCCTGGAAAGAACTAGTAAGAATCACTATCCACTGGCAGCTGTGTATCCTGACACACTATGACAAGCCGAGTGCAATCTGAGTTAAGTTCAAAGCTTGTTGATATCCTAAGAATAATGGGATCACATTAAGCATATCTGAAAGGACTTGAGATGAGATTTGAAAATTATTCTTGTGATCATATGCCGAGAATTTGGCTGTTTTGTAAACTTGATTTATTCTTAAAACTAAACTATTGTGTGGACATTAAAGTTTTTAGAATTTCATTGTGTTGACTTTTCACATGTCCTCATAATCTGACACGAACATTCTTAAGGCATATTTATCGAACTATACTTGTTTATGAAACTCTGAAAATATGCAATCTGTACGATACTCCCTGTACTATCACATTGGTATATATCCAAGAGAGTATGAGTAAAGTTCATAACTTGATAGTGAAACCATGTGAAATTGTGAACTGAATTTCCAAAAACTGTTTTCACTCTAATACTCCTGTTTTACCAAACCAACCAGCAAGCACATTTTTTTTCTTAAGATTAATATTGAGCTGATTAACAAAGTTTGTGACTTGGAAAGTCCTCAACATGTACACTAATGTTAAATCTTAAGTCTTTCCCACTGACCATCCGGAAGCGCATATGCTTCCGCTAGCACCTGCATGTCCCCTAGTGAAAAGGCCATAAGAACTGTCAATGTTAAATCTAAAGACCCTCAAATCCGGAAGCGGATACACTTCCGGAAGCATGTGCAAGAATGGTTTCTCAACTACAGACATAGCTACCAAACAACCACTGAGGGTTGATCAATTTATCCTTATAAAGGGAAACTAGGGAATGTTAAAATGAAGTTTAATCTTCAGAAAACATCTGTGCTTAATTGTTAAAACCTGCCAACTGTGCTAACTTAGGCATCGAAGTGCCAATCTTTAGTTTTGCAGGTTCCCCAATGTTAAATCCTAAGTAAGTCCAACCGGAAGCAAAACCACTTCCGGATGCTCTTCTGCTGGCGCTGAGTGATGACTCAAAGCAACCGAGAGTGCCAGTGAATGGGTAAAAGACACGTCACTTCACCAAACGTTTCATCTTCCTCCACAGGAAGTTGTGCCCCTCCTCTGACAATGTGAAGAGACACGTGTCGAAAGGTGCGCCGTTCCATTTAAAATGTTTACGTTTTCCCATGAACCAGCGCATGCTTCAATATAGAGTCATTATGAGCATTTTACCCGTTGCGACATTGCATATAAATAGGAGCAGTCTTCATCTTTTACGTTTTACTTGCACAAATTTCTTACAAAACTCTCTGAACTCATTCATCGCATCTTCATCAAGTTCATCACATTGTTCTTCATTTTCTTCATCTTCTTCATCTACATTTCTGCCATTTCATTCCATACACTTCACTTAAAACCCTAAACACAAAATGGCCGGATCACATGAAACAAACCCCAACACTGAGATAGCCTCTGCCTCCAAGAAATCGAAATCCAAGTCAAAATCTGGGCATTCACTTTCTGGAAAATCTGGGAAATCACATGAACATCATGAACAGCAAGAACACTCTGGGGAATCTGGGCAACAGCGAAGAAGGTTGCAGAAGAAGGGTAAGAAGAGGGTTCAATTCAGAGAGGAATCTCCATCCAAAAGACAGCGAGTAGAGGAGGATGATCCTCTTGTGTACAGAGATGGGCCTCTGGAGACAGTTTCTGGGAAAATGGAGACTGCAAAACCCTACTTCAACACTGGGATGTTCATCGACTTGAACAAAATCGATGATCTAGGGTTTCCACACTTGAGGGAATATCTGGAGAAGTACATGTGCTAGCTGGGGATCAACCAAGAATACAACGTCAACGTCCTGCGGGTGTTCTGTCAGTCCCTCACTGCCAAGCCAAAATATAAGAAAGTGAATGGGAAGGATCAGATTCGAAGAGTCACATTCACTGCCACAGTAAGGGGGAGAGCCTTTAGCTTCACGTGGAGAGACATCAACCGCCTGATGGGGGTAGCTGAGAGAGAAATGAATGAGTGGTTATTCCCTGAGAAACTCAGCCAAGAGGAGCTTGAAAAGGTCTATGACACCAAGGGGAAGAAGGTGTCTGGGATGTCTGACACCAACAGACTCCTATACTATGTTTACTCCCGCATGATGACGCACAAAGGGGGGAACTTCAACGAGTTCACTCTCCTTGACAACCCTTGATTCCCCAGACTCCTCTCCCAGCAGCCAATCAACCCTGGGCAGTTGATCAGTCTAGAGCTGTACAGGTGGATTGAAAATCAGAAGTCTGGAAGTCTTCCCTACCCCACTGTCATTGCCTTCCTCCTGGAGAAATATTTGATCAAGTCAACATCCACTGAGGAGGAAGAGAATGTTAAGTGCGCACCTGTCAGCGCAGTTAACATCGGCAAGATGGGGATAAAGTACATCAAGCAGACCAAGGCCACTCGCTCAGGCTCTCAGGCAGGCAGTGCCTCTCATACCACAGCCCCCTCTGTATCTGATGCAGGGGATCAAGAGGTCAACTCTCATCCTGGTCCAAGCCGTGTTCCTAAGGTGACAGCCGGAGTTCGAGCCTTTGCTGAGGAAGTCAAGGAGGAGATTCTCTTTAGGCTGACTGATTCTTTGGTGGCTCCCCTCCGTGATGAGTGTGACACTGGCCTCCAGCAGCAGGGGGAGAGAATCCAGAGGCTCGAGGACCGAGTAGGTCGAGTCGAGGATCAACTAACAAGGGTAGACGCCAAGTTAGACCTCATCCTCAATCATCTTCAAATCCCTCAACCACAAGGTAACTTACCACCACCTCCTCCTCCTAACCCACCTCCACCTCCTTCACCTAATCAACCATTACTCCCTCCTCCTAACACTCAACAGGCACAACAACCCCCTCCTCAGAATACCCAACAACCTCAAACTTCACCCAACAATGACCATCAACCATCATCTCACAACATCCCTCAGAACTCTCCCCTACACTCCCCAAGCCAATCATCCCTTAACCCCAATAACTCCCCATCTCCACATCACTCCACAAACCATTCACCATCCCCAAACCCCATCGGGCCCTCCAATCCTCCTCTTAACACTCAACCCACCATAGCCCAAACTCTTGGATTTACCTCTCCAGATCATCCCCTTCACACCTTCTACGTCAGAGACTTTCCCCCTATTCGGTGGAGAGTTAAACAACCCGCCGCCTACTCCCCTACCTACCCCTACGATGGCTTATTCACCCACCCCTCCTTCTTCGAGAGAAACACAGCCCTCTTCCCCAACCCTCCCGATTCACCAGAAAACACCTCACCCACATCCTCCTCACCCACATCCTCACCCGAAACCTCACCACCGAGAGCCTTTGGCCCTGAACCTCCACCCTCCTCTTCACCCACTCCATCCTCCATGGCCCTCGCCCTCCTTGATGATGACAAAAGGGGGAGAGATGCTGCTATCGTAGGGGTAGCAGCAAGTCGTCTAAAAAGAGCTAAAGCAAATAAAACTAGAATTAAACTACAATAGTTAGCAGCAAGTCCTAGGTCAATTCACAGTTCGGTTTTATCTCTTGCTTAGGTCAATTAATTACAAGTTAAGCAAATTATCAAACAGGTTGTGTGCAGGTTTTGTATGTAAGACTAATTAAAACTAATCTAAACTACAACTAACAGAATCAAAAGTGAATGAGTGAAAGTATGGATGAGATGTACCTCCTTCTCCAAGTACTCCGTGCTTATGTTTAATCGGACTTCATATACTTGTTCTTCTTAATATAAACTAGTTAAATTCTCAAGATCTCTTTAATCAAAGAAGTCTACAAGAGTTTAACTAATTTAATTAAGGCTTAAGCTCTTTTAAGCCAAGAACATACCTAAGCAACATTAAGTACCAAATCTATAGCACTTAAGAAACAAATTCATTCCACAAATGTAAGAGGAGCTAATCGCACACACATACATATATGAAACTACAAGAATTAAGCCTCGGTTTTCATGTCCTTAACAATCAAGAGAGGTTTTCAAGCTAACATAAAGTAGAACACCTAAAACTAGATGTCTAACCTATACACGCCTAATCAAGGTCATACATAGGCAAAAATTTACATCTAGCTTGAAACCTAAAAGAGAAAATTACAAGCATATGAAGCCATAGGTTAAGTCTACAAGCACATTTCCTTGGAGAAGAAGGATAGGCGATCTAGCCTGACATGGAGATGAAGGCGGATGAAGGTAGTTGTGAGATTCTGGGCATGGCGGAGGTTGCGAGGTGAAAGAGATGAAGAAGATGAAGATGGAGTTGAGAGAGTTTGTTAGAGGAGAGAGAGAAAGTGAAAGTGAAGTCAGTGAAGTTCAGCTGTGTGTAAGTTAGTTACGTTTTGGGGTTTTATAGTGGTGAGTAGCTTTGGGATTATCGCCCAAAGGGTATTTTTGGTATTTGGTAAAAGTTAGGATGAATGTGGACTAGATCTCATCTCCATGCATTTTCAAAGGTTCCTCCTTTTTCCTCAAGTGATTGTGCTTCCCTTTTTGCCCTTAATGAGCCCTCCAGACTTGAATTTGACCTTGGCGCCAATTTTGTCTCATTTGGAAAGATGCTCCCCAAGTAACTTCAAACTGCAGGGTTGACTTTGCCTTAAATTAACTCTGCACCAAAGACTTCTTAAAAGTAGTTGACATTTCTGATCATTGTGCAGTCTGACTCTTGCACTCGCTGACTGATGGACTTTGGCTTCCGGATGCAGGACTTCATACTACAAGCGCGAGCACATTCACTTCCGGATGAGAATCCACTGGATGAGAATCCACTCCCTGATGCAACTCTTTGTCCGCCAGCGCCAGCACGTTTGCTTCCGGATATAAATCCACTTCCGGATGTGAACTTGCATCCTGATGCCAAGACTGTCCGCCAGCACCAGCACGTTTGCTTCCGGATGTGAACCTGAGTGCTTGTCATCTAGCCTTCCTTCTTGCCAAGTTATCTCCACTGAAGCTCCAACAAGGGTGTATGGGGCCCACTTGGGACCCCCCTACATAAGGAACACATCACATAGTCAAAATGACCAAAATACCCTTGGTTTCATAAAATGCAAGTAATATGGCTGTTATTCTTCAAATATTTATACATAAGCATGCGCATAAAAATGTACCAATAATGATCAAATATAACAAATAAACCACACTAATTAAGCTCAAATGCACATGCTTAAAGGTATGAAATTTGGTCCAATCAAATCCCCCACACTTAATCTTTGCACTCCGGGCAAAGTCATATAAAAGATTAACTTAATCATTAAGCATAGTGAAGGCAATTGGAATTATCATAGAATACAAGTAGATCTTCTTGAACCTTTCCCTAGAACTTCGCATAGGCCAAATCTAAGAATACAAAGCGAATGCAAGTTTAACAAGCAACTAGGCTTAAGGAGGAGTGCCAATTGAGATTTTTCCTCACCGGATAAAGTGTTTAAACTCATTCACTCAAGTTAGGAAAAATGCCTAACTAGGGACTTGTGATCACTCTTTGGCTCAATGCACTTGACCATCACCATAAGCTTGTAATAGCTCTAAATTCTCCACCCATTATTATGCATGGCACAACCAAATCTAGGGGACTTTGTGGTTTAAATGGAAGGCTAATAATGAATGGTGAATGATGGAAAATAGTCAATGACCAATGATATAAACAAGTTACCACCACATATGCATGCAATACAATGAATACAATTCCACTAAGCATGCTACATCTCTTTTTCCAAGCACTTTGTGCTTCTCTCAATTTTTCTTTTAACTCAAATGCCTTTGGCATACATAAGCACTTTGTGCTTTTCTTTCTCTTTTTTTTACTTAGGCCTTCGGCCTTATATTTTTTTTTTTTCCTTTTCTTTTGCTTTTTCTTGGCCCTTAGCCACCTCTCTTTTCTTCTTTTTCACTCAAGGGCTCTCGGCCTCTTTTATTTCTCACAATGTAGCATGCTTTACACCAGATACAACAATACAAAGCTAATATAAATGCAAGCATATGCTATAGTCACTCATTCAAACATCGGTCAAGGTGATAGAAAAGAATAGTGAATGGCCCAAAGGGGTTAAATCAAAGGATAATATTTTTGGTTGGCTTAGTGTTTGGGTCATAAGGGTTTAGAAAGAAACGCCCCTTTCATTTTCAATCATACCATGCATTGTGATTTTGAACAAGAGCTAGGACAAGTTCTAGGAGGTCAAGTAACTATTGGCCCACTCAATTCGGTTGGAGGCTTCTCACATTTATAGCTTACTCTAATCAGTCACTTCCTCCTCAAGAAAAGTTAAATGAAAAACTAACACCCTCTTTATACCTTAAAAGTGCCCCAAGCAATGCCCTAAGTAGTCATTCCAAAAATTCTACTCACACACTAGAGGACAACTCCATTTGCTTTCAAGAGCCATAATCAAGTCAAATTTTCAAGAAAAATCATGCCAAATAAATCCAAAAACCAAGTGTGAAAGCTTTGAATCAGACCACTTTTAAGCACATAATACACCTCCCCCACACTTAAAGCATACATTGTCCTCAATGGACCAATCAAATCAAGTAGGAAGATGTATTTGAAAGGCAAAGCAGCAAAATAAAAGGCAGGGCAGATCCAACAAACAAATGGTTCATATGCATGTATTATTAACAAGACTACACTAAACACAACCTAAATTTTTTTTTTTTTTTTTTTTTTTTTTTTTTTTTACTCACTGACGCTCAGGAAGCCTAACTGAATTCAGACTCAAGCTGCTAGGCTTCCGGAAGCAAAAATGCTACCGGAAGTAGAACTGCTATAGGAAGTCACTCTAGGTTCAGATTCTAATCTCACCCCTAGCGGAAGCAAACATGCTACCGGAAGCAAAATTGCTTCCGGATGCATCGACGCTTGTGCACAATGAACTTCATCCCCTAGCGGAAGCAAAGTGAACACAATCTGATCCTAAGTAGCAAAGTCTAAGTGAGAGCTTCCGGAAGCAAAAGCACTTCCGAATGCAAAATCCTCTATTTCCTCAATGACACTTCCTGACACAAATATGCATCCCCCAGCACTAATGAAATTTTTCATATTTAAACAACCTAACAAACCTAAACAAAATCCTAAATTTAAACATAATCCTAATTTTTTTTCTAATTCTAACATCGTCCCCCACACTTAAGAATTTGCAATAAAAGAATAAGTGAGGAAAGGAAAGAAACGACCTTTAGGGAGGCTTGAAATTCTCCTTATACAATTTGAGCAAGTGGCCATTGACCTTGTACACACGGCCATCCTTGAGATTCTTGATCTCAACCATCCCAAAGTCATGAGACTTGAGCACTTCATAAGGTCCTTGCCACTTGTCTTTAAGCTTGCCTCCTCCACAAAATTTGAATCTCACGCGATAGCACAAGACAAGATCTCCCTCCTTGAACTGCTTCCTCAGAATGCCACTATCATGAATGGCCTTAGTCTTCTCTTTCAGGATCCTTGAGTTCTCAAAAGCTTCATTCCTCAGCTCCTCAAGCTCACTCAGAGTCAACTGCCTTTCTTGAGCAGCAGCATCCATATCCTCAATACAAGATTTAACTGCCCAATAAGACTTGTGCTGCAGCTCAACTGGTAGATGACAAGCCTTTCCATATATGAGCCGATAAGGAGACATGCCAATAGGAGTCTTGAATGAAGTCCTATATGCCCAGAGAGCTTCTTCAAGTCTCAAACTCCAATCCTTCCTACTTGGCTTCACAATTCGCTCAAGGATGTTTTTAATTTGCCTATTGCTCACCTCAGCTTCTCCATTGGTTTGGAGATGGTAGGGTGTAGAAACCTTGTGATTCACCCCAAATTGACTGAGCAATGAAGACATAAGCTTGTTACAGAAATGAGACCCTTGATCACTCACCAAAGCCTTAGGAACTCCAAACCGGCAAAAGATATTAGACTTCAAAAATTTCAACACAGCCCTCGCATCATTGGCTCTGGTTGGCACAGCTTCCACCCACCTAGATAGGTAGTCCACTGCCAGCAGAATATATGTGTAGCCGTTAGATGGTGGAAAAGGTCCCATAAAATCTATACCCCAAACATCAAAAGGGTCACAGTATAGCATTGGCACTTGAGGCATCTCTTGTCTCTTCCCCATACTTCCAAACCTTTGGCATTTGTCACAAGACTTGCAATACTCAAATGCGTCTTTAAACAGAGTAGGCCAATAGAAACCGGCCTCCAGAATCTTCCTTGAAGTCTTTTTAGCACCAAAGTGTCCTCCACAAGCTAGTGAATGACAAAACTCTAGGATTGATGGAACTTCCTCATCTTGCACACACTTTCTGATTATTTGATCATTACATAGCCTCCACAAGTGCGGCTCATCCCAAATATAGTAGCTAGCATCCCTCTTCAACTTTTGGACTTGATGCTTGTTCAGAGATGGTGAAGTGACTTCGGCAACAAGGTAGTTCACAAGATGAGCATACCAAGGATCTTTCTTTGCATTTAAGGCACATAATAAGGCATCTGGGAAGATATCACAAATAAGAGAAGAATCATCAACACCTTCCACATCCTTTGGCAAACGGCTCAAATGATCAGCTACCAAGTTCTCTTTTCCAGTTCTGTCTTTGATCTCCAACTCAAATTCTTGTAACAGCAACACCCATCGCAAGAGCCTGGGCTTTGTTTGTGGCTTGGACAGTAAATAACGAACAGCTGCATGATCTGTGAATACAGTTACTTTGGAATGAAGTAAGTATTGCCGAAATTTATCTAGACCGAAGACAATGGCAAATAATTCCTTCTCAGTGGTTGTATAATTCCTTTGGGCTCTATCCAAAGTCTTAGACGCATAAGCAATTGCCCTTGGCAAAGAATCATGCCTCTGGCCGAGCATAGCTCCCAACGCTTCGTTGGAAGCATCACATGATAGCTCAAAAGGAAGCTCCCAATTAGGTGCAACCAAGATAGGAGGAGAAATAAGCCTTGACTTCAACTCAACAAAGGCTTCCTTACAAGAATTAGAAAAGTCAAACTCGGCTTCTTTTTGAAGTAGATGAGATAAAGGAGCAGCAATTTGGCTGAAGCCCTTGATAAATCTTCGATAAAATCCCACATGTCCTAAAAAGGACCTCAACTCCTTCAAGCAAGTAGGGAAGGGTAGAGAAGAAATTACCTCAACCTTGGCTTTGTCAACCTGAATGCCCTCCTTTGAGACTAAGTGTCCCAAAACTATTCCCTTGTCCACCATGAAATGGCATTTCTCATAATTGAGCACCAAACCCTTCTCCACACATCTGACCAATGCTTTCTCAAGATTGACCAAGCAAGCATCAAAACTATCTCCATAGAGGGAGAAATCATCCATAAACACCTCTATGCCATCCTCCAGCAAGTCATTAAAAATGCTCATCATACAACGTTGAAAGGTTCCTGGAGCATTGCACAGACCAAAAGGCATTTTTCTATATGCGAAGGTTCCAAATGGGCAAGTAAAGGTTGTTTTCTCTTGGTCCTCTGGTGCTATGGGAACCTGGAAGTACCCGGAGAAACCATCCAGAAAACAATAGTGTGACTTGCCTGCCAGTCTTTCCAACATTTGGTCGATAAATGGCAAGGGAAAGTGGTCTTTTCTCGTGGAGTCATTCAACTTCCTGTAATCAATGCATACCCTCCAAGAATTCTGAACTCGTGTAGGCACTAGCTCATCCTTGTCATTCTTTACCACGGTCAGCCCACTCTTCTTTGGCACCACATGGATGGGACTCACCCATTCACTATCGCTTATCGGGTAGATAATTCCAGCACTTAATAGCTTTTCTACCTCCTTTTTCACAACATCAAGAATTAAGGGATTGAGCCTTCTCTGTGGTTGCCTCACTGGTTTAGCATCGTCAGTAAGCAAGATCCGGTGCATGCAGGTGGTAGGACTCATGCCAGGAAGATCAGCTAGAGTCCACCCAATGGCCCTCTTGTATCTTCTTAATACATCCAGTAACTTCTCTTCCTCAAAAGAAGAAAGAGTAGTAGAGATAATCACCGACAGCTTCTCATTTTCAATCAAGTAGGCATACTTGAGATTAGGTGGCAAAGGTTTCAGCTCCAGAGTAGGTGGCTCAATAATAGAAGGTACCAAAGTGTGCATCTCAACTTGCAACACTTTAGGCTCATAGAAATCATCATCAAATTGTGGCAGCTCATCAAAGTAATCAGAAAGAGTCATTGGCTGCCTCAGATCTTCACAACAATTCGGCCTCTTAGAGTCTGAGGCCTCAGCACTCTTATTTGAGTCTGCATCACCACTGTCGCTCAGGGTAGAAACATGTGGACCGTCAGCGAGCGCATGCTCTTTCAGATAAAGCTTCTCTCTCAGCTTGTGTAAGCGGCTTCTCCTTAAAGCTTCATACTCTTCAATATCAAACCTTTGTGAACTAGACTCCTCAATTTCCTTTGTGAATTCACAACCTCCATCCTTCGTTTGTCCTACAAAAGTGAGCAAACTTCCCTCTTCCAAGGGGTTGTAGCTTGACAAAGAAGATATAGAAGTGCAATCATCATCAAAATTATAGTTCACATACATGGAATCCATGAATTCAGTTACTGTACTTCCTATACTAGATGAATCATTAAAAACATCATGCAAGCATGTATTAGAAATCAATCTAGCACAAGAATCATTACAGCACATATGAGCATCAATTTTATCAAACATGTTCATCTTAAAGGAATTCACATGCTCATCATAAATCACATGCATCAATGAATCAACCACACTCAGCCCTAGGAGAGAATAATCCTCGTGGGGGTGTCTCATGGCTTCTCCTACATCAAATCTTATTATTTGATTCCCCACTTGCATTGTAACAAATCCCCCTTCTAAACTTATCACCATCTTGGCAGTTTTCATAAATGGCCTTCCTAGGATCAAAGAATCATCCATACTAGTGTCACTGGTCATATCTAGTACATAAAAGTCCACGGGGAAAACTAGTTCCCTAACCTTCACTAGAATGTCTTCTATAAAGCCAAAGGGTTTCTTTATGGACCTATCAGCCAGTTGAACTACAACACTGGTTTCACTCAGGTTCTTCAATCCTAGTGCAAAGTAGGTGGCCTTAGGCATGACGTTAATGGCTGCCCCTAAATCAAGAAGTGCTTTCCCAAAACTAAGTTTCCCTATCTGACAAGGGATAGTGAAAGATCCAGGATCTTTGCACTTTGAGGGCAGGTGCCCTTTTAAGAGAGACGAAACATTAGTCCTTAATTGGACCTTGTTACTTACATTACCAACTCTCTTGTTAGTACACAGATCCTTTAAAAACTTTGCACATTTAGGCATTTGTTTCAACAGTACAAGTATAGGTACATTCACTTCAAGCTTAGAGAATAAATTGAGCATTTCCTTTTCTAACTCATCATCATGTTGTTTCTTAACTAAAGCATACGAGTTAGGAAAAGGTAAATATTTAGGGTCAACAGACTTACCTTTAGGAGACTCATCTCCTTGCTGAGTAGGTTGTTCTTGCGAAGAAGATTCTCCAACTTTGCGCTTTCCCTCTGCAATCTCCTTCCTCTTCTCCTCTTGTGAGGTCTCAGCTTCCTCACTCTTCTTAGTCAGACTCTCAGCCTCATCGAGTGGTTTATCAAGAGGAGGACTCAGTACAGCCTCTTCATGCATCTGATCACCAACAAAATCATTCTGGAGGCTAGAGTGACCTCCCTCATTCAACTGACTCTGCTCAGCCTCAAAAGGTAGTTGTGTTTGCTCCTCTTCCTCCTCATATTCATATGCATCACCATATTTCCGTCCACTTCTTAGGTGCATAGAATGAATGTTTTGAGGATTAATCACCACATTAGACGGCAATCCACCTTTCTTTGCTTCCTGCTCAGCTTTTTCATTAAACATTTGAGAAACTAAGGTAGTTACATCTTTCTTTAGACCTTCTCCAAATTTTTCCATTAAACTTGACATCATCTGGTACATAGTATCTTGTTGAGATGTCGAAGAACTAGATGGAGGAGCATGAGCTGGATCATTATTCTTCATAAATGGAGGAGGAACATTAGCTTGTTGATTCGGCCCGTACCTTTGATCATTAGAGTTAGGCCTCCCTTGATATGAACCATAGACTTGTTGTGAGGGATAGGCATTAGCAGCTTGGTAGTTACCTCCCCCCCACTTAGGCTGTTGCTGTGGCTGGAAAGAGCTGAAATTTGTGGCTTGGTTTGAACCTCCCCCCCACTTAAAGTTCGGGTGGTCCCTCCATCCCGGATTGTACGTGGAAGAGTAAGGATCATATTTGGCTAGAGGCCTAGCATTGTTATACATGGCCGCCACTTCCGCTTGGGATGGACAGTCTGAGGGTAGGTGCATGGACGAGCCACAGTGATCACAGGATGAGGCCACCAAGGCCATAGAATCATCAACACAAGGAGTAGGCTGAACAAAGCGTCCATCCATCCGACTGAGGCTCTCAGTCAGCCTCTCAATAGAGTTGTACAGCTTGTCATCACTACTCACAGAGGCAACCTTTGGCGCAGCACCATACAAAGCATCACGTCCATAAAAATTCTGGTGATTAGAGGCCATGGTTGAAAATAAGTTCCATCCTTCATTGGCTGATAAGTTGAAAAGTGAGCCATTAGAAGCAGCATCCACACTCATCTTGAGCTGTGGCACCAGGCCATCATAAAAATACTGGACCAAATTGCCTTTGGAGATGTTGTGATTGGGGCACGAGTTCACCAAGGTGTTGAACCGGCTCCAATATTCATAGAATGTCTCCTGAGAGAATTGCTGAACACCTGTGATGTCTTTCCGCAACTTTGATATCTTGGAGAGTGGAAAATAGCGGTCTAAGAACACCTTCTTAAGTTGCTCCCAAGAAAGAGTGGCATAATGAGTAGGCAGGTTCAAGAGCCACTCCTTGGCTTTTCCTTCCAAGGAAAACTGGAACACTCGCAACAGAACGTCATCCAGGTCTGCATTAGGTGGCTTCATGGAGGAACAAGTATGATAGAGGCCAAGGAGGTGTGTGTGAGCATCCTCATGCGGAAAACCTGTAAACTTAGGCAGATGAGCAAGAAGAGATCCTTTGATCTCAAAGTTAGCGGGGTTAGCATAAAAACCTTGTGGTGCAAATGATGCATATGACTGTGTGAATTCACGCATAGGTCTATCATCATCATGTACTTGCCTACCCCCCTCAAAATGATGTTCATCCTCTAGCTCTCTCCTTTCACGTCGCTCACGCTCATGTTCATGTTCTCTTGCCTCTCTCTGATGTTCTCTATGGTCCTCTCTCCTTTCTGCCATAATAAAATGCTGGTCTAGGATTGTGGTATTAGAAGCGACAGATGAATTGTGTGGCTTTGATGTGGATCCTACAGATTGCTTACTAGCTTGCTTCTCGTGCTTTTTCTTTTTCTTAAGGTCTCTAAGAGTCTTATTAATCTCTCTATCCAATGGCACTAGTGATGTGGTAGGGTTCATGCAATTCACTAAGTGCAACTATATGCAGTGGAAACTAAACAGCCAAGCAATTAGTCTCTGCAAAACAAATCAGCAAGACAACCACCAATACCAGCAGAATATGCAGCAAAATCCAGAAAATCCAGAAAAATGACAGACAAAAACACCAGTAAAAATCACAGCAAAGTCCTTCAACTAAAAATCACCTACAACGAAAACTAAGAAAATGTAACTAAAAACCTAAGACAAGAAAGAATTCAACCAAACCGGCAACGGCGCCAATTTGATTTAACTCTTTTTCGTCGTCTAAAAAGAGCTAAAGCAAATAAAACTAGAATTAAACTACAATAGTTAGCAGCAAGTCCTAGGTCAATTCACAGTTCGGTTTTATCTCTTGCTTAGGTCAATTAATTACAAGTTAAGCAAATTATCAAACAGGTTGTGTGCAGGTTTTGTATGTAAGACTAATTAAAACTAATCTAAACTACAACTAACAGAATCAAAAGTGAATGAGTGAAAGTATGGATGAGATGTACCTCCTTCTCCAAGTACTCCGTGCTTATGTTTAATCGGACTTCATATACTTGTTCTTCTTAATATAAACTAGTTAAATTCTCAAGATCTCTTTAATCAAAGAAGTCTACAAGAGTTTAACTAATTTAATTAAGGCTTAAGCTCTTTTAAGCCAAGAACATACCTAAGCAACATTAAGTACCAAATCTATAGCACTTAAGAAACAAATTCATTCCACAAATGTAAGAGGAGCTAATCGCACACACATACATATATGAAACTACAAGAATTAAGCCTCGGTTTTCATGTCCTTAACAATCAAGAGAGGTTTTCAAGCTAACATAAAGTAGAACACCTAAAACTAGATGTCTAACCTATACACGCCTAATCAAGGTCATACATAGGCAAAAATTTACATCTAGCTTGAAACCTAAAAGAGAAAATTACAAGCATATGAAGCCATAGGTTAAGTCTACAAGCACATTTCCTTGGAGAAGAAGGATAGGCGATCTAGCCTGACATGGAGATGAAGGCGGATGAAGGTAGTTGTGAGATTCTGGGCATGGCGGAGGTTGCGAGGTGAAAGAGATGAAGAAGATGAAGATGGAGTTGAGAGAGTTTGTTAGAGGAGAGAGAGAAAGTGAAAGTGAAGTCAGTGAAGTTCAGCTGTGTGTAAGTTAGTTACGTTTTGGGGTTTTATAGTGGTGAGTAGCTTTGGGATTATCGCCCAAAGGGTATTTTTGGTATTTGGTAAAAGTTAGGATGAATGTGGACTAGATCTCATCTCCATGCATTTTCAAAGGTTCCTCCTTTTTCCTCAAGTGATTGTGCTTCCCTTTTTGCCCTTAATGAGCCCTCCAGACTTGAATTTGACCTTGGCGCCAATTTTGTCTCATTTGGAAAGATGCTCCCCAAGTAACTTCAAGCTGCAGGGTTGACTTTGCCTTAAATTAACTCTGCACCAAAGACTTCTGAAAAGTAGTTGACATTTCTGATCATTGTGCAGTCTGACTCTTGCACTCGCTGACTGATGGACTTTGGCTTCCGGATGCAGGACTTCATACTACAAGCGCGAGCACATTCACTTCCGGATGAGAATCCACTGGATGAGAATCCACTCCCTGATGCAACTCTTTGTCCGCCAGCGCCAACACGTTTGCTTCCGGATATAAATCCACTTCCGGATGTGAACTTGCATCCTGATGCCAAGACTGTCCGCCAGCACCAGCACGTTTGCTTCCGGATGTGAACCTGAGTGCTTGTCATCTAGCCTTCCTTCTTGCCAAGTTATCTCCACTGAAGCTCCAACAAGGGTGTATGGGGCCCACTTGGGACCCCCCTACATAAGGAACACATCACATAGTCAAAATGACCAAAATACCCTTGGTTTCATAAAATGCAAGTAATATGGCTGTTATTCTTCAAATATTTATACATAAGCATGCGCATAAAAATGTACCAATAATGATCAAATATAACAAATAAACCACACTAATTAAGCTCAAATGCACATGCTTAAAGGTATGAAATTTGGTCCAATCAATCGCCCTCCGCCATACCATGGAAACAAGGGATGTCCTGACTCAACCATCCCTCTGGCTAGACGAAGACATCACTGCTGCCCTTCGCCGAGCCATGGATCTTCAAAAATTGGGTGGTGCTGAAAGTATGATCCGAGGGGAGGAAGCCATCCGATTTATGCAAGAGCAGCGATCAGATGAGCAAAGGTCGAAGTGGACAATGGTAGTGGTTGAGCAACCTTCTGAAAGCCCACAGCCTGAGCCAGAGCCTTCATCTTTTGAGCCCCCTCCCTCTGAGCCTACCCGGAATATTATGGAGGAAATTATGATGAAGTATGGGCTGAAGAGGCAAAACCACCCACCAATAGTAATAGCCAAGCCAATCCCTCCTCCTAAGTCAACCTCTGCTGCTCCTCCTCCTCCTCCTCCTCCAGTAGTCCCTTCTTCAGAGCCAACCTCTGCTCCTCCTCATTCAGTAGTCAAGTACAGCGAATCAAGGAAGGAGGCAGTTGCTAGAAAGCATGCCAACAAGAGTACTGCATCTGCTGTGAGTGAGCAAGAGGTTCCATCTGTTCAAGCTGAGATTGTGCCTGAGACTCAGTCATCCTCTCAAGAGCTGCATGCCCCTTCGATACTAAAGGAAGTTAAGCTGGAAATAGAGGACATGACTCCTGAAGAGTTCGAGAGGTATGGGTTCACGGACAAGATCTCGTTTGGTCAGATGGTCTGCCTAGATGCTGAGAGAGCAAGAGCCAAGCCTACCCAAGCGATAAGCAAGGGCAAAGGAAAGGGCAAAGGCAAAGGGAAAAGGAAAGCCCAGGAAGTTGAGGAGGACCCCAACTTTCCAGTGTGGAATGTGAAGATCAGGCTGTCCATTATCCCAATGGCGAGGTCACTCCCTTCTCTGATGCAACAGGATTCCCTGGGTTTGAGGAAGTTGAAAATCTGAAGAGAGCCTTTGAGGAATCTGTTGAGTCTGAGAGACTCAGAAGGGAGAGGGAAGAGGCAGAGCTTCAAAGTATAATTGCTCAGATTGACCAGAGCGTGAAGGATACCCATATAGCCCAACTTCAAAAGGAGCATGAGGAAAGGCAAAAAGAGAGGGAGAGGAAAAAGAGACACCAACTTTAAACCCCACTCTACCCTATGCATTTACCTTAGAACTTTTTCTTTCTATTCTTCATGCATAGTTCATTTTGCATAGTTTTGATTACTTGTGAATTTTATCTGTTATTATAATTCTAACTTGTAATCTTTTGCTCATCAATGATAATTATCTTAGTTCTTTGTGCTTTATCTAATTGTCGCTATTAATTCTTTCATATGAACTTAATTGGAAAACTTAGTTTGTCATCATCAAAAAGGGGGAGAATGTTAGAATCTTAAGTTTTGATGAAGACTAAAATATGAAAGAACAAGTTAAACACTTAGACAAAATCAGGTTAATATAGAACCCCAAGTAAGAGTACAACTAGATGTGGATTTACTTCCGGATGGACTAGGACTAGCGCTCGCGGATGAACGTCTCATCCCCTAGCGAAAGCAAGTAATACACTAAGTCATAACTCAGTCTAGGAGCATTAGATGTACAAAACCCTTGAGACTAAGTTAAGTTGCAACCGGATGTGGATTTGCTTCCAATTGCTTAGTGACTAGCGCTGGCTGTTGGTTTGGACAACACCGAGCGTCAGTGAGCATAACTCTAAGCATAACTCAACGTCCAGTAGGAGAGCTTCCGGATGTGGAATTGCTTCCGGAAGTAAGAGAGCTTCCTTAGACAATTGAACTCTCACTGCATGTGATTATGTGTTGGTATACTACACATCCCATAGCATGAGTAAATGACACACTAAGTCACTTGGGAAGAATTAGACTAAAATCAAATCTTAAGGTAGAATACAACCGGATGCAGAATTGCTTCCGGAAGACTTAGAGTAAAATAACAAGACTTACGCTGACTATTGGAATAGACATCCCCTAGCATCAGTAGACAATACACTAAGTCAAAACATAGTCTAAGTAAGATTGCTTCCCATAGCAAACAAGCTTCCCACAACATGTATAGTTCTTACTGCACTTGATTATATATACTACTCTGTTGGACTAACAAGTATGTGCAGAACTTAGTTTTACTTCCGGATGCAATTGAGCTTCCGGATGCAAATACTCTTGGCACTGAGATTCAGAGACTAACACTTGCAGAGCAAGATTGCCGCTTCCGGATGAACGATGATCATCCGTCAGCAAGAGTACAAGAGTCAACGTCACATACTCAGATGTCAGAATGCTTTTATTAGAGCAGAGTTGTCAGATTTGCTTTTCAGAGATAAAGCAAGTTAACCCTGCTAAGCAAGTTGCTTTTCCGGATGTGGATTTGCTTCCGCAAGCAATCAGAATGTCAGAACGTTCAGAGTAGTGCAGTGTCAGAGTGCTTTTTGGCAGAGCAGAGTTGTCAGAACTACTTTTCAGAGATAAAGCAAAGTCAACCCTGCTAAGCATTTATGGAGCATTAAATGGGCAAACGGTAACTTGGGATAAACGGCCATATTCAAACGGCTAACCCACCTACCAAGAGTAAGAATACTTGAAGACTATATAAACAAGCTCATCTTCATTGATGAAGACAACTTTGACATCTTGAAGAAAGCAAGAGTGAGAAACTGAGAATATCCTTCAAGCATTCAAAGCTGCCCAGAAAAGCAAGAGAGCATTTAACTCATTGAGAGTTCTTTTCATCTACTTATCTTGTACTCTTTGTAGTTAAGTCTCTTCACTTGTTAAGAGCATTTATTGTACTTAAGTGTGTAACATTATCCGTTCTTAAAGAGAACTAAGTTTTAGAAAATCCTTTATTTGTAAAGGTTGAACCCTTGCAGGTTGTAAGGGGGAGTGAGTCAGTCAGTAAGGTTGCAAGTGAACCTGTGCAAAACTTGTGGTTGTAAGGTTGCAAGTGATCTCGTTCTAAAACTTGCGGTTGTAAAGGTTTCAGGTGAACCCGTTTGTAAAACTTGGGGATAGTGGAACCCGTTTGTATAAATCCTTGTGTTTTTATTGTTTGATTTTATTTGGTAGCACAATTCACCCCCCCTCTTGTGCATCCACTCCTTTCAATCTTCACTATATGATTTGATATTGTGTCCCTCTCCATAATGAGGGGACAATTTCCCTCTCTGGCAATCTCCAGAGAGGGAACCCCAATTCTGTTTCCATTACAGAACGGGAACGGTTAGGCTCTCCAATGCCAAACAACCGTAGGTCACTTTCTCTCAATAAGTTGACCTATGATCCCCGGTCTAATCAATCCGAAAAGGATCATCAGTACAAATAACTGTCGATTGGCCAATCGACAGTTATCATCGCGCGATGGTACATATGTATATCAGTGTCATGCAAACCTCACATTATCCATCAATTTCAATCTCAATCAACATCAATATCATGCATTCTTACCATTCCCTTCAATATCTCCAAATTAATAGTGTTTTCCACAACATAACTCTCAACAATCTCAACTCAACATCTAACCCTCTTTTCTATCCTCATCACCTCTTAAACCACTACCCAACACTATCCCTATATACATTTCACGCCATTCTAGATCAATGGCCACCACCAGGCAGGATAATAGTATATATAATGTGTACAAATCTTTTATACAAAAATAATAGTGTTTGAAAGGCACCCGATAGCCTGTTTTGTATAAAAATAACCTTTCAAAGATAATATATATATATATATATAGGGTGAGAAAGGATTTTACAAAATCCCCAACTAACGTCACCCTCAATGTTATAGCAAGGTTAAGTGTGATTACCTGTCGCCCTTTAGCACTCCGCTATTTTTCTCGTTTTCTTAGCCTTGCCTTGCGAAATATATTTGTCTAGCCCAATGTTTCCTATTATACAATGTAATAATAGTAAGTCAATGACCATGTATAGATTAAGTAACGTCTCTCTCGCGTTCTCATTTATGTTACTACCCATTTCCCCCTTTTCTTAATTCAAATATATTAACCAATTTAAATCACAAGTCACCTGAATTTCACAATCATCAACTTCATTCAAAGAAATCACATTATGCAAGTCAAGAAGTCTATAACCACTCATATCCATTTTACCATCATTAACTCAGCAAGAAAGGAACTCCAAATCAAACAAAATCATGAATAATCTCAATAACAAACCAATAAACAAGTAAGGTATAAACTTGCTTCATCCTTCACACAATTACTAACCAATTAGTTGATCAATACAGAAACTCAACCCTTCTCAAATTCCACAACATAACAAACATTCTTTTAAACATCTTTTAAAATAATATATGTATGAAGCAAAAAGGATATTTCAATTCCAAGTTCATAGATATCTAAACCTCACATTCTAGTCAGTCTTACTCCTATATCATTTAATAACCACCAAAATGATTTAAATAACAAATTCTCACTTAAGTTCAGCCAAAACATTGTCAAAGGAAAGAAATGTTCACTCCAAACTGTTCCTCCAATTTACCCACAAATCTATTAACAACAATACCAGGCCTACACCTTCCAAAAATTAAGGGAACAACTAGAACAACTTCTGAACCTTAACACTTCATCATGAGTCATTCTTGTCAATTATTTAGCCCATGCAAATCATCCATATTTCACACTTTATCCTACCATTTTTCAAAGGAAACGACAACTTTCATTGCACACCAACATCAAACCACAATTGACCATAGATAATCATATTCCATATCTTATTTGCAGCTTTAAGGTATTATATATTTCTTTTTAAACCCATCCAATTAATGCAGCAAAGAGACACACTAAATCTCCAACTAAATAGCAAAAACCTTCCTTGTTACCTTTAAATGGCTAACTGTACTTTCAAAATGCCAATTAACGATATAAGCTTGAAGAACCATGTATAACCTTTCATCCAAAACTAGCTTACAATAGAAAAATCAGTACACACACCCACATACTCCTAGAGACAGCCAAAAACATTGAGAAGCTATGTTTCCAATTCATTCCTCATCTTAAATTCTAATAATTGCACAAGAGAAGCACACACACACACACACACACACACACACACACCAGCCTGACAATTTAGTCACAACCAAGAAGAAAGAGAGACCTAGAAAACCATTATTCCAAGCACAATCAAACATGTAAAGGCACCTTATGACTTAACCAAATCATACCCAAAGCAACAATAATACAATTAACATTATAACAAGATTCTCCCTTACATTTGGACACATTTAACACAGCACAGTATGGAACAAAAATTAAATCTCAGTTAATATTAAAGAAAGAAAACTTGGACAATAACAAACAAAAACAGAGCAATGAAGATCAATATTTGGAATCACAAGAATCAGCAAGAAATCGACCTTATTACACTTTTACATATATTAAATTAGAAATTTTTACCCCTAAAACCTACAAAACTCGTCAGCCCTAAAGTACCAAAAACCTAGGGTTTTCATAAATTGCCCCCAAACTTCAATCAAAGTTCAATTTCTCATTCAATACAACAAAAATAGAAACTAAGGTTTCAGCTTCTACCAATTAACAACCCAAATCCCATGAATCAATTCGGATTTCACTCAATCTCACCAAAAATTCGGAGAACAGTGGCATAAATCACAAGAGAAAGCTTACCCAGACTCGAATATGCACTTATATGTACATCAGGTCGCCGGAAATCGTCGGGTTTCGCCGGAATCGAAGAGGAACAGTGTAGAAAACAAAAACAAAAGGAAAGATGAGTCAAGAACGCTTTGAAACTCAGAACCAAGAAGCAAAACGAGGAAAAGGAGGGAGGAGCTTACCCACGGGCAGTCTATGTTTGAGCTCCGCCGCCAGTTGCCGGAAAAACGAAGAAATAACAGAGGAGATGGAGGAAGAAGAAGACACGACGAGAATGAGGGAGATGGGTTCGATTTGGGGTAGCATGGCGCGAATGGAGGGTGTAGGGGAAGAGGCCGTGCCGTCCACTGCGTGCTCCGCCGTCCCCTGCCGCTTCCGGCGACGGATTCCTGTGGAGAAGGGAGAGAACACGAAGAGAATGAGGGAGGAGAGGAGAGCCGACGGTTTGGGAGGGGAGGGAGGCTAGGGTTTGTGAAGGAAGAAGGAGGTGGTTATATATGTATAATTTAGGGAAAAACTACAACTAACTACCTTATTGTTTATTCTTAATTATATTTCTAGCCCAGAAGTTTGTATATATTACTATTTCCCCTTCTTTTCATCATAGCATGATCTAGATTCCAATTTACTTTTCATGGAATTTCTATCCTCAATTAATTCCTTTAATCGTATTTATTTAAATTCCAAACTAACTAATATTTAATATTCATAATTTGCCCAAAATATCCTAAAATTCCTCCTTAAACCTTTAAATTTTCTAAATAACATCTCAATAATTCCTTATTATCTTTAATTTGAAAATTGGGATGTTACAATTCTCCCCACCTTTTAGGAATTTTGTCCCCAAAATTTACTACACATACTACCTAACATAAAAGAAACTCATTTCAACCCTGCCTTTCTCATATAAATTCTAACTATTTATAAAACTCTCACTATTCAACCACAATTTAGTGCACAGAACTTCATCTTTCACACTTCATCCTCAATCAATCTGTAGATGTCCACCAATCATCACCCTACTTCCCCTAGCTATCCTTCCTTTACTAGCCACAGTAACCTCAAATTACTTGTTTTTACAATCAAATATCATCAATGTCCACAATATATATTCAATTACGTTCTCCAAATTAATCAACCTATTGATTTTCCTTAATGACTCTAACTTAGTATATGGCCAACCATGTCAACTTCTCATAAAAGTCGCTCTGGACTACATTCATTTTCCAATGAATCCATTTAAAGTGTTAGCTAAAGTCTTAACATAAATCCTTAAATTTAACTAGTTTCTCAATCCATGTAGTTCAATCATGATCAACAAGGTATATCCATTACTACCACATTAAGAATCTCAATTTTTAACAATTAATTCTTCTTAATCTTCCCTACATACTAAAATTCTATGTCATCATGGTACAGTTTAAATTTCCAAGTATTTCCCTTAATTAACCTTGATCTAAAACCTAAACTTCTCCAATCAAACATCATATCTTAGTCATTATTGTATAATCTAATCACTAAGATCACAACTCCTCTCCTAATGTATCTCCGCATATGCAAAAGCAATTCACAACAACAAAAGACCACATTCTAAAATCCTCTTCAAACTCTAGTAGTTTCCTTGATCATAATCCAAAATCTTGCTTTTAATTGTTAAATAACAACTCTACAAAATTCCATTTCTAACTTAAGCTTCAACAGCTTCCTAAGTTTCATTCTTCAAGCCAAATTTCGGTCATTCATCGGTTCATAGCCATTACATAGTAGTCTAACCCTTACAGTCAAAACTCCTCTCAATTACCTCTCTTTCAATCCATACTAGTTTGACAATCGTGACTTCCCGAGTATTTATTTCCTCTAAACAAAATCATATACATGTAATATCGAGTTTCCACATCAATGAATTATTGAACCACAATGATTAATCTCAAATCTGCATAATGATGATGTGCATTGTAGCAACCAAGCATCAAATTTCCTAACTCATGTATAGCCCAATCAATTTCAGCAACCATCAAAACCAGAAAACAAATCACATTTAACATTGCATTTCACAAAGGACAAACAAAACATCAAACTCCGTAATTTTCCGCCCTCATTTCCAATAAAACAATTTTCATACTTTCATGGTAACCCAATCATCAGCTTTAACCAGAAACCAAGGAAAGGACACAAAAATTCAACCAAATAGGGCACTATTCCTCATAATATATAAATATCGAAATCAGAGAAACGTTATGTTTTTCAACCAAATTCCAACATGAATATTCATCAACAGTTACTATCTTCCACTTAATATGATTAAAGAAGTACTTCCATCACAAGAATTCATTCAGCCAAAACCAGAAAAATAGAGAACCCAAAAGCCTTCATACAACAATATTTACTACCAATATACTAGCATTCCAGCAGCATTCTAAACCAAGAGGGAAGAAATTTCTAAAAGAATCATCATATTGGAGTGATATTTGAAACATTGAAACATTCTAACTTTCAAGAAACTAAATCCAAACTCAAATAATCTCAATCCCATCCATAAAAGCCTAGTGATAACCTATCATCGAGTTAGTATAGTTCACCATATCAATACCTTACTCTAAGTCATAACCACACAGTGTAATCTCAATTAATCACACTGACTTTAATTCAAACACAATTTCCTAAATCCCACACTTCAAACTAAATTTCCGATCACTCAAATCAATTGCTAACTATTGTACACACAAAATAGCATCAACACTTGTTACATATTGCAACATATCCTAAAAATAACACGTGGAAAATGGAAAATACACAAAATAAGTGGGTTTTTAAATGATAACCATCATAAAATCAACTTAATCCTCATGACTACAAGTCGTAACTCTATTAATTAAACAAATTGAATCACCAAATCTCATATAGTCTATTGCCCAATTATAATAGTTCATCCTTCACATGGCAAACACAAAATGAAACTCACCGCTAAAATCATCAACAATCAAACTTCACAAAAATCAACTTAATTCATTGTCTAAACAAACATTTATAAATCAATTTCAACAACTTTAATTACTTTAACAATCACCAATATCTTTGCAATAAGCCAACCAAAATTCACTCCAACTGAAATCAATTTGCATCTATAACTACAATTCACAATTTTACCAACAATTATCAATTATAAATTTCTCATTCACATAGTATTAATAGCCAAATTCTTCCAATTACATAACATTGACTTGCAAAAATTTTCAATTCTCTACAATTAGCTACATAAAAATTCAATTAACAATCCCTTTTTGAATAAAAACACTTACCTTTCGGAGACATCCACCCTAGAGGTAGTGAGGACTACCAACATCTATTATTAAGGGGGCTGCTTCCAATCACTAAATATAGTGAGGAAGCCTCCAGCCACTTAATATAAATGGGCAACAACCTTATACTACCAATGATGGCGATCTCCAACCATTACTAATTGAAAGATAATCAAAATGCAATTTATAATCAAATTTCAAAGAGAAGATTTTAATAACAAATAAATTCAATAAAATTTAATCAAAACAAAACAAAACAAGTTGATTCATCAATTAAGCAAACAATTTAACAAACAACCAAACAATTAATAAACAAAGTAGACAACTCTTATTTCACATTACATTCTTCATTAACCGTTATTTTCAAATTTCATTAATCCCTTAACCCAATAAGGTATCTCATGATGCCTCGACTATGATTATGGCTAGCACATAATCATAATCGAGACCCCAGAGAAGGATCCTTATTCCGTCATTCTTTCTAAAATCTTATCAATATCTTTATTTGTTTCGTTATTCTTACTATATTCATCTCAACCTCTCCACATTACCTATTCAGTTGCTCTTATCACTCTCTCCCCACCACGGGATGAGTGATATTCCTCTCAAAAGGACAGATATTCATGCACATAAGGAAGGGAATACAAAGAATGTATATTGCCAATCTATATGCAATGCAACACAGTCCAGGGTTATCGTATACCAAATACTGATAACCAAGTTGTAACATTCTGTTACTAATTACTTAATTAACCAATAATATCCATTTTAAATCTAATAACCTCTTTACTAACTATGATAGAAAAATGATTTCCATAGTATCAATGTCCTATCATAGTTAGGAAAGGAATTTTCTAATGATTAAATACTATCCATGATAGGAAAGAATTTCCTAATACAACCTGAACACTATCATGGATAATTAATAACTAACCATGTTAGAAAGGATCTGCCTAACATGGTTAATAAACAAAACTAATTGATATTAAACAATACCTACATATATATATATATATATATATATATATATATATATATATATACATGCGGAAGCGAATGCAGACCTATACAAATTGGCAATATACAATTCAAAATAGTCTATATAACTTCTACTACCTAATTCCCTTTCCTAATTCTTGCGCCTGTGCATGAATACCTGCAAAAATGTCAGTAATTGTGGGATGAGACAATTTGTCCCAGTAATCACCGCTTAACTCACTATAACAGTGAAATGTGCGGTAGTGAGGGCGTCTAAAGGGTACCACAGTTTTAAAAACAATAATAATATATATAACCAGATCTTCTTTCATTCCTTACTCAAGTCCCTCCGTCATATCCAAATCAACTCAAATTCATCATCTCTACTTTTCCAATTCAACCATCCTACTGCCCCAAACTCTCACACTCACCTATAGATGCATTGTGCCATCACGGGGCATTCAAGCATCTAATCTTTGTTAGAATCTTAAGTTTTGATGAAGACTAAAATATGAAAGAACAAGCTAAACACTTAGAGAGAATCAGGTTAATATAGAACCACAAGTTTGAGTACAACCGAATGTGGATTTACTTCCGGATGGACTAGGACTAGCGCTCGCGGATGAACGTCTCATCCCCCAGCGGAAGCAAGTATAACACTAAGTCTTAACTCAGTCTAAGAACATTAGCAGGATAAAATCCTTGAGACTAAGTTAAAACACAACCGGATGTAGGAATGCTTCCGGATGGTTAGTGACTAGCGCTGCCTGTTGGGTTAGGCAACACCGAGCGTCAGTGAGTATATCTAAGCCATAACTCAACGTCCAGTAGAAGTGCTTCCGGATGTGAAATTGCTTCCGGAAGTAAGAGAGCTCCCTTAGACTAAATGAACTCCTACTGCATGTGACTATGTGTTTATATTGTTAGACTAACGTTCAAGTGCAGCACACTGAGTGATGTTGCTTCCGGATGTGGATTTACTTCCGCAAGCAATCAGAATGTCAGAACATTCAGAGTAGTGCAGTGTCAGAGTGCTTTTTGGCAGAGCAGAGTTGTCAGAACTACTTTTCAGAGATAAAGCAAAGTCAGCCCTGCTAAGCATTTATGGAGCATTAAATGGGCAAACGGTAACTTGGGATAAACGGCCATATTCAAACGGCTAACCCACCTACCAAGAGTGAGAATACTTGAAGACTATATAAACAAGCTCATCTTCATTTATGAAGACAACTTTGACATCTTAAAGAAAGCTAGAGTGAGAAACTGAGAATATCCTTCAAGCATTCAAAGCTGCCCAGAAAAGCAAGAGAGCATTTAACTCATTGAGAGTTCTTTTCATTTACTTATCTTGTACTCTTTGTAGTTAAGTCTCTTCACTTTTTAAGAGCATTCATTGTACATAAGTGTGTAACATTATCCGTTCTTAAAGAGAACTAAGTTTTAGAAAATCCTTTATTTGTAAAGGTTGAACCCTTGCAGGTTGTAAGGGAGAGTGAGTCAGTCAGTAAGGTTGCAAGTGAACCTGTGCAAAACTTGTAGTTGTAAGGTTGCAAGTGATCCCGTTCTAAAACTTGCGGTTGTAAAGGTTCCAGGTGAACCCGTTTGTAAAACCTGGGGATAGTGGAACTCAACCTGGGTGGTTGAGAACTGGACGTAGGTCAGGTAGACCGAACCAGTATAAATCCTTGTGTTTTTACTGTTTGATTTTATTTGGTAGCACAATTCACCCCCTTCTTGTGCATCCACTCCTTTCATTTGGTATCAGAGCCAGGTTTTTCTGACTTGATTCCAACGAATCTAGAAAGAAAAGATCTAGTAATGGATGCAGATTATTCCTTGCCCGATGTTGCTATTCAGCCAAACAAGCCTCCTGGCTTTGATGACCACAACTATCCATTCTGGAAGTTCAGAATGGAGACCTACATCAAATCCTGCGACATCCGCCTCTGGGATGTAATTGAACGTGGAAATAACGTCCCTCTAGATGATGAAGGTCTTGCAAAGCAGCAATCCAGATACACCAATGAGGACTATGCTCTAGTTCAGCTAAACTACAGGGCCATGCACTACATTCAATGCGCCCTTAGTCCTAAGGAGTTCCACAGGATCAGCCACCACAAAACAGCAAAGGATATGTGGGAGGCTCTTGAGGCTGCTCATTCTGGAACCAAGAGAGTGAAGGCAAGACGGGTCGAGATGTTGGTTGAGGAGTTCCACAAATTTGCTATGCTTAGTCCAACTGAGCCAATTAGAGAGCTGGAGCTCAGGTTCACTCACCTTATCAATAACCTGGCCTCCCTGGGTAAAGACATTCCTGAAGAAGAACAAGTCAGCAAGATCTTAAAAGTCTTGAAAGGTGATTGGATCACCAAAGTTACCATCTTGCAGGAAGTTCAAGGAGAGTCAACCAGCTCTATCACTGCCCTGTTTGGTTCTCTGGTTGAATATGAACCAACCCTGCTGGCTCAGAGAGCTCCTCAAGCTACATCTAAAACCAAGAACCTTGCTCTTGTTGCTCCCAGCAAGGAGAAGATTGATGATGATGATGATGAGGATGATGAGGAGGACATCGATGATGAGGAGATGACTATGATGGTAAGAAAGTTTAGAAAGTTCTTCAAGAAGAAAGGAGGCTATCAGAAAGGTGAATCCAGCCAGAAGAAAGGATATAAGAAGGAAAGGGCCCAAGTGTGCTTTGAGTGTAAGAAGCCTGGCCACTTCAAAGCTGAGTGCCCTAGCTTGCAGAGATCAAAAGGGAAGGACAAAAGAAAAGCCTTTGTGTCCTCTATCTGGGTGAACAGTTCTGATGAGGAAGCAAGTGATGAGGAAGAGGTTGCCAACCTCTGTCTCGTTGCCAGAGAAGATGATGAGGAAGCATCCTCAGAATTTGATCCCATCCAGGAGGATAGTGAGGTAACTTTCCCTGAACTACAAGAAGCATATAATGAGGTCCATGAAGAATTTTTCCACTTATGTAAAGCATATAAAGTATTGAAAAGTAAAAAGGAATCACTTGAGTCCAAGGTGGACTCACTCAGTAAGGAGCTAGCGGAAGCCAAAGAACTTCCGGTAGCGGATGGCAAGGGTTCTCCCCAAGCAGAACCCAAAGCCTCAACGTTAGAGAGCTGCTCTAACTGCAGCAAGATCTCAGGAGAGAGAGATAGACTGCAAAATGCCCTGCAGAAGTTTACTAATGGATCTGAAATGTTAAATATTATTTTAATGAATCAGAGGGCATATAGGGACAAGACTGGATTTGGCTACAAACCTAAAGGGAAAAAGTCGGTGGAACCAAAAGTGAAGCCTTACTTAAAATTCTTCCATAAAGCCACTGATCACATCTCCACACCTTTTAGCTTCTGTAATTATTGTAACAGGAAGGGACATTCTACGTCCACCTGTAATGCTAAGAAGCATGGAGCCAACAGCTCTTATAAGTGGGTCCCAAAAGGAACCAAGGTAACAAAGGATCCTCTCCCAAGAAAAGAAACTAAGGGAGTACAGGGATCCAGAGCCTGGAAACAATCCTCAAGGAAAGCCCAAGAGCCTAGAGCCAACACTAGGCCAGGGCACAGATTAATCATAAGCCCAAGGTCAAGACTAACACTGGACCAAGGGCTCTGGGAACTAATGACAGAGGACCCAATAAAGGTTGGGTACCTAAGCTTGTCTGATTCTTGCAGGTGTGTCTCAAAGCATCCAAGAATAGAAAATGATACATTGATAGCGGATGCTCGAGACATATGACTGGAGACCGAGACAAATTCAAGTCCTTGGTGATCAAAGATGGAGCCACAGTAACCTTTGGAGGAAATCAGAGTGGAAAGATCACCGGAGTTGGAGAAGTTGGACCAGTTAAAGACGTCTATCTGGTGGATGGTCTCTGTCACAACCTGCTGAGCGTAAGCCAGAGCACTGACAAAGGAAATTGGGTAATCTTTGATTCACATGAGTGCATGATAATAGACAAGCATGATCTGAACCTAGATAAGGCCAACCTAAAATGCAAACTTAAGGCCAATAGAAATGGAAACCTATACACTCTAGATTTATGTCAACAACTAGATGAAAAATGTTTAATATCTAGTGAAGAGAATAGTTGGCTTTGGCATAAAAGGCTAGCACATGTTAATTTTACTCAACTTGACATGCTGATTAAGAAAGAGCTAGCTATAGGGATTCCATCTTTTAAGGTTAAGCATGATTATATTTGTGAATCCTGCCAACGAGGGAAGCAAACAAAGTCCTCGTTTAAAACCAAGAAGAGAGTCTCCACCAGCAGACCCTTGGAACTAATCCACATGGATTTGGTTGGGCCAGCAAGTGTGAAGAGCTTGGGTGGAAACCTGTATGCTCTAGTTGTGGTGGATGACTATTCTAGGTTCACTTGGACAATGTTTCTTGCCTCTAAGCAAGATGCTTTTGATGCCTTTGTTATCCTGGCTAAGAAAGTGCAGAATGAGAGAGACCTCAAGATCGCAGCCATAAGGACAGACCATGGAGGAGAATTTGAGAACTATAGCTTCTCTGAGCTGTGTGAGCAGAATGGCATTGATCACAACTTCTCAGCTCCCAGAACTCGTCAGCAAAATGGTGTGGTCGAGAGGAAGAACAGGGTTCTGACTGAGATGGCCAGGAGCATGCTCAATGAGAAAGAGGTTTCTCAAGTGTTCTGGGCGGACGCCATGAGCACTGCTTGCTACATCTCTAGCAGAGCCTATGTTCGCAAGGGCTTGGACAAGACTCCCTATGAGCTGTACAAAGGCAGAAAGCCCAACATCAGCCACCTCAGAATCTTTGGATCAAAATGCTATGTGCATAACAATGGAAAGGTAAATCTGGGTAAGTTTGATCCAAAAGCTGATATAGGTGTATTCATAGGGTATTCCCTTAGGAGTAAGGCTTATAGAGTATACAACATGAGGACTAGAACTGTAGAAGAATCTATGCATGTTGTATTTGATGAAACTCCTACATGGGAACAATCCACAGAAGATGATGGGATACTAAACTTTCCAAAACTACCATCATCTGCACCACCAAAAGAAACACCAACAAGCAATCCCAAAGAAGAAGATGAACCCAGTGATGAGCCTAGAGTGCAGACGGTGCCTGATTGGACCGAAATTTATATGTTTAAGCATGTGCATTTGAGCTTAATTAGTGAGGTTTAATTGTTATATTTGGTCATTATTGGTGATTTTATGTGCACATGCTTATAGGTGATTATATGGAAAATCCTAGCTTAATTACTTGCATTTTAAGTAACTAAGGGTATTTTGGTCATTTTTGACTATGTGGTGTTTTTCTCTTGTAGGGGGGTCCCACGTGGGCCCCACAACCCTTTGGAGTTGCTTGGAGTGCAAGGAATTGGCTTGGAGACAAAGGCAAAGGAAAGAGACAAAAATTACCCCTTTTGTCAAAAACAAGGGATTTGCACATTTCCAAAAGGGGTAATATGGAGCCAAAAATTCAAATTCAAAGTTGGTGGCTTCATTAAGGGCAAAAAGGGTAGCACAATAGAGAGGAGAAAAAGGAGGAAATTTTAGAAATGCATGGAGACAACTCTTGGACCACATTCATCCTCACTTTTCACCAAATACCAAAACTACCCTTCCTTCCCCTTCATATGTTACCTCACGGCCAAACACACATACATTCACCTAAAAATCTGAACTTGGCCGACTTAATCCATCTTAGACAGCTCATTAATGAGCTAATCCAGCTCATTAATCCCAACCACTTCATTTAAAACCCTAACCAACTTCATTTGTGACAACTTTTTCTCTCTCTTCATCTCATTTTCTCTCACTTTTCTCTCATCTTCTTCACCATTTTCTCACCAAACCTCTCGGCCTCCACCTCATTCTCCATGGATTCTTCACGGCCAAACCTCCATTTCCATCTCTCCATGTGTGGCTAGGCTTCTATTCCTCTCCTCTCTAAGGAAAAGTGCTTGAAGAACTCACATTTGGCTTCATGATCTTGTGATTTTCTCTTTTAGGTTTCAAGCTAGTTTTACCTTTTTGCCTATGTATGTCCTAGATTTAGGCTTGTATAGGTTAGAACATCTTTATTTGAGGTGTTTTACATGATTGTAGCTTGAAAACCTCTCTTTATTTGTTAAGAACATGAAAACCTAAGCTAGATTTTGTAGTCCCATATGTGTTCATGTATGCGATTTGTATTCTTGAGTACGTGTGGAATGAATGTGTTTCCTAGATGCTAGATTTAGCATTTAGAGTTGCTTTTGGTATGTTCTTGGCTTAAAAGAGCTTTTGGCTTGATTAGGTTAGTTAAATGCTTGTAGATTTCTTTGATTAAAGAGGTCTTAAGTATTTAACTAGTTTAATTAAGTGTAACAAGGTTATGAAGCCTAATTAACCTAAAGCACTAAGTACTTGGAGAGGGAGGTAGTTTCTAAACTTGATATTTTCACTCTCTACATTCGGTTATCTTTTGTTTTTAGTTGTTAAATTGTAGTTTTAGTAACTCAAAATCAAACTCCTTGTTTACTTAATTTGCGTGGCAATTTGAACTTAGAACTTTCAAGAAATTGACCTAAATTGAGGAAAAGACCTATACTCATCACTATACATTAGTGAGCATTGAGTATTGAATTGTTTTGACTAATCTCTTTATGCGACAAAAGAGGTTAAATCAAGTGGCGCCGTTGCCAATTTAGGTTGCTCTTGCTAGTTTTAGGTACTAGTTGTCACAATTTTAATTTGTTCTTGTTCCTTGTTCTATTCGGTTACTTGCTTAATTGTGCACTTGGTTGAATTTGTTTAGTGCTAGCTTTGCACACTGTTAGTGCACATATTCTGGAGAGTTTTGGATTGATTTAGGCTGCTCTAGTTGGCCTTTAATTGCTGGGAAGTGTTGCTGGACATTGTGTTCATTTTGCTGGAAATTGCTCTGAAAACACTGTTTTGACTGACTCACTGTTTTCAAAACTGAGAACAATCTATACTGAATTTTTGGAAACTGTTTTAACTGGTAAAACTAGAAGATTCAAGCTTTATTTTGATATATAATGTGCCAGAAAACTCGTTTTCTACTGTCCAGGGTGAATTTTTCAATTTGCCCTGTTTTTCTGGAATTTTCCTGCGGACCTGCTGACATTGGAGCCTATCTGTTTGATCTTATCCTGCGCTGTTTTGCATGATCTTTGGCTCATTGGAACCAGTTTTGAATAAGCTTTTGATTGATATATAGTGCTGAATTTTTGGTGCAGTATTCGATTTTTTAGAGGTTAAAAACTTGCTCTGATTGTGCATTGTCCTGCTCAATTTTGAACCAAAACTGTTTGCATTTTACTTATCTGTTTTGAGCAGTGTTTGGTTTGTTTGAAAGCTGGTTCTTTGCACTGTATATCTGCCTGGTTATTCTGGAAAAATTGGTTTGGAATTTGTGTGCAAAAGGTGCTCTAGTTACCTTCACAATTTCCTAATCGGCTAGTAGCACTCTTTGTGTTTTTGTGTGGATTGCCTTGCTTCTTTCGCAGGACCTTGCTGGCCTTTAAGAGAGCCTATTCAAGCATTTATTTGCTTAATCTTGGAGCTGTTTGGAGCACTATTTCTCTGTCCAAAGCTTTGGACAATTGCTTAATAATTCGGTTGCAAAGGGATAGCTAGTGAAAGCACCTCTCTTGTGCTTTTCATTTACTTTCTCTTAATTTCTGGAAATATTCTGGCTGGTGGTTGATTTGTTTTGCAGGGACCAATTTATTCAATTTGAATTGTTTGGTGGCTGCCTTGCATCATACATTTCATCATACATTCATTCATCACTCATTCATTCACACAATAGTCCATTTTGCTTGTGCACTTGCCTTGCATCTTCCTTTGCATATAGTTGCCTTTAGTGGACTTGTATGAACCCTTCCACCACACTAGTGCCATTAAATAGAGAGATCAACGAAACACTTAGGGAGCTTAAGAAAAAGAAAAAGCAAGAAAGGCAAACTCATAAGCAACATCAAGCATCCACTTCACAACCACACACTTCATCCTTACATTCTCATCACACTATTTTAGATAATCATATCATTATGGCCGAGAGACAAGAGGCTCATAGAGAACATGAGAGAGAGGCTAGAGAGCATGAACATGAGCATGAGAGGCATGATAGGAGAGAGCAAGAGGGTGAACATCATTATGATGGGGGTAGGCAATTGCATGATGATGATAGACCTGTGAGGGAATTTACACAATCATATGCATCATTTGCACCTCAAGGTTTTTATGCTAACCCCGCTAACTTTGAGATCAAGGGATCTCTTCTTGCTCATTTGCCTAAGTTTACAGGTTTTCCACATGAAGATGCCCACACTCACTTGCTTGGCCTATACCATACTTGTTCATCCATGAAGCCTCCCAATGCCAACTTGGATGATGTTCTCTTGCGTGTCTTCCAATTCTCCTTGGAGGGTAAAGCCAAGGAGTGGCTATTGAACCTTCCTACTCACTATGCTACTTTGTCTTGGGAGCAACTTAAGAAGGTGTTTTTGGATCGTTATTTTCCCATCTCCAAGATATCCAAGCTTAGGAAGGACATAACCGGTGTTCAACAATTCTCCCAAGAGACATTCTATGAATATTGGAGCCGGTTCAATACTTTGGTGAACTCTTGCCCCAATCACAACATCTCCAAAGCCAACTTGGTACAATACTTCTATGATGGACTTGTGCCACAATTGAAGATGAGTGTGGATGCCGCTTCCAATGGTTCCATATTCAACTTGTCCGCCAATGAGGGGTGGACTCTTTTCTCAACCATGGCCTCCAACCACCAAAACTTTTATGGCCGAGATGTGCTCTATGGTGGTGCTCCTAAGGTTTCCTCTTTGAGTGGTGATGACAAGCTTTATAATTCTATTGAGAGGTTGACCGAGAGCTTGAGTAGGATGGATGGCCGGTTTGTGAAGCCTACCAATTTTGTTGATGACTCTATGGCTTTGGTTGCTACATCTTGTGACCATTGTGGTTCTCCTATGCATACCACATCTTCATGTCCATCTTATGAGGAGTGTGCGGCCTTGTACAACAATCCTAGGCATCAAGCCAAATATGACCCTTACTCCTCAACATATAATCCGGGTTGGAGGGACCACCCTAACTTCAAGTGGGGGGGAGGTTCAAACCAAGGGCAAGCTCAAAATTCCTTCCAACCACAACAACAACCTAAGTGGGGGGGAGGCCAAAATCAATCTTCCAATGCTTATCCTTCTCAACAAGGCTATGGTACATACCAAGGGAGGCCTAACCCTAATGTTCAAGGGTATAGGCCGAATCAACAAGCCTATGTTCCTCCTCCATTTGTAAAGAATAATGATATAGCTCATGCTCCTAGAAACAATGTGGTGGATTCTCAAGCTTTTATTCCTCCATCTAGCTCTTCAAATTCTCAACAAGACATGATGTACCAAATGATGTCAAGCTTAATGGAGAAGATGAATGGGTTTGAGGAGAGTCTAAAGAAGCAAGAAAATGTCACCACCTTAGTGTCTCAAATGTTGAATACTAAAGCGGAGCAAGATGCAAAGAAAGGGGGATTGCCTTCTAATGTGGTGATCAATCCACAAAACATTCATTCTATGCAATTGAGAAGTGGAAGGCAATATGGTAATGCTTATGACTATGAGGAGGAAGAAGAGGAAGCTCAAAATCTTGATGAGGCCGAGAAGGGTGCATTCAATGAGGAAGGTCACACTAGCCTTCAAAATGACTTGGTTGATGATAGTTTGTATAGAGAGGCCGAATTGAATCAACCTCTTGGTGAAGTTCCACAAGAGGCCGAGAGCCTCCCTAAAAAGTGTGAAGAGGCCGAGAGCTCCCTAGAGCAAAAGAAGAAAGAAATTGCAAAAGGAAAGCTCAAAGTTGGAGAATCTTCTTCTCAAGAGCAATCTACTCAACAAGGGGATGAATCCCCCAAAGGTAAACCTCTTGACCCTAAGCATTTGCCATTTCCTAATTCATATGCTTTAGCTAAAAAGAAACATGATGATGAATTGGAAAAGGAAATGCTTGACTTGTTTTCTAAGCTAGAAGTTAATGTGCCTATGCTTGTGCTTGTGAAACAAATGCCAAAGTATGCTAAGTTCCTTAAAGATCTTTGCACAAATAAGAGAGCTAGTAACTCAAGTAACAAAATTCAACTAGGGACAAATGTGTCTTCTCTCTTGAAGGGGCATTTGCCCCAAAAGTGTGGAGATCCGGGCTCCTTTACAATACCTTGTCAAATAGGGAGTCTTAACTTTGGTAAGGCACTTCTTGATTTAGGGGCCGCAATCAATGTCATGCCCAAGGCCACCTACTTTGCACTAGGATTGAAGAACTTGTGTGATACTAGTGTTGTGCTTCAATTAGCGGATAGATCCATCAAGAAACCCTTTGGATTTGTTGAGGACATTTTAGTGAGGGTTAGGGAACTAGTTTTTCCGGTGGACTTCTATGTGCTAGATATGACTAGTGACACTAGGATGGATGATTCTTTGATACTAGGAAGGCCATTTATGAAAACGGCCAAGATGGTGATAAGTTTAGAAGGGGGGTTTGTTACAATGCAAGTGGGGAACCAAATAATAAAGTTTGATGTAGGAGAAGCCATGAAATATCCCCATGAAGACTATTCTCTCCTAGGGTTGAGTGTGGTTGATTCTTTGATGCATGTGATTTGTGATGAGCATGTTAATTCCTTTAAGTTGAACATGTTTGATAAATTGAATGCTCATTTGTGCTATCATGATTCTTGTGCTAGTTTGATTTCTAATACATGCTTGCATGATGTTCATAATGATTCATCTAGCATAGGAAGTGTAGTAACCGAATTCATGGATTCCATGCATGTGAACTATAACTTTGATGATGATTGCACATCTATTTCTTCTATGTCAAGCTACAACCCCTTGGAAGAGGGAAGTGTGTTCAATTTTGTAGGACATGAGGAGAATGGGAAGTGTGAGTTTACCAAGGAAATTGAGAATTCTAGTTCACAAGGGTTTGATATTGAAGAGTATGAAGCTTTGAGGAGAAGCCGTTTACACAAGCTAAGAGAGAAGCTCTACTTGAAAGAGCATGTACTTGTTGATGATCCACAAGCTTCTACCTTGCTTGATCATGGTGATTTGAGGTTGGATTTGAGTTGTGAGGCCTCAAACTTGAGGAGGCCGAATTGTTTTGATCAAAAGAAGGAGGAACCGAATTGCCTTGAGGGTTTTGAGGAGTTGCCGAATTGTGATGATGATGTCTATGAGCCTCAAATTCTTCAAGTTGAGATGCACACCTTGATTCCTTCTATTGTTGAGCCACCTATCTTGGAGTTGAAACCTTTGCCACCTAATCTCAAGTATGCCTATTTGCTTGAGGATGAGAAGCTTCCGGTGATTATCTCTACTTCTCTTTCTTCTCTTGAGGAAGGGAGGTTACTTGATGTGCTAAGGAAGTACAAGAGGGCCATTGGATGGACTTTAGTCGATCTTCCCGGCATGAGTCCAACAACTTGTATGCACCGGATCTTGCTTAATGATGATGCTAAGCCGGTTAGGCAACCTCAAAGGCGGCTCAATCCCTTAATACTTGATGTTGTGAAGAAGGAGGTAGAAAAGCTCTTGAGTGCCGGAATTATATATCCGATTAGCGATAGTGAATGGGTGAGTCCCATCCATGTGGTGCCAAAGAAAAGCGGGTTAACGGTGGTCAAGAATGAGAAAGAAGAGCTTGTTCCAACAAGGGTTCAAAATGCTTGGAGGGTTTGTATAGATTACCGGAGGTTAAATGACTCAACAAGAAAGGATCACTTTCCATTGCCATTCATTGATCAAATGTTGGAAAGATTAGCCGGCAAGTCACACTATTGTTTTCTAGATGGCTTCTCCGGGTACTTTCAAGTTCCTATTGCACCGGAGGACCAAGAGAAGACCACCTTCACTTGCCCCTTTGGGACATTTGCGTATAGGAGAATGCCTTTCGGTTTGTGTAATGCTCCTGGTACCTTCCAACGTTGTATGATGAGTATTTTCAATGACTTGTTGGAGGATGGCATAGAGGTGTTTATGGATGATTTCTCCCTCTATGGAGATGGTTTTGAAGCTTGCTTGGTAAATCTTGAGAAGGCTTTGGTTAGATGTGTGGAGAAGGGTTTGGTACTCAACTTTGAGAAGTGCCATTTTATGGTGGACAAGGGCATTGTGTTGGGACATCTAGTCTCAAAGGAGGGCATTCAAGTTGACAAGGCCAAGGTTGAGGTAATCTCTTCTCTACCCTTCCCTACTTGCTTGAAGGAGTTGAGGTCCTTTCTAGGACATGTGGGCTTCTATAGGAGATTCATCAAGGGATTTAGCCAAGTTGCTTCTCCTTTATCTCATTTACTTCAAAAGGAGGCCGAATTTGATTTCTCTAGTGCTTGTAAGGAGGCCTTTGTTGAGTTGAAGTCAAGGCTTATTTCTCCTCCTATCTTGGTTGCACCTAATTGGGAGTTGCCTTTTGAGTTATCTTGTGATGCTTCTAATGAGGCCTTGGGGGCTATGCTCGGCCAAAGGCATGATTCTTTGCCTAGGGTGATTGCTTATGCATCTAAGACCTTGGATAGAGCTCAAAAGAATTATACAACAACCGAGAAGGAACTTTTTGCCATTGTGTTTGGTCTAGACAAATTTCGGCAATACCTACTCCATTCTAAGGTAATCATATTTACCGATCATGCGGCTGTCCGGTATTTGCTTTCTAAGCAACAAACAAAGCCTAGACTTTTGAGATGGATTTTGCTTCTCCAAGAGTTTGAGGTAGAGATTAAAGATAGAGCCGGAAGAGAGAATCTTGTAGCCGATCATTTGAGCCGTTTGCCATTAGATGTGGAAGGTATAGATGACTCTTCTCTTGTTTGTGATACTTTTCCGGATGCATTATTGTGTGCTTTGAATGCAAGGAAAGATCCATGGTATGCTCATCTTGTGAATTACCTTGTTGCCGAAGTCACTTCACCTTCTTTGAATAAGAATCAAGTCCAAAAGTTGAAAAGGGATGCTAATTATTATGTTTGGGATGAGCCACACTTGTGGAGGTTATGCAATGATCAAATAATTAGAAAGTGTGTGCAAGATGATGAAGTTCCCTCCATCTTGGAGTTTTGTCATTCTTTAGCTTGTGGAGGACACTTTGGTGCTAGAAAGACTTCAAGGAAGATTTTGGAGGTCGGTTTCTATTGGCCTACCTTGTTCAAAGATGCTTATGAATATTGTAAGTCTTGTGATAAGTGTCAAAGGTTTGGAAGCTTGGGGAAGAGGCATGAGATGCCTCAAATGCCGATGCTATATTGTGACCCCTTTGATGTTTGGGGCATAGACTTCATGGGACCTTTTCCACCATCTAATGGCTACACATACATTCTCTTGGCCGTGGACTACCTTTCTAGGTGGGTGGAAGCCGTGCCAACAAGAGCCAATGATGCAAGGGCCGTTTTGAAATTCTTGAAGTCTAATATCTTTTGCCGGTTTGGAGTTCCTAAAGCTTTGGTGAGTGACCAAGGTTCTCATTTTTGTAACAAGCTCATGACTACATTGCTCAACCAATTTGGAGTCAATCACAAGGTTTCAACACCTTACCACCCTCAAACCAATGGGGAGGCCGAGGTGTCTAATAGACAAATCAAGAACATCCTTGAAAGGATTGTGAAGCCAAGTAGGAAGGATTGGAGCTTGAGGCTTGAGGAAGCTCTTTGGGCCTATAGGACTTCATTTAAAACTCCAATTGGCATGTCTCCTTTGTTAGAATCTTAAGTTTTGATAATGACAAATATATTATGATAAATAATGAGCAAAAAGATTGTTTTAAAGCATGATGAATCTTGAATGCTTGAATCTGTATGAAGCATGCTTGTTCATATGTGACTATAAGACTGATAGCTTGGAATAGCTCTTAGGATAGCTTGGGATAGCAATAGTCAATGACACATAAGACTCACAGCTTGGAATAGCTATCCAGCCGATGAATGAACTAGTTGTCCACATAGGAGGATTTAGGATAAAAGAGAATCCTAAGTCAAGTCACAACCGGATGCAGTTTTACTTCCGGTTGGATAGTTACTAGCGCTTGTGGATGAATGGATCATCCCCCAGCGGAAGCCAGTAATCCACTATGACATAACTTAGTCTAGAAACATTAGGAGTATAAAATCCCTGAGACTAAGTTAGGATACAACCGGATGTGGATTTACTTCTGGATGGACTAGGACTAGCGCTCGCGGATGTGTGACTCATCCCCCAGCGTCAGCGAGTAACTCACTAGGGAAATAACTTAGTCCATGAGCATTAGGTACACAAAACCTTAAGACTAAGTTATGATTCAACCGGAAGTGAAATCGCTTCCTGTTGGATTTTGACTGACGCAGCCTGATAAAATAGAATAACCCCAAGCGTCAGTGAATCAGCCTCGTCAAGTGAAATTGCTTCCTGATAGATTTTGACTGGCGCAGACTGATAGGATAGATATAACCCTAAGCGTCAGTAAGTCTACCTCGTCAAGTGAAAGTGCATCCAATAGCATAGTGACTAGCGCTGACTGTTGGATTGAAGGACACTGAGCGAGAGTGAGTAAGAGTAAACAAAATCCTTCATCCAGTGGTTTTACTTCCGGATGTAGAAGTGCTTCCGGATACATCATAGACTAAGAGGACTAACGTTCAAAGTAAATAATACACTAAGTCAGAACATAGTCTAAGTAAGACTACTCCCCATAGCAAACAAGCTTCCCACAGCATGTATAGCTCTTACTATATTAGATTATATATATTGCTATGTTGGACTAACCAGTATGTGCAGAACTTGGTCACACTTCCGGATGCAAATGAGCTTCCGGATGGAAAGACCCTTGGCATTGGGACTCAGAGCTTAACACTTGCAGAGCAAGATTGCCACTTCCGGATGAACGATGATCATACGTCAGCAAGAGTACAAGAGTCAACATCACATACTCAGAAGTCAGAATGCTTTTGTCAGAGCAGAGGTGTCAGGACTACTTTTCAGAGATAAAGCAAGTCAACCCTGCTAAGCATTAATGAAGATGTACTTCTCAACGGTAACATGGGATTAACGGCTATATTCAAACGTTCATATTCAACCTGCCGCCCAAGAAGCCGAGTATAAAAGGGAACAGCTACATTCAGAAGAGGGTTGGAAGAACAGAGCATATTATCTGATGTATTATCTTCTACATTCCTCTCATCTTCTACTCTCAGATCTAAAGTTGTAACACTCTTAGAGAGTAATTCAATTGTACTTAAGTGAGTAACATCATCTACTCTTAGAGAGAGTCATTTGTACTTAAGTGATTATCAAAATCAGTTCATAGAGTGAACATATCATTAAATCCTCTAATTAATAGAGGCTGTTCTTAAGCTTGAGCTTGAAGAACAGAACTGCTATATTACAATAGTAAGGGGGAGCATTTAGAGGTTTTCTAAATCTCCATAGGTTGCAAGTTAGCCCGCAAAACTTGTGGTTGTAAGGTTTGCAGGTGAACCCGTTGTAAAACCTGTGGGTTGTTAGGTGAACTCGTGTTCGTAAAACCTAAAGTGTAAAGGCTTTCTTGTGCCTGGTTCAAACAAGAAGGTTAGTGGATTGAAAATCTCAGGTGGAGCCTGGGGACTGGATGTAGGTCTAGGAGTGACCGAACCAGGATAAACTTGCTTGTGCATATTCTGCTTATTTAAATCTCACACCAAGCACCACACCACTGTATACTCACTTGTGCTTGAGATGATCCATCGTCACTCTCATCAAGCACAAGGAGTAAAGATTTCAAAAAGGGAAAATTATTAAACTTTTATTCTCCACCCAATTCACCCCCCCCTCTTGGGTGACAGCCACGCATTTCATTTGGTATCAGAGCAAGGTCACTTGTTTAAAGGATCCAACGATCTCAAGTGCAAAGACCTAGGCTGACTTGGGTTACAAAATGTGTTTTGAAGGTTTTGACCATACTATCCCACCCGTGTTAGAAAATGCTGATTTTTACTTATGGAAGGGAAGGATGAAAAGTTTTATACTATCCACGGATTTCAAAATGTGGGATGTCTTTGAAAAGGACTCTGATTTCAAACCAAAAGTAAATTGGACAGAAGAGGAGAAAAGTTTATTTTACTTAAACCTTAGAGCAATGCAGATTTTGCACAAAAGCTTATCTGACAATGATTACCAGAAAATTAAACATTGCTCTAGTGCTAGAGATATTTGGAATACTCTTAATGTGATATATGCTTCTAACCCATCTCTTGAAAGCACAGCTATCCAAAGCTCAACTCGTGCCCCTTGTGGATCATCTACTGATGAGCTTCTGGAAGCTGATATTGAGGAAGCAGGCTTCAGTGAAGAGAGTATCCATCTCTGCCTAGAAGATTCAGAAAGTGAGGTATCTGGATCTGAAATTGAATTCTCTGATTTACAAGATGCATACAATGAGTTATATACTGAATATTGTAAACTTGCAAAGGAACTTCTAGGCTTAAAAGAAAAAGATAGGAAACTTGTAAAACTAATGTCTTCTTCTACATCCAAAGTTTCTTAGGTTTCTTTTAAAGAACTAGTGGTTCCGATACCTAGCCCACTATCAGTAGGGAAAACTTCAACATGCCTTGAAAAATGTTTTGACTATAAACTCGTGTTGAAGGATAAAGAAAAGCTTTCAAAAGAAACTGAGATTTCAAAGGAACAAAAAGCTTTTCTAAAGAAAACTAATCATGATAATGATAGAAAACCCCATTTTGATTATCATTCCATTATCTGTCATTATTGTGGTAGATTAGGACATATTTCTCACACATGCAGTTTTAGAAGAAATTCAAATGTGAGAAATAAGTTTGTATGGATTCCTAAAGGACAAGTATGGTCCAGTGCTAACCATGTAGGACCCAAGTACAAATGGGTACCAAAACATCCTTCTAGTGCCTTACTTGTGCAGGAAAGATCAAGAGTTTCTCTTGCCCCCAAGAAGAGAACTCGTGGTGATGCCACTGCTACAACTACCTGGTCCAATCATAAGAAGCAGTGCACAACCACAAAGAACAAAGGTTCTATCTCAAGGATAAGCTATCAGAGAGTTTCATTCAACTATCCTGAGAAGAACAAGAGAGAGAGGATTCCTCGATCAACATGGAGAAAGTCTATGAACTCTGTCTCTCATAAGAAAGTGCTTCCGATCAAGGATAAGTATAGAAGATCTCCTTGGCATTTGCAGGTCCCCTGTGGAGAACTTGCAATGAGAAACCTCTAGTACTTCACATCCGGAAGCGGACTCACTTCCGGAAGCATGTGCAAGAGTGATCACAACCTACACATCAGTTCTACTCAGCATGGATGCTGACGCTTACAGTTGGTGTTCAGCAACAGGAAGCACTAGGGTTGAAAAAGACGCCACCTCAACACTTCACCTTCTCGCACAAAAGCTGTGATACTTCCGGAAGCAAATCCTCTTCCGGATGCCAATTTGCTGCCACTTGGTGATAATTCTAAGCAAGCAACCAGGAGCACCAGTGTCTGAGAAAGAGAGACACGTCACTTCAAAAAGACTTTCCATCTTCCTCCACAGGAAGTTGTGCCTCCTCTGACAGAGTGAAGAGACACGTGTCAAAAGGTGCGCCGTTCCAATTTAAATTTATGTGTTGTCCAATAAGGGTGCATGTTTTCAATGAAGAGTCATTATGAACCATCACATCGAATGTCACACTGCATAAATAAGACACAGCTAGTCATTCATCACTTTCTCACAAACCTTTCATCAAACTCTTCATTCTCTCTCAACTGTTCATCTTCTCACAGTCGCATTCATCTTCATCTTCATCTTCTTCTACTTCATCTCTGCATTTTCTGTGCATACACCATTCATATCATTCATACCATACATATCCCACACAAAATGGCCGGTTCACACGAATCAAACCCCAACATTCAGAAAGCCTCCTCCTCCAAGAAATCCAAACATCCTGAGAAATCTGGGCAATCTGGGCATTCTGGGAAAACTGGGAAATCTGTAAAGCATTAGAAGGTTCGATTTGATGAAGAACATCCCTCAAAGCGCCAGAGGGTTGAAGATGATTTCTCTGAGTATCGCACTGGGCCCTTGGAAACAGTCTCTCCTGCATTTGAGAACAAAAATCCCTATCTTACCAATGGGATCTTTATTGATTTACAGAAGCTTGAAGATCTGGGTTTTGCTCATCTGAATGATTATCTCCAGAAGTATATGGGTTGGCTGGGGATTAGCAATGAGTACAACGTACAAGTCCTCAGGGTGTTCTATGATTCTCTCTCCGCCAAGGCCAAATACAAGAAGATCGACAAGAATATGAGTGCAATTGGCCGGGTCGACTTCAAGGCCACTATAAGAGGGAGGACAATCAAGTTTAATTGGAGGGATATAAACCGTTTCCTGGGGATCACTGATGAGGAAATGAATAAGTGGACTTTCCCTGAGAAGTTGGAACAGACAGAGCTAGTTGAGGCATATGGCACTGAGGGAAAGAAGGTGTCTGGTATGCCCGACACACAGCGGGTGCTCCAGTACATCTACTCTAGGATTATGGCGAACAAAGGGGGAAACTTCAACGAGTTTACTCTGCTGGACAATCCATGGCTCGCCTATTTCCTCATCAAGAAACCTATTAACCCTGGGCAACTAATCTCACTAGAGTTGCACAGATGGTTAGAGAATAAGGACAAAGGGAGAGCTCCTCTTCCCTACCCTCAGTTCATCGCCTTCCTCCTGGAACAGTTCAACATCAAATCCACAGAGGAAGCCGATAACAAGAAGTGCTTGCCCATGGGATCGATGAATTTGGGCAAGATGGGAGTAAAGTACATCAAGCTAGCAAAGGCCACTCCTTCAGGATCTCAGGCTGGGAGTGCCTCACATACAACTGCTCCCTCTGCGTCAGGAGCAGGGGATCAAGAAGTGGACTCCCATGTAGGCCCAAGCAGAGCTCCAAAGGTGTCTGGTGCAATGAAGGCCCTTGTTGAGGAAATGAAGAATGAGCTTCTTGTCAGGATGCCTGACACCTTGATGGGCCCTCTTCGAGCAGAATATGATGCAGCATTCCAACAGCAGGAGCAAAGGAACCAGGGTTTTGAGGACCGCCTGGGAAGGATCGAGGCCAAGCTAGACCTAATCATTAGCCATTTTCAAATTCCTCAACCACAAGGAAACTTGCCACCACCTCCTCCTCCACACAATCCACCTCCTCCTCCAAATCATCCACAACTTCCACCTCCTCCTCCTCTCAATACTCAGCAACCACAGTCACCTCCTCAACCTGACCAGCAACCCCCACCATCACCAAATAATGACCAACATTCCCAACCTTCACCTACACACAACCAGCAAGCCCAAGACTCCCCTCAACAATCACCCCTTCACTTCTATAACTCCCCATCTCCACATAACTCCCCAAACCGCTTTCCACCTCCCAACACTAGCACCACCATAGCCCAATCCCTTGGATTTAACTCACCTGATCACCCTCTAAACACCTTCTACCTCCGAGACCTCCCTTCTCTTCGAAGGATAGTTGAACAACCCTCCTCTTACTCTTCCACCTATCCCTTCGAGGGCCTGTTCAATGACCCCTCCTTCTTCCAACGCAACCAAGAACCCCTTCCTCGTCCCACTCCTTCACCTGAACCTTCACCCCCATCTTCATCAATCACCTCGCCAGAACTTTTGGCCCTGAACCTCCACCCTCTCCTTCACCCTATCCTTCCTCTCTGGCCCTCACCCTTTTTGATGCCGAAAGGGGAAGAGAACTCCTAACTCAACCCTCCTTATGGCTAGATAGGGATATTACTACTGCACTCCGCCGAACCATGGATTATCAAAGATTGAGTAGAGCAGAAAGCCTTATCCGTTGGGAAGCCATCTGTTTTATGCAACAGCAGCGCTCAGACGAGCAAAGATCAAAATGGGCAACAGTACTGTATAATCCGCCTGCTGATGCATCTCAGGCTGAGCCTAAACCTCAGTCAGAATCTTCATCCTCTGAGCCTCCTTCCTCTGAGCATGGCAGAAATATAGTTGAGGAAATCATGATGAAATATGGCCTGAAGAAGATTCATCATCCACCAATAGTGATAGCCAAGGCAATCCCTTCTCCTTCTGAGCCAATCTCTTCTCCTTCTCCTCCTCCAACAGTAACAGAGACTACCAGGCCTGCCCAGAGAAGGTTTAAGAGGACAGTCAGGAAGAGTGTTATTCCCTTTCCCAATGAGCACTCAGACAGTGAAGAAGAGCTCGTTGTGCCTCCTCAAAATGTTGAAGTTGAAAGGGTGCCGCAGCAAGGGGGAGTACCTGAGCCTCAGTCATCCACCCAAGAGGAAGCTCAGACTGAAAATTATGAAGTCCCACCAGAAGTTGTGGTCAAGCTTGAGGTGGAAGACATGACTCCAGACGAATTTGAGCGATATGGTATGACTGACCGACTCACCTATGAGCAGCTCTTCGTTCTGGATGCTGAGAGAGCTAAGACCAAGGGTCTTCAAAGGAAGAAAGAAAAAGGGAGAGGGAAGGGTAAAGGGAAAGCAAAGTCAAGTCTATCTCAAGACCCTGACTACTCCGCCTGGAATGTGAAGGTTAAGGCTGTACATCTCCTTCATGCAACCATCCCTATTGGAGAGTCAGAGCAAGGAAGGGTTTTTGGTTTGAATGAACTTAGTGATCTAAAGAAAGCCATTGCTGAATCCCTTGAGACTGAGAGACTCAGGAAAGCCAAAGAGGAGAGGGAGCTTCAGACTATCCTTGCCCAGATTGATCAACAACAGATGAATGAGATGTGGGACAAAGCGAATGAGGAGTTTGAGGAAATCCAAAGAGAGAAAGAACGAAAAAAGAGACACAAGCTCTAAAAACCCTCACCTCTCATGCATTGAGCACAGGAATTTTCATGTTTCTCATGCATAACATATTTTGTTCTTTCATCTGTCATCTCTGTAAATCTGTTCATTAACTGTATTTATGCTTTTTATAGTTGATTTACATATGTATGAAGTTCACTTTTGAGTTCCTACGTGTGTTCACTTGTTATATCTGCTTAAGTATGCTTTCATAAGTTACCTTCTAGTAGATAGGGAAAGTAAAATCACTTGGGATAATGAAATCAATGGTTTCTGTCCCTATCTAATCCTCAAAACATTACATTGAATATTTTCAAACAACTTTTTGCTAATGCCAAATCGGGGGAGAAATAAGCATGAAAATAAGCATGAAATATTTCTAGGCTTGATAATCTGGGAAATATAAGCATATTAAACTTTGAAATACATTACTGCTAATATTATACTTATTTTCATGCCAAGATTTGTCATCATCAAAAAGGGGGAGAATGTTAGAATCTTAAGTTTTGATAATGACAAATATATTATGATAAATAATGAGCAAAAAGATTGTTTTAAAGCATGATGAATCTTGAATGCTTGAATCTGTATGAAGCATGCTTGTTCATATGTGACTATAAGACTGATAGCTTGGAATAGCTCTTAGGATAGCTTGGGATAGCAATAGTCAATGACACATAAGACTCACAGCTTGGAATAGCTATCCAGCCGATGAATGAACTAGTTGTCCACATAGGAGGATTTAGGATAAAAGAGAATCCTAAGTCAAGTCACAACCGGATGCAGTTTTACTTCCGGTTGGATAGTTACTAGCGCTTGTGGATGAATGGATCATCCCCCAGCGGAAGCCAGTAATCCACTATGACATAACTTAGTCTAGAAACATTAGGAGTATAAAATCCCTGAGACTAAGTTAGGATACAACCGGATGTGGATTTACTTCTGGATGGACTAGGACTAGCGCTCGCGGATGTGTGACTCATCCCCCAGCGTCAGCGAGTAACTCACTAGGGAAATAACTTAGTCCATGAGCATTAGGTACACAAAACCTTAAGACTAAGTTATGATTCAACCGGAAGTGAAATCGCTTCCTGTTGGATTTTGACTGACGCAGCCTGATAAAATAGAATAACCCCAAGCGTCAGTGAATCAGCCTCGTCAAGTGAAATTGCTTCCTGATAGATTTTGACTGGCGCAGACTGATAGGATAGATATAACCCTAAGCGTCAGTAAGTCTACCTCGTCAAGTGAAAGTGCATCCAATAGCATAGTGACTAGCGCTGACTGTTGGATTGAAGGACACTGAGCGAGAGTGAGTAAGAGTAAACAAAATCCTTCATCCAGTGGTTTTACTTCCGGATGTAGAAGTGCTTCCGGATACATCATAGACTAAGAGGACTAACGTTCAAAGTAAATAATACACTAAGTCAGAACATAGTCTAAGTAAGACTACTCCCCATAGCAAACAAGCTTCCCACAGCATGTATAGCTCTTACTATATTAGATTATATATATTGCTATGTTGGACTAACCAGTATATGCAGAACTTGGTCACACTTCCGGATGCAAATGAGCTTCCGGATGGAAAGACCCTTGGCATTGGGACTCAGAGCTTAACACTTGCAGAGCAAGATTGCCACTTCCGGATGAACGATGATCATACGTCAGCAAGAGTACAAGAGTCAACATCACATACTCAGAAGTCAGAATGCTTTTGTCAGAGCAGAGGTGTCAGGACTACTTTTCAGAGATAAAGCAAGTCAACCCTGCTAAGCATTAATGAAGATGTACTTCTCAACGGTAACATGGGATTAACGGCTATATTCAAACGTTCATATTCAACCTGCCGCCCAAGAAGCTGAGTATAAAAGGGAACAGCTACATTCAGAAGAGGGTTGGAAGAACAGAGCATATTATCTGATGTATTATCTTCTACATTCCTCTCATCTTCTACTCTCAGATCTAAAGTTGTAACACTCTTAGAGAGTAATTCAATTGTACTTAAGTGAGTAACATCATCTACTCTTAGAGAGAGTCATTTGTACTTAAGTGATTATCAAAATCAGTTCATAGAGTGAACATATCATTAAATCCTCTAATTAATAGAGGCTGTTCTTAAGCTTGAGCTTGAAGAACAGAACTGCTATATTACAATAGTAAGGGGGAGCATTTAGAGGTTTTCTAAATCTCCATAGGTTGCAAGTTAGCCCGCAAAACTTGTGGTTGTAAGGTTTGCAGGTGAACCCGTTGTAAAACCTGTGGGTTGTTAGGTGAACCCGTGTTCGTAAAACCTAAAGTGTAAAGGCTTTCTTGTGCCTGGTTCAAACAAGAAGGTTAGTGGATTGAAAATCTCAGGTGGAGCCTGGGGACTGGATGTAGGTCTAGGAGTGACCGAACCAGGATAAACTTGCTTGTGCATATTCTGCTTATTTAAATCTCACACCAAGCACCACACCACTGTATACTCACTTGTGCTTGAGATGATCCATCGTCACTCTCATCAAGCACAAGGAGTAAAGATTTCAAAAAGGGAAAATTATTAAACTTTTATTCTCCACCCAATTCACCCCCCCCTCTTGGGTGACAGCCACGCATTTCATCCTTATAGGTTGATTTATGGCAAAGCTTGCCATCTTCCGGTTGAGTTACAACACAAGTCTTATTTGGCGGTTAAATCTTGCTTGGATGATATGGATGCCGCGGCCATGGAGAGGCAATTGACTTTGAGTGAGCTTGAGGAGCTTAGGAATGAGGCATATGAGAACTCAAGAATCTTGAAAGAGAAGACTAAGGCCATACATGATAGTGGCATTTTGAGGAAACAATTCAAGGAGGGTGATCTTGTCTTGTGCTATAGGGTGAGATTCAAGTTTTGTGGAGGTGGTAAGCTTAAAGACAAGTGGCAAGGACCTTATGAAGTGCTCAAGTCTCATGACTTTGGGATGGTTGAGATCAAAAATCTCAAAGATGGCCGAGTGTACAAAGTCAATGGCCACTTGCTCAAGTTGTATAAAGAGAACTTCAAGCCTCCATAAGGTTGTTTCTATCCTTTCCCTCACTTGTTTTGCTTAGTCTAATATCTTAAGTGTGGGGGAAGACATTTGTTAGAAAAGAAATAGAATTGTGTTAGGTTTATTTCTAGTATGTTGTTTAGGTTGTTAGAAAAACCGAAAAAAAATATATTATAAACTTGTGTTAGCTTGTGTTTAGTGTTGTTTTTGTGAATAATTCATGATGGCCATTTGCATGCGTGGACTGCCCGGCCTTTTTAGTTGCTGCCTTGCCTTGTTTTTATGCCTTCCTACTTGATTTGATTGGTCCCATTGAGGACAATGCATGTTTTAAGTGTGGGGGGGTATAGTATGGTGCTTCAAAGTGGTTACTTCAAAACTTCTACACTTTATTTTTGGACTTTTTAGGTAAATTTGTTTGAGAAGTTTAATTTGGTCATTAAGCATGGTGAAAGTAAATGGAATTGTCCTAAAGTGTATAAGTTGATTTTATTTTTGGAATGACTACCTAGGATATTGCTTGGGGCACTTTTAAGGTTACAAAGAGGAGACTAGTTTCTCACTTAACTTTTCTTAGGGAGGAAGAGACTAATTAGAGTAAGCTATAAAGTGAGAAGCCTTCAACCGAATTGAGTGGGCCAATAGTTATTTCACCTCCTAGAACTTGTCCTAGTTCTTGTTCAAGATCACAATGCATGGTACAATTAAAGAGGAAAGGGGCATTTCTTTTCTAAACCCTCTTGACCCAAACACAAGCCAACCAAATATTATCCTTTGATTTAACCTCTTTGGGCCATTCACTTTTCTTCTCTATCACCTTGACCAATGTGTGAATAAGTGACTATAGCATATGCTTGCATTTATATAAGTGTTGTATTGTTGTATCTTGTGAAAAGCATGCTACATGAGTGAAAAGCCTATATGGCCGAGAGGTACTAGAGTGGAAAAAAAGAAAAGAAAAGTGGCCAAAGGCCAAGAAAAAGAAGAAAAAAATAATAAGGCCGAAGGCCTAAAAGAAAAAAATGAAAGCACAAAGTGCTTGAGGATGCCAAAGGCATAAGAGTGAAAAGAAAAATGAGAGAAGCACAAAGTGCTTGAGAAAAAAAAAAGTGAGGTGTAGCATGCTTTGTGGGAATTGGATTTATTGTATTGCAAGTATATGTGGTAGCTACTTGTTTATATTATTGGTCATTGACTACTATCCATCATTCATCATTCATATTAGCCTTCCATGCAACCCCGAAAGTCCCCTAGATTTGATTGTGCCATGCATACTAATGGGTGGAGAACTAAGAACTACTACAAGCCTATGGTGAGGTGGAATGCATTGAGCCAAAGAGTGATTAAAAAGACCCTAGTTAGGCATTATTCCTAACTTGAGAGATTGAGTGTAAACACTTATATCCGGTGAGGAGAAAAATCTCTTTTAGCATTCCCTCCTAATTCTAGTTACTTGTTAAACTTGTTTCCACTTTGCCTCCTTAAATTTGGCCCATGTGATAATCTAGGGAAAGGATCAAAAAGGTCAACTTGTATACAATGACAATTCCAATTGCCTTCAATATACTTAATGATTAAGTTAGACTTTTTGGATGACTTTGACCGGAGTTCAAAGATTAAGTGTGGGGGATTTGATTGGACCGAAATTTATATGTTTAAGCATGTGCATTTGAGCTTAATTAGTGAGGTTTAATTGTTATATTTGGTCATTATTGGTGATTTTATGTGCACATGCTTATAGGTGATTATATGGAAAATCCTAGCTTAATTACTTGCATTTTAAGTAACTAAGGGTATTTTGGTCATTTTTGACTATGTGGTGTTTTTCTCTTGTAGGGGGGTCCCACGTGGGCCCCACAACCCTTTGGAGTTGCTTGGAGTGCAAGGAATTGGCTTGGAGACAAAGGCAAAGGAAAGAGACAAAAATTACCCCTTTTGTCAAAAACAAGGGATTTGCACATTTCCAAAAGGGGTAATATGGAGCCAAAAATTCAAATTCAAAGTTGGTGGCTTCATTAAGGGCAAAAAGGGTAGCACAATGGAGAGGAGAAAAAGGAGGAATTTTTAGAAATGCATGGAGACAACTCTTGGACCACATTCATCCTCACTTTTCACCAAATACCAAAACTACCCTTCCTTCCCCTTCATATGTTACCTCACGGCCAAACACACATACATTCACCTAAAAATCTGAACTTGGCCGACTTAATCCATCTTAGACAGCTCATTAATGAGCTAATCCAGCTCATTAATCCCAACCATTTCATTTAAAACCCTAACCAACTTCATTTGTGACAACTTTTTCTCTCTCTTCATCTCATTTTCTCTCACTTTTCTCTCATCTTCTTCACCATTTTCTCACCAAACCTCTCGGCCTCCACCTCATTCTCCATGGATTCTTCACGGCCAAACCTCCATTTCCATCTCTCCATGTGTGGCTAGGCTTCTATTCCTCTCCTCTCTAAGGAAAAGTGCTTGAAGAACTCACATTTGGCTTCATGATCTTGTGATTTTCTCTTTTAGGTTTCAAGCTAGTTTTACCTTTTTGCCTATGTATGTCCTAGATTTAGGCTTGTATAGGTTAGAACATCTTTATTTGAGGTGTTTTACATGATTGTAGCTTGAAAACCTCTCTTTATTTGTTAAGAACATGAAAACCTAAGCTAGATTTTGTAGTTCCATATGTGTTCATGTATGCGATTTGTATTCTTGAGTACGTGTGGAATGAATGTGTTTCCTAGATGCTAGATTTAGCATTTAGAGTTGCTTTTGGTATGTTCTTGGCTTAAAAGAGCTTTTGGCTTGATTAGGTTAGTTAAATGCTTGTAGATTTCTTTGATTAAAGAGGTCTTAAGTATTTAACTAGTTTAATTAAGTGTAACAAGGTTATGAAGCCTAATTAACCTAAAGCACTAAGTACTTGGAGAGGGAGGTAGTTTCTAAACTTGATATTTTCACTCTTTACATTCGGTTATCTTTTGTTTTTAGTTGTTAAATTGTAGTTTTAGTAACTCAAAATCAAACTCCTTGTTTACTTAATTTGCGTGGCAATTTGAACTTAGAACTTTCAAGAAATTGACCTAAATTGAGGAAAAGACCTATACTCATCACTATACATTAGTGAGCATTGAGTATTGAATTGTTTTGACTAATCTCTTTATGCGACAAAAGAGGTTAAATCAGTGCCTGATGAGGTACAGTTGCCAACAGCTAGGAGACATCACAGGGATCATCCTCTTGATCAAGTGCTTGGTGATGTTTCTTCTGGTGTCAGAACCAGAAGGCAGGTTCAAAATGAAGTTGAGTTTGGAGCCTTCTTATCTCAGATCGAACCAACTTCAGTTGAACAAACTCTTGAGGACTGCGACTGGACTATTGCCATGCAGGAAAAGCTAAACCAGTTCGAAAGAAGCCAAATTTGGGAACTAGTCCCAAGGCCGTCTCATCAATCCATAGTTGGGACCAAATGGGTCTTCAAAAACAAACTGGATGAGACAGGTCAAATAACAAGGAACAAAGCCAGATTGGTAGCCAAAGGATATAACCAAGAAGAAGGCATAGACTATGAAGAGACTTTTGCTCCAGTCGCTAGACTTGAAGCAATAAGGATTCTCCTAGCCTTTGCATCCATCAAAGGTTTTAAATTATATCAAATGGATGTAAAGAGTGCATTTCTTAATGGTTACATTAAAGAAGAGGTTTATGTAGAACAACCTCCTGGCTTTGAGGATCACAAGCATCCTAAACATGTGTATAGGCTAAAGAAAGCTTTGTATGGCCTAAAACAAGCTCCTCGAGCTTGGTATGAGAGACTCAGCAGCTTTTTGCTGGGCAAGGGTTTCTCAAGAGGCAAACTAGATAATACACTGTTTATTCTGTACAAAGATAGAAACATGCTAATTGTCCAAATTTATGTCGATGATATTATTTTTGGGGAAACTAATGAAAAACTTTGTGAAGAATTTTCTAAGACAATGCATGGAGAATTTGAGATGTCAATGATGGGAGAACTAACTTTCTTCCTAGGCCTGCAAATTAAGACAAAGAAGGATGGCATTTTCATCTCCCAAACTAAGTACTGCAGAGAGCTCATCAAGAAGTTTGGGATGGATGAGTGCAAGGAGTATGATACTCCCATGAGCACCACTGCCGCACTCGACGCTGACGTAAAGGGAAAATCAGTCAGCCTGCCCATGTACAGGGAAATGATAGGTTCCCTGCTGTATTTAACGGCAAGCAGGCCTGACATTCAATTTAGTGTAGGCATGTGTGCTAGATTTCAAGCCAACCCCAAGGAGTCACATCTAACCTGTGTTAAACGTATTTTAAGATACCTTGAGGGAACACAAGAACTTGGTCTTTGGTATCCCAGAGGTAACCAAGAGTTCTTGTGGGCTTATTCTGACGCTAACCATGCAGGTTATAAAACTGATAGGAAGAGCACCAGTGGACAATGCGTCTTCCTTGGTGGTTGTCTGGTCTCTTGGGCTAGCAAAAAGCATACCTGCGTGTCTTTGTCATCCACAGAGGCAGAATACATTGCTGCAGCAAGCTGTTGTGCACAAGTGCTGTGGCTGAAGAACCAACTAAGGGATCTTGGCCTGGAGTTTCCAGAGGCTCCCATTCTTTGTGACAACACAAGCACTATCAGCCTTGCCAAGAATCCTGTGCAGCACACAAGAACAAAGCACATTGATGTCAGACATCACTTCATCAGAGATCATGTCCAAAAGAAGGATGTCAAGGTGCAGTTTGTTCCCACTCAGCATCAGCTTGCGGATATCTTCACCAAGCCTCTGGGGGTTGATCAATTTACATTCATAAGAGGTGATTTGAGAATGGTAAACCCAAATGAAGTTTAATTCTTCAAAATAAACCTGTGCTTAATTGATTAAAACCTGCAACTATACTAACTTAGGCATCGGAGTGCCAATCTTTAGTTTTGCAGGTCCTCAATGTTAAATCTTAAGTCCAACCGGAAGCAAAACCACTTCCGGATGCTCTTTTGCTGGCGCTGGGTGATGACTCTAAGCAACCGGAAGCGCCAGTGTCGGAGAAGAGAAAGGACACATCACCTCAGAAAACGTTTCACCTTCTCCCACCAAAAATTGTGCCTCTTCTGACATTGTGCAGGGACACGTGTCACAAAGGTGCGACGTTTCAATTTAAATGTTTACGTTTTTCCACAAAAGGTGCATATTTTCAATGAAGAGTCATTATGAATCATCACATCGCTTATCACTTCGCATATATATAGGCCATTGTCATTCATTTTTCACTTCTCACAAATCAAACACCCAAAACTCTGAAATATTCTTCATCTTCATCGCATCTTCTTCTTCATCTTCTGCATTTCTGAGCATTTCATCTCATTTAAACAAAAACACACACAAAATGGCCGGATCACATGAATCTAACCCCAACACTGAGATAGCCACTTCCTCCAAGAAATCGAAGTCAAAATCTGGGCATTCACGATCTGGAAAATCTGGGAAGCCTCAAGAACACCATGAACAGCCTGAGAAATCTGGGAAAAAGGGTAAAAAGAGGGTTCAGTTCAGCGAGGAACCTTCGTCCAAAAGACAGCGAGTGGAGGATGATCCACTTGTATACAAGGATGGGCCGTTGGAGACTGTCTCTAGCAAGTTTGAAACTGCAAAGCCTTACTTCTCTCATGGAATGTACATCGACTTGAATAAAATTGAAGAAAGCTGGAAATAGAGGATATGACTGCTGATGAGTTCGAGAGGTATGGATGGACTGACAAGATCACCTTTGGTCAGATGGCTTGCCTCGATGCTGAAAGAACAAATGCCAAGCCTCCCCAAGAAAGAAGAAAGGGCAAAGGAAAAGGCAAAGGGAAAAGGAAAGCCAAGGAAGTTGAGGAGGATCCCAACTTTCCTGTGTGGAATGTCAAAATTAAGGCTGTCCATTATCCCAATGGCGAAGTCATCCCCTTTTCTGATGCAACTGGGTTCCCTGGGTATGCTGAGGTTCAAGATCTGAAGAGAGCCTTTGAGGAATCCGTTGAATCTGAGAGACTCAGAAGGGAAAAGGATGAGGCAGAGCTTCAAAGTATAATTGCTGAGATTGACCAGAGAGAGAAAGATGCCCACATAGCCCAACTTCAAGAAGAGAATGAGAGAAGGCAGTTAGAGAGGGAGAGGAAAAAGAGACACCCCCTATAAACCCACTCTACCCTAGGCATTTAACTTAGGAATTTCTTTACTTTTCTTCATATTTTTCATGCATAAGTTCACTTTGCACAGCTTCGATTACTTGTGATTTTTATCTGTTATTATATTTCTAACTTGTAATCTTTTGCTCATCAATGATAATTATCCTTGAGTTCAGTTGTGCCCTTTATTTGATTATTGCTTTCATATGAACTTAATTGGATAACTTAGTTTGTCATCATCAAAACGGGGGAGAATGTTAGAATCTTAAGTTTTGATTAAGACTAAAATATGAAAGAACAAGCTAAACACTTAGAGAGAATCAGGTTAATATAGAACCACAAGTTTGAGTACAACCGGATGTGGATTTACTTCCGGATGGACTAGGACTAGCGCTCGCGGATGAAGGTCTCATCCCCCAGCGGAAGCAAGTATAACACTAAGTCTTAACTCAGTCTAAGAACATTAGCAGGATAAAACCCTTGAGACTAAGTTAGAACACAACCGGATGCAGGAATGCTTCCAGATGGTTAGTGACTAGCGCTGCCTTTTGGGTTAGGCAACACCGAGGGTCAGTGAGTATATCTAAGCCATAACTCAACGTCCAGTAGAACTGCTTCCGTATGTGAAATTGCTTCCGGACGTAAGAGAGCTCCCTTAGACTAAATGAACTCCCACTGCATGTGACTATGTGTTTATATTGCTAGACTAACGTTCAAGTGCAGCACACTGAGTGATGTTGCTTCCGGATGTGGATTTGCTTCCGCAAGCAATCAGAATGTCAGAACGTTCAGAGTAGTGCAGTGTCAGAGTGCTTTTTGGCAGAGCAGAGTTGTCAGAACTACTTTTCAGAGATAAAGCAAAGTCAACCCTGCTAAGCATTTATGGAGCATTAAATGGGCAAACGGTAACTTGGGATAAACGGCCATATTCAAACGGCTAACCCACCTACCAAGAGTAAGAATACTTGAAGACTATATAAACAAGCTCATCTTCATTTATGAAGACAACTTTGACATCTTGAAGAAAGCAAGAGTGAGAAACTGAGAATATCCTTCAAGCATTCAAAGCTGCCCAGAAAAGCAAGAGAGCATTTAACTCATTGAGAGTTCTTTTCATCTACTTATCTTGTACTCTTTGTAGTTAAGTCTCTTCACTTGTTAAGAGCATTCATTGTACTTAAGTGTGTAACATTATCCGTTCTTAAAGAGAACTAAGTTTTAGAAAATCCTTTATTTGTAAAGGTTGAACCCTTGCAGGTTGTAAGGGGGAGTGAGTCAGTCAGTAAGGTTGCAAGTGAACCTGTGCAAAACTTGTGGTTGTAGGGTTGCAAGTGATCCCGTTCTAAAACTTGCGGTTGTAAAGGTTCCAGGTGAACCCGTTTGTAAAACTTGGGAATAGTGGAACCCGTTTGTATAAATCCTTGTGTTTTTACTGTTTGATTTTATTTGGTAGCACAATTCACCCCCCCCCCCTCTTGTGCATCCACTCCTTTCAATCTTCACTATATGATTTGATATTGTGTCCCTCTCCATAATGAGGGGACAATTTCCCTCTCTGGCAATCTCCAGAGAGGGAACCCCAATTCTGTTTCCATTACAGAGCGGGAACGGTTGGGCTCTCCAATGCCAAACAATCGTAGGTCACTTTCTCTCAATAAGTTGACCTATGATCCCCGGTCTAATCAATCCGAAAAGGATCATCAGTACAAATAACTGTCGATTGGCCAATCGACAGTTATCATCGCGCGATGGTACATATGTATATCAGTGTCATGCAAACCTCACATTATCCATCAATTTCAATCTCAATCAACATCAATATCATGCATTCTTACCATTCCCTTTAATATCTCCAAATTAATAGTGTTTTCCACAACATAACTCTCAACAATCTCAACTCAACATCTAACCCTCTTTTCTATCCTCATCACCTCTTAAACCACTACCCAACACTATCCCTATATACATTTCACGCCATTCTAGATCAATGGCCACCACCAGGCAGGATAATAGTATATATAATGTGTACAAATCTTTTATACAAAAATAATAGTGTTTGAAAGGCACCCGATAGCCTGTTTTGTATAAAAATAACCTTTCAAAGATAATATATATATATATAGGGTGAGAAAGGATTTTACAAAATCCCCAACTAACGTCACCCTCAATGTTATAGCAAGGTTAAGTGTGATTACCTGTCGCCCTTTAGCACTCCGCTATTTTTCTCGTTTTCTTAGCCTTGCCTTGCGAAATATATTTGTCTAGCCCAATGTTTCCTATTATACAATGTAATAATAGTAAGTCAATGACCATGTATAGATTAAGTAACGTCTCTCTCGCGTTCTCATTTATGTTACTACCCATTTCCCCCTTTTCTTAATTCAAATATATTAACCAATTTAAATCACAAGTCACCTGAATTTCACAATCATCAACTTCATTCAAAGAAATCACATTATGCAAGTCAAGAAGTCTATAACCACTCATATCCATTTTACCATCATTAACTCAGCAAGAAAGGAACTCCAAATCAAACAAAATCATGAATAATCTCAATAACAAACCAATAAACAAGTAAGGTATAAACTTGCTTCATCCTTCACACAATTACTAACCAATTAGTTGATCAATACAGAAACTCAACCCTTCTCAAATTCCACAACATAACAAACATTCTTTTAAACATCTTTTAAAATAATATATGTATGAAGCAAAAAGGATATTTCAATTCCAAGTTCATAGATATCTAAACCTCACATTCTAGTCAGTCTTACTCCTATATCATTTAATAACCACCAAAATGATTTAAATAACAAATTCTCACTTAAGTTCAGCCAAAACATTGTCAAAGGAAAGAAATGTTCACTCCAAACTGTTCCTCCAATTTACCCACAAATCTATTAACAACAATACCAGGCCTACACCTTCCAAAAATTAAGGGAACAACTAGAACAACTTCTGAACCTTAACACTTCATCATGAGTCATTCTTGTCAATTATTTAGCCCATGCAAATCATCCATATTTCACACTTTATCCTACCATTTTTCAAAGGAAATGACAACTTTCATTGCACACAAACATCAAACCACAATTGACCATAGATAATCATATTCCATATCTTATTTGCAGCTTTAAGGTATTATATATTTCTTTTTAAACCCATCCAATTAATGCAGCAAAGAGACACACTAAATCTCCAACTAAATAGCAAAAACCTTCCCTGTTACCTTTAAATGGCTAACTGTACTTTCAAAATGCCAATTAACGATATAAGCTTGAAGAACCATGTATAACCTTTCATCCAAAACTAGCTTACAATAGAAAAATCAGTACACACACCCACATACTCCTAGAGACAGCCAAAAACATTGAGAAGCTATGTTTCCAATTCATTCCTCATCTTAAATTCTAATAATTGCACAAGAGAAGCACACACACACACACACACACACACACACACACCAGCCTGACAATTTAGTCACAACCAAGAAGAAAGAGAGACCTAGAAAACCATTATTCCAAGCACAATCAAACATGTAAAGGCACCTTATGACTCAACCAAATCATACCCAAAGCAACAATAATACAATTAACATTATAACAAGATTCTCCCTTACATTTGGACACATTTAACACAACACAGTATGGAACAAAAATTCAATCTCAGTTAATATTAAAGAAAGAAAACCTGGACAATAACAAACAAAAATAGAGCAATGAAGATCAATATTTGGAATCATAAGAATCAGCAAGAAATCGACCTTATTACACTTTTACATATATTAAATTAGAAATTTTTACCCCTAAAACCTACAAAACTCGTCAGCCCTAAAGTACCAAAAACCTAGGGTTTTCATAAATTGCCCCCAAACTTCAATCAAAGTTCAATTTCTCATTCAATACAACAAAAATAGAAACTAAGGTTTCAGCTTCTACCAATTAACAACCCAAATCCCATGAATCAATTCGGATTTCACTCAATCTCACCAAAAATTCGGAGAACAGTGGCATAAATCACAAGAGAAAGCTTACCCAGACTCGAATATGCACTTATATGTACATCAGGTCGCCGGAAATCGCCGGGTTTCACCGGAATTGAAGAGGAACAGTGTAGAAAACAAAAACAAAAGGAAAGATGAGTCAAGAACGCTTTGAAACTCAGAACCAAGAAGCAAAACGAGGAAAAGGAGGGAGGAGCTTACCCACGGGCAGTCTATGTTTGAGCTCCGCCGCCAGTTGCCGGAAAAACGAAGAAATAACAGAGGAGATGGAGGAAGAAGAAGACACGACGAGAATAAGGGAGATGGGTTCGATTTGGGGTAGCATGGCGCGAATGGAGGGTGTGGGGGAAGAGGCCGTGCCGCCCACTACGTGCTCTGCCGTCCCCTGCCGCTTCCGGCGACGGATTCCTGTGGAGAAGGAAGAGAACACGAAGAGAATGAGGGAGGAGAGGAGAGCCGACAGTTTGGGAGGGGAGGGAGGCTAGGGTTTGTGAAGGAAGAAGGAGGTGGTTATATATGTATAATTTAGGGAAAAACTACAATTAACTACCCTATTGTTTATTCTTAATTATTTTCTAGCCCAGAAGTTTGTATATATTACTATTTCCCCTTCTTTTCATCATAGCATGATCTAGATTCCAATTTACTTTTCATGGAATTTCTATCCTCAATTAATTCCTTTAATCGTATTTATTTAAATTCCAAACTAACTAATATTTAATATTCATAATTTGCCCAAAATATCCTAAAATTCCTCCTTAAACCTTTAAATTTTCTAAATAACATCTCAATAATTCCTTATTATCTTTAATTTTAAAATTGGGATGTTACAATCCCCGCGCCATGCTACCCCAACTTGTCATCCTTCCATTTTCATAAGGAGGATGGTTTAAGCTCCTCCCTACCCTATTCATTCTCCTGTGAGCCTCTTCCAAAATAGTCTGTTTTAACTCAACACAATTAGGAACACAAATACGATGCTTAAACCGTAGAATCCCATGCCCATCAATCTCAAAATCTAAGACTGAACCATCCTCCAATTCTTTTCGAATCATACCCATTTTGTCATCCTTCTCCTGTGATACCCGCAAATCTTTACACAAGTCGAAATCAACTACTATCGCTCTCAAAATGGCCTGCTCCACCCTAGGAACAACTCGCATATCACGTAAAGTTTCCAACCAAGCCTGTTCTTCAAGACTCATTGCAAAGACATGAGCCGATTTCCTACTTAAAGCGTCAGCAACCACATTGGCTTTCCCAGGGTGATACTTGATTTCAAACTTATAATCACTTAGCAACTCCATCCAACGACGTTGCCTACCATTCAACTCTTTCTGATCCATCAAATACTTGAGACTTTTATGATCAGTGAACACTTCAAACTGAGCCCTAAAAAGATAATGGCGCCAGATTTTCAAGGCAAACACCATTGCACACAACTCCAAATCATGAGTTGGGTAGTTCACTTCATGTGGTCTCAACTGTCTCGAGGCATAAGCTATCACTTTGCCATTCTGCATCAGCACACAACCCAAACACATCAACGACGCATCAGTATACACCTCAAACGGTTGAGACGAATCTGGCAAAACCAACACTGGAGCGGTAGACAAAAGAGTCTTTAACTCCTGAAATGCTGCTTCACACTGCTCTATCCATACAAAAGGGCGATCTTTCTTGGTCAAATTTGTCAAAGGACGGGCAATCTGGGAAAAACTACGAATAAATCTCAGATAATAACCAGCTAATCCTACAAAACTCCGTACTTCAGTTACTGATTTCGGAGATTCCCACTGCAATACCGCCTCAACTTTACTGGGATCCACCGCAACACCTTCAGAAGAGACTACATGCCCCAAAAACTTTACTTCGTTCAGCCAAAATTCACACTTAGACAGCTTAGCATAAAGCTGATGATCCCTCAGAACTCTCAAAGCAATGCCCAGATGCTCACGATGCTCTTCTTCGCTTTTAGAATAAATCAAAATATCATCAATGAACACTACAATGAATTTATCTAAATACGGCCTGAAAATTCTGTTCATATAATCCATGAACACAGCAGGAGCATTGGTCAAACCAAAAGGCATCACCAAGAATTCATAGTGGCCATAACGGGTTCTAAAGGCCGTCTTGGGAACATCCTCTACCCGAACTCTCAACTGATGATATCCCGACCTCAAATCAATCTTAGAAAATACGGAAGCCCCAACTAACTGATCCAACAAGTCATCTATCATGGGCAACGGGTATTTATTCTTTATGGTGACTTTATTCAGCTGACGGTAGTCTATGCACAACCTCATGCTACCATCCTTTTTCTTAACAAACAAGACTGGAGCTCCCCACGGTGACACATTAGGTCGAATAAAACCTTTTTCAAGCAATTCTTCAATCTGCTTCTTCAACTCAGCTAATTCTACCGGAGCCATCCTATATGGTGCCTTAGAAATCGGGCTAGCACCTGGTTCCAAATCAATGGTAAACTCCACTTCTCGCTCAGGCGGAAGACCCTTGATATCAGCGAAAACTTCAGTATAATCCTTAACCACATTTATAGCTTCAATGCTAATCTCCTCCTCAGATTTAATTGAGAAGAAAACAGCAAACACCTGACAACCCCTCCGCACACACCTCTCAGCTTGTGTGGCGGACATCAACAAGGAACCATTGGAACCCTCCACAGACAAAGAATTTACTGCATATCTTACAGCTCGTTCCTTGCAAAGCAAAATGACATTATTGGCTATCAACCAATCCATGCCAATAATCACCTCTATTCCTTTAAGGGGTAAACACACAAGGTCAATCACAGAGTCTCGACCTTCATATTGAAGGTCCAAGTCTTTACATACATGTGCAGTTATAAATACAGCTCCACTAGGGGTAGTTACTTTCAAATCATATGATAATGCAGATAGAGTAAGGCCAAGTTTTTGAGCACAGTCATATGAAATAAAAGAATGTGTCGCACCAGAATCAAATAACACTTCAACACTATGACCTCGGATGGAAACCATACCTTGAATCACATTAGGAGACGTTGTGGCCTCCTCTCTTGTGGTAACATACACACGTCCAGGAGCCACAGGGCGACTACTATGACTTGTCTGACCTTGCTGCCCCATCCTAGGGCAAAACTTGTAAGTATGGCCCAACTCATTACAGTGATAACACCTCCAACACTCTCCCGAATGAAACTTCCCACATCTATCACAAGGACCTCTCACACTAGATGCTGAGGCAGCTGACTCCTGATAAGACCCCTGACTAACACCAGCTCGACCTCTGCCACTAAAAGATTGGGTCCTGCCACCCCTGAACTGACTTCTCTGCCCAGATCTTCCCTGTTGTCTGCGAAAACTACCTCTCTGGTTATACCCCTGCGTATGACCTTGGCCTTGAGATCTTCTCCCAGAACTCCCAGAAGTACTCGTACCAGCACTGTGACTCTTAGATATACCTCCTGAAGGCCCTAAGTAGCTAGTAGATTTAAACTGGTTGTCAACACGACCCAAGGTACCTGAACTTCTCAAGTTTCTGGCCACAAGACAAAGATACTCACAAGAATCCTCAAAACTAACAAACGGCCTAGCATACAGATATGGCCGCAACACAGGTCTAGCCTTCTGAATCAACTGAGTATGCTTCCATTCGGGATCATCTCTATATTGCAAGTACGTCACATAGCGTGATAACTCATTGAAAGTGGCAACAAATTCATCCTCGTGCATATTGCCTTGCATTAATTTATTAAATTCAAGTTCTTTCTCATGTCTGATTGTAATGGGAAAGTAATGCTCAAGGAATTTTTCTTTGAATTCAGACCACGCAGTCATGGAATCATCCATACCCCCGGCTGACTTCCACCATCTTTTGGCATCACCGGTCAACAGCAAGATGGCAACCCTGACTTTCTGGTACTCATTACAGGCAACTGCTTGGAAAATTGTTTCTAATCTATCGATCCATTCTTCTGCTATTTCAGGTTGGCGACCCCCTTCAAAAGTACCAGGATTGTGCCTAGACACATCTTTCCAAACTTTATTAACAGCACGGTCCTCTTGGTAATAATCATAAAAAGAGTTAGTGATCATAATAATGAGGAAGGGAAAGAAGGGATTGATATATCGCCATTCTATATGCAATGCAACAGGCAGGGTATCGTTTACCATAAAACTGATACCAAATTGTAAAGTACCTCCTACTAATATATTATTAACCTAAATCTAATTCAACAGCTAATCAAACAATCCAAATAATCGAGACTAACCGTGTTAGTAAAAATACCGCTAACATGGTTAGAAAAAGAATTTCTCTATTATTAAGAGATTACAAGTCTAATCTCATTACGTATCTAACTATGTTAGAAAAGAGAATCTTCTAACATAGTTAGCAAAAGAACCACCATCACCTAATAAATCACATTCAATACAATATCATAAATCTAACCATGTTAGAAAAGAATAACCTAACATGGTTAGAAAAGGAACTAACCAAACTACACAAAAGTTAACCATATTAGAGCGGGGCCCATCTAATATGATTATACACACAGGAAAACATAAAACCACTCAATACATCATCCATCTACCACATCAATATATTAGGAAAATGAGTTTCATATTTACCATCCATCCAAGTTTTCATCACCTGGAAACAAAGTATACACCAACTGAAATTTACATATTAGTCAAGGTAGTTCCTGGACTATCACAGTAGCAGGAACAATATTGCATACCATCCACAACTTTACATTACGTCACATTACAAGTATTACAGTTCACATATAATAAAGTTCACTCAAAATAACATTCATATGTGCAGAAGCTGGTGCAGCCTAGTGAAATGGCGATATATGTCCCTAAAAAGGTCACCTCTGGCCTACTTACTATCTCAGTATGGGCCAGACGGCCCCTTCCCCTTCCTCTGCGCCTCCCCCTGGGCATGATCACCTGTAAAAATAAAGGGAATGGGGGTGAGACAAAACAATGTCTCAGTAATCACTACTTAACTCACTGTGACACTCAGAAGTGGGGTAGTGGAGTGTCTACAGGGTACCACAGTTCAAAACCTGCATACAGCACATAATATTTACGAATATATATACAGAACAGATACATCCATCTCTCAATAGACAAAAATAAACGTGTGTGACACTGTGCCCGGTCTACAATCCGAAAAGCATAACAAGGGACCACTCTAATCAATGTGAAAATCCCTGGTTCCTTTACAATCCGAGGAACCCGTACAATTAACCTATCGATTTGCGCAAATCGATAGGTTACATCGGCCGACGGTACTAATAGTCAGTGTCATGCAACATACAAAAGATTTATATAAATATAAATATATATAAAGTACAGTTCAGTTGAAAGGTACCCTATAGCCCACGTTTAAATATAACATAATCTGAACTCATTTTATTTATCTATATATATATATATATATAAGTAGAAGAGGATGTTAGAAAATCCTCAACTACCATCACCCTCAGTATCACAGTCAGTTAAGCGTGATTACCTGCTAAACTTCACTGCAGCAGAAATACGCAGATAACAGTTATCTTCAAACTCCACTTGAAAGACCACCGTCTACAATAATGCCACAATTTAAAAAAAATGGGTCAAGACACTTTGCAAGTGACTTAACTCAACCTTTTAAATAACTTTCATTAACATTAAAAGTATAAAAATACTTCAATATCAAAACCACATCCATATCCTTTCCTTTTCCAACTTCCCTTTACCAAAACTTCACAATACCAACACTTTCAATCTTCATCATCTCTTAAAAATTATAAAATTAACCCACCATAAAAATACCTATAAAAGCACCTCATTTGTGTTACATTGGCACTCAAACAGCCTTCTTAACCATCCACGCATCACACAATAACTTAAGGCAGCCCATATCTAACCAAAACTTCCTCCATTCCATACTTTAATTACCCAACTTCTTTTTAAACACCAATCTAGTCAACATGAGCATTCCAAACATCAATAAACAACCTTACTATCATTACATAATCACCCATTTCGTCCAAAACCATATCCTTTAGCAAATCCTTACTTAAAGAGCCAAAACAAATATTTCAACATCAATTTCCAACTTCAACAACTTAAGTACTTTCAAGAATCTCCAATTTACCACTTGCACATGATACAAATTATTGCTTAAAGTTCCAAAAATCTATTCATGGCCCAAACCCTAACTCAAAAGAGGCAACTTTAATCAAAAATTAACATCACAAAGTGGTAAGAAAGCTTACGGAGTTCAAAATGAGAAAGAAAGCCTCACTGCCTCCGGCCGCCGCCTAAAGTCGCCGGAAAACACCTCTCCCTAAGTGGTTGGTCGCATAATGAAAGAAAAGAGAAAGGAAAAATGAGCAATGAAGTTGGAATAAGAGGAAAACTCAAGAAAAATAACAGAACATGGCTTCTTACTGCTCGCCACCGCCGTTCGCCGGAGACGAAGCACCAGTCGCCGGAAAAACAACCCCAAATCGCCGGCCGAACTGAAAGAAGGGATAGGATGTTGAGGAAACACAAAAGGAGGTTGGAAAAGGAAGAGCTTTCATAGGTCAACAAGAAAAATCACATCTTTACCTCAAAACTTGCTCTCGCCGGAGAAACCACTCGCCGTCGCCGGAGAGAGAGGGAAAACGCGAACAACACACACACCCACACGGATTGAGCTCAACTTTCACGGCTCTGTGGAGAAAAGAGAGAGATGAACGGAAATGAGGGAGCTTTTGGAGTGGAGAAAATGAAGAAAATGGTGAAAGGGGGGGTGTCCGACGCGATTTGATGAAGGGAGGGGGAGGTTGTTGGTTTTGTTGATAAGGAAGGAGGGAGGGTGCGTTTGGTTAGGGAGAAATAAGGGTGGTTTTTGATAATTAAAGCCTATACTTGTCATAGTGTACTCTTTTTGATTTAAAACCACTTAAACCAGCCTCCAATCTTCTTAACCTTCAAAATATTTTTAGCTTTACCATTCCCTCATATTTCAAACTCTTCATTTGTTAATTAATTATATGCACATTAATTACTCAATATTTCCAAAATATTCCCAAAAATCACCAAAAATTCCTAAAAATTCCAAAATTCCTAATTTCTTCATTTATCATTTCCCAAAACACTCTTTAATCCTGTATTAAATTTTCAGGATGTTAAACCGACCGTCCAAAGAAGGAGGAAAATGAAGTCGATTGCCCCATCCTAAAACACAAATTGCAAGAAGAGGGTGGGTGTTAGGTGAAAGTGAGGATGCACAAGAGGGGGGTGAATTGTGCTACAAAAAAAACTTAGAAGATTAAAATGCACAACACTTTTATACTGGTTCGGTCTAAACTCTTTGACCTACGTCCAGTTCTCAATCTCCCAGATTGAGTTCCACTAATCCACAGGTTTTACAACGGGTTCACCTGCAACCTTACAACCACAAGTTTTCCGGGCTCACTTGCAACCTTACAACCTAACTCACTCCCCCTTACTACTTGTAAGGGTTCAACCTTTAAACAAAGGATTTTCTACCTAGTTCACTCAAAGAAAAGATGATGTTACTCACTTAAGTACAATAAATGCTCTTAATAAATGAAGAGACTTAAATACAAGAGGTACAAGAGGACTAGAGAATAACTCTCGAATACAATAAGTGCTCTCTTGCTTTCTGGGTAGTATGAGCTTTGAATGCTTGAATGATTTTTCAGATTATGTTCGGGGTGCTTCATAAATGATGAAGTAATTCCTTATATAGCATCTTCTCATACTTCTCATACTTGGTAGGTAACAAGGCCGTTTGAATATTGCCGTTAAACTCATGTTACCGTTGGCTCCATTAATGTTCCATTAATGCTCAGCAGGGTTGACTTGTTTTATCTCTGAAAAGTAACTCTGACAACACTGCTCTGACAAAAGCAACTTTGTCAACTCTGCTCTGACAAAAGTAACTCTGACTTCTGAGTATATGAACGTTCTGTCTCTTGTACTCTTGCTGACGGATGATCATGTGCATCCGGAAGCGGCAATCTTGCTCTGCATGTGTTAGTCTCAGAATCCCAGTGCCAAGAGTATTTGCATCCGGAAGTAAAACTAAGTTCTGCACATAATTGTTAGTCCAACAGAGTAGTATATATATAATCAAGTGCAGTAATAACCATACATGCTATCGGAAGCGTTTTTGCTATGGGAAGCATTCTAACTTAGACTAGGTTTTAACTTAGCATGTTATTGACTTCCGCTGTGGGACGTATTCTTCATCCGTGAGCGTTAGTCACATTATTTTACTCTAAGTCTTCCAGAAGCGATTTTGCATCCGGTTGTGTCCTAACTTAGGATTCAGTTTTAACCCAAGTCTTCCCAAGTAATCAATCAGTCCTAACTTAGTCTTCATCAAGATTCAATATTCTAACAGACTAGACTAAGTTCTAACTTAGTGTCTCACTTGCTTCCGCTATGGGATGTGTATTTCATCCGCGAGCGCTAGTTCTAATCCATCCGGAAGTAATTCTGCATTCGGTTGTGACTTAACTTAGGATTCACTTTTAACCTAATTCTTCCTATGTGATCAACTAGTTCTTTCATATTTTAATCTTCATCAAAACTTAAGATTCTAACATTAGGGTGGGGTAGTAATTTGTGTTTTAGGATGGGGCAATTTTGTCTTTTTGCAACATTTTGAAATGACAGGTAGGTGCTGGTTCTTCATAGTTCTTTTGAAAGTTTAGGTTCCTCACTTGTCCTTTTGGTATTGGGAGGGATTTATTTGGGATTTTCCCTTATTTTTTATTTATTTTTTTAAATAAGGAGAAACTAAACCTTTTAAATCCCCAAAAGTTACTTGATACATGATTTGTATTAAATAGTATCTTATTTGGGTGATTGTTTTGAGAAGGTATGAGAGGCCGAGAGGGTTATGTAGTGCTTTGTGTAATAATCTGTTACTAATTACCTAATTAACCAATAATATTTATTTCAATAGAAAAAGGAATTTCCATAATATTAATATCTCTATCGTAGTTAGAAAAGATCATTCTAATCCTTTTATATTTTATCCATGATAGAAAAGAATTTCCTAATATAACATGAATACTATCATGGATAATTAACAGCTAACCATGTTAGAAAAAGATTCACTTAACATGGTTAGAAAGGGAAAACCTAATGTTAAAATATAGTAACCTGTCATTAGCACTGATTAATCAATAATAGCAATTTTAATCGTTAATACCTATCTAACTATGATAGAAAAGACTTTCCATATCAATACAACCCTATCATAGTTAGAAAAGTATTTTCCTTATATCACAATCCATAATATTTATCATCATCTTGATTCTATTATTCTGTTCCATAAGAAAATATGCGGAAGCAGATGCAGGCCTATACAAATTGGCAATATACAATTCAAAATAAACTATATAACCTCTACTACCTAATTCCCTTTCCTGATGCTCGCGTCTGTGCATGAATACCTGCAAAAATGTCAGTAATCGTGGGATGAGACAATTTGTCCTAGTAATCACCGCTTAACTCACAATAACAGTGAGATGTGCGGTAGCGAAGGCGTCTAAAGGGTACCACAGTTTTTAAAAACAATAATACATATATATATTCCAATTCTTCTTCTCATATATCCTCGATCACTCTGTCACTTCCAAACCATTGCACTTCACCATCTCTATTTTCAATACAACAATACTACCACCACAACTCTCACATTCACCTATAGATACATCGTGCCATCACGGAGGCATTTATTCCAGCATTCAACTTCACTGTATGATTTGACATTGTGCCCCTGTCTCTACTCAGAAGGCAATTTTCATTGTGCCCCTGTCTCTACTCAGAAGGCAATTTCCCTTATGCCCCTGTCTCTACTCAGAAGGCAATTTCCCTTGTGCCCCTGTCGCTACTCAGAAGGCATCAGTACAAAATAATTGTCGATTGGCCTATCGACAGTTATCATCGCGCGATGGTACATATATAATCCAGTGTCATGCAATGCTCACAATTCATTTCAACATCTCAATTTCATTCAATATTTCAATCATTCCTGCAACACATCACTATTCCTCCATTTAACTTTCCAAAATCTCAAACCCCTCATCACCTCCTCCTATTTATATAAACTCTCAATGTCACTATCAGAACGCTATACCTATATGTCTTTCACAATCGTTCCAGATCAATAACAACCACCAGCCAGAATAATAGATATAGTGGTACAAATTTCTTTATATGAAAATAACCGTGTTTGAAAGGCACCCGATAGCCTGTTTTGTATAAAAATAAGTTTTCAAAGACAATATGTATATGGAGGGTGAAAAGGGATTTTGAAAATCCCAGCTAACGTCACCCTCAATGTTATAGCAAGGTTAAGTGTGATTACCTGTCGCCCTTTAGCACTTTTGCGCAAATTTCTCAACCTTTCTTTATTGATGCCACAAAAGCCTACTTGCATCCACTCCTATAATAATATAGAACCAAATGATAAATTAATATCATTTCCCCTTTATAGTATTTTAACGTCTCTCTCGTTCCTATATGACTACCCAATCCCTTCATGAATATGTTATTCCTAATTTTTCTTTCTTTTGCAAAATGAGCACATACAAGTAACACAAATACAATAATCATCAAGGCTTTAGATTTTCAATTCATGGCCAACCAAAAACTTATCAAATACAATTAATTGTATTGATACAGCAAGGAAAACAAATCCCTCATGCTTTTCATTTGATCAAAACAACATTCTGTTGTACAATAGCCTAGTCACATTCAACAAATAAGCATAATCGCCTCAACAAACAAACATGCTAACTTACAGTACTACATTCTACACACACATATTAACCTTTTTAGGAAACTATGAGGTCATTTCACTTTTAGGAATCAAACAAAAAGTTACAAAGATTTTTAACTATGACACAACTTCATATTCAACATCAACATAATTCATTCCCATCCAATCCTCAATATTCAAGCTTAGTATTGTTATCCCTCTTTACATTTCACTGTCAAACATAATTCAGATTATTTTTACATACTTCAATGCTACCATTTGCAAATTCTTTTCCATTCAAAACTCAAGGATACAACTAGTTTCTCATACATTTTCATAACTCAATTAATCTTCATGGAGAAAATATCTTCAGATACATCATCACACAAAACTGACATCTTAAAGAATAGACAACCTTTGCTCCCATCACATTCTCTTAAAACAAATCACACACAGCACATAATATTTCATTTCATACCCAACATGTAACAAGAATATCTCACAATTACAATTCCCCGCGTATTCAGCCATAACAGAAAAGAATTAGCAACAAGAATCTTCAAAATCATCATCAACATACAGAATTATATCTTAAATAAATAGAGCAAGAATTTCCATTCCTTTCAGAGAAGTATTAAGTCATTCCAAAAGAAATAACAGAAGTTTTAACTTGCAAGGACAATATACATATATCTAAACACGTTTTACTAATCATACAACACAACTTAATGTGTATTTTGCAACCTAATAACATTTTTCTTACGTATGATTTAGAACATGTTACATTCTGTTACTAATTTCCTGATTAATCAATATCATTAACCCTAAACGTATTTACTTTGCTAACTATGATAGGAAAATGATTTTCCTCATATTGTAACCCTATCATAGTTAGAAAAAGAACCTTCTAACTATTTAAGTATTATCCATGATAGAAAAGAGTCACCTAATATCATATGAAAACTATCATGGATAATTAAAAGCTAACCATGTTAGAAAGGATTAATCTAACATGGTTAATAAAATCTAACACATTTAATAGTTAAAGCTAACCATGTTAGAAAGGATTAATCTAACATGGTTAATAAAAACAAACTCCTTCAATTCATAATTAATTTCATGATTAAATTTAACAATAATGTGGAAGCGAATTCAAGCCAAATATCTGTTGGCAATATACATCCCTAATAACATCTATAACATATTTCCCTTTCTTGGTCTTCGTGCTTGTGCATGATCACCTGAAAAAAAAATAAAGGGAATGGGGTGAGACAAACAATGTCTCAGTAACCAACACTTAACTCACTATAACAGTGAGAAGTGTAGTTAGCAGAGCGTCTAAAGGGCACCACAGTTTTAAAATAATTCACCTGTATACAGTATACATGCACAAACATAACAAGTATACCTATATTCATACCTCTCAAGTAACTAAAACCAAGTCATCCATCTTCAAATATCCAAAATAAACATGATTGACACTGTGCCCCAGTCTCTATTCTGAAAGGCATATTTCCCCTGTCTATAATCAAAAGGAAATAATAAACGGAGCCCGTCTCTATTCGGAAACCGTAAGTCCCTGTCTCTACTCAATAGGACTAGTACAACTAACCGTCGATTGCGCTATCGAACGGTTACATCGGCCGATGGTACAAGCAGTGTCATGCAATAATCAAATCGCAGTCCAATTCCATCAACAGAATACTACATATATATGAAAACTGTTGTATGAAAATATTTTTGTTATGAAGGCACCCAATAGCCTGTTTTGATATCAAACTAATTTTGAAAACTTCATACATGTATAGATAGAAAAGAGATTTAAAAATCCCGACTAACATCAATCTCAATGTTATGGTCAGGTAAGAGTGGTTACCTACTGCCTTTAGCACTCTGCTGTTTTCCCCCATTTTCTTGTAGATTTCCTTCAAGTGTCATCCTTATTTAATTTTCCTAATATCATATCATACCATACGAAACATAAGTAACTACCTTGAGGCATATATCTTAGTGTCGCTCTCGTTCTAATATTGCTACCCAAACCCCATTCTCAAATCTTAAACTTCTTTTCAAAATGAGTATGGTATGATACACGTGTAGTGGTAGCAGAAAAATTTAATAAACACACATATTGTAACATACCTATACCTATTCTTCATACTAAGCATAAATCATCATATTCTTCATACATCATCCAAAGCATACTTCATCATTCATAGAATTTTAAATTTTGCTTTTGGTGCACCTAAGAAGAAAATGATAAAGCCAAAACCTGTAACACCATTGTTAACTAGCAGAAAAACTATAGACACATCCTACAAGAGTTATCTCAACCTCCCTAATAAATTTCAGATTTTATAACATAGAAAAAAAAAATCATGTTAATGTTATTCACAGCTTTAATATTTCTATAATTAGCATCCACCTCCATAACCATCTTTACAACTTGGAAAACATTAAGGTTAATTACTGCAATCCATCTTCAATGTCACCCTTTTAAAACCAACATGGTGAAATTAATTAACTAACTTATACATGCTCAACTCAATTCAAACTAGGAAAGCATACACAGACAAAATTTTCTCAACAATACTTCCACACTTCACAATTACCATGTACACCTTAATTGCACCACTACCACTCTAGCCAGCAGCACACTTATCCAATACTACTTCATAAAATTTGATTAATACTCAAAAGTATATTATTTTTCTTGGCCAATATGTGCATAAAATATCCCAATGAAATGGACAGCCAATAAAATCAACATTTCAATCAATTTCTAGCTCCAAACGTGTCAATTTCTCAAGCAATCATGCTACAATTCTCAACCATAAACAAGAACATCCCAACTAGATTCCAACTTTAATTTTACACTTCTTGCCCAAATTTATAATACTCTCAAAACCTGATTCCTATAGCTTGATTCCTTAAGTTCTAACTATTATAACATCTTCCTAGATTATATTACTCATTACCAACCTTGTACAATTTTTTTTCTTGTAATCGCTTACTTCCCCACTGTTTCTCATTAAGAATCACCTATTAGCTCAAAATCCATAAATAGATTCAAAAATGATGTCAATTTAATTTATTTATACTCATTCAATTTGACCACTGAATAATAGAATTATAATTACTCCCTAAGTAATATGCAATTCAATAATAAATCCTGAGAATTTCTAGCTTATTTCTCCTAACTCTACATTTTCATTAACCTACACATTTAACCAACCTACACTTAACCTCATTATACAACCCTCAGTTTCAATAGCATAAGTAACCCGCCTATTCATACACTTTGTCCTAACTTCCTTTCAATACATTTAATTCCCTCAAAGTCATCTTTTATTTCATTGGACTCAAACAAATAGAACAGGACTAGATATACCATGAAAATGAAGAACAACCTATAATATCAAACTCAAATTCAACACATAATTTCAAAAGAGCAGAGAAGAACTTAGACTAAACCAAATAGCCCCAAAATATGAATCAGACTAAAGAGCAAGGGAGAGTCAGATCTTTCAATTACTCCTCACCTCAAAACCGAATTGATAAAATAAATATCACCCTAACATTGCCTAAACATTGACACTGCCACAACAAACTACACCTTTTTCCAATTATTAGTACCCATTCGGCCAACAAAAGAAAGCTAAAGTTCAAACCTCAATATCTCCAAAAACATAGAAATCAACCCACAAATTTGATGAAGCATCATTATTGTATTTAAACCAGAAAACAAACAGATTTATAAAAATCATATCCAGAGCAAAATCAATCAATTCATGTAGAAAGAAGCAAAACTACAATATTCCAATTCCACAAGCTAACCATAAAATCCTTTCTTATACACTAGAAATCAAATCCTCATCCTCAATTAACTCATTTATACAACCCATAACCCAAGCCTAACTCAGATTTCCTCTCAAATTTCGCCTAGAATCGCAATAACGAAAAGGTAGAAATGAAGAAACAAGCTTCACCTGAGTTGGGTGCTGTTTTGACGTCGGAGCCACCGTGATACTCGCCGGAGACACGAAGAAGACAGTGGAGAGAGTGAAGGAACTCGCAAGAAAGAGAGGAACACGAAGAGGATAAGCAAGGCATAGATCGGATTCGGCTTTAACAAAGCTTTAAGGTGAAAAGGATATGCAAAACGAAAATGGGTATGGTTGGAGATGGAAGAAACATGTTATTGTAGTGTGGTGGAGGTGAAGAAACGAAATGGTGAGGGGAGGTGTGGTCGTCGCCGCCAGCTTGCCGGAGATGCCGCAGTGAGGAGGACAAAAATGAAGAAATGGAGGAGATGGGGTGAAGGGCCGACGGCTTGGAATGGGGAGGAGGAGGTAGGGTTTGTCATATGTGGGTGTGTGTGTATATATACACTGGAGAATTCCAAATAACTACCCTATTATTTATTCTTAATTATATTTCTAGCCTAAAAAGTTTGTATATACTCCTTTAATTCCATCATAATATTATCTAAGTTTCAAAATATTTTTATGTATATCTCTAACTCCAAATAACTCCTTAATCTATTTTTCTTTAATTCTAAGATAATTAAGATTTAATATCCTAAATCATCTTCAACATCATAAATTCTTCTCTAAATTCCTCGCTAAAATTTTGAATTTCCTAAATGACACTTCAATAATTTCTTATTATCCTTAATTTAAATTTGGGATGTTACAGAACACATACTAAATACTCATGGCAGCAATCAATCGTCAACGTTGACATCCTTTTTGGAGCCAAAACAAAATCATCTTCTACTAGGTAAGGAAACAATGAAATCCAGGAAAGGTTACAGCTTAAATCCCATTTGACAAGTTACCAACTAATCATAACTATTTAAAAAAATACTGAAAATCTTAATTAATCATCATACAACTTGTATAATCACCCTTCAAACTAAGGCTTTTAATTAACATATCTAAACACTCATAAAAAGTTCAATTGGGCAGCAACATGGTACGTAGGAAAGAAAAATCAGATTCTCAATCTCAAGCATAAACTAAACATATAGTGACCAATAATAATAATCCTCCTCAGTCCAGCCATAAAGAAAAGAATAAGCACAGCACTTTGAAAACCCACATGTAAGTCGTCACAACAATCAAACAACCCCAACCACATTCATACACTTGTTAACTTCATTTTAAATAAAGAATCATGCAAATGAGTTAAGTGAATTAGACTAGAAACAGAGAAATGGCCAATATGAGGACTTAAATCCAAGGAAGATCAACATATAAAAACATCTATATATATTTCAGCATGCCAAATTTAACAGAACACCCAAAATAAAGCCAAATAACACCGCTAGAAACAGAGGAAACAATGCAATTCACATCAAACTCTTAAAACCCAACAAATCAGACATAACAACACTATATTCAGATTTTAATAAACTACCACAGTGATTAATTCAAAGTTTCAGAGTTCAAATGCCACTAGTTCATAAGATTTCTTCAACAACAAAATCTTAGGGTTTTCAAAGATCTGAACAAAACTCATATTGACATTCAAATACATCCTTAACCATAAGAAATTGAAGCTTTACTATGATTTTGATTACTTATTGAACCCCAAATACAAAAATCAATTCGGACCCTTCTCTCTCTCGTCTAAAAATCGATGTAAACTAAGTATGAAACGGAAATTAACACTCACCTATACTCAAATCCTCTTCTGCGTGTGTTAAAGCCTATCACCGCCGCTAAGAACTCGCGGTAAAACGAGGAGGCCGACGGTGAGGAGTGAAAAATGACGAGAATAAAGAGGAAAAAGTGAGAAAGCGGTGGTGGATGGGAAAATAACTCAAGAAATGAAAAGAAGGATCGAACCTTACCTTCTTCCACCGCCGTACATCGTCGAGCTCGCCGGAAAATATGGAGGGACGACGACAAGCGAAGAAACAGATTGTAGGTGAGGAGTGAAGAACGCGAGGAAGAGAGAACGAGGCATACGGTTTTAGTGAGGTTGAGAGGAGAAGTGAGGGGGTAACAGCGGTCGCCGCCGTGTGCGCCGGAAGGGAAGGAATGGAGAAGGCGACAGATGGAGGAGGGAGGAGGAAGTGGGCGGCACATTTTGAGGGAAGGGAGGGAGTCCGTCATTTTATTTGGTGAAGAAAGAAGGAGGGCCGTGTTTGGTTGAGTGAAATAAAGAGGGTATATGATAATTTGTAGTCCAAACTTGCCATAGTGTACTCTTTAAATTTTAAAACCACTTAAATCAGCCTCCAATCTCCTTAAACTTCAAAATATTTTGGGTTTTACCATTCCCTCATATTTCAAACTCTTCAATTTCTTAATTAATTATATGCACCTTTATTACTCAAAATTTCAAAAATGTCCTCAAAAATCACCAAAATTCCTAAAAATTCCAAAATTCTCAATTTCTCCATTGATTATTTCCCAAAACACTCATTGATCCTGTATTAAATTTTCAGGATGTTACACTTTGTCAGGGATATTGATAGTTAGGTTGAGAGAAGCAATTGAAATGTTGAGGTTTAGATATGGAATGGAATTGTGAGAATGCATGGCACTGTTGTTGATATTGAGATATTGAATTGTGATTTGAGATGTTGAATATTGTAGATGACATATTGACAGGGATATGATGAGCATTGCATGATACTGCTATTTATGTACTATCTCGAGATGATAACTGTCGATTGGCCGATCGACATTTGTACTGATCCACCTAATTGGAGATAAGGGATCATAGGTCTACTTATAAGAGAAAGTGACCTACAGTAGTTCGGATTGTACACCGCGATCGTTCCCATTCTGCAATTGAAACATAATTGGGGTTTCCTCCCTGGAGATTTCCAGAGAGGGAAATTGTCACCTCATAGTAGAGAGGCGCACAATGTCAATTCATATAGTGAAAATTAGATGCTTAGATAAATTCCCCTTGATGGCACAATACATCTATAGGTGAGTATGAGAGTTGTGATAGTAGTATTCGTAAATTTGAAATTGGGAAGATGGAGTTTGGTAAATGTGGAATTGATTGAGGAATTTTGAGTGATATGGGAAGTAGAGACGATGAATTTGACTTGGTTTGGATGTGACTTAGGGACTTGAGTGAACATGGGAAGAAAATTGATATACACACACACACACACATTACTGATTTTAAATGTGGCACTCTTTAGACGCCCTCGTTACTGCACATCTCATTGTTATAGTGAGTTGAGCTGTGATTATTGAGACAAGTTGTCTCACCCCATGATTACTCACATTTTTGCAGGTATTCATGCACAGACGCAAGCATCAGGAAAGAGAATTAGGTCGTATAGGTTAATTATATTGTTTAGAAATGTATATTGCCACTTTATAGGTCTGCATTTGCTTTCGCATGTATATTTATTTATTTATGGTTTAATATCAATTAGTTTTGTTTATTAACCATGTTAGACAGTTAATTTTGTTTATTTCTAACATGATTAGCAATCAATTATCCATGATAGCATTTATATTCAGACCTTACTTAGGTCAAGTTCCTTTCTCTAGGTTCTCAATTTCTTTTAATATAAGAGTGACACGTGTATGGATGGTTGTTATAAAAGGACACGTGTCACTTCTATATTAAAAGAAATTGAGAACCTGGAGAAAAGAATTTGATGTAAGTTTTTCCCTTTATATTCTATTAATATATTCCTTTCTATCATGTTATAACATTTCATTCACTAGAATGCTCTTTTTCTAACTATGACAGAGATGTTGACATTACGGAAATTCCTTTCCTATCATAGTTAGTAAAAAGATTAATAAATTAAAATGGATAGCTTAGGTTAATTAGAGAATTAGTGACAGTATGTTACACTTATGAAGCCTAAATTTCACTGGTTTGTGTTAAATAGGAATAAAGTGGTTTATAAATAGGAAATCTTGTTATTTTATATATTTTGTTTTAGTACATAACAATTAAAGTTTATTTTGATTCATCAATTTTTTTATTATTTTATCATATACAAATAATACTTTCAATTTCTTCTTTTCTGTTTTTTATTAAAGAAAAGTGAAATATTGAAAACTAGAGTAAATAAACAAAACGACCTTAAGTGAGCATGATCTCATAACAAAGTTCGTACCCCTGATCAAAAAAAGAGTAAATAAACAAACAAATCCCTTCATTTTATGTTCAAATAAGGGAAAATGACAAATAAATCCCTCTGAATACCGAAAAGGACAAGGAACTCAAAAACCTGGGGTGTGTGGTTGAGTGTGAAAGTAATGGATGCACGAGAGGGGGGTGAATTGTGCTTCAAAATAAATGCTCAAATAAAAACGACACAAGAGTTATACTGGTTCGGTCTACCTGACCTACGTCCAGTCCTCAACCACCCAGGCCGAGTTCCACTATATCTCAGGTTTTAAATCGGGTTCACCTGAAACCTTACAACCGCAAGTTTTGCACGGGATCACTTGCAACCTTACAACAAGTTTTACACAAGGCTCACTTGTAACCTTTCTCACTAGCTCCCCCTCACACCGAGCAAGGGGTTAACCTTTACACTTAAAGGATTTTTCTAACTAAGTTCTCTCAAAGAACGAATGGTGTTACACACTTAAGTACAATCAATGCTCTTATAACAAGATGAGACTTAACAACAATGAGTACAGAATATGTAGATGAAAAGATCACTCAAAGTGTTAAATGCTCTTTTCTTTTCTGGGCAGCTTTGAATGCTTGAAGATGTTCTTAGTTTCTCGCTCTAACTTCTCTCAAGAATATTCAAAGATAATTGTTGTTCTTCATAAATGAAGGTGAGCTTCTTTATATAGTCTTCAAACATTCTGACTCTTGGTAGGTGGGCTAGCCGTTTGAATATGGCCGTTTTTCCCATGTTACCGTTTGCCCAATTAATGCTTCATCAATGCATAGCAGGGTTGACTTGCTTTATCTCTGAAAAGTAGTTCTGACACCTCTGCTCTGACAAAAGCATTCTGACACTGCACTTCTGACATTCTGATTGCTTGCGGAAGCAGATTCTTATCCGGAAGCAATTCTACTTAGTGTGCTGCACTTGAAAGTTAGTCTAACAATATAAGCACATAGTCACACGCAGTGGGAGTGTACTTAGTCTAAGTGGTCTTCCTTGTATCCGGAAGCACTTCTACATCCGGAAGTAGATCCACTGGATGAAGGATTTTGTTCACTATTACTCACTCTCGCTCAGTGTCCTTCAATCCAACAGTCAGCGCTAGTCACTTAGCTATCGGAAGCAATTCTACTGGATGTGGCTTATGTTCACTGACGCTTAGTGTCATCGTATTCGAACAGCCAGCGCCAGTCTAAATCTAACAGGAAGCAAGTTTACTTCCGGTTGAAACTTAGCTTAGTCTTAAGGTTTTGTATATTTAATACTCATGGACTAAGTTAATTCCCTAGTGAATTACTTGCTGCCGCTGGGGGATGAAACATTTATCCGCGAGCGCAAGTCCAAGTCTATCCGGAAGTAAATCCACATCCGGTTGCACTCTTACTTGGGATTCTATGTTAACCTATTGCTTTCTAAGTTCTTGACCTATTCTTTCATATTTTAGTCTTCATCAAAACTTAAGATTCTAACAGTGTGGCAAGTACTCATTTACCCTTAACCAATTGTCTGGGGTTCGATCCTTGGCGTTGGGTATGGAGAAGCATTAAATCTTTCAGGCCAGCTGTCCCACCCATTGATGTGCCTACAAATCAGCGGGGGATTAGTCTCTCATTTATCGAGTGAGGGAATACCTTGATCATAGATCAAAAAAAGGACAAGGAACTCAAATTTTCAAAAGAACAATTAAGAAATCAGGTACTTACTTGACATTTATAATTGTTGTGAAAAGACTTAAATTGTCCTAGCTTAGTCTTAAGGTTTTGTATATCTAGTACTTATGGACTAAGCTATTTCCTTAGTGAATTACTTGCTGTCGCTGGGGGATGAGTCATTCATCCGCGAGCGCTAGTCCTAGTCTATCCGGAAGTAAATCCACATCCGGTTGCACTCTTACTTGGGATTCTATGTTAACCTATTGCTTTCTAAGTTCTTGACCTATTCTTTCATATTTTAGTCTTCATCAAAACTTAAGATTCTAACATTCTCCCCCTTTTTGATGATGACAAACTTAGTTTTATCGATTAAGTTTATATGAAAGGATTATCAGAAGAATAAAAGCAATAGAAACGAACAAGTAACTTAGACAATATTATTAATGAACAGAGATTACACTTTAGAGTATACAAGCAAAACATATACAGGTAATCTACACTAAGCAGGAATAAAATATGCATGAAAAATTTTCTAAGTTAAAATGGTTGGATCGGGGGTTTATAGTTTGTGTTTTTTTTTCCTCTCCCTCTCATTCTGTCTTTCCTCACTCTCTTTCTGAAGCTTGGCGATCTCTGCCTCATGCACATTCTGGTCTATCTGGGCTATGATCCGCTGAAGCTCTTCTTCATCCCTCTCCCTTCTAAGTCTTTCTGATTCAATGGACTCCTCGAATGCCCTTTTCATGTTTTCTACTTCTTCATACCCAGGGAACCCTGTAGCATCATCGAAATAGGCGACCTCTCCATTGGGGTAGTGGACAGCCCGAATCTTTACGTTCCATACAGGAAAGTTGGGGTCATCCTCAACTTCCTGGGCTTTCCTTTTCCCTTTCCCCTTACTCTTCCCTTTGCTTTTGCTAATTGGAGGAGTAGGCATGGCTCTTGCTCTGTCGGCATCGAGGCAGGCCATCTGACCAAAAGTGATCTTGTCTGTGTACCCATACTTTTTGAATTCCTCAGGAGTCATATCTTCTATCTCCAACTTAATCTCCTTCAGAATTGGAACAGCTGGGACCACTGGGATTTCTTGCTCAACCTGGGCAGACGAAGTCCCTTGCTCAAGCTGGTCAGAGGGAGTCTCTTCCTCATTCTCATCATCTTCAGTGGCAATAATCTTCCTGGCACGCTTCCTAGCAACGGCCTTCTTTCTAGACTCACTGAAAATGACTGCTGGCTCAGATGAGGGAGGAGGGGCTGATGTTTGCTCAGATGCAGGGATCTCAGACTCTTGCCCAGAGGATGCAGGGATTGGCTTTGCTATCACTATAGGAGGATGGTTATCCCTTTTCAACCCCCACTTCATCATGATTTCCTCCAATATGATTCTTCTTTGCTCAGTTGTAGAAGGCTCTGATGATGAAGAGGCTGGTTGCGGAATTTCTACATTGTGCTCAACCATAACCATGTCCAATTGTGGTCCTTGCTCAGCCGACCTCTTCTGCTGCATGAACCGGATGGCTTCTCCTCTTATTAGGCTCTCAGCACCACCCAGCCTTTGGGATTCCATGGCACGGCGAAGGGCAGCTGTGATGTCTTCATCAATCCAAAGTGATGGCTGGCTGAGAACATCCCTGGTGTCCATGGATAGGGAAGCGCGGACATCATATCTCTCCCCCTTTTGTCATCATCAACAAGGGCGAGGGCCAGGGATGGAGTGGATGAAGAGGAAGGTGGAGGTTCAGGGCCAAAACGTTTTGGGGGTGTGGATTCTGGGGAGGAGGTAGAGAGGTTAGTTTCTGGGGATGAGGCAGTGTCGGGGAACCAAGTGGGATTTACAAAGAGACCTTCAAATGGGTAGGTGGAGGAATATTCAGTGAAGGTAGTGGTAGAGTGTGGGGTAAATGGTCGAAAGGGCTCGTCAGTGATTTGCTGAAGGCGGGGGTAGTCTCTTAGGTATATGTGGCTGAGGGGGTGAATGGCGGTTTGGAAACCAAGGTGGTCGGCCAAGGGGTTGGACCTTGGTCTAGAGTTGGGGTTGATGGAGAGGTTGGAGTGGGGGGAAGGTTCGGCGGAGAAGTGGAGGGGAGAACGAGTAGGGGCGTTAGGTCGTGTGTGAGTGGGTGAGGGAATTGTGGATGGAAAGTTTAGTGGGGATTGGCGAGGAGATTGTTGAGGTGATTCTTGGGCTTGTTGGTCATGGGTAGGTGAAGGCTGGGATGGTTGGTCATTGTTTGGTGATGTGTGTGGTTGTTGGTCATTTGGGGGAGGTGGCTGTGATTGCTGAGTGTTGGGAGGAGGAGGAGGTGGAAGTTGAGGTTGATTAGGAGGAGGAGGAGGTGGATTTTGGGGAGGAGGAGGAGGTGGTGGTAGGTTACCTTGTTGAGGTTGAGGGATTTGGAGATGTTGAAGGATGAGATCAAGTTTGGCATCTACCCTGGCAATGTGATGCTCAATCTGCCCTACCCTGTCTTCGAGCCTCTGAATTCGCTCCCCTTGCTGCTGGAAGCCAATGTCACATTCAGCACGGAGAGGTCCTACCAAGGAGTCAGGTAGCTTAAAAAGAAGCTCCTCCTTTACTGCCTCAGCAAAGGCTCTGACAGATGCTGGCACTCTTGCAGCTCGGCTTGGCCCAGCATGGGAGTCCACTTCCTGATCCCCTGCTCCAGATGCAGAGGGGGCTGAAGTCCCAGAAGCACTACCCGCCTGTGAACTTGAGCGAGTGGGCTTAGCAGGCTTCAGGTACTTGATGCCCATCTTGTTGATGTTCGTTGCCCCCACAGGAGCACACTTGACATTCTCTTCCTCCACGTCAGATGTGGCCTTGATCAGTTTCTTCTCAAGGAGGAAGGCAAGGATGGTGGGATAGGGAAGATCATCAGTCTTGTCGTTAGCCAACCATCGCTGAAGTTCAAGGCTGATCAACTGCCCTGGATTGATTGGCTGCTGGGAGAGAAGTCTGGGGAACCACGGATTGTCCAACAGGGTGAATTCATTGAAGTTACCCCCTTTGTGTGTCATCATCCGGGAGTAGATATAATACAGAACCCTGTAGGAGTCAGACATTTTGGACACCTTCTTGTCTTTGGTGCCATACAGCTGCTCTAGTTCCTCCTTGCTGTATTTGAGCGCCTCAGGATATAGCCACTCAGTCATCCCTTCATCAGTGATCCCCATTAACTCGTTCAGCGTCCTCCAGGTAAAACTGAAGGTTCTTCCTCTGACTGTGGCCGTGAAGTAGAGTCTGTGGATCTGCTCCTTTCCATCGACCTTCTTGTACTTCACTTTGCCAGAGAGGGATTGGCAGAAGACTCGCAGGACGTTGATGTTGTAGTCCTGTTTGATCCCCAGCCAGGGCATGTATCTTTCAAGATAAGGGCGCAGATGAGGGAACCCTAGTTCATCTATCTTAAGCAGATCGATGAACAAGCCATTGTTGAAGTAGGGCTTGATAGTCTCAAACTTGGAGGAGACAGCCTCCAAAGTCCCATCCCTATACACAGTAGGGTCATCTTCTTCAACCCTTTGCCTCTTGGAGGAAGGCTCTTCAGCGAACTGAACCTTCTTCTTCTTCTTCCCTTTCCTCTTGGCTTCCCTTGCTTGTTCATGCCCAGAATCCTCAGGCTGTTCTGCCTCTCGCCCAGAAGTTCCAGGCTGATCCTGGACGCGTTCATCGACCCCCTGGGTTTGCCCAGAAATCTCATGGTGTTCATCACGCTGTTCATCATTTTGCCCAGATTTCCCAGAACGTTCATGGCGAGTTTTCCCAGATTTCGACTTGTGTTTCTTGGATGATGAGGTTTTCTTTGTAACTGGGTTGATTTCATGAGATCCGGCCATTTTTGTGCGATTTGGTTGTAGAATGAGATGAATGCGAAAATATGTATGAAGGAGATGAAGAACACAGATGAAGATGAAGAATGTGTTCAGAGAGAATGTGGGTGAAAGTTGGTGAAAGTAAAAAGTGAAAGTGAAAAATGACATCCTATTTATAGGCGAAGTTACTGAGGGTAGAATGGTCATGCATTTTCAAATGAAACCAAACGTTTGCACATTGGGTAACGTAAAAATTTTTAATTGAAACGGCGCACCTTTATGACACGTGTCGCTTCACCTTATCAGAGAAGGCACACCTTCTCATAGCAGGAGTTGAAACGTTTCTGAAGTGACGTGTCTCTTGGACTGGTGCTGGCGCTCTCTTGGTTTCATCATCCAGTGTCAGCGAATGATCATCCGGAAGTGGTTTTGCTTCCGGTTGCAGTTTCTTAAGATTTAACATTGAGACCCTGCAAGAACACATGTTGGCACTCCGATGCCTAAGTTAGTACTGTTGTAAGTTTTTTTTTAAAAAATATCAAGTATAACAAATAGAATTTACACTTCATTTGGGTTTACCATTCCCAAATCACCTCTTATGAAAGTAAATTGGTCAACCCCCAGAGGCTTGGTGAAAATATCAGCAAGCTGTTGTTGTGTGGGGACAAACTGCACTTTGACATCCTTCTTTTGAACATGGTCTCTGATGAAGTGATGTCTGACATCAATGTGCTTTGTCCTTGTGTGCTGAACCGGATTCTTGGCGAGGCTGATTGTGCTTGTGTTGTCACAGAGGATGGGTGCCTCAGGGAACTCCAAGCCAAGGTCTCTTAGTTGGTTCTTCAGCCACAATACTTGAGCACAACAACTTGCAGCAGCTATGTATTCTGCCTCAGTAGATGACAATGACACACAGGTTTGCTTCTTGCTAGCCCAAGACACCAGACAACCACCAAGGAAGGCGCATTGTCCGCTGGTGCTCTTTCTGTCAGTCTTGTAACCTGCATGGTCAGAGTCAGAGTAAGCCCACAAGAACTCTTGGTTACCTCTGGGATACCAAAGACCAAGTTCCTGTGTTCCCTCAAGGTATCTCAAAATACGTTTAACACATGTTAAGTGTGATTCCTTGGGGTTGGCTTGAAACCCTGCACACATGCCTACACTAAATTGGATGTCAGGCCTGCTTGCCGTTAAGTATAGGAGGGAACCTATCATTCCCCTGTACATGGGCAGGCTGACAGTTTTACCTCTTGTGTCAGCATCAAGTGCGGCAGTGGTGCTCATGGGAGTATCATACTCCTTGCATTCATCCATCCCAAACTTTTTGAGTAGCTCTCTGCAGTATTTGGCTTGGGAGATGAATATTCCATTCTTCTTCTGCTTAATTTGCAGGCCTAGGAAGAAAGTTAGTTCTCCCATCATTGACATTTCAAACTCACCCTGCATAGTCTTAGAGAAATCCTCACAAAGTCTTTCATTAGTTGCCCCAAAGATAATATCATCAACATAAATCTGAACAATTAACATATCTCTATCTTTGTGAAGGATAAATAGTGTATTATCAAGTTTGCCTCTTGAGAAACCCTTGCCCAGCAAGAAGCTGCTGAGTCTCTCATACCAAGCTCTAGGAGCTTGTTTGAGGCCATATAAGGCTTTCTTTAATCTATACAGATGTCTTGGATGTTTGTGATCTTCGAAGCCAGGAGGTTGTTCTACATATACCTCTTCTTTAATATAACCATTAAGAAAGGCACTCTTTACATCCATTTGATATAATCTAAAACCTTTCATGGATGCAAAGGTTAGAAGAATTCTTATTGCTTCAAGTCTAGCAACTGGAGCAAAAGTTTCTTCATAGTCAATCCCTTCTTCTTGATTATATCCTTTGGCTACTAATCTGGCTTTGTTTCTTGTAATTTGACCTGTCTCATCCAGTTTGTTTTTAAAGACTCATTTGGTCCCTACTATAGATTGATGAGACGGCCTAGGGACTAGTTCCCAGACTTGGCTTCTTTCAAATTGATTTAGCTCTTCCTTGTTAGAATCTTAAGTTTTGATGGTGACTAAGGTATGATATGGTCTAGTACTTAAGAGAACATAATCAGCACTTAGGAAGGATTAGATGACATGGTTAGAATCCTGAGTTAGATCACTTGAGAATGTAAGATCACTTCCGGATAGATTAGGACTTGCGCATGCGGATGAATGCTTTCATCCCCCAGCGTCAGCAAGTAAATAACTAGGGATTTAACTTAATCCATGAACCTTAGGTGCACAAACTCTAAGACTAAGCTATGGTTCAATCGGAAGCGAAGGTGCTTCCTGTTAGACTTAGACTGGCGCAGAGCGATAGAATAGATATTACTCCAAGCGACAGTGAGTCTACTTCCCCAAGTGAAAGCGCTTCCTGTTAGAATTAGACTGGCGCAGAGCGACAGAATAGATATTACCCCAAGCGTCAGTGAGTCTACTTTCCCAAGTGAAAGCGCTTCCTGTTAGACTTAGACTGGCGCAGAGCAATAGAATAGTTATTACCCCAAGCGTCAGTAAGTCTACTTCGCCGAGTGAAAGCACTTCCTATTAGATTTAGACTGGCGCAGGTTGATAGACTAGATATAACCCCGAGCGTCAGCGGAAATGCAACATCAAGTGAAGTTGCTTCCTGTTGGATCTTGACTGGCGCAGACTGATAGAATAGATTTCACCCTAAGCGTCAGTGAGTTCACTACGTCAAGTAAAAGTGCTTCCGATAGCTTAGTGACTAGCGCTGAGTGTTGGAATGAAATACACTAAGTGAGAGTGAGTTATAGTGAACCAAGATCCTTCATCTAGTAGTTTTACTTCCGGATGTAAAAATGCTTCCGGATACATCATAGACCAGATCAGAACATAGTCTAAGTAAGACTACTTCCCATAGCAAATTTCCCACAACATGTATAGTTTTTACTATATCTGATTATATATATTGCTATGATTGGACTAACCAGTATGTGCAGAACTTAGTTACACTTGCGGATGCAAATGAGCTTCCGGATGGAAAGACTCTTGGCATTGGATTTCAGAGACTAACCCTTGCAGAGCAAGATTGCCACTTCCGGATGAACGATGATCATCCGTCAGCAAGAGTACAAGAGTAAATGTCACATACTCGGAAGTCAGAATGCTTTGTCAGAGCAGAGGTGTCAGGACTACTTTTCAGAGATAAAGCAAGTCAACCCTGCTGAGCATTTAAGAAGATGTTCCTTCCAACGGTAACAAGAGGATAACAGACACATTCAAACAACATTGTTACCTACCAAGCATGAGGAGTATGAGAACATAATCTGAAGATTCACTCAAGGTGTCAAAGCTCATACTGCCCACAAAAGTCAGAGTCCATAAGAGAGCTTCTGATAGCAAGAGAGGATCCAATAGCAAAGCACTCTTATCATTCATGGACAAGTGCTTGGAAGACAAAGTTCCTCTATGTGATAGCAAGCAAAATGTTAGAGTCCACGAGCTTCAGATAGCAAGAGAGCTTCCGATAATGAGTCTCTTAACATCCTGGACTTATGCTTGAGGAACGAAGTCCTCTCTGACAGCAAGCAAGAGTCGGACCGTACAAAATGTTCAGATGTCAGAAAGACTTTTGTCAGAATAGTATTGCCAGAACAGTGTTGACAGAACAGCTTGGTCAGAGCACCTTTTTAGATAAAGCAAAGTCAACCCTGCTGTGCATTAATGAGGACAACGTAAACAAGGCCCCAACGTCTATAATCAAACGGTCTTATTGCCTCTCCAACGGTTAGATATTCAGAGGCTGGTATAAAAGGGATGTTCTTCATTTCTGAAGAAGGGGGCTTGAAAAAGAGAGAGAGAACAAGGCTATTATCCAAAAAAAACACTATTCTACATTCCTCTCATCTTCTACTCTCGGACTTTGATATGTAATATTCTTAGAGAGTGATTTATTTGTACTTAAGTGAGTAACATCATCCACTCTTTGAGAGAGTTAGTTTTGAGCTTAAGTGTTTAACAAAATCAGTTCATAGAGTGAACATAATTGTAATCTTACATTTTGTAAGGGGGAGCATTTAGAAGGTTTTCTAAATCTCCATAGGTTGCAAGTTAGCCCGTAAAACTTGCGTTTGTAAGGTTGCAAGTGATCCCGTAAAACTTGCGGTAAGGTTTGCAGGTGAACCCGTTGTAAAACCTGTGGGTTGTTAGGTGAACCCGTGCTCGTAAAACCTAAAGTGTAAAGGCTTCTCTTGTGCCCGGTTTAAACAAGAATAGTGGATTGGAAATCTCAGGTGTAGCCTGGGGACTGGATGTAGGTCTGGGTGACCGAACCAGGATAAATTTATGTGTGCATATATTTATACTTGATCATTCTATTTTGCATCACATAGCATACTGACTTGTGCATAGCATTATTTATTATCATCATCACCGAGCACAAGCAGTCTTCCGAAAAGAGTTTAAGTTTTATTCCCTCACCCAATTCACCCCCCCCCCTCTTGGGTGACAGCCACGTTTATCATTTGGTATCAGAGCAGGTCACTTGTTTAAAGGATCAAACGATCTCAAGTGCAAAGACCTTGGCTGATTTGGGTTAAAATGTTTTCCAAAGGCTTTGATCATACCATTCCACCTGTGTTAGAAAATATTGATTTTTGTTGGTGGAAAGCAAGAATGGAAAGTTTTATAAAATCCACTAGTTTGAAAATGTGGGATATTTTTGAAAATGATTTTGATTTCAAACCAAGAGGAAACTGGACTGAAAAGGAGAAAAATTTGTTTTCCTTAAACATTCGAGCAATGCAAATTTTATACAAAGGCTTAACTGAAAATGATTTCCAGAAAATCAAACATTGCTCTAGTGCTAGAGATATTTGGAATACTCTTGATATGATATATGCTTCTAACCCATCTCTTGAAAGCACAGCTGTCCAAAGCTCAACTCGTGCTCTTTGTGGATCATCTACTGATGAGCTTCTGGAAGCTGATATTGAGGAAGCAGGCTTCAGTGAAGAGAGTATCCATTTCTGCCTAGAAGATTCAGAAAGTGAGGTATCTGAATCTGAACTTGAACTCTCTGAATTGCAAGATGCATACAATGAGTTATATACCGAATATTGTAAACTTGCAAAAGAACTTCTAGGCTTAAAAGAAAAAGATAGGAAACTTGAAAAACTAATTTCTTCTTCTACATCTAAAGTTTCCGAGGATTCTTTTAAAGAACTAGTGGTTCCGATAGCTAGCCCACTATCGGTAGGGAAAACTTCAACATGTCTTGAAAAATGTTTTGATTGTAAACACGTGTTGAAGGAAAAAGAAAAGCTTTCAAAAGAAACTGAAATTTCAAAGGAACAAAAAGCTTTTCTAAAGAAAACTAATCATGATAATGATAGGAAGCCTCATTTTGATTATCATTCCATTATCTGTCATTATTGTGGTAGATTAGGACATATTTCTCACACATGCAGTCTTAGAAGAAATTCAAATGTGAGAAATAAGTTTGTATGGATTCCTAAAGGACAAGTAAGGTCCAGTGCTAACCATGTAGGACCCAAGTACAAATGGGTACCAAAACATCCTCCTAGTGCCTTACTTGTGCAGGATAGATCAAGAGTTCCTCTTATCCCAAAGAAGAGAACTCGTGGTGATGCAACTGCTGAAACCCACTGGTACAATCATAAGAAGCTGTCGGCCACCACAAGGGACAATGGTTCTGTCTCAAGGATGAGCTATCACAAAGATCCATTCAACTATCCTGAGAAGAACAAGGGAGAGTGGATTCCTCGATCATCATTGGAAAGGCTCTTGAATCCTACCTCTCAGAAGAAAGTGCTTCGAACCAAGGATAAGTATAGAAGATCTCCTTGGGTAAACAAGGGATCACTTAGCAACGAAGCATTTGATAGTAAAATCTCCTATGCTAATATTAGATGGACTTATTGAGATTTTACATTAAGCATCCTAAGATGTGAACATTATATTCATCATTGAAGAAAGCTTAAAGAAATAAGTAATGTTCATAATCTACATGAGATCCATGACTATCTTGATCAAAAACCTTGTATATCCTTGTGCATATAGTCATGATAGATTCACCATGCCATACACATAGCAAGTAATCTCTAAGTGCATGTGAATTACATATAGCCTACAAACTGACCTTCAGATCCAGACTTGGATACAAAAGGAAGGAACTATCTGATATTTTGTAGGAAAGGCAATCCGGAGGTTCAGCAAGACAAGGGTGAAGATGAGTTATGGGCTAAAATGAACAAGGAACATGAACAAAATCAGAGAGAGATAGGCTAAGATAGCCACCCCTCGGACTTGACCAGGATGTCACTGCTGCCCTCAGAAGGGAAATTGAAATGAAGCGGATTGCCCAAGCAGGAAGGCTCGCCCTTGGGGAAGCCATCTGATTCATGTGCCCCCAACAGTCTGCTGGCACAGAGGCAAGCTTGAGATAGCACTAAGTGATCAACCTGCGGAGATACCCTCTGCTGAACCTGTGTCTCTCTCTGCGCCAGCACCTAATCTGAGTGAAGAGCTGTGTATGAAGTATGGGTTCAAGAGGCCAGAGTTGCGAGTAGTAGTGATCACCAAGTGAATTCATCCCTCTGCACCAGCTCCAATTCATCCTATTAGCCTCAACAGGACTCAGGACTGTACCTCATCTGAACAATTAGTCAAGTCTTGATAAGCATTCGTCACGCATAGATTTTGGTGCTGCTCTGAAAATAGAATCCTTGCATTGTCAACCAAAATCAAGCGAGCTACTGCTTGATGCGAATGGAGCTATGGTGATATCATTCTTACCCTCCTCTTTACTTGAATAATCTTTTGGGTAGTAAATGCATGATGAGCTTAACAGATTTTATTTCTCTGATATAATGCATACTGATTTTACAGATTCAAGAAGTCTGACACTTTGAAACTGAACCTTCTTCAAAACCTACTAAATTTGTGCATGCTGAATCATTGTGTTCCAAGATTTCTGACATTGTTAAGAAGATTCAGAACTAGTTTCAGAATTTTGACACAAACAAAAAAAAAAAAACCTTCTTCAGAGTTTTTCATATGGTGTCTAAATCGTTTTACTCATATATGCTTAGCAATTTTTTTTTAGGCGCCGCTCAGAAAAGAAAACAGTTTATACATTCACCTTGATTTTTGAAAGATCCTTTTTGAAATGCAAACTTTCAAAACAGATTCCGATCCTCTTTAAACTTACATGACAACTGTACCTCATGATAGCACTCAAAAGCTATTTCTGATTTTCCATTTCATGTGGTATCTCTTGCATCAACTTTTTCAATGCATAAGCAGCTATGGTTTCGAGAACAATACATCCCTCTTAATTACATCTTTAAGTTCTCAATCTACTAATGATCTCAGTTCAAGTTTGTGGTTTAAGAATGTTGACACAGATCATTGAAGCTTGAACAATGAATATAACCAAGAGAGAATGGCAACGAAAATGTCTCTTATCAAGATGTGTGGAATGGCTATACCAAACCTGAGAAACTCTCGCCAATACACATGAGCATTTCTATCCCTTACATATTCTGTTGTGAAATTAAATGGATAGTCTCTCTCTTGTCTGACATGCATTAGAAATCTTAGGAAATGCCTTGAATTAAACTCTGCTAGATCTGTAAAACATGGCATAGTATCACAAGCATGCTATAATCTGTATTAATTTCAAGCTTGTTGATGTCCTAAGAACAATGAGATCACACTGAGCATATCTAGAAGAACTTGGGCAAAAATTTGGAAATTATTCTCGTAATCATATGCTGAAATTTGGTTGTTTTTGTAAAACGAATTCAATCCTAATCAAATTATTTTGTGAGGATGAAGATTCTCTTTTTCAAAATCTCATTATGTTATTAATTCACATGTCTTCATGATCTAACATGAACATCCTTGAGGCATATGTATTGAACCATACTTGCTTATGAAACTCTGAAAATATGCCACCTGTTTAATATTCTCTGTACTATCACATTGATATTTATCCATGAGAGTATAAATAGAGTTCATGTCTTGATAGTGAAACTATGTGAATGTATAGATAATTTCAAAATTAGTTTTCACATAATCATTGCTCATATCTTCTTAAACCAATTAGCAAGCATGATTTCTTAAAATTATTAGCTTGTGCTGATTAACACAGATTGACTTGAATGTCCTGAGGATGGTCTTCAATGTTAAATCTTAAGTTCTTTCACTGACCATCAGAAAGCATTTGTTTCCTCAAGCATATGCAGGACCAATCATCAAGTTTGAGCAAGGTTGCTTTCACAACAATCAGCGCCTTCGATAGCAGGCCAACTATTGAACCATGGGAAGAGTAGAGTGACTGCCCAGTCATGTCTACTTATGGTTGTAGCTCAGCTTGCCGAAGCGAATCATCAAAGCACTTGCGCTAGGGGTTTCCACTTGAGATAGCACACCTCTTGAAGATGTCAGGAAGCATGCTTATCTGCGTATGATTCAGATTCCTGAGTCTAATAGAGTATGAGTACCCCTCATCTGTGGTAACATCTACACCTTACCATCTCTTACATATGATGCATACATGGCATTGGTAAGGGTGTCAACTTAGAATGTTTCTCTCAATCTGCATTGACTTCAAAATCATTCACTGTCTTAGAAAATCATCCTAGCTCACACATCTGTATCCTCTAAATGACATGCTGGAAAGTAATTGATAACATACCTCTCTTATATGCTTCCTTTCTTGATTTAATGATGATTAATCTTAATATAGAAGAGAAGTAAGTGGACATTACCTGAAAATAGAGAGTCACATGCTGCCATCGATAATAAACTCTTAAGATGCTGTGATGCAATTTGTTTGGAAAATATTTTTGGCACTTTTAAAAAACACAAATTTCATTTGATTTGATTTCATTTCATATGGTATCACAAATTTCATTTGGCATTCAATCATTTCCTTTGATACCACAGGTTCAAACTCACAGATCTCATTTGATTACATTTGGTATCAGATTTCATCTCATTTGAATTTAAAATCACATATTTCATTTGATATCATAATCACCATTTTTAAACATATCAAAAGTAATTTTGATCCTCTCGATTTGATGATTAGGGCGAATACAATCAATCACCATTTTGTATGCTTTGCTCTTGACTTAATCCTTGAAAAACATGTTTAGCTATCCCACATAATGATTAGGGCGAATACAATCATTTAGGATCATGAATCATTATTGTTTTTCTTGATAATTCTCGTACGTTGTAAAAGTATCCCCATCCCTAAGGCTAGCTTGCACCTGTTGGAATTTGATGAAGCCAAAAGGGGGAGAGAGATAGAGATGAGATGTCTAGAGATGGAGATGAGATGTCTAGAGATGAGATATAAGATGTCTAGCGAGAGATGAGACATGAGATGTCTAGAGCTGAGAGATAGATAAGATATCTAAGTTTAATTATAGCTCTGGGAGTGCTCTGGGAGTGATCTAAGTTTAATTATGTTCTCTAGTCATCTATGGGTTTGTCATCATCAAAAGGGGGAGAATGTTAGAATCTTAAGTTTTGATGGTGACTAAGGTATGATATGGTCTAGTACTTAAGAGAACATAATCAGCACTTAGGAAGGATTAGATGACATGGTTAGAATCCTGAGTTAGATCACTTGAGAATGTAAGATCACTTCCGGATAGATTAGGACTTGCGCATGCGGATGAATGCTTTCATCCCCCAGCGTCAGCAAGTAAATAACTAGGGATTTAACTTAATCCATGAACCTTAGGTGCACAAACTCTAAGACTAAGCTATGGTTCAATCGGAAGCGAAGGTGCTTCCTGTTAGACTTAGACTGGCGCAGAGCGATAGAATAGATATTACTCCAAGCGACAGTGAGTCTACTTCCCCAAGTGAAAGCGCTTCCTGTTAGAATTAGACTGGCGCAGAGCGACAGAATAGATATTACCCCAAGCGTCAGTGAGTCTACTTTCCCAAGTGAAAGCGCTTCCTGTTAGACTTAGACTGGCGCAGAGCAATAGAATAGTTATTACCCCAAGCGTCAGTAAGTCTACTTCGCCGAGTGAAAGCACTTCCTATTAGATTTAGACTGGCGCAGGTTGATAGACTAGATATAACCCCGAGCGTCAGCGGAAATGCAACATCAAGTGAAGTTGCTTCCTGTTGGATCTTGACTGGCGCAGACTGATAGAATAGATTTCACCCTAAGCGTCAGTGAGTTCACTACGTCAAGTAAAAGTGCTTCCGATAGCTTAGTGACTAGCGCTGAGTGTTGGAATGAAATACACTAAGTGAGAGTGAGTTATAGTGAACCAAGATCCTTCATCTAGTAGTTTTACTTCCGGATGTAAAAATGCTTCCGGATACATCATAGACCAGATCAGAACATAGTCTAAGTAAGACTACTTCCCATAGCAAATTTCCCACAACATGTATAGTTTTTACTATATCTGATTATATATATTGCTATGATTGGACTAACCAGTATGTGCAGAACTTAGTTACACTTGCGGATGCAAATGAGCTTCCGGATGGAAAGACTCTTGGCATTGGATTTCAGAGACTAACCCTTGCAGAGCAAGATTGCCACTTCCGGATGAACGATGATCATCCGTCAGCAAGAGTACAAGAGTAAATGTCACATACTCGGAAGTCAGAATGCTTTGTCAGAGCAGAGGTGTCAGGACTACTTTTCAGAGATAAAGCAAGTCAACCCTGCTGAGCATTTAAGAAGATGTTCCTTCCAACGGTAACAAGAGGATAACAGACACATTCAAACAACATTGTTACCTACCAAGCATGAGGAGTATGAGAACATAATCTGAAGATTCACTCAAGGTGTCAAAGCTCATACTGCCCACAAAAGTCAGAGTCCATAAGAGAGCTTCTGATAGCAAGAGAGGATCCAATAGCAAAGCACTCTTATCATTCATGGACAAGTGCTTGGAAGACAAAGTTCCTCTATGTGATAGCAAGCAAAATGTTAGAGTCCACGAGCTTCAGATAGCAAGAGAGCTTCCGATAATGAGTCTCTTAACATCCTGGACTTATGCTTGAGGAACGAAGTCCTCTCTGACAGCAAGCAAGAGTCGGACCGTACAAAATGTTCAGATGTCAGAAAGACTTTTGTCAGAATAGTATTGCCAGAACAGTGTTGACAGAACAGCTTGGTCAGAGCACCTTTTTAGATAAAGCAAAGTCAACCCTGCTGTGCATTAATGAGGACAACGTAAACAAGGCCCCAACGTCTATAATCAAACGGTCTTATTGCCTCTCCAACGGTTAGATATTCAGAGGCTGGTATAAAAGGGATGTTCTTCATTTCTGAAGAAGGGGGCTTGAAAAAGAGAGAGAGAACAAGGCTATTATCCAAAAAAAAACACTATTCTACATTCCTCTCATCTTCTACTCTCGGACTTTGATATGTAATATTCTTAGAGAGTGATTTATTTGTACTTAAGTGAGTAACATCATCCACTCTTTGAGAGAGTTAGTTTTGAGCTTAAGTGTTTAACAAAATCAGTTCATAGAGTGAACATAATTGTAATCTTACATTTTGTAAGGGGGAGCATTTAGAAGGTTTTCTAAATCTCCATAGGTTGCAAGTTAGCCCGTAAAACTTGCGTTTGTAAGGTTGCAAGTGATCCCGTAAAACTTGCGGTAAGGTTTGCAGGTGAACCCGTTGTAAAACCTGTGGGTTGTTAGGTGAACCCGTGCTCGTAAAACCTAAAGTGTAAAGGCTTCTCTTGTGCCCGGTTTAAACAAGAATAGTGGATTGGAAATCTCAGGTGTAGCCTGGGGACTGGATGTAGGTCTGGGTGACCGAACCAGGATAAATTTATGTGTGCATATATTTATACTTGATCATTCTATTTTGCATCACATAGCATACTGACTTGTGCATAGCATTATTTATTATCATCATCACCGAGCACAAGCAGTCTTCCGAAAAGAGTTTAAGTTTTATTCCCTCACCCAATTCACCCCCCCCCCTCTTGGGTGACAGCCACGTTTATCATTCCTGCATGGCAATAATCCAGTCGCAGTCCTCAAGAGCTTGTTCAACTGAAATTGGTTCAATTTGAGATAAAAATGCTCCAAACTCAACTTCATTTTGAACTTGCCTTCTGGTTCTGACACCAGAAGAAACATCACCAAGCACTTGATCAAGAGGATGATCTCTGTGATGTCTCCTAGCTGTTGGCAACTGTGCCTCATCAGGCACGGTCTGCACTCTAGGTTCATCACTGAGTTCATCTTCTTCCTTAGGATTGCTTGCTGGTGTTTCTTTTGGTGGTGAAGAAGATGATGGTAATTTTGGAAGATTAAGTATTTCATCATCTTCTGTGGATTGTCCCCATGTAGGAATTTCATCGAATACAACATGCATTGATTCTTCTACAATTCTAGTTCTCATGTTGTATACCCTATATGCTTTGCTCCTAAGGGAATATCCTATGAATATACCTACATCAGCCTTTGGATCAAATTTACCTAGATTTACCTTTCCATTGTTGTGTACATAGCATTTTGATCCAAAAATTCTGAGGTGGCTGATGTTGGGCTTCCTTCCTTTGTATAGCTCATATGGAGTCTTGTCTAAGCCCTTGCGAACATAGGCTCTGTTTGAGATGTAGCATGTAGTGCTCATAGCATCCGCCCAGAATACTTGAGAAACCTCTTTCTCATTGAGCATGCTTCTGGCCATCTCAGTCAGAACCCTGTTCTTTCTTTCGACCACTCCGTTTTGCTGAGGAGTCCTAGGAGCTGAGAAGTTGTGTTCAATACCGTTTTGCTCACATAGCTCTGAGAAGCTATGGTTCTCAAACTCTCCTCCATGGTCTATCCTTATGGCTGTGATTTTGAGTTCTCTTTCATTCTGCACTTTCTTAGCCAGGACAACAAAAGCATCAAAGGTATCTTGCTTAGAGGCAAGAAACACAGTCCAAGTGAACCTTGAATAGTCATCCACCACCACTAGAGCATACAGGTTTCCACCCAAGCTCTTCACTCTCGCTGGCCCAACCACATCCATATGGATTAGTTCCAAGGGCTTGCTGGTGGAGACTCTCTTCTTCGTTTTAAACGAGGACTTTGTTTGCTTCCCTCGTTGGCAGGACTCACAGATAAAATCATGTTTTACTTTAAAGGATGGAATACCTATAGCTAGCTCCTTTTTAATTAGCATATCAAGTTGAGTAAAATTAAAATGAGCTAACCTCTTATGCCAAAGCCAACTGTTCTCATCACTAGATATTAGACATTTTTCTTCCAGTTGTTGACACAAGTCCAGAGTATATAGGTTCCCATTTCTGTTTGCCTTAAGTTTGCATTTTAAATTGGCCTTATCGAAATTTAGATCCTGCTTATCAACTATTATGCACTCATGTGAATCAAAAATTACCCAATTTCCTTTGTCTGTGCTCTGGCTCACGCTAAGCAGGTTGTGACAGAGACCGTCCACCAGATAGACATCTTTTACTGGTCCGACTTCTCCAACTCCAGTGATCTTTCCACTTTGATTTCCTCCAAAGGTTACAGTGGCTCCGTCTTTGATCACCAGAGATTTGAACTTGTCTCTGTCTCCAGTCATATGCCTCGAGCATCCGCTATCGATATACCATTTTCTGTTCTTGGATGCCTTGAGACACACCTGAAAGAATCAAGTAAGCTTAGGTACCCAACCTTTCTTGGGTCCTCGATCATTAGTTTTCAATGCTCTTGGTCTAGAGTTATCCTTGACCTTGGGCTTGTGATTATTCAGAGCCTCTGGCCTAGTGCTGGCTCTGGACTCTTGGGTTTTCCCTTTGGAATGATTCCAAGCTCGGGATCCTTGTCCTCTCTTAGTTTCCTTTGCAGGTGGAGGATCCTTTGTTGCCGTGGTTCCTTTAGGGACCCATTTGTAGGAGCTACTTGCTCCATGCTTCTTGGCATTACAGGTGGACGTGGAGTGTCCCTTCCTGTTGCAATAGTTACAGAAGCTGAAGGGTGAGGAGCTATGACTAGTGGCTTTATGGAAGAACTTGAAGTAGGGCTTTACTTTTGGTTCCACCCACTTCTTCCCTCTAGGAGTATATCCTAAGCCAGTTCTATCCCTATATGCCCTTTGATTCATTAAAATTATATTTAACATTTCTGAGCCATTTGTAAACTTCTGCAGGGCATTTTGCAGCTTGTCTTTCTCAACTGAGACTCTGCTGCAATTAGGGCAGCTCTCAAGTGTTGGGTCATTGGGTTCTGTTTGTGGAGAACCCTTCCCATCCGCTACTGGAAGTTTTCTTGCTTCCGCTAGCTCTTCACTCAGTGAGTCCACCTTGGACTCAAGTGATTCTTTTTTAGTTTTTAACACTTTATAGGCTTTACACAATCGAGAGAATTCTTCATGAACCTCATTGTAAGCCTCTTGCAATTCTGAGAAAGTTACCTCATTGTCTTTGTGGGTGAGGTCCAGATCTGAAGATGCTTCCTCATCATCTTCTCTAGCTACTAGGCAGAGGTTGGCAACTTCTTCCTCATCACTTGCTTCATCATCTGAGCTATTCACCCAGATAGAGGAAACAAAGGCCTTTCTTTTATCTTCAACCTCCTTGTTGGGAGCAACGAGGGCAAGATTTTTGGCCTTGGATGAGGCTTGAGGAGCTCTCTGAGCTAGCAGTGTAGGCTCATATTCAGCCAGGGAGCCAAATAATGCGGTGATGGAGCTAGTTGATTCTCCTTGGACTTCCTATAAGATGGTTACCTTGGTGATCCAGTCACCTTTCAAGATCTTTAGAATCTTGCTCACTTGCTCTCTTTCAGGAATGTCCTTACCTAGCGAGGCCAAATTGTTGATGAGGTGAGTGAACCTGAGCTCCAGTTCTCTGATAGGCTCGGTTGGACTAAGCATGGCGAACTTGTGGAATTCTTCCACCAGCATTTCAACTCGTCGTGCTTTCACTCCCCTGGTTCCAGAGTGAGCAGCCTCAAGAGCCTCCCACATATCTTTAGCATTTTTGTGGTGGCTGATTCTGTGAAACTCCTTGGGGCTGAGAGCACACTGGATGTAATGCATGGCCCTATAGTTCAGCTGGACTAAAGCATAATCCTCAGCAGTGTACCTGGCCTTTATCTTAGCAAATCCGTCCTCATCTAGGGGACTGTGATCTCCACGTTCGATAACATCCCAGAGTCTAAGGTCACTAGACTTGATGTAAGTCTCCATTCTAAACTTCCAGAATGGATAGTTGTACCCATCAAAGCCTGGGGGCTTGTTGGGTTGAATAGAGACATCTGGTAAAGAGTAGTCTGTATCCATTACAAGATCTTTACTTTCTAGATTCGTTGGAATCGAGTGAGAAAGATCTGCTCTGATACCAAATGAAAGTAATGGATGCACAAGAGGGGGGGTGAATTGTGCTTCAAAATAAATGCTCAAACAAAAACGACACAAGAGTTATACTGGTTCGGTCTACCTGACCTACGTCCAGTCCTCAACCACCCAGGCTGAGTTCCACTATATCTCAGGTTTTAAATCGGGTTCACCTGAAACCTTACAACCGCAAGTTTTGCACGGGATCACTTGCAACCTTACAACAAGTTTTACACAAGGCTCACTTGTAACCTTTCTCACTAGCTCCCCCTCACAAGTTTTGGGGTTTCCTCCCTGGAGATTTCCAGAGAGGGAAATTGTCACCTCATAGTAGAGAGGCGCACAATGTCAATTCATATAGTGAAAATTAGATGCTTAGATAAATTCCCCTTGATGGCACAATACATCTATAGGTGAGTATGAGAGTTGTGATAGTAGTATTCGTAAATTTGAAATTGGGAAGATGGAGTTTGGTAAATGTGGAATTGATTGAGGAATTTTGAGTGATATGGGAAGTAGAGACGATGAATTTGACTTGGTTTGGATGTGACTTAGGGACTTGAGTGAACATGGGAAGAAAATTGATATACACACACACACACACACATTACTGATTTTAAATGTGGCACTCTTTAGACGCCCTCGTTACTGCACATCTCATTGTTATAGTGAGTTGAGCTGTGATTATTGAGACAAGTTGTCTCACCCCATGATTACTCACATTTTTGCAGGTATTCATGCACAGACGCAAGCATCAGGAAAGAGAATTAGGTCGTATAGGTTAATTATATTGTTTAGAAATGTATATTGCCACTTTATAGGTCTGCATTTGCTTTCGCATGTATATTTATTTATTTATGGTTTAATATCAATTAGTTTTGTTTATTAACCATGTTAGACAGTTAATTTTGTTTATTTCTAACATGATTAGCAATCAATTATCCATGATAGCATTTATATTCAGACCTTACTTAGGTCAAGTTCCTTTCTCTAGGTTCTCAATTTCTTTTAATATAAGAGTGACACGTGTATGGATGGTTGTTATAAAAGGACACGTGTCACTTCTATATTAAAAGAAATTGAGAACCTGGAGAAAAGAATTTGATGTAAGTTTTTCCCTTTATATTCTATTAATATATTCCTTTCTATCATGTTATAACATTTCATTCACTAGAATGCTCTTTTTCTAACTATGACAGAGATGTTGACATTACGGAAATTTCTTTCCTATCATAGTTAGTAAAAAGATTAATAAATTAAAATGGATAGCTTAGGTTAATTAGAGAATTAGTGACAGTATGTTACACTTATGAAGCCTAAATTTCACTGGTTTGTGTTAAATAGGAATAAAGTGGTTTATAAATAGGAAATCTTGTTATTTTATATATTTTGTTTTAGTACATAACAATTAAAGTTTATTTTGATTCATCAATTTTTTTATTATTTTATCATATACAAATAATACTTTCAATTTCTTCTTTTCTGTTTTTTATTAAAGAAAAGTGAAATATTGAAAACTAGAGTAAATAAACAAAACGACCTTAAGTGAGCATGATCTCATAACAAAGTTCGTACCCCTGATCAAAAAAAGAGTAAATAAACAAACAAATCCCTTCATTTTATGTTCAAATAAGGGAAAATGACAAATAAATCCCTCTGAATACCGAAAAGGACAAGGAACTCAAAAACCTGGGGTGTGTGGTTGAGTGTGAAAGTAATGGATGCACGAGAGGGGGGTGAATTGTGCTTCAAAATAAATGCTCAAATAAAAACGACACAAGAGTTATACTGGTTCGGTCTACCTGACCTACGTCCAGTCCTCAACCACCCAGGCCGAGTTCCACTATATCTCAGGTTTTAAATCGGGTTCACCTGAAACCTTACAACCGCAAGTTTTGCACGGGATCACTTGCAACCTTACAACAAGTTTTACACAAGGCTCACTTGTAACCTTTCTCACTAGCTCCCCCTCACACCGAGCAAGGGGTTAACCTTTACACTTAAAGGATTTTTCTAACTAAGTTCTCTCAAAGAACGAATGGTGTTACACACTTAAGTACAATCAATGCTCTTATAACAAGATGAGACTTAACAACAATGAGTACAGAATATGTAGATGAAAAGATCACTCAAAGTGTTAAATGCTCTTTTCTTTTCTGGGCAGCTTTGAATGCTTGAAGATGTTCTTAGTTTTTCACTCTAACTTCTCTCAAGAATATTCAAAGATAATTGTTGTTCTTCATAAATGAAGGTGAGCTTCTTTATATAGTCTTCAAACATTCTGACTCTTGGTAGGTGGGCTAGCCGTTTGAATATGGCCGTTTTTCCCATGTTACCGTTTGCCCAATTAATGCTTCATCAATGCATAGCAGGGTTGACTTGCTTTATCTCTGAAAAGTAGTTCTGACACCTCTGCTCTGACAAAAGCATTCTGACACTGCACTTCTGACATTCTGATTGCTTGCGGAAGCAGATTCTTATCCGGAAGCAATTCTACTTAGTGTGCTGCACTTGAAAGTTAGTCTAACAATATAAGCACATAGTCACACGCAGTGGGAGTGTACTTAGTCTAAGTGGTCTTCCTTGTATCCGGAAGCACTTCTACATCCGGAAGTAGATCCACTGGATGAAGGATTTTGTTCACTATTACTCACTCTCGCTCAGTGTCCTTCAATCCAACAGTCAGCGCTAGTCACTTAGCTATCGGAAGCAATTCTACTGGATGTGGCTTATGTTCACTGACGCTTAGTGTCATCGTATTCGAACAGCCAGCGCCAGTCTAAATCTAACAGGAAGCAAGTTTACTTCCGGTTGAAACTTAGCTTAGTCTTAAGGTTTTGTATATTTAATACTCATGGACTAAGTTAATTCCCTAGTGAATTACTTGCTGCCGCTGGGGGATGAAACATTTATCCGCGAGCGCAAGTCCAAGTCTATCCGGAAGTAAATCCACATCCGGTTGCACTCTTACTTGGGATTCTATGTTAACCTATTGCTTTCTAAGTTCTTGACCTATTCTTTCATATTTTAGTCTTCATCAAAACTTAAGATTCTAACAGAGTGGCAAGTACTCATTTACCCTTAACCAATTGTCTGGGGTTCGATCCTTGGCGTTGGGTATGGAGAAGCATTAAATCTTTCAGGCCAGCTGTCCCACCCATTGATGTGCCTACAAATCAGCGGGGGATTAGTCTCTCATTTATCGAGTGAGGGAATACCTTGATCATAGATCAAAAAAAGGACAAGGAACTCAAATTTTCAAAAGAACAATTAAGAAATCAGGTACTTACTTGACATTTATAATTGTTGTGAAAAGACTTAAATTGTCCTAGCTTAGTCTTAAGGTTTTGTATATCTAGTACTTATGGACTAAGCTATTTCCTTAGTGAATTACTTGCTGTCGCTGGGGGATGAGTCATTCATCCGCGAGCGCTAGTCCTAGTCTATCCGGAAGTAAATCCACATCCGGTTGCACTCTTACTTGGGATTCTATGTTAACCTATTGCTTTCTAAGTTCTTGACCTATTCTTTCATATTTTAGTCTTCATCAAAACTTAAGATTCTAACATTCTCCCCCTTTTTGATGATGACAAACTTAGTTTTATCGATTAAGTTTATATGAAAGGATTATCAGAAGAATAAAAGCAATAGAAACGAACAAGTAACTTAGACAATATTATTAATGAACAGAGATTACACTTTAGAGTATACAAGCAAAACATATACAGGTAATCTACACTAAGCAGGAATAAAATATGCATGAAAAATTTTCTAAGTTAAAATGGTTGGATCGGGGGTTTATAGTTTGTGTTTTTTTTTCCTCTCCCTCTCATTCTGTCTTTCCTCACTCTCTTTCTGAAGCTTGGCGATCTCTGCCTCATGCACATTCTGGTCTATCTGGGCTATGATCCGCTGAAGCTCTTCTTCATCCCTCTCCCTTCTAAGTCTTTCTGATTCAATGGACTCCTCGAATGCCCTTTTCATGTTTTCTACTTCTTCATACCCAGGGAACCCTGTGGCATCATCGAAATAGGCGACCTCTCCATTGGGGTAGTGGACAAGAAATTCAGAATTTTAAAATTTAATTTGAATGAAATAAAAATTTACTAATTCAAGAAATTCATAAAATGGAAACTATTTAAGTTGAATTTTTTAACGTTAAATAATTAGGTATCCATGTGATCCAATTTTATTGTGGCAAGTGGTATAACATGAATGTCATCATGAATTTTAGTATATATAATAGATAGAGATGGTTTCGGATTCTCTCAGAATCCTTCCCTCCTAATCCCGTCTTTGGGGAATTATTTTGGCAATTGAGATTCATATAAGAGCTTATAATTTGTCACTTGTACCATTAAAAATAAAAAATGTATTATAATATAAAATAAATGAAGAAATTTTAATTTTTGTATTTTTAAAACTTTTTAGTATAAACAATTTCAACTGTCTAAACCTATTTCATTTCAATAAAAGTATATCTATAAGAGATACAGACATGTCTAGTTAACAGTAATGGGCGAGATTTGCTTCATGAATTTCCAGTGGAAAGGGATTGTTGTGACTCTATGAATTTCTACCCGTGGAGATTGTAACAACCACAATTATTAACCATTTTTACGTTTTTTTTTAATTACTAACTATGTTAGAAAAGAATTCACTCATTATTAATACTAACATAGTTAGAAAAAGAATTTAACTTAATTAACTACAATAATCATAATACTAACTATGTTAGAAAAAGAATATAAATTATAATGATAGACTAACATAGTTAGAAAAACAACTTTTCTTATTTTCCCTAAAATATAAATTGATAGGCTAACCATGATAGAAAATTAATTTTAGTCACAAATAAGCTATCATGGTTAGAAAAATATTTCATGTAATTTGGAAATAAATAAATTAAAATAAATTATTTTATAATCGAATATAAAATTAATAATTGAAAATAGTTTATATAAAAATATCAAATCTGATATATCCATGTTAGATAAAAATTGACTAACATGGATATTTAAACAAATCTCATAATATCCGAATAAATTATTTCACATCTATTTACAATTAAGCACATAAACATGTTTAAGAAATAATTACAGTTATCCAGCCTAGAATTATACACAGACATACAGTAATCTAAGGAAAATGAATTAAAGGGTTTACAAATTAATAAATGAAACATGAAAAATAGTATGCAACCACAAGACTTAGTTCCTAAGTCTCCAGATCCTTCCCATCACTCCTGCCCCGATCTAGTACCTGTAATATCAACGATTGGGGTAGACCCAGAAATCGCAACTACTACCACTCGTTTACGTACATCTTTGCACTACGTGCATGTGCATGCCCGCAAGGTGGTGTGTGATTATGTGTAAAGTGGTGTGTGCTACATGTTGTGTTGCATGAACATATTATCTATGCTAATTTCAAGTAACTACCAATTATCATGTATTGCAGCAACACAAATATACGGATACATCATAACTCAAAACATCGCAACTCAACACATCAATAATAACAATTAAATCAAACATAACACACCGTAATATCTCAGTTCAATAGGGACTCACGACTCGATGATCGATATACCCTCGCTTGAACTGGTTCAAAGGGACTAACAACCCTACTGAACATGTAACAATATTGTGTCTTATTCATTTTAGTCCCTGGGGGTTTTACAGGGAACCTCATTCCGGAATGGCATAATTATAATCATATTATCGGTGTGCACCAAACAAAACATCAATTCTCATAAAGCATATAATAAACATCATTAATTCATAACTAACCTATATGCTTACCAACATACACACACACGCAAACAAGTTTAAGTAGTTACCTCCTTGCATTTAAACCAAAATAAACGTAAGCTCCCACGTACTCAAGTGTAATAACAAATTTCTACAAGCAATAATACAACATACAAATAATTAAAAATAACTCATACATGCTAATTAACGTCGCTCTCGTTCCTAAAAGTACCAACCAATCCCTTGTTTATATTCTCTATCCTAGAAGTCCATTTCCAATTTCAATCAAAGTTCACAAACAATAGTCAATGCAATAAGTTTCCAATAGATGATTGCATTAAAAAGACGGATCCTCAAAAAGAAATTCAAGACATTTTATACCCAAGAGTAACTCATGTATAACAACTTATTTTATTAGTTCACAATTACATAAACAAATACTAGCCAAAATTCATACTCTACAAATAATCAAGTCTTCTTAGTCAGTGAAGAAATAAAACAAGAATTCTTGAGATCACCATACAAGCCTAAAACATACATGCTTTTAGGAAATTACAATCTTTCATTTATACTACCTAAATACCAATTTTAAAACCCATACCAATAATCTGTTCAATTAGAGAGAAGCAAAGATTCGCAAAATTCATGAGACAACAAAATCCAAACAAATAAATCAAGAATTATGGTAATAAAAATTACACCTTTAATCCAGAACTTGACTGAACTGATTAGTAAGAAACAAGTAGTCAAAACTTCTAAAATGCATATACCATTATAAGTTTCATCTTTCCCACATCAGGAACCAAGCAATCAGAATATAAAAGCACAATACTTCTAAAGTTCAGTAGCATAAACAAACACATCAAAAACCTTTCATCCTTGAAGCATATATAATATCAATTTGAGATACATAACCAAACAAGATCAGTCAAGGAGACATTTTTCTTAGCAAATCAGACAAACAATACCAGAAAACAGTTTTCCTATACTCTTAAGATGATTAAAAGATTAAACCCAAAATACTACAACCCCAAATCGATATCTCTCTAATCTCGCCTAAAATAAAAGAGAAGGGTAGGATTGGGAAAAGAAAGGTCACCTGCGTTCGATTTCTTGCTTGCAAGCTTCATCGGAGCTTTGCTCCGCCGTGAGTCACCATTGACATCGCTGGGGTAAGGAGAACACAGAAAAAAAAGAATGAGGAGGAAGAGGAAGATGAAGATTGCTTCATTTGCCTTCGGCGGGATTGTGTTTGGGTCAAACCCGCCGGAAAACGGCCGCCGCTGTGGCCGGCCTATTTCTCGCCGGAGCTCGAAGAAAAGGGTGGAGGATGTACGAAGGCAGTGAGGAATAGTATGGTGTGAACGATGGTGATGAGGAACAGTAAGGAAGCATCAAAGAAGAAGGAAGGAAGGAAGAAATAAGCGATGAAGAAGAAGGTGAACGTGAGATTGAGAGGTGTATGTGTGTGCTTGTGCGGCTGATTCCCTTCCAAGGGAGAAGAGGGATTTAGCTTATATATGAAAGAGGAAACTAGGGTTTAAGGCCCAACAAGGAATTTACAGAAATACCTTATGAAGTTTTCTACTTTTATAGAAGAGTACATATCATCATTTTTTTTTCTTTAATTGGGCATTGAATTATACTCATTCAATTTAACATAAAACTTCTCATTTCTAGATAAACTTTCTTAATTAACAAATTTAATTATGAGACCTTATAATTTCATAGCTAACACCTCAAATATAAATTATTTCTCACTCTCTAATTCCTTAAATCATAATTATTTATGTTGGTTTAAATTCTAGTAATTTATAACATTCTAAATATAGTTTCCTAAAACGATGCCTTTTTGATATATTCTTCATAAATATTTCTAAATTTAAGTTTAATACTCAATTATTTTCTTTCTTAGTCTTAACATATTTCTTAAAAACAAACATGTTGAATTTTCTAAATACATTTGCAAGATTAAATTTTGGTTATTTATTTATTTATTTATAATTAAAATTTAGGATGTTACACAGATGATGTGGGAGTTGTTTTTTTATTTTCGTTTTATTATTTAAGTAAATATCAAGTCAGATTCCAACTAAGGTGCCCAGTCAGTAATTAACGGTGTTAGTGCCACATATGACAACTTAACAGTGTTTTAAACTTGAGGGACTAACTGTACAAAAGGTCTAAACTTGAGGGACTAAAACCACATGTTTTAAATTTGAGGGAATAAAACCAAAATTCAGTGAAACTTGAGGGACCAAAAGTTATGTTAACCCTAAATTAATTTTACATTTAACTGGACAATTCTGTATCTCTTATAGATCCTTCTATCGAAATCAAATAGATCTAGATAGTTAAAATTTTTTATGCTAAAAATTATTTTATATTATAATACATTTTGTTTTATTTTTAAGGGTTAATATGCAAATCCCCCCTCAAACTATACCAAAAGGTGCAAATTTGCCCCTGACATATTTTTAGATGCAATTTTACACTCGAAGTAAAAATTTTGTGCAATTTAACCCTTCCGTTAGACAATAAGTTTAACACCGTCAACTTTAATACATGTGGCAGATAAATTGACACTCTAACGCTTATATAGATGCCACATAACAAAAAGAAATAAAATAAGAAAATAATAACAAAAAAAATTAAAAAAATGAAAATACTCCCCCACCCCACCATCCCCATCCCCATCCCACCACACCCCCAACCCACCCCTCTCTTCCAAATCCACCAAAACCACCACCCACCACCGGCCGCCACCGCCGCCCACACCCGCCGCTTCCGGCAACCACCCGCCATGACCATCACAACACTCGCTTCCCCTCCACCTTCTCCTCCTTCCATTTCACTCCACTCACAACTCACCATCACTACCACTCTCTCTTCCTCTCAACGTCTCTCCTCCTCTTCACCATCCCCTCCACCACGGCCGACGTCACCGACGATCCCCTCCACCACGGCCGACGTCACCGCCGTGGGTGACGTCGGGCGTGGTGGAGGGGATGGTAACCATTGTTAGGGTGAATGTATTTTCATGAAAACTGAGATGGAGATGTAAATGGGAAATGGAAGGAGATGGTGAAGAGGAAGAGAGAGGTTGAGAAAGAGGGTGGAGGGTGGAGTAAAATGGAAGGAGGAGAGGGTGGAGGGGAAGCGAGTGTTGTGATGGTCGTGGCGGGTGGTGGCCGGAAGCGGCGGGTGTGGGCGGCGGCAGCCATTGGCATGTTTTATGGTAGTCCAAGCAACACCTATGCCGCATCAAAAGAATCAGGCAGAGGTGTTGCTTGGAAGCAAAAGCAATCTTGGACACAACTGGTTGGGCAAAATAAAATTCATTCAGCATATCTCTGATTTTTCTTGGAATCCCTTCTAAGAAGGCAGTGGCCAAGGTGCCCTGTGAAAATCTTGCTGGTTCTAGTGAAAAAGAGAAAAAGAGCCAGTTACCTGAGAACAAGAATTCAATATTTAATCATTTGTTCACCAACTCACTAAACTAAATTTTGATTGTATTTCTCTGTGAGCGAGTGGTTTTAGATATCCTTTTGTAAGTGATTATCACAATCTATTCTTTAAGTGAACCTATTATAAAATTCTTTACTCTTAAAGGTGGTTCTTAAGTCATGGTACTTGAGAACTGTGATCGTTTTTCTTTCAAGTGCAAGGGGGATTAATACGGTTGAGGTTTCTGATGAGACCGCAAAACCGGTGGTTGTATGAGAACTAGTAAATCTTACAGGTTTCAAGTGAGCCTGCGAAAACTTGGTTGTAAGGTTTGAAGTGAGCCCATCAAAAACTGGGATTGTAGTGGAACCCAACTAGACAATGGGGTTGGAGAACTGGATGTAGGCTAAGATTTTGGGCAAATATAAACGTGCTCGATCACTCTTTATTTGGCAAAATATTTTTAAACACAATTCACCTTTGTTGCGAAAACTTGGTTGTAAGGTTTCAAGTGATCCCATTTAAAACTGGAATTGTATTGGAACCCAACTATACCACGGAGTTGGAGAACTTAATGTAGGTCAAGAGTTTGGGTTGAACCAATATAAAATGTGCTCGATCACTCTTTATTTGGCAAAATATTTTTAAACACAATTCACTACAGTCTTGTGTTCTCAGCCATCATTTCAAGGTATCCATTTATATAGTATCCTAATGTAACTAATTTATATAGAATTCTGAAGTAATTAAACTTTTGGGCGAAGACCTAAAAGTGATACATAATTAATGATACATAACTATTTCGAGGTACATCAAAGATACATAACTTTTACCATGGATCAAAAATGATATTTTCACTAATATGACAATAAAATAACACATGAAAACCAGCATGGAAAGATTTGTCCTTGGTGGAAACAGTGAGGCCAATTTCTTGCATTGATGCATTATCCACAGCCTATAATCAAGACCAGCATTACATTGCAACGATGTAAGCATGAGAATGAGAATGAATTAAAAGAGATATGAAGGTGTACCAGCTTGGCGTGCATTGATCTCTCAGCAACGGCATGAGAAAGAGAGACAATTGGTGTCTGTCTGTCAAAGGCTCATTCTGCAAACACATTTAATATAATATGATAAATAGATAAGATTTGGAAGATCTAGGAAATTGAAGTTAGGAAATGGTGAGATCTAGAAGAAAAGAAAGACTTGTTCCCAAGTGGAAGCGAAGTTGTAGCCTCGAGATATTGAAAAGGAAGTTTGGAATTAGGATCTGAGATCTGGTAGGAGGAATAAGGAAGGAGAGGGTGAGGAAGAAAAATTATTTAATTTATAAGGGCTTTTAGACTTTTCATGTGTAATTTTATTGTTATATTAGTGAAAATATCATTTTAATCCATGGTAAAAGTTATGTATCATTGGTGTATCTCGAAATAGTTATGTATCAGTTTTGTTCATTGGCCAATAGTTATGTATCATTTTTGGGTCTTCGCCCTAAACTTTTTTATAGTTAACTTTTTATATAGACTCGCCCTAAACTTTTTTATAATTAACTTTTTATATAGACTAAGATCTCTCTGTAGGATGTTGATTGAGTGAAGAAGCTCTTAGAAAATTAATCAAGACTCATAAATAATTATTAATAACTTAATTGGAACTCAACATGTTGTTCTCAAGATCAACACAAATCACATCAAAGTCAAATAACTTTTCGTCACATAAACTTGATCCATTAGTTATTATCCAAATACATACCATTTGTGAAATGAAAATGTGCTTACATAAACTAACAACTCCAACAAAAGCCCATCAACCTATAATAACTCTCATTTAAAATGACAAACAACCCGCACAAAAGCCCATGAACATGCCCATCAACATATAATAACTCTCACTTAAAATATGCTCACAATGTATTGATGCATATTTGAGTCTACGGGAAAGACCATCTTTCAACTTAATATTTTTCAACCTAATATTGCCAACAGGCACAAGACTTTCTACATAAGATGAAAAAGAATAACTCACCCAAAAATTACTAAGGCTATGGTATTTCATAGGGAACTTTATTTCATGAGTCAAAAGATTGAACAAAGCCACACATTCAAGATTTATGTCTTCATTATTTGTACTGACAAGTTGATCCCTCCATATAGCATTGGGTTGTAAGAAGGAGGGATAGGGAGTGATAGTGCTTTTCTTAATCCAAATCAATCCTTCCATCACCCACAAATCAATTGAATAGTCAGGGTTTTCATTCTCTCTTGTATAAAACATGGCAATCTTGTCCTCAAACACCGTAAGTGTATGGCAATGAAAAGATTCAACCGACAAAGTAGGCATCTCTATCACTGTAAACTCTTCCGCTGTCAAGTCAAATGAGACTATTGAAGCATGGTAATGATTCCCAAACTTATCAGTCAATTTTGCAAGCCAAAACACAACTCCATTACAACTGATACTATTGTGCATGATTTGAAATACACCTTTTGTGATCCCGGCATCAACATCTTTCCACGACTCTTTTCTTAATGAGAACACTTCAACTCGGTGGATTAGATAATCACTAGAAAGAAAAAGTCTCACTATCTTATAATCATTTAGAGTTGAACAAAACCCAAACCCAGGCGGATAATAGCTACACCGTCTATACTGTCTGAGGGCTCTGGGCACCTTAAGAGTCTCTTTAGTAGCAGGATTCCATAAGTAAATGCGTGATCGATATGACTTTAGTTCAAAACAGATCAAACCATTAGAAGAACTTACAACAGTCCACTCTGCAGACTCTCCAACATCAAGGAAAGGTGGTTTCTGAATTTCAGAGAAATCCAAACCTTGGTTAATCATACATAATCTATCATCATTTGTAAACCTATTAATATTCCTGAAAAGAAGAGAACTTTGGTTTGCAGAACGATGGAGGTGATCATTGATGAATGATGGACTTTGGACGAGACCCTTCCAATTTTTACAAACATATTGAAATCTTATTAGAGATTTCACAGGAAGTCGTAGAAGAATATTTGTGATAATTTCTGGAGGAAGATATGGTTTTGTTACCTTGTTCATCCTTTTCTGCTCCATATTATCGCCTATTCACAACCTATGATCAGCACTATTTTTCTTGACCATATATGATCAGCACTATTTGGATATAACGAGAAGGTATTAATCGAGCAGTATATATATGCCTTTATGTAAAGAGAAGTTATATTTCAAGAGACGCCAATGGCTGCTGATTACATAGTCAAACACGCCTTTAAGTAGGCTAGGATAAGGGAGACTGATTCGGAACTGTTACTTATTTAGTTTTGTGTAAATAGACGTACATTTCAAGAGACGTTATATTCCCATTTAATTTTCTTTTTTCTTATCAGAATTCTTTATATATATATATATATATATATATATATATATATATATATATATATATATATAAAATACCGTTGAATATTAAATTTAAATACTAGTAAGTATTAAAACACATGTCATCGTTGAAAAAAAAAACACATGTTATCTGATAATAAGATGACCGGTTGGACAAAAACAAAATAAAATGACAGCCAACCATGATAAATGAAACCGTTTCTGGAAGAACATTAAAAGAGAAGTGCTAAAACTGAAGCCTCTAACATTTCGAAAAGAAAGATCAAAGGGGCTAGGTACGTGATTTAATTTTCTTTTTATCAGGGTATATTCCGATTTGATAGCTAATTAGTTTTTGTTTACCAAAATTCGAGTGGTATGTTTTCTACTCAAAAAAGAGTGGTTTGTTAACTTATTTATTCTAGTTTTCAACATTCCTCTATATATAACAGAAAAGAAGAAATTGAAACTATTTTTTGAATATGATAAAATATATAAAAAAAATCGATGAATAAAAATAAACTTTTATTATATATACAAAAAATTGAAATAACAAGACTTCCTATTTATAAGTCACATTATACCTGTTATAAAAAAACAAATAAGTCACTTTATACCTATCTATCTATTATTATATGATCTAAAAGTGGTGTCTATATTCCCATTGGGTCAATTGTCACATCATGATTGGTCTACATGGTTTCCTATTTCTATCAATTTAAAAAGGAAAAACAATTCAAATGGGATCATCTTTCCTTTTCCAAATCTATCTTATATATAAAGGGAGTACTCAAAGTAAGCTTCTCAAAAATCCACGTCAGCAAGGTCTCTTTCCTTTTTTTAAAATAATGTCATTTCCTTCCTTCCTAAATACTTCCCCTTTTTTTTCTATTAATATATTCTATCCTTGATTCCCTCCAAAATAATGTATCTTTATTAGTACTTAATTTTTTTTTATGTTTTTCCTCTATTTCCTTGAATTAAAAAAATGGATAACTTAATATTTCTCTTATTTTTTATCTGTCTTTTGTTCTTTTTTATTTTCTTCTTTATTTTTAAAATAAAGACTCAAATTAATTACTCCCTCCGTTCCTAAATATAAGACATAGATAACTTTTTTTTGGAAAGATTAAGGTTGCGAAATAGGTAAAATAAACTAGTTTAAGAGAAAAAATTAGGTAAATCAATTTATAATTAACTTATTTTTTGCTTTTTTTAGGATTTTTCAAAAAAGTCATCTAGGTCCTATATTTAGGAACGGAGGGAGTACTATTCTATATTGGAGAAAAACTTAGGTCAAGTTCTTAAAATCCAGTTTCTTAAGTTTTCCCATAAAAATATGATAATGTGCATTTTAATAAAGTCACAAAAATACCTTTGATTTTGTCAACGGATAATGACAAAACTTTTTTATTATTTCAATTCAAATTTGAAAATTTTCGATTGTTCATACTATATAACTTTGTTATTATTTACTATACTATTTGATTTTGTTATTTTTTTTATAAAAAAAATACTATTTGATTCTGTTATCTATCTATTATATATGTAAAATAAAAGTTCATGACGTTCTTCCTATTATACTACTTGACACTATGATTGGACCACATTTCGATAAAAAAAACTATTATTAGACCACATGGATAACTAATTATTTTAAATTAAAAAAGATAATTCAAACATAAATATTATTTCAGACAAAAAAAACATAAATAGTATCCTTTTTATCTGAATTTCTTGAATTATTAATTTTTATTTCGTTTGTATTCATTCTAAAATTCCGAAATTTGTGGAACAATTTCTTCTAATCTATGGTTAAATATCATTATGACCAATAAAACATTTTGAATTGGGAAAGCAAATATAGGCAACAAGGAAATGTTATCTTGTTATATGGAATTTCATTTCTATTTGAATTGCTTCTTTTTCTTGCGAGTGCTATGCTTGAATAATCTGAGTCTTCTTCAAGCACTACCACAGATTACCCCATTTACATGCGCTTATTTTGGCCTCTACATGCGCTTTATAAGCGCATGTAGAGGGGGGCGCTGGTAAAGGCTCTACATGCGCTTTTAAAAAGCGCATGTAGAGGGGGGCTCTACATGCGCTTAAAGCGTATGTAGAGGTAGGGACCTCTACATGCGCTTAAAGCGCATGTATAGGTACCTACCTCTACATGCGCTTTAAGCGCATGTACAGCTATATATTTTTTTTTAATATATATATATTCATTTACATTTGCCACCTGTATACACGTAATTCTGCCACTGCACCAATGGTATACAAATAAGTAGCACGTGGCTGATTTTAACCAAAATGTACGAGAAACATTTATATTTACTCAAAACCTAATAAGTCACCAGAACTTGTTTTCACTTATATATAAACATCACTAAAATATATATGCACTGCCATTGCACCAAAAGAAGATCTACCTCCTAACCAAAAGAATATTTTGCACGGCCATTGCACTTAAAGAAGATCTACCTCATCACCAAAATATTTGCCACTTGCTTGCACCAAAGAATCAAAAAGATATGAACCTACATGAAAGAATAGTATAATATCAAAGATGAACTAATAAACAAGCCACAATTGATCAAAAGTCAAAACAAAAATTCCTTCAAGGATGTCCATAATATAAAACTACCAATTCCTAAGTAAGACTACATGCAGCAAAAGATCATATGTACCTCAACGCCACAAATGAAGATGATCTCAAGTAAAGGCACCAAAAGTGATATCACCAACCTACATGAAAAAATAGCA